>JBBDGP010000201.1:320000-1520000 GCA_037952835.1 Lithobates septentrionalis | reverse complement strand
TAGGCTCAAAATACGATCCTGTAGACCACAGCGGCTCCATGACAGATAGCTCTGACGACGGAGTTGTGGTCCCTGCCAAGGTCAGATGTACCAGACCCCGATCTTCTTCTGCTGTTTTTGAGGTGCAAGAACCACAGGGCTCTCGTATGGAGCAGAGAAGTATTAGTGCCGCTCATCCTTCTGGTGAACTGGCAAGCACTAGTGGCCTAGTACTCCCTGGTCGTACATCCAGCACTGCAGTATCATGTGGTGACGTGGCGAGTCCCATAAGTGCAGTTCAAGCTGGCAAGGTGGCAAGCACAAGTAGTGTCCCGCTGCCACCAAGAAGACAAAGACAGGCCCGTCGTGCCCATAGTGTCCTCCCTGCAGAATTTGCCAATCCTAATTGGGAGCCCACCACTTCTGTAACACCCGTACTTCCCCCATTCACTGGCCAACCCGGAATTCAGGTGGAAACAGTTGATTTTACGTCACTTGATTTTTATTCGCTGTTTCTCACAGAATATCTCTATAGATCTATTGTGGACCAAAGAAATTTGTATGCTGGTCAATTCATCGTCACTAATCCCCAGTTGTCCTCCCTTGCCAGAGATTGTAGACCAATTACCTTTTCCGAATTTAAGACCTTTCTGGGCCTATCCCTCCTCATGGGTGTAACTAAAAAGAGTGAGTTGTGGTCATATTGGTCCACTGACCCAATTCACCATACACCCGTGTTCTCTGCTTCCATGGCCAGGGCACGATATGAGCAGATCTTGCGGTTAATGCACTTCAACGACAATGAACTCTGTCGTCCTCATGGAGACCCTGGATACGATTGGCTCTACAAAATTCGGCCCCCCGTAAACCACTTCAACCAACGTTTTACAGCCTTGTTTACTCCCAATCAAGTTGTCTGCGTTGATGAGTCCCTGATTCAATTTTCTGGCCCCTTGTCTTTAAAACAGTATCTTCTCAGCAAGCGTGCCAGATACGGGGTCAAGATGTATAAGCTCTGTGACAGGGCCACAGGCTACACATATAGTTTTAAGGTTTACGAGGGAAGAGATAGTCAGGTAGAGCCGCCGAACTGCCCAGATTACATAGGGAATGCTGGCAAGATTGTGTGGGACTTGGTGTCACCCTTATTCGGAAAGGGGTACCATTTGTATGTGGACAATTATTAAACGAGTGTGACACTTTTTAGTCACTTGTTTGATCATCAGTTTGGCGCATGTGGCACCGTGTGATCTAATCACCGGGGCTTACCCCAGAGGCTTGTAGATTCCCATCTTAGGCTGGGGGAGAGAGCCTGCTTGAAGTGTAATAAGTTGCTCGCTGTGAAGTGGAGGGATAACAAGAATGTTTTCGTTCTGTCATCCCTTCACGCAGACACGACGGTCCAAATTCCTACGGCGACTGGTGTTGTGGAGAAACCCCTCTGTGTCCATGAATATAACCAAAATATGGGAGGGGTGGACCTCAGCGACCAGTTGTTGGCACCGTACCTAGTTGCCCGTAAGGCCAGACGCTGGTACAAAAAAGTGTCTGTTTATTTCTTTCAATTGGCTTTGCTGAACGCTCATCTGCTATATAGAGCTTCAGGACGGACTGGATCCTTCCTTAAATTCCAGGAAGAGATCGTCAGAGCCCTTCTATTTCCAGACGGTGCTTCACCTCACCTTCCCAATCCAAATGCAGTAAGCCGGCTGCATGAGGCTTTTTTCATTTATCCTCCCTAGTACCCCTACCCAACGAGCCCCTCCAAGAAGATGTTGTGTCTGTAACAAGCGCGGATATAGGCGTGACACCCGCTATTATTGTCCCTCCTGTCCTGACAATCCTGGTCTTTGCATTGGTGAATGTTTTGAACGCTACCATACACTAGTGGAGTTTTAACATTGGGTACAGCACTGCACAGACTAGGACACACTTTCACAGGGTCTCCCAAGATGCCATCACATTTTGAGAAACCGTTACAGTTACAAATAAAAAAAAGTAAAAAAAAAAAAACAAAAAAACAAGAAAATATCTAAAATAAAAAAAACAAAAATAGTTGTCGTTTTATTGTTCTCCCTCTCTATTCTCCCTATTGTTCTGCTCTTTTTTACTGTATTCTATTCTGCAATGTTTTATTGTTATTATGTTTTATCACGTTTGCTTTTCAGGTATGTAATTTTTTTTATACTTTACTGTTTACTGCGTTTTATTGTTAACCATTTTTTTGTTTTCAGGTACGCCATTCAGCTGCAGTGCGGATTTATTTATCTTGACAGCAACAGCGTTTGCTCCCACAATACATAAAGCCGTGACTCCAGCACTGTAGGAGGTGATCTCACCACCACAGTTAAAAAAAAGAGCATATATGCCGAAGCATGGGGGCAGCAGGGGTGGAGGAGCGATTTGCTCCTAACTTTTGGGGTGGATGCCCCCATGCTTCAGCATATAAATGTTTTAGGCACAGATTGCGTTAAAAAATGTTTTATTTTTTACTTTTTTTTTTAAATTAGCTTTGTAGATATGGTATGTCTTACTGTTATACTGTAATGTTACTTTGTTTTATTGTTAACCATCATTTGCTTAGCAGGTATGCCATTTAATTGCAGCGCAGATTTATTTATCTTGAAAGCAACAGTGTTTGCTCCCACAATACATAAAGCTGTGACTCCAGCGCTGTAGGAGGTGATTTCACCACCACAGTTAAAAACAAAATGGTGCATGTATGCCCATCATTAGAAGTGGGTGGATGAAGGGAGGTATTATAATGGTGGGCATAGCCGTCAATCAATCTCTTTTTTCCGTTCAGGCCACAGGCTGCATGAAAAAATAGATTGCAATATATGCCCAACAAGGATCAGCAACGTACTGTTATGTTGCTGGATTTTGAGTGGTTATAACAGAATGATGCCTGTGGGTTTAGGTATCATCCTGGCATCATTCTTTTCAGTTGGCTGACATGTAAAAGCAATCCTAGTGGCTAATTAGCCTCCAGACTGCTTTTACAAGCAGTGGGAGGGAATGTCCCCCCCACCGGCTTCCATGGTTTTCTCTGGCTCTCCTGTCCCAACAGGAAACCTGAGAATGCAGCCGGTGGTTCCGCCAGCTACCCATAGAGCTGATCAGAGACCAGAATGGCTCCAATCATCTCTATGGCCTAAGAAACCGGAAGCTACGAGCATTTCATGACTTAGATTTCGCCGGGTATAAACAGCGCCATTGGGAAATTGGGAAAGCATTTTATGACACCGATCTTGGTGTGGTCAGATGCCTATGTGGCAGAGGAGAGATCTAGGTTCTAATAGACCCCAATTTTTTCAAAAAAAGAGTACCTGTCACTACCCATTGCTATCATGGGGGATATTTACATTCGCTGAGATAACAATAAAAATGATAAAAAAAATGAAAGGAACAGTTTAAAAATAAAATAAAAAAACAAAATAAATAATTAAAAGAAAGAAAAAAAAAACCCCTGTCCCCCCAAATCTCGCGCAAAGACGAACGCAAGTGTCGGTCTGGCGTTGTATGTAAACAGCAATTGCACCATGCATGTGTGGTATCACCGCGAAGGTCAGATGGAGGGCAGTAATTTTAGCAGGAGATCTCCTCTTCAAATCTATGGTGGTAACCTGTAAAGGCTTTTAAAGGCTTTAAAAAATGTATATAGTTTGTCGCCGCTGCACGTTTGTGCGTAATTTTAAAGCATGTTGTGTTTGGTATCCATGTACTCGGCCTAAGATCATATTTTTTATTCCATCAAACATTTGGGCAATATAGTGTGTTTTAGTTCATTAAAATTAAAAAAAGTATGTTTTTTCCCCAAAAAAATCCGTTTGAAAAATCGCTGCGCAAATACTGTCTGAAAAAAAAATGCAACACCCACCATTTTAATCTGTAGGGCCTTTGTTTTAAAAAAAATATATAATGTTTGGGGATTCAAAGTAATTTTCTTGCAAAAAAAAAAAATTCATGTAAACAAAAAGTGTCAGAAAGGGCTTTGTCTTCAAGTGGTTAGAAGAGTGGTTGATGTGTTGTGCATAAAATGCCAGGACAGTTCAAAACCCCCCAAATGACCCCATTTTGGAAAGTAGACACCGCAAGCTATTTGATGAGAGGCATGTCAAGTCCATGGAATATTTTATATTTTGACTCAAGTTGCGGGAAAAAGACATTTTCTTTTTTTTGAACAAAGTTGTCACTTAATGATATATTGCTCAAACTAAAAATATGTGGAGTTACACCCCAACATACATTCTGCTGCTTCTCCTGAGTACGGGGATACCACATGTGTGAAAGTTTTTGGGAGCCTAGCCACGTACAAGACCCCAAAAACCAATCTCCGCCTTCAGGCTTTCTAAGGGTGTAAATTTTTGCTTTCACTCCTCACTGCCTATCACAGTTTCGGAGGCCATGAAATGCCCAGATGGCACAACCCCCCCCCAAATGACCCAATTTTGGAAAGTAGACACCCCAAGCTATTTGCTGAGAAGCATGGTGAGTATTTTGCAGATCTCAATTTTTGTCACAAAATTTTGAAAATTGAAAAAAGAAAAAAAAAATACATTTTTCTTTTCTTTCTTCATTTCCAAAAACAAATGAGAGCTGCAAAATACTCACCATGCCTCTCAGCAAATAGCTTGGGGTGTCTACTTTCCAAAATGCGGTCATTTGGGCAGGTTTTGTGCTATCTTGGCATTTTATGGCCTTCGAAACTGTAACAGGTAGTGAGGAGTGAAATCAAAAATTTACGCCCTTAGAAATCCTGAAGGCGGTGATTGGTTTTCGGGGCTAGGCTCCCAAAAAGTCCCACATATGTGGTATCCCCGTACTCAGGAGAAGCAGTAGAATGTATTTTGAGGTGTAATTCCACATATGCCCATGGCATGTTTGAGCAATATATCATTTAGTGACAACTGTGTGAAAAAAGAAAAAAACATGCCCCTCAGCAAATAGCTTGGGGTGTCTACGTTCCAAAATGAAGGTACAAGAACTAATGCGCAAAACCACAACCTCATATGTAAAATAAACAACCTAAATACTAAAATACGGTACCAGATAAAAAAACTGCCAACATAAATGGGTGCACTCAACACCCCAGTGCGTAAATAATAAAATAGGATAATATGTGGCGCTATTCTACCCTTCTGTACCACACTGCAGAGAGCAAATTCACTACTGTTGTATCCATCAGTATGTCTATAGTCCTTCTACTACAGATAGCAGGTGTGTGGCAATACACCTTCCAACCATTCAAAAAGGGATCTGGGAAGAACTCCAGTTTTTATCTGAATGATAGTAACAAAAACTTCCTTAATAATAAATACACTGTGTAATAATCTTAAATAAGTCTTACGTACCAAATGTATTAATAAAGTGGCTATGTGCACAATGTAATCCCTGATGCAATAACCAAATCAAATGAATGACATATGTATCAAAAATAAAAAGTGACATCAATACGTGGCTGCAAATACAGAAGGGATATGATGCCAAATTTATTGAAGAAAAAAAAAAGATGTCACATCAATGGATAGAGAAAAATTAATACAGGATGGGGAAAAAAATTCAATTCAGCAAGATAATGTACCCATTATCATGGACTATAACATCCAATATAAACAAATTGAAAAAATTGTCAAAAAGTATTGGGACATCATCAAAACGGATCGTCATTTAGGACCTATTCTATCAAACTTACCAAAATTTGTGTATAGGAGGGCCCCCGACATTAAGGGACCGCTTGGCAAAAAACGTCTTAGACCCCCCCGAAAAAGAAAAAATTCTCCTTCTTTGAAGGTAAGGGGTTTTATCCATGTAAAAACTGTTATACTTGCAGACACACAAGAGAAGATAAGAAGAAAAAACTAAGCTTCATGTCCACTGTTACGGCACAAAACTATGAGATAGAGGACTTCATCTCGTGCATTAGTGAAGGGGTTGTCTACCTTTTGGAGTGCCCCTGTCACAACCAATATGTCGGCAGAACCAAGAGGGCACTGTGGATGAGACTAAAAGAGCATATACGTTATATTAAAAAGAGCTCTGATAAGCATAGTTTATCTAAACACTATGCAGAGTACCATAACAGTGACCCTTCATCATTGAGAGTATGTGGAATAGAAAAATACAAACCCCACTGGAGGGGTGATAACAAAATTATTAGAATTAGCCAGGCAGAGTCCAGATGGATCCACGAATTACGAACTTTATCGCCTTCAGGACATCACGTGGAATTTGATTTGAACTGTTTTATCTCTAACTTTTAAAAATATTTTAAAAATTATTTTTAACAGAATATTTTTATTTTTTTGTACTTATATTTTAATATACATTTTTATATTACTTCTCATCCCATATAAATTGCAATCCCCTTGTTGGTTATTAATAAGTAGATTGTGCCATTTGTTTTGATTTTACACCATGGCACCGTATGTCAGGTATTATTGTGATTTTATACATATTTTTTATTGTGTGTAGCAAGTTCCATCTTGATTAGCCTAAATGAGAGTTCTTTTGTCTTTGAAAAACCCTGTTTAATAACGGGGTTCCTAACTTCTAATGTGCCTCTGTTTGAGCATATGAGCTTATTGATTAGTGTCGCTAGGTCCAGGGAGGTGGACCAGTGTTATTCTAGTATATTTTTTTCCCCCATTGTTTCCTTGTTTCTGTGTTTCTTTTCCGCCCTTTCTCCCTAGTTATTTTATACTGCTGTGGGAGTTGTTTCAGCAACCACCAGATGGCGCAGGTGGTGTATTAGCTGCGGGAAACACAGATGTCAATGGGACATTAGATTATTTATTTTTAGTTGTTTATTTTGTTCCTTTTGTTTAGTCTTGCTTATGGAGAGGAAATAAGGATTACTGATCATGTAATAAGAAACTTGTACTAATGAATCGCCTATACCTTCCACCAAGCGCATCTAATATGTACGGAGAATCGTTTTGAATGTCTGTGTATTCCGTTGCCATGACAGCGGCGTCTATTTTAACTGGCTAGCAGGCACCGGACTCCTCATCCCTTTGAGAAAGTCACGTGGTGTGACGCAATGCGTCAGGGTAAGAGGAGCCAGGTGCCAACGCTTCCCGGGGCGTGCCGAACCCGGAAGCCGTAACACTGTTTTTACTGCTCGTTTTTTACTTCATTGTAAATTACTACATTTGCTTCAATAAATTGGAATTTTAACTACTACACTATGGGAGCTTTTCCTTTCTTTTTAACTACTGCTGTGGAACTGCTGGGAGAGGCGAGTGGTGAGACGGAGAGCCAGATCCACGGGCATCCCTCAGGAAAGGTGTATTGCTGCAGGAAACCCCTCTACCATAGCATTATCCATCTGCCTTACTCGGCCCATTTGGGGGCCGCTACTGGAGGTGAGAGGCTGGGGGGAACAATTGGTGTGTGCACCAGAAGTAAATTAGAAGAACAGCACAAGTCACTGCTATCTGCACTTCTTAAATAGACTTTTTTTGTGAACACCAGAAGTCACATTTTGCATGACAATAGCATCGGTGTGGACTATATTGCACTATTGTCACTTTTTGGACTACATTATTATAATTATCACAACATTGTTGCACTTATGTCACTTTTTGCTTAATATTATTTATGTGTTGCTGCGGGAAGTTTTTCCGCATCTTTATTTGCATTTTTACTACTTATGACATTTTTTTGCACATTTGGGTTATTTTAATTGCTATATTTTGAGGAGATGAGTTCACTCTTCTTATGATATAACACGGAGTATCTGAATATTTTGTACACATATTTAGTATTCTTGCACTTTAGTAAGTGGTTTGGGCTGTATTTGCAGCCACGTATTGATGTCACTTTTTATTTTTTGATACATATGTCATTCATTTGATTTGGTTATTGCATCAGGGATTACATTGTGCACATAGCCACTTTATTAATACCTTTGGTACGTAAGACTTATTTAAGATTATTACACAGTGTATTTATTATTAAGGAAGTTTTTGTTACTATCATTCAGATAAAAACTGGAGTTCTTCCCAGATCCCTTTTTGAATGGTTGGAAGGTGTATTGCCACACACCTGCTATCTGTAGTAGAAGGACTATAGACATACTGATTGATACAACAGTAGTGAATTTGCTCTCTGCAGTGTGGTACCGGAGGGTAGAATAGCGCCACATATTATCCTATTTTAATACTTTCCAAAATTGGGTCATTTGAGGGGGGGTTTGTGCTATCTTGGCATTTTATGGCCTTCGAAACTGTGATAGGTAGTGAGGAGTGAAATCAAAAGTATACGCCCTTAGAAATCCTGAAGGCGGTGCTTGGTTTTCGGGGACCCGTACGCAGCTAGGCTCCCAAAAAGTCTCACACATGTGGTAACCCTGTACTCAGGAGGATCAGCAGAATGTATTTTGGTGTGTAATTCCACATATAACCATGGTATGTGTGAGCAATATATCATTTAGTGACAACTTTTTGTAAAATTTTTTTTTTTTTGCCATTATTCAATTACTTGGGACAAAAAAATGAAATATTCAATGGGCTCAACATGCCTCTCAGCAATTTTCTTGGGGTGTCTACTTTCCAAAATGGGGTCATTTGGGGGCGGTTTGTACTGCCCTGCCATTTTAGCACCTCAAGAAATGAGATAGGCAGTCATAAACTAAAAGCTGCGTAAATTCCAGAAAATGTACCCTAGTTTGTAGACGCTATAACTTTTGCGCAAACCAATAAATATACGCTTATTGACATTTTTTTTACCAAAGACATGTGGCTGAATACATTTTGGCCTAAATGTATGACTAAAATTGAGTTTATTGGATTTTTCTTATAACAAAAAGTAGAAAATATAATTTTTTTCAAAATTTTCAGTCTTTTTCTATTTATATCGCAAAAAATAAAAATTGCAGAGGCATTTTGTTTGGGTACAACATTGCATGACCGCGCAATTACCAGTTAAAGCCGCGCAGTGCCAAATTGTAAAAAGTCCTCTGGTCTTTAGGCAGCCAAATGGTCCGGGGCTGAAGTGGTTAAGGTAGCACAATGGCCTTTCTATCAGAGAATAGGAAGATGCCAAATAATGTCCTTGTTGATTTCTGCAGAGCAAGGGGTTCCACTAAACCCATGAGACAAACTCTCAGATCCTAAGTGATTGAGATGGCAGTTAACAATGTGATATATTGTAATACTTGTGTCTAGTAGCCACAAATGTTTTTAAATGTTCAGAAAATATGGATGAAATCTGCTGGTGCATACTGACAGCTCCAGCAGGAGCTGAAAGAAGTGGTCAAAAAGATAAGTTTGGTGTATAATTTTAAATTGTACAAGACAATCTGTGACTGAGAATAAATGTTGGAGCAGATAGTCCCAGACACCTTGTCAGACATCACTGTCCAAAGCTATGATATCCTGAGAACAGTTCTCCTGACACTTAATCATGGCTGAGATTGTGGGAATTTGCAAGGCCTTATAAATATTCAAGTGTACCTGCGGCAGGGTCTGGACCTGTAAAAGAGATTCCATGTTGGTGATAATCATCTTAGTCTTAGGCCCCTTTCACACTGGGGCGGTGGGGGCGTCGGCGGTAAAACAGCGCTATTTTTAGCGCTGTTTTACCGTCGTTTTTGCGGCTGTATTTGGCCGCTAGCGGTGCGGTTTTAACCCCCGCTGGCGGCCAAAAAAGGGTTAAACCCGCTCGTACAGCGCGGCTATAGCCGCGGTATTACCGCCGTATAGCCGCGCTGTCCCATTGATTTCAATGGGCAGGAGCAGTTTAGGAGCTGTGAATACACCGCTCCTTCACCGCTCCAAAGATGCGTCTCGCAGGACTTTTTTTACCGTCCTGCCAGCGCACTGCTTCAGTGTGAAAGCCCTCGGGCTTTCACACTGAACAAACAGCGGAGGCTGTTTAATGGGCGGTTTGCAGGCGGTATTTTTAGCGCAATAACGCCTGCAAACCGCCCCAGTGTGAAAGGGGCCTTAATCTTTGTTAGATCAAGCTGTGAAATGAATGCATGATGTATAACAGTTAGGAAATTAATATTGAGACTGTAGCTCCATGAAGGGAACAAGCTAACCATTGATAAATAGTTCTCCCAATACCTCCCAATAACCAAATCCCTATATTTTTCAATATGTTCAGGTGTTTTAAATAGCCTTGTATGATTTAAATGTCATTTTTGTATGTGTGCACTGTAATCTATTTTGTTTTGTTTTGATTCTACCTATAATGCACTGTACACACGGTCGGATTTTCCGACGGAAAATGTACGATCAGAGCTTGTTGTCGGAAATTCCGACCGTGTGTGGGCTCCATCGGATTTTTTCCATCGGATTTTCCGACACACAAAGTTTGAGAGCAGGCTATAAAATTTTCCAACAACAAAATCCAATCGCATCAATTCCGACTGTGTGTGGACAATTCCGACGCACAAAGTGCCACGCATGCTCAGAATAAATTCCGAGACGGAACTGCTCGGTCTGGTTAAGTTAGCGTTCGGAATAGATATAGCGCTTTCGTCACACTGCAATGTTTTAAAATGTTTAATGCAGCCCACTCTGTTCTTCTTTATAATGCTAGAAGAATGAAGTTGTTTTGCTGCTCAATATTCACACAGACTTCTCACAAACTTCTTTCTTTATTATTTCATCAATATAATATATTTATTTGTCACATCTACCGAAAAAATATTATTTTTTGGATGTTTTTATATTAAATATGTTTTTTTTTGGATTTTTTTAAAGCCTGATCTTGTGTTTTATTTTTCATTTTTTTTTTTACTCCAGAATAGTTCTGTGTGTGTTACCACAACACCATTATTATCTTGTATTATTGAAGCTCAAGGAGGTTGTTTGTTGTCTCTTGTTAATTTGACATAGTATTTTTGAAATGTCCCTGCCTCCTCACAAACAAACTGTCCCTTTTGAAGGAAAACAGACATAGGCGAGTATAATAAAACAAACCAAAAATTTATTAAGGGCTCCTAACCAAAGAAAGAGGGAGGCAACGCTGGAGAAACAGCAGAAATTGACGAAGCCTTTGGCCCCCAGGGCACACATCAATTATTTCCAGGCAAAATTGGTGGCCTGAGGAGTCCATATATAAGGGAGTACAATCTGGTTCAGAAGTCCAAGAGATCATGAACAGCAGCAGATGACATGTATGTCCCCAGGCTGTGGTCATACAAGAGCCTGCATCCTTTGTCAGACCAGACTGAACCCAGGCCAGCACTCTCTGGTCTTCCTTCCACGCTTCCTTCCACGCTGTGTCTGTGGTGGTGGAGTTGTGGCAGGAGGAGGAGGAGGATGATGCAACTCACTCAGGTGGATATTGGGTGTGATTTCTCCCCTCACCCCCTTATTTAAGGTTTCATAAATGAGTTCCTCACACATGAGGCGTTGGCCCTCCTGCATGTCCTGCAGTTTGATGGCAGCCATGGAGGCAAAGGCCTCTTCACGAGTGGGGGTGGCTCTCAGGGACGCCTCCTGAATCAGCCTGAGTGCTGAATCATGAACGTTACTCCCCTTCCTGGGTGTTTTGTTTGGAAGGCGGAGGGGATGGACCTGCGATTCTGTCAGGCTCCTACTGGGCCCGGCCTTCTCCTGGCTGCCACTTAGCCCCACCTCCTCCTGGCTGCCACTAACCCCCTGCCTCCTCCTGTGTGCAACATTCCACAGCCTCCTCCTGTGTGCCACATTCCACAGCCTCCTCCTGGCTGAGGTCTTCCTGTGTATGAAAAATGGACATAGTTTTAGTTTTTTCTTCATCAATCACACACAATTTTCATCTCATGACTGTTGCAAATTGAATGTTAACAAATATAACAGACTATCATTCTGAGCCCAGCATTTTTCATTCTTGTCCCAATTATTTTTGCCCACTACTGTCTATTGATATGTAAAACACTTTATTAAATCAGCAATTAGTGATCAATAATAACATCTAGTAAACATCATTTATTTATTGACCAGAAATCTGTAGAACAATGCTATACCTGGCTCAAGCAGGTCTCCTCCACTTCTTCCTGGCTGGAAGTCCTAGGTTGGACTTTGGAAGCCTCAGCTGGGGTGGAAGATAGGGTGGAAGGAAGAGTGGAAGGAAGGGTTGAGAGGGATTCCCTGACTTCAGTCTGGTCTGACAGAAATCGCAGTCTCTCATAGTACCACAGCCTGGGGACATAAACGTCATCTGCTGCAGCTCCGGATCTCTGGGAATCCTGGACCTTCTTGCGCTCCCTAAGATAAGTGCTTCTCAGGCCACCAATTTTGGCTTTTAAATAGGGGATGGTTGCCGTGGGGACCACCGGCTTCACCAACTCCAGCAGTTTCTCCAGCGCTGCCTGCCTCTTTTGTTTATGATTATAATGCGGGTGTTTCACCTGCCACAGACAGGGCAGCTCCCTGTATTTGTCTATGAACAGGGGGAGGAAGTTGTGGTCATTGAAGCCATCCATTTTAACTGTAATACACAAGACAAACCCTAATGTCAGGCTAAAGTTCCCTAATCTTGTCCCAATATAGGCCTCAATCTCTAAGCAGTATAGGCCCAAAGTTTAAATGTTACCTTCGTTATCACGATCGGCGCTTCCTACACTCCTTCCTCCGCTCACAGATCATACGTACGACGCACGCGTGTTACGCTTTATATACACTGCGCATACGTGAAACTCCGCCCACCCCTGACGTTCTTTCTAGTCTATTCCCCGCCCCTTCTCATTCGGCGCAGTGGGGGAAAAGCACATGGCGGAGACACAACAGGTGCATGCTAATTACAGCAACAACGAGGAGGAGGAGGAGGAAAGCCCAGAGCCAGAAACGTCACAATCCCTGAGGAGACGATTTAAGGCATTGAATATGTCCTTTGTAGAGATGGTGGAGATGGTCGACATACTGAAGAGGACTGATTGTGACAGGAAGAATGGACCTTACCCCAATGTCAGAAAGGCCAAGATCATGACTAAAGTTGTGAAAAGTCTGCACAGAAATTTTGGGGTACGACGATCCAAGGATCAGCTCAGGAAGCGGTGGTCGGACATCAAATTAAGGGAGCACAATCAGTATAGAAGGATCAGGAGAGTGCTGCAAAAAAGTAAGTAGTTGTCCTGTGTTCCTATTCTTTATTTTTATTACAATCGTGCTGCTCCATGTGTTTTCTTTACTGTTGTACAGTTTAAAATGGCAACTTTCATGTTCACGGACACATTATTCATTCGTAGGAAACATTGTTCTTTCGGCCAATAAAACACCATGTTTTGTCCAGATGCAGTTCAATACATTTTTTCTGACCTACTTCTCCTAAAATAATTTTGGTGTCTAGATGGGTTTGTAACTAGAATGAACTGCAAACTAAATTCTGTGTAAGGAGAGGACACTCAGCAGTTTACACATCTGGACGCTGGTGCACTAGTGGGGGACACCAGAACACCCTTTTTATTAGGGGGCCCCACACAGGTGCTCCAGTGTATACTATAGGGGTGTCTCCATCTGTGAAGCTGTGAAGCTTGTACAAAACAGGTAAGTATTCAAGCTTGACAAAAATATTCAAGTATTCAAGCTGGACAAAAATATTTCTTCATCTTGGAACGTTGCCAAAACAGACAATTGTACCCCACTTCCAAGCAATGTTTCATATTCCTATTTCTGCCATCAAATATCTGTGTGCTAAGTATACCTTTTTTTTTTACATGGGGGAGAAAAGACTCGGAGGACACCACTCATCAGAGGAGACAACAGACCCCCCACCTCAGGAAGAAGGGGAAATCCCACAAACACAACAGGAGGAGGAGGAGGAGGGAGACGTTATAGAAATTGTCACCAGGTGAGTGTCTGCGACCACAGCCTCAGGTAAGAGATGGATGCTGGCATATTTATAATACATGGTGTGTTTTTTTTAAATATATTTTTAGGTGATCGTGATGTTGTGGATGAAGGTCATTTCACCAGTGAAAGTGCCCAGATCCTGGTCGGGGAGATCATGGGGTGTAATAGGGACTTGGAAAACATCAAGCAAAACCAATGATGTTCAAGACAAAATGAAGAACATCATTGATGTTTTAGGGAGAATTTAAAACCCCTCGAAATCCTGAATTATTTCAGTTTTTTTGTCCGGAAAATTTTTTGAACATTTTTTGACATTTTCTCGAAAAGCCAAATTTTGAAGATGCACACAGTGTGTCAACATGTGCTATCTGCCATCACGGGAGATCAATGTATGCGTTTTGGGGGTGCAACCCCTTCCTCAATAATAAAGTAGCTGATAGGAAGGGGTTGCACTCACAAAACACGTCCCTTGATCCCCCATGATGGCAGCTAGCGCATGTTAATTATAAGATGAAACAATCAGTGCCACAAGTAAAAAATATTGTGATGTTTAAATAAGATAACCTAATAATAAACGTGCACAGCTGCTAAACATTCCAAGTGGTACACCACACTAATTTCAAAATGGATAGTAAATAAATAAATGTAGCGCTATGTGTAAAATTATTACTATAAAGTGCAAATCTCTAAAATAAATAAATCCTACATATAAATGAATAGTCCATAAAATGAAAAAATTAAGAAATAAAACATGAAAAACTCTTCTTGTGATCAGTGTATCCACACAATTCCACCACAGTGATTGTTCGTCCTCAAAAGGAGTGCACACCACCACCAGTAAAAATGTGCGCTCACGTCACAGATGAGTCAAAACTCATATGCGGATCTCCCCACGAGCTCTTTGCTCTCACTTCCTCTTCCCAATCAATGGTGGGTAATCCAGATGGCTCTTTTCTTAATGGTAACTCAGCTCATTAATATCCAAAGAAGCGGGGTCATCTCCCAGCTTGGCTCAAGATTCCATGAGTTCAGGACATGTAAATAATAAGTATAGAGACCATAGTGTTCTCAGATATACAAATTTATTCAAAGCCCCCAAACAGACAAGTTGCACTTACAAGATAATTTTTTTTTTAAATCACATAAAAACCTCCAGAGTAGCACCACCGTGTCCACATACACAGTGCCTGGCTGAAGGTGACTATCAGATCCTCGCTTCTATATATATTGTACTTCCCACAATGGAGTACTCACATAATCCTGGTGCGTAAGTGCGCCGCTCTATAATCAGCCTCCGAAATAGCAATAAAAAAGCAGGTATGGCGTATGGTATGGTATGCGTCTCCTCTAGGGGGAGGGGCCAGGACGGAGTGAACAGCACGGAGTCTTTGCGGCACCAAGAATTCTATGAGCATGGTGGATAACACCTTTTATGGACACTGCTTGTACATAGTTATTTGATGTTGTTTTATGGGACTTTTCACCAATCACTTTATGATTATTTACCAGGACTGTCTATTATGGTTATTATGGAGCACTAAGCACTATTGCATCTGTTTATGCACTTTTAATATTTTGCAATATAGATCATATACTTTTTATGCACTTTGCACTTTAATTGTCTGATTTATATGAATGCACTTATATATAAGGTTTGATTTTTTATAACTGGCTACTTTGTTTGTTACATGTATTCCCAGGAGTTCAGGTGTTTCATTTTTGTCACCCACTGAAGGAGCGGGGCCATATTTTGTTCTGTAATCAGGACAGAGTCAGTTGGATGAATTTACAACTTTCCCCAGTTTATTTTAAGGCCAGAGAAAATGGAAAACTCCTCCAATATGGAGAGAGCTGACCTCAGGGATGGACCTGAATCCTGGAGGAAAAGGAGCATATCGTCTGTGTATAATGCAATTTTCCCTTCCACTTTATCGATGTAGAGACCCCTCACCTGGGGACTTTCACAGTTCTGCAAAGATCTGTTATTCCATTCACATGTGCTGCTGGCTTCTGGCTTCACTTATGGGCTGCACCTGCACCATTGTAGATTTATATTCCTTTCTCTTCTATCACTTCTTGGCCCACCTCCCAGTTAGCTTCCCTATATAAGACATGATCAGTGCAACCCGTGTTGCCTGAGCAACTTCCCAGTTTCTGTGAGCTCCTGGTTTGCCTTGCATTACTTGTATTCTGTGTCTGTCTTCCCGTGTACAGACCCTGACTTTGACTACTGTTTTTGCTTGCCTGCAGCCTGCCCTGATCTTGTTTTTTTTCCCGGATCCTCGTCTGCTTCCTGCCATCTGTACTCTGCATACGTGAGTGGTCTCTGTATAATCAGTTGGGCATACCTAGTTCCAGCTTGCTACACGTCCATCCCCGCCATCAGGGGCCCTGGTAAAGAAGCAGGCTGGGGCTTAGACTCTGCGCCCTGGGGAACCCCAAGTTGCCATTCTACAAGGGCTCACTACCACAGAAACCTGACAGGGACTGGATCAAAGCACTACTGTTATGGGCTCCATCATTAAGGAAAAAATTAGTAGGTGACAGGGGGTACCCCTGTCTTGTACCTCTTCTCACTCTAATTGATCTGAAACCATATGTCCTTTTTTAATGGCAGTCTGAGGGCTCTGCTATAGAAGCCCAATCCACTTCATGAATGATGGGCCAAAGCCCATTCTCTGTAGGGCAGAGTGCATGTAGTCCCATGAGAGGCCAAAGCCCATTCTCTGTTGGACCAGGTGCATGTACCCTAATTAAACCAAATCAAATGCGTTTTCAGTTTCAGCCATCACTACTTCCCTACTTCTAGCAGCTGAATGTGTAGAAGCTAAATATTAATAAACAGTCATTTAACATTAATGTCCTTGGATTTCTTGGGGATAAAGCCTTCTCGGTCAGTATTCACCAAACTTCCAAATACTTTAGAAAGACCGGAAGCTAAAATTTTACACAGATACATACATAGGTATGTAGATTGCAGAAGAGCTCCTTGTCTATGATACAGCATATATACAGGTCACAGAGAGTTGGGGCGAGTTCCTTTAAAATTCATATTATTCAGGTGGAAGACCATTAGAACCAGGTGTTTTTCCTTTTTATAAATAACTGTATGGATGCTTTGACTTCATCTAATGAAAAACATCTGAAAGAAGCGAGGGAAGCTGCTCCATTCTATCCGGCAAATTAGAATGATCATACGTTGTAATAGGAAGCACTCAAAGACGGTCTGTAAAATATCTTTAGGAATGGATCGTTCCGACACTCTCTGCCCATGGCCTTTATACACAGGATGTCAGCTCATATAGAGCAGTCAGCTGCCAAAGTGGCTAAGAGCTTATGGGGATGCCCATAGATTGAATTACTTTGCCATCATTTTTATAAATTAGAACTTTGTTTGAACCTTGAAGAAATGATGCACATGCATAGCATCTACAGACTCTTCCCTGCATCATCATGCAGATTATTGCTCCTCCTCTGCGTAACTCCTGCAGACTACTGCTCCCGGGAATCCTTCTCTCCTGCACAAACTTCTGTAGCAC
The DNA here is from genome assembly GCA_037952835.1 of Lithobates septentrionalis. Lineage (NCBI taxonomy): Eukaryota > Metazoa > Chordata > Amphibia > Anura > Ranidae > Lithobates > Lithobates septentrionalis. The sequence continues at coordinate 1,502,692 of JBBDGP010000201.1, read as the reverse complement.
ATTATGTTTCTTGACACATCCTCTTTTATATGCAAAAGAACCCACTCTGAACAGTCTCTAAAGCCGCGTACACACGAGCGGAATGTCCGACAGAAAAAGTCCGACAGAAGCTTTTCATTGTCTATTCCGATTTTTTTTTTAAAAATTCTGACGGACCTAGAAATGGAACATGTTCTAAAGATTTCCGTCGGAACCAATTCCTATCAGGAAAACCGATCATCTGTATGCTGTTCCGATGGACCAAAAACAACGCATGCTGTGAAGCAAGTACGAGACGGAAGCTATTGGCTATTGAACTTCTTTTTCTAGTCCCATTGTAAGTGTTGTACGTCACTGCGTTCTGGACATTCGGACTTTGGTCGGACTTTGGGTTGACCGTGTGTAGGCAAAACCGCTTGAATGGAATTCTGTCAGAGTTACCTTTGGAGTTTATTCCAACGGCAAAACCGGTCGTGTGTACGTGGCATAATGCTGACTCTGATTATTGCTGCTACTAGGCCAGAGGTCTGCAGTACTTCTCCCTGGAGGCCTAGTAGTTTGGTAGCATGTGCTGAACGGTGGACTACTTACTGTTCCCAGCTAGTCCAGCCTGCAAATCCTGCACCCTCGGGCCGCATTGATTTGACACTATTCCCCACAGTCTCTCCTCTGTTCCAGGACTCCTCATCAATGACCGTGTAAAGATGAGGACTTCATCTATGACCGTGTAAGGATGAAGTTCCCTCCCAGACTTCCTGGCATGTCTCCACATCCAGCTCTCCACTGTGGTACACTCACCGACCTTTCTCTGGCCCGAGTCCATGATGGAGAACTTAACTGGACTGTACGTTCCGACAGCTTCTCCTGCCCCTCTGCTCCAGGAATTCCTTATCAATGACCATGTAATGACGAGGACTTCACCCATGGCTGTGTAAGGGTGAAGTTCCCTCACAGTTCTCCCGGGCCTCCTCCCACGATCGGCGCACCCCCCCCCAGATGGGGGTGCCCTCCTGCTTCTGTCTAGTACTCCATTCTCCACTTCTCCCGGGCGACATATCCTCCCAGTGGCCAGTTACCTCAGCTTATATGGGAGGCCTGCCCCCTGCCAATTCCAGTTGGGGATTGTTCAGGGCTCCTCACATGAGATGCCTTCCACTCCAGTTCTGGGCCCTGTCCCTCTTCCAGAACATTCTTTCCTGGAAGCAGGGAGGCGCCCAAGCCCTGAAGCACAGGTGGTCACACCCACTGCTACACTAACCACTCCCTGCCCCCAGGTCAAAACAAGCAGGCCTAGCCTGAAGCATAGGCCTGACTAAATGTACCTGTACTGATTCCTTACCAAAAAATCCTCACTCTAGCACTTACCTGTGGTAGAAGGTGCTACCCTATATATATATACTCTGCATCCAGTGTAGCCTATATCTACAGTGCATTCTGTGGTGTACTGTTTCTAATACACTTCAGGCGGTGTATTAATATATATATACAGTCTCGTATACACACACATATATATATATATATATATATATATATATATATATATATATATATATACCACACTAACTATGTAACTATGTAAGAATCAGTACACAGAAAAGAAAAACAGATTGCACAGAGCAGACCTGATCCTACTCTTCTCGGGTCCCTCACTGGAAGTCCTGGCCCCTCCCTCCTGCCGAGTGCCTCCACAGCAAGTAGCTTGCTATGGGGTCACCCGTGCTGAGTCGTTGCTCTGTGTGTCCATTCAGACACAGAGCCGCGGCTCGGCTTTACCCCTCACTCTCCTCAATGGCTCACTGACTTTAATTGACAGCAGCAGGAACCAATGGCGCCCGCTGCTGTGTCTCAGCCAATCAGAGTCCTGGACAGCCAAAGCTATCGTGCAACAGAAGGTTTTTTTATCCTAATGCATAGAATGCATTAAGATAAAAAAAACTTTTGCCTTTAGAGCGACTTTAAGGCTGGGTTCACACTAGAGATCGCAGCAGCTCACAGCAGGAGTCCGGTGCGTCTCCATTCACCGTTTTACTTCCGATTTCAGCCCGAATTTTGGGCTGAATTCGGACCTGAAACGGACGCAAAGGCGCACAGGACTCCTGTGCAATTCGCATCAGAGGCGCTGTGGCGATGTGTGAACCGGCTCCATAGAGAGCCGCTCACAATCTCCGGCTATGCGAATTGGATGCGGTGAAACCCGCATCCAATTTGCAATGGTGTAAACACAGCTTAAAGCTTCACATTTAGCATAAATTGTAGAATTTAAAGGTAGACTTGAAGAAATACTTACCTCTGTCCCTGTTCCAGTGATCTTGAGAAACCTTGCCTTGTGCCGCACAGCTTCACTTCGGAAAGTGTCCCTGCTGGATCCTGTTTATCCTGTGCAAGCACGTTGCAGCCCCATGCATTCTATCATCAGGGTAGCCTCCAGTTGTCCTGCAGAGTACAGCTTTTCGTATAGGAATGAATGGGGTTGCATCTTTAGACAGGGCCACACAGCAAAGATTGGAAGAAGGTAAGGTAGTCCGTACTCAGGTGGCTGGAAGCGTGCCTTAAAGTGGTTGTAAACCCTAGAAAAAAACAACAACAAAAAAAACCAACCTGCAAGACAAAGGCATATTGAGCTAGTATGCATTGCTTGAAATACTGTAGTGCCGCGTACACACGAGCAAACTTTTTGACCGTGTTTGGGCTTCATCGGACCTGCAGCAGACTTTTTCGGTCGAAAATCTGACGGACTTTAGATTTGGAACATGTTTCAAATATTTACGTCGGAACTCCGCCGGACCCAGTTCCTATCGAAAAGTCCGCTCGTCTGTATGTAAGTCCGACGCACGAAAACCGACGCTAGGGCAGCTATGGCTACTGGCTATCAACTTCCTTATTTTAGTCCGGTCGTACGTCATCACGTACAAATCCGTCGGACTTTGGTGTGATTGTGTGTAGGCAAGTCCGTTCGTTGGGAAAGTCCGTTGGAAGTCCGCCGTAAGTCCGTTGGACCAGTCCAGTCGAAAAGTTTGCTTGTGTGTAAGCGGCATAACGAAACGTCCCACACTCCGCTTCAGTGTTTTTATCATATACCGCTTCCTCCCAGTCTGAATATAGATATCAGATATTCCAACCACTGACAACCACAAACTAGGCAGTACTCGTTTGGTTGCTCAACATGAACTGGTTTATTTGAGATCCCACACAAATATATACACCAAGATGACAATGCAAACTGTAACCAGAAACCTAATTAACATAACAATTTTAATCAGCGAATTAACTAATCATTTAACCAGACTAGGTGACTCAGAGATATGACCTTTCAGGGCAGCCTTGTCATCTCCAAGCTCACTAACTATACAATACACATTATAATAAATATCAACACAGAACTCCTTCACACAATAACAGAGTTAATTAGCACAAACAATGGGTGAAAGACTCTTAGAGCCCACACTAGACCTATTTACAATAAACACATTATAGCAGACAATAGACAGACAGGTGGCTGGAGTTGATGATTAGGAATGGGCAAACGGTTCGGCCCGAGCATAAGTTCGGCCGAACTTTCGTTGTTTGGGCATTCGGCAAACAGCCAAACAAACAGGTAATTCGACCGTTTGTTCGCCCCCCCGAACTGACCACAATGCATTGCGGCACTGAACAGTGCATTGCAAGCCCTGATTGGCTGAAGCAGGGAAAGCTTCAGCCAATCAGGGCACAGAGCACTGTCAGGGTCATGATTGGACACTGTCATCATGACTTTATCCAATCATGGCACATTCCCGCCCCACAGTATAAAAGTATTCTTTCAATGGCAGCCATTTTCAGTGTGATTTTGGTGTGGAGAGAGATACAATGGGGCAGTGGCATCACTAGAGTTGGTGTCACCCGGTGTGGTAAAACATGGCGTCACCCCCCCAGCATGACAGGCAGTATTGCACTGAGCAGGCTACCGCATTATGTGCCTCTCACGCCACCCCCAAACTCCGCCCCCCAGCCTGCCGCAGTGCTAATTGATAGTGTCACCCAGGGCATTCTTCTCAGAGAAAAGGTGCAGGAACTCAACCACGCTCCACCCCTTTCCCCAAGTAGGGGGGTGGGTGGTTGAGCGTGCCACAGCAGCTGGGTGTGGGAGGGTCCTTAAGGGTCATTAAATACTATGAGGGTGCTACATACAGAGTCAGAGTTCAGGTGGGAGCAGGATACAGAGTTCAGGTGGGTGCAGGGTGCAGAGTTCAGGTGGGTGCAGGGTGCAGAGTTCAGGTGGGTGCAGGGTGCAGAGTTCAGGTGGGTGCAGACTTCAGGTGGGTACAGGGTGCAGAGTTCAGGAGGGTGCAGAGTTCAGGTGGGTGCAGGGTGCAGAGTTCAGGTGGGTGCAGAGTTCAGGTGGGTGCAGAGTTCAGGTGGGTGCAGAGTGCAGGTGGATGCAGAGTTCAGGTGGGTGCAGAGTGCAGGTGGGTGCAGGGTGCAGAGTTCAGGTGGGTGCAGAGTTCAGGTGGGTGCAGGGTGCAGAGTTCAGGTGGGTGCAGGGTGCAGAGTTCAGGTGGGGGCAGAGTGCAGATGGGTGCAGAGTGCAGGTGGGTGCAGATGGGCGCAGAGTGCGGGTAGGTGCAGGGTGCAGAGTGCAGGTGGGTGCAGGGTGCAGGTGGATGCAGAGTTCAGGTGGGTGCAGAGTGCAGAGTTCTGGTGGGCGCAGAGTGCAGGTGGGTGCAGGTAGGTACAGGGTGCAGGTAGGCACAGAATGCAGGTAGGTACAGGGTGCAGGTAGGTACATGGAGCAGGTAGGTACAGGATGCATGTAGGTACAGGGTACAAAGTGCAGTTAGGTACAGGGTTCAGGTAGGTACATGATGTAGGTAGGTACAAGGTGCAGGTAGGTACAGGGTGCAGAGTTCCACCACTGAATCGCCTTCCTGGACAGAACTGTCTTCCCCCTCCCAGCACAGACACCCATCCGCCTTCCTGTACAATTAGCACATATTAAACAATCCCCTGTGAACACAGACCTCAGATACAGCATGGCTCAATCCATTGAGAGAGATGCCCCTCCTCCCAGGCTCCTCTCATGACCTGTAAGACATGTCAGAGCCGAGGAGGAGCCGCCTAGCAAAAGCTTCCCCTCCCCAGCTCTAGTGTGACAGGCAGCGGCGAGCGATGCTGCGGGAGTGTGGACGGGTGGCGAGAATCTGGCCGGACAGGAGTGCTGTGTCACTTCTAAATACAGAAGCCTGGCTTCTGTGTTTAGAAGTGACAGTACTGAGCGGAAAGCACAGGGCAGTGATGGAGATGGCAGAACTCTCTTCCGCCATGTTCCAGCTGAAAAAAGCCCTGGTGTCACCACTCTGGCGGGTGTCACCTGGGTATGCACCGCCCCCTCCGCCCCCTCATAGTGACGCCACTGGAATGGGGCTCTGTTCAGTGCTATTAGTTAGTATGCTATTTTGCTTCAATTGTCAGTGTAGAATATTAGTTTAGTTTCAGTCTAGGGATAGTGTATAGTGTATAGTGTATAGTGAGGAGGACCATCATTCAGCTTTGCATAGTGTGCAGCTAGAGTAGGGACAGCTCAGATAGTTTCACTGTAGTGTAGTGAGACCGTGCCATTCATACATACATTAGTGTAGAGTAGGAACAGCTCATATGGTTTCAGTGTAGTGTAGTGAGACTGTGTCAGTAATCTTGACATTAGTGTATAGCTAGAGTAGGGACAGTTCAGATAGCGTCAGTGTAGTGATGGTTGAACACCGTCTATTTGATTGCGTTACTGCCAGTTTAACGCCATTTACTTCTGTGTGCATTACTGCCAGTTTAAGCCATTTACTTCTATGTGCGTTACTGCCAGTTTAAAGCGGTAGTAAACCCTCAAAAAATCATTTAAATTTACAAATATTCCCAAAGGCATCATCACAGATAAACGATTGATCACCAATTTGTTTTATAAAACGTTTCTCTTACTGTATAAATTTCTTGTTCTATCGCCGTTTATTTTGTGTCCTCGCCGGTACCATCTGTACTGTGGGTCTTCCGCGTCTGCTGTGATAAGCGCTTCCGCCCACAGTACCTATTCGTCGTCTTAATCCCGCGCATGCGCAGTAACAAATTAGCCAAGCCTCTTCTTCTTAGAAAGTTCGCCGTCTGTCTCCATGAACCCTGTGACGTAGGAGTCACATGGTACCCAAGATCCTCTTGGGGACGAAAATGATCAGGAAACATCGCGGGAGGTCGGGGCTGACGTCTACAACAGGAAATGACGCAGCCCGACATACACAGCCATCTGTCCGGCCGGGTCTCGAGTTGCCGGATTTTAGCGATGTTATGGCGCATGCGCTTGTGACGTCATTCAACGAAAAAATTGCAATAACAGAGGAAGGAAGCAGGTAGGCAAAAAACAGATAGTTACAATAGCTTGGGGATGTTGGGAGCCATGATGGGATTAAAAGTATTAAATTAGAGTATACAACCGCTTTAAGGCCATATCGTTTTGTGTGCGTTACTGCCAGTTTAAGGCCATATAGTTCTGTTTGTTACTGGCAGTTTAACGCCATATCGTTTTGTGTGCATTACTGGCAGTTTAACGCCATATAGTTTTGCGTGTGTTACTGCCAGTTTAATGCCATATAGTTCTCTGTGCATTACTGCCAGTTTAACGCCATATAGTCCTGTGTGTGTTACTGCCAGTTTAACACTATATAGTTTTGCATGCGTTACTGCCAGTTTAACGCCATTTACTTCTGTGTGCGTTACTGCCAGTTTAACGCCATATCATTTTGTGTGCATTATTGCCAGTTTAATGCCATATAGTTCTGTGTGTGTTACTGCCAGTTTAACGCCATATCGTTTTGTGTGCGTCACTGGCAGTTTAACGCCATATCGTTTTGTGTGCGTTACTGCCAGTTTAATGCCATATAGTTTTGCGTGCGTTACTGCCAGTTTAACGTCATATAGTTCTGTGAGCGTTACTGCCAGTTTTACACCATATTGTTCTGTGTGCATTACTGCCAGTTTAACACCATATAATTTTGTGTGTGTTACTGCCAGTTTAACACCATATATATTTGTGTGTTACTGGCAGTTTAACGACATTTACTTCTGTGTGCGTTACTGCCAGTTTAACGCCATATGGTTTTGTGTGCCTTACTGCCAGTTTAACGCTATATAGTTCTGTGTACGTTACTGCCAGTTTAACGCTATATAGTTTTGTGTGCATTACTGCCAGTTTAACGCCATAAAGTTCTGTGTGTCACTGTACGTTTGGCGCATTATATTGCAGTATATTATAGTGTATCTGTGGAGTGTGTCTGTGTAGTGTGAGTACTTAAATTAAAGTGCACCAAACACCTCTTTACATTGATTAAAGTGCATCTACGTACAGATTTCAACTTCTTCTTTACAGAAAAAAGGAAAAGAATAAGAGGTAATTGGCGCTCCCTAAACTGATATGAGTGGACCCTAAAAGGAGTCAGATTAACACCTGTGTGTGTTGTGTTGCAAACCACCCAAAATTAATAAAGTAAATTAATTAAGAATATACGTGTAATAAACAAAGTGCCATATAAAGGTGACTATACGTATAACCGTATATGGGTGAATATATGAATCCCTAAAAAACAATCAATATATAACACTAGCCATAATGACTATATGAGTATAAATATGAGTATACCTGTGATTAGCAAAGTGCCATATAAAAGTGAATGTACGTGTATACGTATATGAGTGAATATATATAAATTCCTGGTATTGCAATCAGTATATAACATTGGCCATGATAAACCAATACATGGGGAAAAAAACAAGATATTCCCCTGCTGACACCAAGATCTCAACAACCAGAAATTGACATATATGTCAAAAAACCTTAAAAGCTGAAAAGATAATAATAAATGCATACAAATCACAAAAAAAAATTGTCCAAGTGATAAGTGTCCAACTCAGTGAAAGACATCAATGTGAAAATCCAAACAGATAGATGTTGTAGATTTGCAATATGAAAAAGAGAGAAGTAAAAAATATAATATATAAAAAATATAAAAAATAAATAAAGTAAAGCTCCAGAATGGCAAAAAGTGCATGCAGAAAAGTGACTCTTGTGCTTCATCAGAATCCAGTGACTTCTGTGATCCCCTTAAGGGTCCCCACTCACCAGCTCCTGGTACCCCTGCAGGGGTGACAGGCATGTATCAGTAAAGGTGGATGGCCTCCTGTATCCGCTCAAAGCGTCCGCATAGGTCCTCTATACACCACAGCCTCCAGCACCGTATCCAGGAGAAGTTACACCAGCTCCTTGTGATCACATCCTGTTATAAAAATGCAACCAGGAATAGGAAAACGGACATTGCGCTATACAGGAAAGGGTTTGGCTTGGGTGGGCCCAAATAGGGGCCGTAGGGTCGTGTACAGGACCAGTTGAGTCTAAAGGGAAGCAAGGGCTGCCAGATAGGAAGTTTATCTTGTGCAGGAGGATACACCAAAGTGGCAGCCCATCCGTCATCCATAAGACAGCACGGGCAGTGTGGGGAGAAGGAGCCATTTGAGGAGCCATTTGTCACCATTTGAGGAGGCCACAAGGATGGTGAGCAGTGCATGCATCAGTGACACACTCCCTGTTGTGTTCCTGCTGGAGCAGACTCTTCGTGGCATTATGGACAGGGCACTGGAGGCAGAGCAGCAGGAGGAAGAGGAGGACTTCCTTTCCTCTCAAGGTCCACTTTATCCAGACACCATCATTCCTATGTCACAGAACACACAGGAGGAGAGAGGGGAGGAGGATGAGGAGGAGGATTCTGGCACTTTCATAGGCTTCGAAGAAGAGGAAGACATGCGTTAATCTTTAAGCAATGGCTTTCCAACCCCAGGACCCTTGGGAGTAGTACGTGGCTGGGAGGAGGAAGTTCCAGATGCTGTCATCCAGAGTGACTCAGAGGAGCCTGTTTCTCAAGCCTCAGCAAATTTGAGGCGCATGGGCAACGTCGTGCTTCAAAGCCTGCGAAAGGACCCAAGAATACGTGGCATAAAGGAGAAGGATGATTACTGGTTGGCAACCCTCCTTGACCAGCGTTAAGCACTGATCTCTGAGCACTTAAGCACAGAAGATAAAATCTCTTGAGGACACATTAAAGGGGATTTTATTGAATGTTTTTCCTGACTCCAGTAGGTTACAATGTCGTGGAAAAGGTTGTTTTGAGTCTTCTGTTGGTCAAGAGAGGAGCGTTGGAAAAGGCGTCCGGAGAAGGCAATTCGGAATTTCTTTAGTCCTCACTGCCCAGGGCTGTCAGCTTCCACATCACATTGGCAGCGTCTGCATCACATGGTGGATGATTACCTCGGGGCCAAAACAGAGATGGAGAGCTTTCCAGCTGACGATCCACTGACTTACTGGGTCATGAGAATAGACCACTGGCCAGAACTTGCCCAGTATGCTAGTGAGTTGTTGGGCTGCCCTGCTTTCAGAACAGGCATTCAGTGCTGCAGGAGGTTTCATTACTGATCATAGAACGCGTCTGTCCACAGACTCCGTGGACTGTTTGACTTTTATAAAAATGAATCAGTCCTGAATTACCAGCTATGAAGCCCCTGATGTCGATGTCACTGATTAAGTCTTTTTGGGATCTGGAATCTCTGAAGGACTTCGAGGCTGCCTAGATTTGAGGGTGTTCAATCATTTCATCTGGAAGAATGTTTTTGGTATAGGTTTCATGGGTACAAATAACACCCAAAGACCAATATTTCAGATCCTGTTTGACAGGTGTATATCATTGCAATTTTTTACAGCGAGGCCAATTCTTGCTTTCATCAAGAGTACCTCTATAGGCTTACGGTGGGAAGGCGCCACCGACACCCAAAGACCAGTTTTTCTGCACCTGTTTGACAGGTGCATATCATTACAATTTTTTACAGCAAGGCCAATTCTTGCTTTCATCAAGATTACCTCTATAGGGTTACGGTGGGAAGGCTCCAACGACACCCAAAAGACCAATTTTTACGCACCCGTTACTTCTATTGAAAGTCAAAGTGACACCAGAATGTATCCAAAAAATCTCTAATCGTGTTCCCAGTGCACTACATTGTGGCCTCATCATACACATTGGCTCCCCAGCTGTTGCTGAGAAAAATAAATGCAGCTTGCAGGGAAAATGTCATTTTTTTTTTTGGCTTTATAAATGCAATTATTGCTGCAGCAGATTCTAGACATGATACAGATCTGCCACTTTACAGGTAGACTAAGGGGACTCCCCGGCACTATATTGGAAGGAATTTTTCATTTTTATGCTTTCACTTTAAAAATAAAAAAATCACTGCTCATTTAAAAATGACGTTTTTCACAAACCTTTTTTTTAATTGATACATATCCCCAGGGCAAGACCCCTATTACCATTGTATGACCAATTACTTGCATATAAGCCTTTAAAATGGGCACTTTTGACGTTCGGGTCCCATTGACTTTGATGGGGTTAGTTATTCAGGTCCAAACTTTCGCGGTGTTCAAAAGTTCTGGTGCTAACCGAACAGGGATCCGTTCGGCCCATCCCTATTGATGAACATCAGCATCTGCTATGAGTCCCCACAGTATGAAGCAGTCACTATTTCTAATATGTATGTATTTCTAATATGTCATATACAGGGTTCCCAGAGTTCCCAGAGTCTGTGTGTCTTGGGGGGACATGGACTTGAATCCAAAGTAACATTACTTCAAGGGTCCCCAGGCATACACCTCACAAAGAGTATTGTTCCCTTAAAATCCAGGGCCCATAATCAGTAGGCAAGAGGCTAGCATTCAGTCCCCCCCAAAAGCCTGTCTCGGGTGAGCCTATCACACTTACCTTAGAACAAAGCTGTTGCTGCAGTCCCCGTACACCAATGTGACGGGCGACATGTCTCCAGAATGTTACTTCCGGGTTTGCAGGCTCCGATGCCGTGATTGGCCGCATGCCCAAATATAATAGATGAGCATCTTAATGAGACACAATGTACAGGGATAGGGACAATTGTAGACATGCAACCACACTCACTCAGGTTGAACCGGATGGACTGGTGTCTTTATTCAACCTTACTAACTATGTAACTATGCGCACGGGAGCCGCAAGTAACAGCACAGCAGCTAAAGAAACGGCACGTACCAGCCGTTTCCTCAGTGCGCATGTGCCGATGACATCGGCACATGCGTATACAGTGAATATCTCCTAAACTCTGCAAGTTTAGGAGAAATTCACGGTACCTACAGGTAAGCCTGATTATAGGCTTACCTGTAGGCAAAAGTGGTTGTAAAGGGTTTACAACCACTTTAAAGGACAACTTGCATCAAAGATACTGTTATCCTTTAAATCTTTCTACTAAATCAATTTTTCTAACGCAGTGCAGCTTCTAAAAATAACAGCACAATGTATCCAGTAACCTTTTCTATATGCAAGATCAAACAGTGGCAACCATTTTGAATCACAGGTCTAAGCCTCTGGCTCCACATTGCTTTAGTTACCTCGAAGATTTCTGAATAACTCATTAAAGCCTTTTGTTGACTGATATTTTCGAGCAGGAAACTGATAGGAACTGTCAGAAGGTGAGGAGGGAGAATAAAAACGCTCACAGATCATTATCAGAACAGTTATGAAGTGATTTGTCAGGGAATAACCTTTATGGAACAGAACAGCCTATGCCCTAGGGAACCTCGACACTGAGCATATTAAAAATGTCATGATTCAATCTAGAAAATAACAGGCGGAATATATTAGAAGATGGGGACACAGCTCTCTGCGATTAGCAGAAAATTAAAAATACATATTCTTTGTATGCATGACTATTCAATTATTAAGTGGTGGCACCTCATTGTAGAATGCAGCGAAACTACCATTTAAATGATAATAAAAAAAATAAATAAAAAAAAAAACAGTACAATGGCACAGTATCAATCTTTTTCATTAAACTATAACAAGTTTAATGGGAAATCCAACTTAGAGTGTTGTTTTTAAACTCTACAGACTGCTGTGCCCGTGAATGAAAATTGCATTCAATTAGAGCCTAACGTGCTTTAAGGCATTAACCTAAAAGCAAACATTTATTTTTGTGCCTACCAATTATTGGATGTGATGGTTGCATCAGTTTCCTTTTTTGGGCTCTCTTTTTTCTATTTTTATCTGGTGATTCAGCCAGCAAGTCTGTTTTTTCAAAAGCAAAGCTCTCTAGCAGAATGTATCCATTTTCATGGATGAGGCAAACCACTTAAAGTGATATTAAAGTCTTTTTCTTTTTGTTTAAATATAATAAACATGTTATACATACCTACTCTGTGTAATGGTTTTGCACAGAGCAGCCCAGATCCTCCTCTTCTCGGGTCCCTCGGCGGTGCTCCTGGCCCCTCGCTCCTGCCTAGTGCCCCCACAACAAGCAGCTTGCTATGGGGGTATCTAAGCTAAGCCGCTGCTCTGTGTCGGCCCGCCCCCTCTCTCTCCTCAGTGGTTTGATTGACAGCAGTGGCAGCCAATGACGCCCACTGCTGTATCTCAGCCAATTAGGAGGGAGAGTCCCGGACAGTTGATGCTCTCATTCAACATTGCTGGATCAAGAACGAGCTTAGGTAAGTATTAGAGGGGCTGGGGGGGGGGGGCTGCTGCACACATTTATATCTGCTAATACATATAACACTATGGTCTGACTGTGGAATACACCAGCGGGACCAGAATGTAGTGATGTCAAAGCTCCTATCACCTTCCGACGCATTTCTCCATACAAGGCATCATCTGGAAAGGGAGGATCCTTTCTCTCTACTGCTATATTTTATCCAATTTTTTGTAGGTGCGATGTGGTATTTTAAATAAAAAAAACAAACAATGTGGACATACTGCACGATGAGCTTTCCTCTGTCTTGCATGTAATAAACACACTGCATCCTTGACCACAAGGGAGACCTGACCCGTGGCTCGCACCGACTGTGTGTGGAGGCTGAGACGCCAGACGCTGTGGAGATTATCCAGGAGTGTAGCTGCTTCTATGACATCTCTTGATCTTATGCTTTGTATGATCTCCTATAATATAGAGATCATATCGTTCTGGTAAAAGGCTTATATTTTTCTTTTTGAGCACTGGTGGAACACAGTTAAAGACTCACAAATGTATCAGTTTAGATACTTGGAGTATATTTTTATTCGTCTGTTTTGAAGACACATTTGGACTTTGTATATCCCACATTTTGTATCTCACAGATATATTTTCATGGACAGTTTTGTTTACAATTGAAATTGTAATGTTACACTTTTATTTGGATATAGTTTTATCACAAGTTTAATTCATTGTATCTAATTTGGATGCAACACATGTTGGTTAGGAGATTTTTGGGGGATTAATTTCCTTAATTCAAAGACAGCGCAACTTTTTTCACAAATTGGTATTTTTTTTTCTGTATTTAAGAATTTGAAGGTGCAGCAGTTTGTGTTTGCTCTAGCACAAGGTTTATTTTATATATACTTTAGATACCAACAATAATTCCACAACCAGATCCTGCTGAATCCTGCAATGATTGGCACTATTATCTATTGACTATTAAGGATCAAGAAAGGCTGGATAATATCTAGGTACATTAATAAAGCCTCATACCTGTACATAAAATTCCACAGCAGATAAAACACAGACTGAAACACAAAGAGAGAGAGAGGCGCCTCTGGGTGTAGACTTTACACAGACTTTTACACCATTGCTGTAGAGGGACTGGAGTGTCCTCTCACCTGCTACTTCCTATAGCTGGACTTCGCAGACACCTCAGAAAAAGATAGAGCAGGGTGCCCCTTCTACAGCAAGAAGGCAGCTGTATCGCAGGGACCGGTGAGAGGGCTCATAGCCCAACATATGTACTGTTAACAGGCCATTAACTGGTTCTGGACCAGCTGCCGCAGTTATACTGTGGCAGGTTGGTCCGGCTGCGCGAAGCGTCATAACTATACATCTCGCGCGGCTGCTTAGACGATCAGATTCGATCCAGAACCGATCAATCCCCAGGCCCATGGTATCTGGCCTGGACCTGGTGATCGCTCCTGGCAAATGAGATCCTTCCCCTGCATGTGTAAGTGTAAACACAGCAGGGAGAGTGATGTCCTCATTCCTCGTGGGGTCTTTTCGATTCCAGTGAGAGGAGAGGAGACATCTAACCGTGAGTTGCACCAACAATACACTGACACCAGTCCATGTAGGTACACTTGCCACCCCCCGATCACCCCCAGTTAACCCCTTCACCCCCCGTCACTGTGTCACCCAGTGCACCCAGTGCAGTGTTCATATTTTTTTTTGATCACTGTACTGGTGTCATTAGTGACAAAAATCAGTGTTAGGGTAATTAGTATTAGGCCCAGATAGGTCTAGGGACCCCCCTAACCCCCCAATAAAGGTTTAACCCCTTGATCACCCCCTATCACCAGTGATCACTGTATAAGTGTCACGAGTGACGCTGGTTAGCTAGTTTAAATTTTATAGTGTCAGGGCACCCGCCTTATTTTACCTAAATAAATGTTTAACCCCCTGATCACCCGGCGGGTGATATCAGGTAGGTTTTAGTGTCAGATAGGGTCTGCGTCGCCCCAGGCAGTGTCAGATTAGTGCCAGTAGCGCTAACACCCACGCATGCACCATACACCTCCCTTAGTAGTATAGTGTCTGAACAGATCGATAGCTGATCTGATCAGATCTATACTAGCGTCCCCAGCAATTTAGGGTTCCCAAAAACGCAGTGTTAGAGGGATCAGCCCAGATACCTGCTTTAACCCCTTCACCTAGCCCAGCCCAGCCCACCCAAGTGCAGGATCACTGTCACTTACAAAAACACATAACTCAAAAATAAAATGTAAACAAAGTACGTGGTGCTACCTAACCTAAGTGAAATATCCTGTGAAAAAAACAATGATCCTAATATATATAAAAATAAAAAATATTTGATCAATATATAAAATACAATTCACAATACATAGATACAATCATGAAAGTGCAATTGATCAATAATAAAGTGCAATAGTGAATGGATCCAAATGATCAATCTGGATAAGTGCAATGTAGAATAACAAAGTGGACCCTTTGAGAAAATCACGCGAGTAGTAAGGCAACGTGTCAGTGAGGAGCCAGGTGTCGCCGCTTCCGGGTCCTATCGCTGTTTTACTCGTTCTCTAAATGTGAGTTACTACTTGTGCTGTGGAAAATAAATTTTAAAAATTACTACACAATGGAGCCACCTTTTTCTTTCACCATCGATCCTGACTGCACCTGCTGAGTTTGGAAGATCGTAGCCTCTTGCTGGATATCGGGTGTCCCTGTATGTCCCAGTGTGACGAATACCGGAGGTTGATCACCTGTGGATAACTGCACCGACTGCTGGTTCTTGCACAATTCGGCCCCTTGGGGGCCACTGCTAAAGGTGAGAGGCTGGGGGAAATGGGTGGCGCTCTCCGGATTGTAGTTGGATGGAACAAACATCATAAACATTTTCGCCACATCGATCGTATATTGCACTTGCACTTTTTCTCTATGTATTTTTGTTTTGAACTGCTATTAGAAGATCTGACCCCGCTTGTCCTGGGAGTCACATCATACGGTTCATTGGATCACATTTATCACCTGTTTATTTTCCTTGCTGTTTTTTTTTTTTTTGTAAATTATTTTTATTAGGTTTTCAATGTAAGTACCGAACAAAACAGAGCCTATTGGGCATACCCAGGCTCGATCAACAACTACATAAAAAAAAAAAAAAAAAAAAACACATAGAGTCTATATCTATATTCCTAACTAAACCATTGTACGCTCAACCACCTTGCGACTGTTTAAAGTAGTCTTCCAATTCATGTGTACACTGCCATACCCACTATATTCATTTATGTAATGAGATGTGCAATATAATAACAACCTGTTCAATTCCCCCCCTTCCCATACCTATCGACTGAAAAGCCCAGGGACTTTTATGCGATCAGGAACGCCATTTGAGCCCTTCCCGGTTACTCAATAGAATGTACTAATCATCAATCGAGTCTGAATTAGTAGACCGGGATTCCGTCCAAATATCCCATATTTTGTGGAATTTTTTTTCACAACCACGTGACAGGTAAGTAGCTTTGTACAATGGTAGGGCCGCATTCACCAACCTCTTCCAGAAATTTATTGAAGGTGCACATGAGGCCTTCCATCTGAGTACTATAGATTTACGGGCATAGTAAAGTAATAATCCTAGCAGGGTTCTGATTGCCCGGCGTGGGGCCAGTGGCTTAACGAGTCCCAGCAGACATACCTCTACAGACAATGGCACAGGAACAGTGGTGACAGTCAAAATAACTTTGGTTACCTCGACCCAAAAAATTTCAATCTGAGGACAATTCCAAAAAATATGAATGAAATCCGCTGAGGCTGAGTTACACCTCCAGCAAGAGGCAGGAACAGATGGATAGATTCTATGTAAGCGTTCAGGCGTGTAATATACCTTATGTATTATTTTAAATTGGACCAATCTATCTCTGGCTGATACTAGCTGTGAGAATGGGTATTCCCACATTTCTTCCCAATCTTCTGTGTCCAATGCAGGGAAGTCTACCTCCCACTTTGCCTTAAGGTTTTCTAGTCCCATGTGTACGTTAGGGAGTAGTGCCTTATATATGGAAGATAAAGGTTTAGACAGAGCTTCATCTCTGAGCAGAGACTCTAGATTCGAAGTGTAAAAGGCCACGGAAGCATTTGCAAACTGAGTGTTGAAAGCGTGCCTAAGCTGCAGGAATCTAAACAGGTGTGAGTTAGGTAAATTATATTGTTGTTTCAACCTATCAAAAGTCTGTAGTTTGCCCTCAAGACAGATTTGATTTATGTATTTAATGCCCTTGCATGCCCATACCCCAGGGTCGGGAATGGACCCGAATTCTGGTAATTGCGGATTGAACCAAAGAGGGCTGTAAGGGGAGATGTGTCCAGAAGGGATGGGGCGTAATGAATTTGCCACTGTCCATGCCCGTATTACTGCTCTCATTGCTGATGTAAGAGGGAAGGGAGCTCTAGAGCCCCGGTAAAGTAGGTTCCTTAGCGCCTCATAGGACCCCAATCGTGCTGCTTCAAGAACCACTGCTGCGTTGGACTCGTCAGAGATCAGCCAGTTGTGGGCGTGTGATAGCATGGCTGCCACAAAATAGGAGTGTAGGTCAGGACAAGCCAAGCCCCCCTCTCCCCAAGGTCTTTGCAGCACCTTCCTTGCTGTTTTTTAGACATTTATTTCAATCACACGCTTAGGTGTGTCACATATCACCTTATTGGGTTTATCATTGCACCTTTCAAGATTTTTCTATCCAGTAGGATTATTGATCTATGCACATTGTTCGATCGTTTTGATACACTTGTCATTTGCACTTTGTTATTCTACATTGCACTTTCATGATTGTATCTATGTATTGTGAATTGTATTTTATATATCGATCGAATATTTTTATTTTTTATTTTTATATATATTAGGATCATTGTTTTTTTCACAGGATATTTCACTTAGGTTAGGTAACGCCACATACTTTGTTTATATTTTATTTTTGAGTTATGTGAGATCACTTATCTATGTTGGAGGCTCCTTTCCGGTTTTACGTGTATTGTGGTTTTGCGCATCAGTACCCCCTTATTTTATTTTTACAAAACACATAACTGTTATGCCCCGTACACACGGTCGGATTTTCAGACGGAAAATGTGTGATAGGATCCTGTTGTCAGAAATTCTGACCGTGTGTAGGCTCTATCACACATTTTCCATTGGATTTTCCGACACACAAAGTTTGAGAGAAAATTTTCCGACAACAAAATCCGTTGTCGGAATTTCCGATCGTGTGTACACAAATCCGACGCACAAAGTGCCATGCATGCTCAGAATAAATAAAGAGATGAAAGCTATTGGCTACTGCCCCATTTATAGTCCCGACATACGTGTTTTACGTCACCGCGTTCAGAATGATCGGATTTTCTGACAACTTTGTGTGACCGTGTGTATGCAAGACAAGTTTGAGCCAACATCCGTTGGAAAAAATCCTAGGATTTTGTTGTCGGAATGTCCGATTAATGTCCGACCGTGTGTACGGGGCATTAGCGTGCACAGAGTCAGGCCTGATCCCTGCGAACGCTAACAGTTTTTTTTTTGCAGCGTTGCTGACAGTCAGGAGCTTTTTTTCCTGTGAGTCTCACTAGTGTAACAGTAAATTTAGAGACCAAAATGTCAAATCAAAGGTACACAAGTGAAGAGGCCTACATGTTTCTGAGCATGACAGATAGTGAAGAGGAAGTCACTCATCTGTCAGATTCAGGCTCAGAATACGAACCTGTAGATAGCAGTGGCACCCTGACAGATAGCTCTGACAATGGAGTTGTGGTCCCTGCCAAGGTCAGGTGTACCTGACCCCATTCTTGTGCTGTCTTTGAGGTGCAAGAACTGCATGGCTCTCGTATGCAGCAGAGAGCCAGTACTAGTGCAGCTCATCCTTCTGGTTGACTGGCAAACACCAGCGGCCTAGTACATCCTGGTCGTACATCCAGCACTGCAGTAACACTTGGTGACGTGGCGAGTCCCATAAGTGCAGTTCAATCTGGCGAGGTGGCTAGCACGAGTAGTGTCCCACCAAGAAGAAGACAAACACAGGCCTGTTGAGCCCATAGTGTCCTTCCTGCTGCATTCGCCAATCCTAATTGGGAGCCCACCACTTCTGCAGCACCCATACTTCCCCAATTCACTGGCCAACCCAGAATTCAGGTGGAAACAGTTGATTTTACATCACTTGATTTTTATTTGCTGTTTTTCACGGAAGATCTCTATAGATCTATTGTGGACCAAAGCAATTTGTATGCTGGTCAATTCATTGCCGCTAATCCCCAGTTGACCCTTGCCAGAGATTGGAGACCTATTATGGTCTCCGAATTTAAGACCTTCCTGGGCCTATCCCTCCTCATGGGCATAACTAAAAAGAGTGAGTTGTGATCATATTGGTCCACTGACCCAATTCACCATATGCCCGTGTTCTCTGCCTCCATGACCAGGACACGATACAAGCAGATCTTGCGGTTCATGCACTTCAATGATAATGAACTCTGTCGTCCTCGGGGTGACCCTGGATTTGATCAGCTGTACAAAATGCGGCCCCTCGTAAACCACTTCAACCAACAGTTTGTAGCCTTGTTCACTCCCGATTAAGTTGTCCGCATTGATGAGTCCCTGATTACGTTTTCTGTCCGCTTGTCTATCAAACAGTATCTATCCAGCAAGCGTGACACATATGGGGTCAAGATGTATAAGCTCTGTGACAGGGCAACAGGATATACTATAGCTTTATAGGGAAAAGATGGTCATCTAGAGCCGGAGAACTGCCCAGACTACATTGGGAGCGCTGGTAAGATTGTGTGGGACTTGGTGTCACCTTTATTCAGAAAGGGGTGCCACTTGTACGTGGACAATTATTACACAAGCCTGCCATTTTTAGTCACCTTTTTGATTATGGAATTGGCGCATGTGGCACCGTGAGATCTAATCGCCGGGGCTTCCCACAACGGCTTGTAGAATCCCGACTTAGACGGGGGGTGAGAGCCTGCTTGAAGTGTAATAATTTGTTAGCGGTGAAGTGGAGGGATTCACAGAATGTTTTTGTTATGTCCTCCCTTCACGCAGACACGACGGTCTAAATTCCTACGGCGACTGGTGTAGTGGAGATACCCCTCTGTGTCTAAGAATATAACCTCAATATGGGAGGGCTGGACCTCAACGACCAGTTATTGGCTTTGTACCTAATTGCCCGTAAGGCCAGACGCTGGTACAAAAAAGTGTCTGTATATTTATTTCAGTTGGCTCTGCTGAACGCTTTTGTGCTATAAAAAGCTTCAGGACGGACTGGATCCTTCCTTAAATTCCACAAAGAGATCGTCACAGCCCTTCTGTTTCCAGACGGTGCTATGGCCCACCTTCCCAGCGCAAATGCAGTGAGCCGGCTGCATGAGAGGCATTTTCCGTATATGTCTTCCCTGGTACCCCTACCCAAAGAACACCCCAAGAAAGATGTCGTGTCTGCAGAAAATGCGGATTTAGGCGTGACACTCGCTTTTATTGTCCCTCCTGTCCTGACCAACCTGGTCTCTGCATCAGTGACTGTTTCAAACGCTACAACACACTAGTTGAGTATTAGCGTAGGGTACAGCACTACACAGTCCTAGGCACACTTACACAGGGTCTCGAAAGATGTGATGGCAATTACATTTTGAGAGACCCTAATCTGCAACATTCAGTTTACAGTTTTTTTTACAGTTTTTATAAAAGTGAGAAAAGTGAAAAAAAAACACACAAAAACACAAAAAAATATAAAATAAAAAAGCCAAAAATAGTTGTGGTTTTATTTTTCTTCTCTCTCTCTCTATTGTTCTCTCTCTGTTGAGCTCTCTACTGTCCGCTCTACTGTTCACTCACTATTGTTCTATATCTATTGTTCTCTCTCTGTTTTATTTTTACTATGTTTTATTGTATTTGTTTTGCAGGTATGGTATGTTATACTGTAATGCTTGTTTTATTGTTAACCATCATTTGCTTAACAGGTACACCATTCAGCTGCAGCACGGGTTTATTTATCTTGACAGCAACAGTGTTTGCTCCCACGATACGTAAATCAGTGACTCCAGCGCTGTAGGAGGTGATTTCACCACCACAATTTAAAAAAAAAATGGTGCATGTATTCCCATCATTAGAAGTGGGTGGATGAAGGGCATACCCACCGATCAATCTCTTTCTTTCTTTCCCACAGGCTGCATGAAAAAAAGAACATTACAATGTATGCACAAGGACCAGCGACATATTGGTATGTTGCTGGACTTTGAGCGGTTATACCACAATGATGCCTGCAGGTTTAGGTATCATCTTGGTATCATTCTTTTCAGCCAGCAGTTGGCTTTCATGTAAAAGCAATCCTAGCGGCTAATTAGCCTCTAGACTGTTTTTACAAGCAGTGAGAGGGAATGCCCCCCCCACCATCTTCCATGGTTTTCTCGGGCTCTCCTGTCCCAACAGGGAACTTGAGAATGCAGCCGGCGGTTCCGCCAGCTGACCATGGAGCTGATCAGAGACCGGAATGGCTCCAATTATCTCTATGGCCTAAGAAACCAGAAGCTACGAGCATTTCATGACTTAGGTTTCGCTGGATATAAACAGCATTGAGAAATTGGCAAAGCATTTTATCACACCGATCTTGGTGTGGTCAGATGCTTTGAGAGCAGAGGAGAGATCTAGGGTCTAATAGACCCCAATCTTTTCAAAAAAGAGTACCTGTCACTAACTATTGTTATCATAGGGGATATTTACATTCCCTGAGATAACAATAAAAATGATTAAAAAAAATAAAAAATGAAAGGAACAGTTTAGAAACAAAATAAAAAAGCAAAATAAATTATAAAAAAAGCACCCGTGCTTACGCGCAAAGGCGAATGCAAGCGTCGGTCTGGTGTCATATGTAAACAACAATTGCACCATGCATGTGAGGTATCACCGCGAAGGTCAGATTTAGGGCAGTAATTTTAGCAATAGACCTCCTTGGTAAATCTAATGTGGTAACCTGTAAAGGCTTTTAAAAACGTATGTAGTTTGTAGCCGCTGCATGTTTGTGAGGCAATTTTAAAGCATGTTGTGTTTGGCATCCATGTACTCGGCATAAGATCATCTTTTTTTAATCAAACATTTGGGCAATATAGTGAGTTTTAATTAATTAAATCAAAATAAGTGTGTTTTTCCCCAAAAATTGCGTTTGAAAAATACTGTGTGAAAAAAAATTGCAACACTCACCATTTTAATCTGTAGGGCCTTTACTTAAAAAAATATATATATAATTTTTGGGGGTTCAAGGTAATTTTCTTGCAAAAAAAAAATAATTTTTCATGTAAACAAAAAGTGTCAGAAAGGGCTTTGACTTCAAGTGTTTAGAAGAGTGGGTGATGTGCGACATAAGCTTCTAAATGTTGTGCATAAAATGCCAGGACAGTTCAACCCCCCCCCCAAATAACCCCTTTTTAGAAAGTAGACACCCCTAGCTACTTGCTGATAGGCATGTTGAGTCCTTGGAATATTTTATATTTAACCACAAGTTGCGGGAAAATTATTATTATTTTTTTTTTTTACAGAAAGTTGTCACTAAATGATATATTGCTCAAACATGCCATGGGCATATGTGAAATTGCACACCAAAATAAATTCTGTTGCTTCTCCTGAGTACGGGGATACAACATGTGTGAGACTTTTTGGGAGCCTAACCGCATACAGGACCCCGAAAACCAATCACCGCCTTCAGGCTTTCTAAGGACGTAAATTTTTGATTTCACTCCTCAGTGCCTATCACAGTATCGGAGGCCATGAAATGCCCAGATAGCACTAACCCCCCCCCCCCCCCGTGATCCCATTTTGGAAAGTAGACACCCCAAGCTATTTGCTGAGAGCCATGTTGAGTAATTTGCAGATGTCGCTTTTTGTCACAAAGTTTTGAAGATTGAAAAAAGAGAAAAAAAAATGTTTCTTTTCTTCCTTCATTTTCAAAAACAAATGAGAGCTGAAAAATACTCACCATGCCTCTTAGCAAATACCTTTGGGTGTCTACTTTCCAAAATGGGGTAATTTGGGGGGAGGGGGGTTTGTGCTATCTGGACATTTCAGGACCTCCGTAACCGTAACACCCTTAAAAAGCCTGAAGGCGGTGATTGGTTTTCAAGGTCATGTACACAGCTAGGCTCCCAAAAAGTCTCACACACGTGGTATCCCCATACTCAAGAGAAGCAGCAGAATGTATTTTGGGGTGTAATTCCACATATAACCATGGCATGTTTGAGCAATATATCATTTAGTGACAACTTTGTGCAAAAAAAAAAATTAATTTTCCCGCAACTTGTGGCAAAATATAAAATATTCCATGGACTCAACATGCCTCTCAGCAAATAGCTTGGGTGTCTACTTTCCAAAATGGGGTCATTGGGGGGGTTATGCTATCTGGGCATTTCATGGCCCCGAAACTGTGATAGGCAGTGAGGAGTGAAATAAAAAATTTACGCCCTTAGAAAGCCTGAAGGCGGTGATTGGTTTTCGGGGTCCTGTACACGGCTAGGCTCCCAAAAATGTACGCCCTTAGAAAGCCTGACGGCGGTGATTGGTTTTCGGGGTCCTGTACATGACTAGGCTCCCAAAAAGTCTCATAAGTGTGGTATCCCCATACTTAGGAGAAGCAGCAGAATGTATTTTGGGGTGTAATTCCACATATAACCATGGCATATGTGAGCAATATATCATTTAGTGACAACTTTGTGTAATTTTTTTTGTCATTTTTCTTGTTCAATATTTTTATTGAAATTTGTATAAAAGAATACAAATTCTAACAAGCATTATAGCATGGGAAACATATATGAGCAATATAATCATATCTATATATTCATAACTCTAATTAATCTTACTAGAGAGAAGAAGGTTGAGCATTGTAGAGACAATATAGGATAATGATAGATGTGAGGATCTAAAATAAGGTCAAAATTTATGTGAAAAATGTGTAAAGCATGCCTCCAGACCACCCGTCCACCCCACATGGGCTCAAACTGTGGATGGGTGGGGGCATGGTTAACCAAAGTTGGAAACGTTATTACATACAATATTTATATTATGTGATATATAATATAAAGGTGTAACACTCTCCTTAATGATTATTAGCTAAATGTAACCAATTTAAAAAGAAAAGTTGTAAAAATCGAATCCTCAGAACAAGAGCATATCTCATTGCTGATGAGGAATAAATCAGTAAGTGCAATATTAAGGTATACCAAGATTGTCTTTTGTATTGTGAACAAGAAGAGGAAAACAAGTAAATAGAGAATAGAGTATAAAAAACCATATGGGTAATACAGTATTAGTGTTGAATACCAAATAAGCAATATATTAAATTACCCTTCATATAAAAAATGTCATAGGAAAACAAGGCGTAAGACAAAAAAAAAGAAAAGAAGAGGAAAAAGAGAAAAAGAAGAAGAGAAAAAGGAGAAATCTCTTGAGGTGATGACCTGGCTCATGACATAAACAAGTAATACAACAACGATAACACAAGGGTTCTAATAGGGGAACAACAATGACTGGTCAAAATCAGAAGAAAAGAAGTGTTTAACCCATGGTTGCCAAATCATACGGTACTTGTTAATATTATTGTCTTCGATAGCTGTCATTGTAGCAAAAATTAGAGCTTTGTTCATTTAATGTTTGGCTTCCGCCACAGTCAGAGTATTGGTCTTCCATGCCTTGGCTATGGTTTGTTTGGCCGCAGTATTAATTTGAATAAGTAGCTTGAATTGTGTCCGGGGAAGTGAAGCTGGTTTAAGGCAATAGAGATATCTAAAGCTTTAGAAGCCATTGTAAATATATTTTTCCAGAATTCTTGAGCCACCGGGAATTGCCACCATATGTGAAAGTGGGTACCTGGTGAAGGGCAACCTCTAAAGCAATTATTGGGATAAGATGGAGTAAATTTTGCTATTCTAGCTGGTACTAGGTACCACCGTGCTAGAACTTTGAAGTTGCTATGGATTTCCAAGGCATAACAATTAAGAGATAATGATTTGGTAGTTAACCAAATATTAGACCAGTCATTGATCTCAAACATTCATCCCATATCCTGTGCCCATTTAACAGTATAAGATGGAAGTACCTCATTAGGAGTAGTAATCAGTAGTAATCAGTATCTGATATACACATGAAATCAACCCTCTAACATGTGGGTCACTTATACAAATGCGTTAGAATTGAGACATTTGATTAAGTGGTGTACTCGACCTAAGGAGAGGCATGTAGAAATTCTTGATTTGTAAATATCGGAATATCTCATTGCTTGGGTGGGAGTGATGTGTAAAACGCCTACTAGTAGGATTAGTTTTGCGCCACGTATCTACCAAACCGTGTTTAGTAAGTAGACGTTGAAGGTTTAACTTATCAGAACTGGCGATAGTGGCTGGGGGAGATTTATCTAAAAAAGGAAAAACCTTTGCATTTGAATCTCCACATCGGACTACAGTTCCAAATTTGTGTGTTTCCACCACTTGGAAAAGATGGGATAAGAAAGATTCAGTTTTTTTATTCGGAGCATAGTATGAAATAATTGTAATAGCTATATTCGATACATAACCAGTGAGAAGTATATATCTACCCTCTGGATCATTCAGTTGTGTAAGAAGGGTAAATGGCATAGAGCGGTGAAACCCTATAAGAGTCCCGCATTGTTTAACTGTGGTAGAGGCAGTATAAATTTGTGGATATGAGGTAGAAAGAAGTTTAGGGGAAGCTTTGTCAGTGAAGTGGGTTTCCTGCAAACAATTTAAGTGTGCCTTCTTGGCTGAAAAGGATTGCATTGCTTTTGTTCGTTTGTGTGGAATATTAAACCCTTGTACATTCAGGGACAGAATGTTTATGGGAGCCATAACAAGTCAAAATTGATTATCTCAAAATAAGAAATATGGTTTAAGACTAGAGCCTTGGTCACCACCCCAAGAGAGAAAAGAGGAAAAGAAAGGAGAGAATAAGGATAAACAATGTTCAGTCAAATAATATGAAGATATTTTGATGTTAAACAGTAAAAAAGCACTAGGGTGTGGGAGCATCTCCTAGGAGTAATCAAAAGCTTCCTAGAGGCTCCAAAGCCATCATCAGAATCTCGCATAATAATAGCAATGGTCTGAAGGTGGCAAAGTGGGCAGCAAGAAGTTCCAAAAAGGACGAACTTCACCGGAGAACTACAGGAACTATACAGTAAGCATCTATAAACTTCAATAACAGATGCGATTTTGAATAAACAAACTATCAAAGTCCTAGCCAACTGGGAAATTACCTCTTTAGTATTGGTAGCAGAAGAAAAATAAATAAATAAATAAATATAAAGAAAAATAGGTAGTGGGTAAAACACTATTAATTAAAGATAGCTTGTTTTGAGGAGATAATAGTCAAAAAAATTGACTATTGTTTTCCATCTAGTAAAAATGTAGAAAACATTTTTTTTTAAAAAAGGGAATATTTTAGGAAAAGAGCAACTGAATTATAATCTGTATTATATTTCAGGCTAACAAAGAAAATTCACAAAAAAACCCATCAAAGTAATCATTAAAAAAAAGTATAAACAGGAAGACCATGAATCTGAAATTATGGTATCGTAGGAAGTAATATACTTTAGTCAGTGTATTATCCTGGATACCTGAAAGAAAGAAATAAACATAAAAACATATGAAAATCAGTCCATCGAGTCTTCATTAGTAGGAGTCGAATTTTCAAAGCGACCACGCTTATGCAAATTCTGATGTGAAGAGGTAGATGTGTTCGGGTCTGCTGCTGTATTTTGCTGAGGGGATCTGGAAGCTGATCTTCTATGAGACTGTTCTTTAGATGAGGCTTGGTCTGCTAGGCCCATTTCAATCAAGGCTGACTGTAAGTCCTCTGAAGAGCGACATACATATCTGGTTTCTAAATTTGTAAATCCGAGAGAGAAAGGGAACCCCCAATGATAGGTGATTTGATGATGTTGAAGTATTTGTAGTTGGGGTTTGAGAGCACGTCTTTTAGCCACTGTATTAGGAGATAAGTCTGCAAAGAGCTGATATACTTGACCCTGGAATATGAGGGAGTCTTTTCCTCTAGCTGATGCAAGCAATTGCTCTTTTGTGCGATAGTAATGCAGCTAAGCGATTATGTCCCTAGAAGGGCCATTTGGTTTGCATGGAGCTAATGCTCTGTGCACTCTGTCAATCTCTAATCTCTCCACAGGGATACCAGGTTGTGATTCCTGAAATAATGCAGTGATAGTAGCTTGCACATCAAGGACAGTCTAAGGTATACCCCTAATCCTCAGTTTAGCCCAACGTTCCCTATTCTCTTGGTCCTCTAAACGGGACTGTAATGTAACATTCTCTTCTTTGAGATTCCTAAATTCAGAGATATAGTGCTGTGTTTGACTTTCAATATCATCTACACATATTTCTAATTCAGCTGTTCCCTGACCCAGCTCTCTTATTTCACTTGTCAGCTTATCAGTCATTTTTTAAATATGACAGATTGAAGCTCTGTTTGTGAACCTCCAGAATCAGAGTCAGACTCCCCAGTGACATCCAAAGTATTTAGGCTGATTTTCAAAGGTTTAACCTTTTGTGAGGTACTAGTCTTTGAGGAGACTTTGAGGAGACTGCCGCAGCCATCTTGTGAGACGGGTATTTACTAATGCCGGTTTTAATTTTGCTTTTGTGAGCTTCAAAACCATATTTAGTGATACCTGAGGCTTTGAGGATTGTATGGCTAGCGTTATTACAGACTATTAGAGTCTCCTGGACCTGTAGTCCTCCGGCGCAAACATCACTGGAGCGGAGCTCTAAGCTGGCATTACCTTCCTCTCAGTCTTCCGCGCATGAGCCCTCCTTTTTTTGTCATTATTCAATCACTCGTGACAAAAAAAAAAATATTCAATGAGCTCAACATGCCTCTCAGCAATTTCTTTGAGGTGTTTACTTTCCAAAATGGGGTCATTTGGGAGGGGTTTGTGCTGCCCTGCCATTTTAGCACCTCAAGAAATGAGATAGGCAGTCATAAACTAAAAGCTGCGTAAATTCCAGAAAATGTTCCATAGTTTGTAGATGCTAAAACTTTTGCGCAAGCCAATAAATATACGCTTATTGACATTTCTTTTATCAAAGACATGTGGCTGAATACATTTTGGCCTAAATGTATGACTAAAATTGAGTTTATTGGATTTTTCTTCTAACAAAAAGTAGAAAATATCATTTTCTTTCAAAACTTTCGGTCTTTTTCCGTTTATATCGCAAAAAATAAAAATTGCAGAGGCTATCAAATACCATCAAAAGAAAGCTCTATTTGTGGGAAAAAAAGGACACAAATT
This sequence comes from Lithobates septentrionalis, assembly GCA_037952835.1. NCBI lineage: Eukaryota > Metazoa > Chordata > Amphibia > Anura > Ranidae > Lithobates > Lithobates septentrionalis. The sequence goes on along the minus strand of JBBDGP010000201.1, from coordinate 1,474,832 downwards.
TTGTTTGGGTACAACATTGCATGACCACGCAATTACCAGTTAAATCAGCGCAGTGCCAAATTGTAAAAAGTGCTCTGGTCATTGAGCAGCCTAATCTTCCGGGGCTGAAGTGGTTAAACACATCACATCCCCATCACATCTGTGTCTTACTTATTCTGCACCTATACCTTCCTCTTGGGAACTTCACCTGTGCCATTTGTGCTGTACCACTACTACTCTACACTGCTTGCTGGTTTATTAGGACTGCCAACAAGTGCTCTGACGCTTCTTAAACGCTTCAGTGAAAGCTGGCAGAAGAATAATCTAAAGGACTCAAATTAAATTACCCAACACGCCTCTTTGTTCCTTCTCTGGAAATACCCAATATTTCCCATGGACATTGTATACCAGTCAGTCTAGGCCTAGCATCATCTGGCAGTGTAGTCACTGTATTTGGTAGCGTAAGTTCTCTAGGGAAGGGGGAGCAGTTCTGGCTGAGTATGAGTTCAGTCCTGAACATCTTTCGTTCGGGGGTGTTCGCCAGACATCCAAATTTTTAGGCCGTTCAGCAGTATGTTCGCCCACTGAGTGCACAGTGAATAGATTGTTAAGGAGCAGGCCTGGAAGCCGGCCATCGCATCCTTAACAATGGATGAGTCATCAGCTGTCAGCGGGATTCCCCACTGAGAGCTGAATGAAAAAAAAGTCACTGACGAATTTGCCGGCAATAGAAAAATGTGAAAAAATAAATGCGTAGGGTTCCTGGTATGGATTTAAGGGTAACCCCTTGCCATTTCTTTAAAACAAAAATGGCATGGGGTCGCCCCAAAATCCATACTAAACCCTTATCTGAGCATGCAGCCTGGCAAGCCAGGAAAGGGGGGATGAGTGAGCACCCCCCTACTGAACCATACCAGGCCACATGCCCTGAACCCACTCCAAAGCACCTTGCCCCATGTTGATGGGGACAAGGGCCTCCTCCCCACAACCCTGTGCGGTGGTTGTGGGGGGGTCTGTGGGCAGGAGGCGTATCGGAATCTGGAAGCCCCCTTTAACAAGGGGGCCCCCAGTTCCCACCCCCCCATGTGAATGAGTATGGGGTAAAACTCATTCACCAAAAAAAAGTGTCAAAAAGAAATAAAAACACACAGACAGTTTTTGACAATTCCTTTATTAAAAAATAAAAAAACTATGTCCTCCGGTGTAGATCCATCATTAACCACAATGCCTGCCGCACCACCAGATCCGAAAAAAAGAAAAAGGCTCCACCCACGAGGAAGGCTAACTTCCGACAGTCTGACAGTTCTTAAATAGGTAAGGGGTGGGGCCACCTGGCGATGACACTTGGTGACACAGTGCCCCATGTGACATCACTGACCCAGCATGCACCGGTCGGTGTTACAAGGGGTCAGTGCCACCAGGTGATGTCGCCAGGTGGCCCCGCCCCTTAAATATTAAAGAACTGTCAGACGGCGGAGCAGGCAGTTGGCGGTTAGCCTTCGTCGCGGGCGGAGGTTTTTCTTCGAACTTTTGCCATGTTGGAGAGTTCTGGGGTGAAGCGAAATGGAGGGGCGTTCAGCCCATCTCTAAAGTTTTCTTACTACTCATTGCTGCACCTAAGGTGGCTACTGTTTATGCTTATATGGAAACAAGATGTCATTTCATGCTTAGTCTTTACCACTCCTTATTACTTATACTGAGGGTGTTATTACTTTTGCTAGTTCAAATTAGACGAGTTCTTGCTGGAAAAAATATTTTAAGCAACAGACAGCATGGATTTATGAAAGACAGAAGTTGTCAAACAAACCTGATTTCTTTTTATGAGGAGGTAAGTAAAACCTTGGACAGTGGGTTGGTGGTGGACCTGGTATAGTTGGATTTTGCAAAAGCATTTGCCACAGTTCCGCACACACCGCTCATGTGTAAGGTAAAGTCTACAGGCTTGGAAATATCAGTTTGTAAAAAAAAAAAAACATGGCTAAAAGACAGAATTCAGAGAGTTCTTACTTTTTAATACCTTTATAAATGATATTGGGTCTGGGATTAAAAGTAACATTTCTGTCTTTGCAGATGACACTAAGCTATGCAGTGGAATAACGTCCTTACAGGATGTCCCAATTTACAAACCGACCTCAATGCACTGTTGAATTGGGCGACTATGTGGCAGATGAGTTTTAATGTTGATAAATGTACAGTAATGCACTTGGGGGCTAAGAATATGCAGACATCATACATACTAGGGGGAGTGCAACTGGGGGAATCAATGGTGGAGAAGGATCTGGGGGTTTTGGTAGATCATAAGCTCAATAATAGCATGCAATGCCAAGCTGAGGTTTCCAAAGCGAGAAAAGTCCTTTCTTGTATTAAGAGAGGTATGGACTCCAGAGAGAAAGAGATCATTTTGCCCCTGTACAAATCATTAGTAAGACCTCATCTGGAATATGCAGTTCAGTTTTGGGCACCAGTTCTCAAAAAGGATATCGGGTAATTGGAGAAAGTGCAGAGAAGGGCAACCAAACTGATAAGAGGCATGGAGGAGCTCAGCTATAAGGAAAGATTAGAGGAACTGAATTTATTCACTCTTGAGAAGAGGAGATTAACGGGGGGATATGAATTTTCGTTCCCACACTTGGGCAATACTTTTTAAATGCATTTTTGAATAGACAACAACCCCTATGGACTTTATGTTAAAAGTTCTCCAGAAAATATTCTGCAGTTTTTTTGTCACGATCTATAAATGTACAGTGGGGACGGAAAGTATTCAGACCCCCTTAAATTTTTCACTCTTTGTTATATTGCAGCCATTTGCTAAAATCATTTAAGTTCATTTTTTTTTCCTCATTAATGTACACACAGCTCCCCATATTGCCAGAAAAACACAGAATTGTTGACATTTTTGCAGATTTATTAAAAAGAAAAAAAAGAAAAACTGTAATATCACATGGTCCTAAGTATTCAGACCCTTTGCTGTGACACTCATATATTTAACTCAGGTGCTGTCCATTTCTTCTGATCATCCTTGAGATGGTTCTACACCTTCATTTGAGTCCAGCTGTGTTTGATTATATTGATTGGACTTGATTAGGAAAGCCACACACCTGTCTATATAAGATCTTACAGCTCACATTTCATGTCAGAGCAAATGAGAATCATGAGATCAAAGGAACTGCCTGAAGAGCTCAGAGAAAGAATTGTGGCAAGGCACAGATCTGGCCAAGGTTACAAAAACATTTCTGCTGCACTTAAGGTTTCTAAAAGCACAGTGGCCTCCATAATCCTTGAATGGAAGATGTTTGGGATGACCAGAACCCTTCTTAGAGCTGGCCGTTCGTCCAAACTGAGCTTTTGGAGGAGAAGGGCCTTGGTGAGAGAGGTAAAGAAGAACCCAAAGATCACTGGGGCTGAGCTCCAGAGATGCAGTCGGCAGATGGGAGAAAGTTGTAGAAAGTCAACCATCACTGCAGCCCTCCACCAGTCGGGGCTTTATGGCAGAGTGGCCCGACAGAAGCCTCTCCTCAGTGCAAGACACATGAAAGCCTGCATAGAGTTTGTAAAAAAAACACCTGAAGGAATCCAAGATGGTGAGAAATAAGATTCTCTGGTCTGATGAGACCAAGATAGAACTTTTTGGCCTTAATTCTAAGCGGTATGTGTGGAGAAAACCAGGCACTGCTCATCACCTGTCCAATACAGTCCCAACAGTGAAGCATGGTGGTGGCAGCATAATGCTGTGGGGGTGTATTTTAGCTGAATGGACAGGATGACTGGTTGCAATTGAGGGAAAGATGAATGCGGCCAAGTACAGGGATAGCCTGGACAAAAACGTTTTCCAGAGTGCTCAGGACCTCAGACTGGGCCGAAGGTTTACCTTCCAACAAGACAATGACCGTAAGCACACAGCTAAAATAATGAAGGAGTGGCTTCACAACAACTCCGTGACTGTTCTTGCTGGCCCAGCCAGAGCCCTAACTTAAACCCAATTGAGCATCTCTGGAGAGACCTAAAATGGCTGTCCACCAACATTTGCCATCCAACCTGACAGAACTGGAGAGGATCTGCAAGGAGGAATGGCAGAGGATTCCCAAATCCAGGTGTGAAAAACTTGTTGCATCTTTCCCAAAAAGACTCATGGCTGTATTAGATCAAAAGGGTGCTTCTACTAAATACTGAGCAAATGGTCTGAATACTTGCGATATTTCATTTTTTCTTTTTTAATAATTCTGCAAAAATGTCAACAATTCTGTGTTTTTCTGTCAATATGGGGTGCTGTGTGTACATTAATGAGGAAAAAAATGAACTTAAATGATTTTAGTAAATGGCTGCAATATAACAAAGAGTGAAAAATTGAAGGGGGTCTGAATACTTTCCGTCCCCACTGTATGTAATTGTGAACCAAAAAAATGAAAATCTTATGGTGCTGGTTTTGCTTGTAACTTTATTTCTATTCATTTTAGCAACACAAAATATCTCTCAAACTGACATTTACACATTACGCATTAGTATACTCAACAGTGAATGTAGACCATGAAATATGGCAAAGTTGTAGAAAATATGCTTCAACTTCACAGATTGGCACCAAGTAAAATTAAACATACACATTGTAAATGTATCTGAACTGAGCTGTTGTATTCATCAGAATTTTCAGTAGGCACTGTGCAATCAAAGAAAGTTAAAAAAGCAGCACACTTTGCAGTGTTGGTAAAGGGCTTCACTTGTCGGAGGCATGGATAGTTCTGACAAAGCTGACGCCATGTAGAATGCTTTGTATCTTGCATCGTTCACATTTTTTGCAGATGACTGGCCATACAGGTGGCAAACATATTTGCAAAGTAGTTCAAAGGTAGACTGGTCCAGGTTAAAACTGCTACCCAGATTTGTAATTTGATTTTTGACGTTCAGGTCCCATTTACTTTAATGGGGTTCGATATTCGGGTCCGAACTTTTGCAGTGTTCGAAAGTTCTGGTGCGAACCAAACAGGGATCCGTTCAGCCCATCCCTATTAATTACCATAAATAATATACAAATAATAATTAAATTAAATAATTAAATAATTAATAATATAATTACAGTTGTGCTCATAAGTTTACATACCCTGTCAGAATTTATGATTTCTTGGCCATTTTTCAGAGAATATGAATGATAACACAAAAACTTTTCTTTCACTCATGGTTAGTGCTTGGCTGAAGCCATTTATTATCAATAAACTGTGTTTACTTTTTAAATCATAATGACAACAGAAACTAGCCAAATGACCCTGATTAAAGGTTTACATACCCCAGTTCTTAATACCGTGTATTGCCCCCTTTAACATCAATGACAGCTTGAAGTCTTTTGTGGTATTTGTGGATGAGACTCTTTATCTTCCCAGATAGTAAAGCTGCCCATCCATTCAAAGCCTCCAGTTCCTGTAAATTCTTGGGCTGTCTTGCATGAACTGCACGTTTGAGATCTCCACAGAGTGGCTCAATGATTTTGAGGTCAGGAGACTGAGATGGCCACTCCAGAACCTGTACTTTATTCTGCTGTAGCCAATGACAGGTCGACTTGGCCTTGTGTTTTAGATCATTGTCATGTTGGAATGTCCAAGTACATCCCATGCACAGCTTCCTGGCTGATAAATGCAAATATTCCTCCAGTATTTTTTGATAACATACTGCATTCATCTTGCCATCAATGTTGACCAAATGTCCTGTGCCTCCGTGTTTTACAGTAGGAATGGTGTACTTGAGGTCTGATGAAGGAGCCGCACATGCTCCGAAATGCATTACCGCCCCTTCTCTACACTGACACCATCAGCCTTGTGTGTCCCGCAGTGAATACAGGCTTCCCTGCTGCCTCCTCTTTCCAGCACGCATGAGAACGCTTTACAGCTGCTGGACGGCTCTACACTGCTCTCTACCACCATGCTGAGGGTGGACACATTCCACAGATGAGGACTCCTGATTTTATCATGTCTTTTAACACTAAACAATCTGGTAAGTGCTTTTAACCCTTTGTGCACTTTATTAAATTTTACATACTGCACTTAGAGGTGCCTTTCTTTTCCTTTTTTATATCTTCAGAGTTGCTTCTCCTCTAACCAAAGTGCTGCCAGAAGTGTCACCTCATCACTATCATCCCTCTGACCAACTACCCACCTCCACCAGAGCACCCTTATCTCTCTCTGTTTTAACAACTTTCCTGGAAGTTGTGGCTGAAATTTTAGTTAGTCTACCTGACCGTGGTTTGGTTTCAACACAACCCCTCATTTCCACTTCTTGATTAGAGATTGAACACTGCTGATTAGTATTCTCCTGCCTTTTCTCACTTCTTGTCAGAGGCACTGAGCTCAATAGACAGCTTGGAGTCTTGGATCAATGGTAAAGTACCATTAGCCCCAGCTGTCCAATAAGAATGCTGCAGTGGAGGCACGCATCTCACTGCAGTGTCATAGAAGGGGCATGTGTCTAAAAGACAAATGCTCCCTTCCAGCCCAGCCCTCTTAACTACAAGGACACAGTGGCGTAGCGTGGGGGGTGCGGGGGGTGCTGTGGCCCCGGGCGCGAAATTTAGGGGGGCGCAATTTCGTGCCAGTAGTGTCACTACTGGCTGCCTCCTCCTAATTTCTTTTCCTGTGTCCCCCGCGCTCCGCCGCCATGTCTAGTGTTTTGCGCCCTGTGATTGGGCGCATGGGGGTCATGTGCGGCGTGGGGCTGGCCTATCCGCGATCACAGTCGCTCCTGAAGTCCCGCCTCCGCACATGACCCCCATTCGCCCAATCACAGTGCGCCGGGAAAAATGAATATGGCGGCCGGAGCGCAGGGAAGACGAGAGTGGGAGCGCCGGGGCAGATGTCTTCTCATCCTCCAGACCGATGCAACACAATAAGGTAAGAAATAGATAAACACGGGGGGGGGGGAGAAGAGACAGGCGCCGTATATGTAGTGTCAGTATAGGAAGACTAGGCAGGACAGTATAGTGTATAGTGTAGTGGACAGTGTAGTATAGTGTAGTGGTCAGTATAGTGGTGTGGACAGTGTAGTATTGTGGTCAGTACAGTGTAGTGGTCAGTACAGTGTAGTGGTCAGTGTAGTATTGTGGTCAGTGTAGTATAGTGGTCAGTATAGTGTAGTGGACAGTGTAGTGTAGTGGACAGTGTAGTGTAGTGGACAGTGTAGTATTGTGGTCAGTGTAGTGTAGTGGTCAGTATAGTGTAGTGGACAGTATAGTGTAGTGGACAGTGTAGTGTAGTGGACAGTGTAGTATTGTGGTCAGTGTAGTATAGTGGTCAGTGTAGTGTAGTGGACAGTGTAGTATTGTGGTCAGTATAGTGTAGTGGACAGTGTAGTGTAGTGGTCAGTACAGTGTAGTGGACAGTGTAGTATAGTGGACAGTGTAGTATAGTGGTCAGTACAGTGTAGTGGACAGTGTAGTGTAGTGGACAGTGTAGTGTAGTGGTCAGTATAGTGGTCAGTATAGTGTAGTGTAGTGGACAGTGTAGTATAGTGGTCAGTGTAGTATAGTGGTCAGTGTAGTATAGTGGTCAGTGTAGTGTAGTGGACAGTGTAGTATTGTGGTCAGTGTAGTGGTCAGTACAGTGTAGTGGTCAGTATAGTGTAGTGGACAGTGTAGTGTAGTGGTCAGTACAGTGTAGTGGTCAGTGTAGTATTGTGGTCAGTACAGTGTAGTGGACAGTGTAGTATTGTGGTCAGTATAGTGTAGTGGACAGTGTAGTGTAGTGGACAGTGTAGTGTAGTGGTCAGTGTAGTATAGTGGTCAGTGTAGTATAGTGGTCAGTATAGTGTAGTGGACAGTGTAGTGTAGTGGTCAGTGTAGTGTAGTGGTCAGTGTAGTATAGTGGTCAGTATAGTGTAGTGGACAGTGTAGTGTAGTGGACAGTGTAGTGTAGTGGTCAGTGTAGTGGTCAGTGTAGTATAGTGGACAGTGTAGTATAGTGGACAGTGTAGTATAGTGGTCAGTGTAGTGTAGTAGACAGTATAGTGGTCAATGTAGTGTAGTTCTCAGTGTAGTGGTCAGTATAGTATAGTGGACAGTGTAGTATAGTGTAGTGGTCAGTATAGTGGTGTGGACAGGGTAGTATTGTGGTCAGTACAGTGTAGTGGTCAGTACAGTGTAGTGGTCAGTGTAGTATTGTGGTCAGTGTAGTATAGTGGTCAGTATAGTGTAGTGGACAGTGTAGTATTGTGGTCAGTGTAGTATTGTGGTCAGTGTAGTATAGTGGTCAGTATAGTGTAGTGGACAGTGTAGTATTGTGGACAGTGTAGTGTAGTGGTTAGTATAGTGTAGTGGACAGTATAGTGTAGTGGACAGTGTAGTGTAGTGGTCAGTGTAGTATAGTGGTCAGTGTAGTGTAGTGGACAGTGTAGTATTGTGGTCAGTGTAGTGGTCAGTACAGTGTAGTGGTCAGTATAGTGTAGTGGACAGTGTAGTGTAGTGGTCAGTACAGTATAGTGGTCAGTATAGTGTAGTGTAGTGGACAGTGTAGTATAGTGGTCAGTGTAGTATAGTGGTCAGTGTAGTATAGTGGTCAGTGTAGTGTAGTGGACAGTGTAGTATTGTGGTCAGTGTAGTGGTCAGTACAGTGTAGTGGTCAGTATAGTGTAGTGGACAGTGTAGTGTAGTGGTCAGTACAGTGTAGTGGTCAGTGTAGTATTGTGGTCAGTACAGTGTAGTGGACAGTGTAGTATTGTGGTCAGTATAGTGTAGTGGACAGTGTAGTGTAGTGGACAGTGTAGTGTAGTGGTCAGTGTAGTATAGTGGTCAGTGTAGTATAGTGGTCAGTATAGTGTAGTGGACAGTGTAGTGTAGTGGTCAGTGTAGTGTAGTGGTCAGTGTAGTATAGTGGTCAGTATAGTGTAGTGGACAGTGTAGTGTAGTGGACAGTGTAGTGTAGTGGTCAGTGTAGTGGTCAGTGTAGTATAGTGGACAGTGTAGTATAGTGGACAGTGTAGTATAGTGGTCAGTGTAGTGTAGTAGACAGTATAGTGGTCAATGTAGTGTAGTTCTCAGTGTAGTGGTCAGTATAGTATAGTGGACAGTGTAGTATAGTGTAGTGGTCAGTATAGTGGTGTGGACAGGGTAGTATTGTGGTCAGTACAGTGTAGTGGTCAGTACAGTGTAGTGGTCAGTGTAGTATTGTGGTCAGTGTAGTATAGTGGTCAGTATAGTGTAGTGGACAGTGTAGTATTGTGGTCAGTGTAGTATTGTGGTCAGTGTAGTATAGTGGTCAGTATAGTGTAGTGGACAGTGTAGTATTGTGGACAGTGTAGTGTAGTGGTCAGTATAGTGTAGTGGACAGTATAGTGTAGTGGACAGTGTAGTGTAGTGGACAGTGTAGTGTAGTGGACAGTGTAGTATTGTGGTCAGTGTAGTATTGTGGACAGTGTAGTATTGTGGTCAGTGTAGTATAGTGGTCAGTGTAGTGTAGTGGACAGTGTAGTATTGTGGTCAGTACAGTGTAGTGGACAGTGTAGTGTAGTGGACAGTATAGTGTAGTGGTCAGTATAGTGGTCAGTATAGTGTAGTGGTCAGTATAGTGTAGTGGACAGTGTAGTGTAGTGGACAGTGTAGTGGTCAGTGTAGTGTAGTGTAGTGGGCAGTGTAGTGTAGTGGGCAGTGTAGTGTAGTGGTCAGTACAGTGTAGTGGACAGTGTAGTATTGTGGTCAGTATAGTGTAGTGGACAGTGTAGTGTAGTGGACAGTGTAGTATAGTGGACAGTGTAGTATAGTGGACAGTGTAGTATAGTGGTCAGTGTAGTATAGTGGTCAGTGTAGTGTAGTAGACAGTATAGTGGTCAATGTAGTGTAGTTCTCAGTGTAGTGGTCAGTATAGTATAGTGGACAGTATAGTGGTTAGTGTAGTTCTCAGTGTAGTGGTCAGTATAGTGGTCAGTGTAGTGTAGTGGACAGTATAGTGGTCAGTATTGTATAGTGTAGTGGACAGTGTCGTTCTCAGTGTAGTGGTCAGTATAGTGGTCAGTGTAGTGTAGTGGACAGTATAGTGGTCAGTGTAGTTCTTAGTGTAGTGGACAGCATAGTGTAGTGGTCAGTACAGTGTAGTGGTCAGTACAGTGTAGTGGTCAGTGTAGTATTGTGGTCAGTGTAGTATTGTGGTCAGTGTAGTATTGTGGTCAGTATAGTGTAGTGGTCAGTGTAGTATTGTGGTCAGTATAGTGTAGTGGACAGTACAGTGTAGTATAGTGGACAGTGTAGTATAGTGGACAGTGTAGTATAGTGGTCAGTGTAGTATAGTGGTCAGTGTAGTGTAGTAGACAGTATAGTGGTCAATGTAGTGTAGTTCTCAGTGTAGTGGTCAGTATAGTATAGTGGACAGTATAGTGGTTAGTGTAGTGGTCAGTGTAGTTCTCAGAGTAGTGGTCAGTATAGTGGTCAGTGTAGTGTAGTGGACAGTATAGTGGTCAGTGTAGTATAGTGGTCAGTATTGTATAGTGTAGTGGACAGTGTAGTTCTCAGTGTAGTGGTCAGTGTAGTGTAGTGGACAGTATAATGGTCAGTGTAGTGTAGTGGACAGTATAGTGGTCAGTGTAGTTCTTAGTGTAGTGGACAGCATAGTGTAGTGGTCAGTGTAGTGGACAGTATAGTGGTCAGTGTAGTGTAGTGGTCAGTGTAGTTCTTAGTGTAGTGGACAGTATAGTATAGTGGTCAGTGTAGTGTGTAATGGTCAGTATAGGAATCAGGTAGGTCAGTACTATTGTATTTGAAGGGACTCGGGGAGTGATAAAAGTCCGCAGGTTAGGGGGGGGCGCAAATTACTTGCCTTGCCCCGGGTGCTGACAACCCACGCTACGCCACTGCAAGGACATACATGGGTTTATGGGTATAAGATTTACCCACAATCCCATGTTTTTCTCACACAGTTAAGAGGGAGAATGAGAATCTTCTGCTGCTGAAAAGGTTCTGTTATAATCAAGCTAAATCATATATTATTATGCTATATGTTATAACATAATAATTTATTATTTATCTATTTACTGTGAAATTACTGGTCTGAAGTTATAACTTCAAACTTCAGTAATTTGTCCGTTAAGCCTCCTGCTTGAGTACAGTTTTTGAAAATATAGTAAATTACTTTAAAAACAATATATAATAATTATTCGCAGATTACTTATGGTAATTAACCCCTTGCCACCCAGGCCAATTCTGACATTTCTCTCCTACACATAATAATCATAATTGTTTTACTAGAAAATTACTCACAACCCCCAAACATTATATATATTGTTTAACAGACACCCTAGGGAATAAAATGGTGGTTTTTGAAACATTTTATGTTACACCATACTTGCGCAGCAATTTTTCAAAAGCTTTTTTTGGAAAGAAACTGCTATTGCTCTCTCTCTAACAATCGCGGTGTATGTAACCTGTGTGTATCTGGCTCTGATACTAGCCAGTGCCCCACCAGCCACTGACCTCACTGCATGTCCCTGCACTATACCTGAAAAGACTACTTTGATATAAAGTTGATATACCACACTGTGTTTAAAGTGTGCATTTCCTTACTTAATATTGTTACATTAACCCAAGCATTTCGGGAAAAAAAGATTCCCCACCTTCTGCTAGACACAATTCATATACAGTAAATTCATATACAGTAAAACCTTGGATTGCGATCATAATTCAAAACATGCTTGTAATCCAAAGCACTCGTATATCAATGCAAATTTCCTCATAAGAAGTAATGAAAACTCAGATGATTTGTTGCACAACCATTTATTCATAAGTCCTTCAGTTTATAGTCCATATAATAAGATTATAGCAATGTGGTTGTGTAACCATAAAATGTCCATCCACAAATGGCAGCCTCCACATGGGGATTAGAAGCAAAATTCAGCAGGAGCTACAGAGTATAAAAGAGAAGAGAGGCGCCTCTAAGTGTAGCAATGTGGTTACATTTAATGAAAGTACAACATTTAGCAAATCACATGGTTGATGATTCAAAGGGGCACACCTAAGTATGCAGGCATCCGGTGTAAAGCTGTCCACATAAACCATCCTCCGCACCGCTGGGTCTCAACGCTGTTATGCCCCGTACACACAATCGGACATTGATCGGACATTCCGACAACAAAATCCATAGATTTTTTCCGACGGATGTTGGCTCAAACTTGTTTTGCATACACACGGTCGCACAAAGTTGTCGGAATTTCCAATCGCCAAGAACGCGGTGACGTACACCACGTACGACGTGACTAGAAAAAGCCAGTTCAGAACCAAGGGCGGCACCCTTTGGGCTCCTTTTGCTAATCTCGTGTTAGTAAAAGTTTGGTGAGAGACGATTTGTGCTTTTTCAGACTCGTGGTTTTCAGATTGTTTTCTGCTGTTCAGTTTGTGCTTGTGGGTTTGTATCTGCTCTTCAGTGCGTGCAGCGAGTACCATTGACTTGTCATTGTGTTCTTGTTTGTTCGTTACTGTTTTTCAGGTCGCTCTTCACAGGCCTTGCTGTTCTTCAGTGCGTTCTGTTACTTCGTTCTGAGCAGCCGACCGTTTTCTAGCCATGTTGCGTATACGTACTCCTCGTAGAGTTTGTGCTGTGCGGGGGCTTGATGTTGGGGTCCTTACCTTGACACAATTCCAGTCCATGAACAGGGTGGGGAGGAGTTCATGGACCAAGAATTGGTTGCTTCAGCATGACCAGTTCTGTCATATGCCTTTGCTCCGTGAGATCCGTGAGAATAATCCTGATGATTTCAGGAACTTTCTCCGGATGAGGGACCCCGTATTTCACCGTTTGTTGGCTTTGCTGACCCCTTATATTAGCAGGCAGGATACCTGTGGGAGGCAAGCCATCACTCTGGAGCAGAGGCTAGTTGCCACCCTGCGGTACTTGGTGACGGGGAGAAGCCTGCAGGACCTCAAGTTCTCGACAGGCATCTCCCCTCAGGCTCTGGGTATCATTATCCCAGAGACCTGTTCTGCCATCATACAGGTCCTGCAGAAGGAGTATATTAAGGTAAGATTTTTATCCTTTAATAATCACATTTTATTGTATTTAATGTTTGATAATATATTGTATTTCTTTCCTCATTCCCTAATTACCATGATTGTAATATGCTGTGAATGTCCCCTTTCATGCATGCTGGATTTTGATGTAATTATTTTTTTTCTCCTTCATACATATTTGCCTTCACTTACCTCCACAGCATGTTCTCCTGGCCCTATATTCACCTCATGTAGTCACTTAACAATGTATTTTAGCAGCTCCATAGTAGTGCTTTACCCCAAACACCCCCTAAAATTTTAGGAAATGTGATTGGTGTTTAAAATTCATGCAGAGTTCCAGAATCTTTTTTTGGGGGGTCCCCAAATCATTTGGAACCCTCCCTCCCCCCAACTGCTAAGTCAGCTGATACCAATTCTCTACCTATCCTCAATCATCTGTCTACTGACTTTGCCAAACCCATACACACTATACCTATCTCTTTTGTGGTCAGATTTATGGATGAATTCCCCAAAGCATGTAGTGCAAGGGCCTGCCTGTATACTTTCAAATGGTACTGTTTCAAGTTTTTGTATACTATTATTATCTTGATAGGTAATAGCAGAATGTCCAAATGTGCTAAAATGTGTACAGTGTGTATTTATATCTTTGTATTATGACACTTCTTACCTGTCCAGTGGGCTGTCAATAGTGTAACTAAGGAGGGGCTGTTCAAAGTAATACCCATTATTTAGGCATTCATCTCTCAATGAAGTGGAGAGGGTTACCTGTCCCATAGTTCCCCCCTATAATGTTAGAAATGGCCCAGGAGAGGGGGGGGGGGGGGGGGAATCTGATAGTTGGACCTTATACTTTGTTTTTAAAAAATTTCCTCTAATAAATATTATCTTGATGTTGGCCAACAATGTTTGTGTCTAATCTGCTTTCCCTGTTTATGTGCACAAAGACAATTTTTTTTTTTTTGGTTTTGACTCCACAGTTTCCTTCCACGCCACAGGAATGGCAGACTGTGGCCTCCCACTTTGCCCAGCGGTGGGACTTTCCTAACTGCGGAGGGGCAATTGATGGGAAACACGTCCACATCGTCCCACCACCCAACTCGGGGTCGTATTATTATAATTATAAGGGGTTCAATAGTATTGTGATGTTGGCGGTGGTGTCGGCTACTTATGAATTTCTGTATGTGGACATGGGGAAGAATGGCCGGATGTCCGATGGTGGAGTCATCACCCAGACCGAGTTCTACAGGCGTCTCCAGAATGGCAGCTTGGACTTGCCACCTCCAGAAGACAATGTGGAAGGACTCCCATTCGTCTTCGTTGCAGATGAAGCGTTTGCGCTGGGGGACCATTTTATGCGGCCATTTCTGATGAGGACCCTCACCCCGGACCAGAGGGTTTTTAATTACCGGCTGGCCACAGCCAGAAGAGTGGTGAACACGTTTGGAATCATGGCCAGCCGGTTCCGCCTATTTCTTACACCCATACATATGGCTGAGTACAAACTGAATCATATAATCCTGGCGTGCTGTGTTCTACACAACTTTTTACGGCAACATTATGCCAACTATGCTGGCTCAGTTGGACCTGATGCCGGAATTCAACATGAATCAACCCTGATGGTGCTTGAAAGTGGCCGTCCTGGCTTGCCCCCCCTGAGTGCCCGTGATGTCCGGCTAAGATACCTTGAATTCTTAGCGGGTAGGGGGGCTATCAATATGCCAGACAATGTGTAAAACCTTTTAAAAAAAAGAACTCAAATCTTTGGTGACATTTATTGCTTGTGTTTTTTTTAGCTGACCCTGACAGAAATGTGGTGAGTCGTGAAAATGGCGTAATTGTGTAACCTTACAAAGCACTGTTGGCTGTTATTTACTAAAGGCAAAGACACTTTGCACTACGAGTGCACTTGAAACTGCACTGAAACTGCACTTGTAGTGCACAGTGTATTTTCCCTTAGGAAATAACCCCCATTGTCACAGAAAATACCAATTAGAGCACCACAAACATTTGGGAGCGTTGAGACAATAATCCACACAATCTTGATTAACAATCTTTTTAATAACAACACAATCACATGTGCATTTCCAAAAGGTTTTTAAAACAAACCAACATGTTTGTTGTTTAACAATTTTTGGGGTCACATTAGAAAAAGTAGAAATGTCCATTTAAGATAAAACAGGCATGTGTAAAACCCACAAGAAAGATACAAATTTAGAACTTACAAAGTTCACATTTGGTAAAACTTGAAGGCAATATCAGACATGAATATTTACAAACTGTGTTTGATATTGCATTCAGATGGGGTGAAGTCACCACTAGAAAACCCAAATTTGAAAGAAGCACACAAATTTATCAAATGTCAACATGTGCTAGCTGCCATCACAGGGGATCAAGGGACATGTTTTGGGGGTGCAACCCCTTCCTCACAGCTACTTTATTATTGAGGAAGGGGTTGCACCCCCAAAATGTGTCCATTGATCTCCCGTGATGGCAGATAGCACATGATGACACACTGTGTGCCTCTTCCAAATTTGGCTTTGCTACAAATTTACATAAAAAATACAAAACATTTTGGCACAACAACCCAAGGGATTTAGCGGGGTTTTAAACTCTCCCTAAAACATCAATGATGTTCTTAATTTTTTGCTGAACATCATTGATGGCTTTCATGATGTTTTCCAAGTCCCTATTACACCCTATGATCTCCCCGATCAGGATCTGGGCACTTTCCGAGGTGAAAGGATCTGGATCCACAACATCACGATCCCCTAAAAAGATCGAAACAAAAAAACACCATGTATTATAAATATGGCGGCATCCATCTCTTACCTGAGCCTGTGGTCGCAGACACTCATCTGTTGTGGTGCCAATTTCAACCACGTCTTCCTCCTCCTGCTCTGCTGCTCTTAGGTGGATTTCCCCTTCTTCCAGAGGTGGGGGGTCGGTGGTCTCCTCGGATGAGGGGTGTCCTCTGAGTCTTTTATCCCCTATGTACAAGAAAAATAGGTATACTTAGCACACAGATATTTGATGGCAGAAATAGGAATATGAAACATTGCTTGGAAGTGGGGTACAATTGTCTGTTTTGGCAGAGTTCAAAGATGTTGCATTTGTCTTGTCCTTTGTCAAGCTTGAATATTTTACCTGTCTTGTACAAGCTTCACAGATGGAGACCCCCCCTATAGTATACACTGGAGTACCTGTGTGGGACCCCCTAATAAAAAGAGTGTTCTTGTGTCCCACACTAGTGTTCCAGCGTACAGATGTGAAAACTGCTGCTGAGTGTCCTCTCCTTACACAGAATCTAGTTAGCATTTCATTCTAGTAACAAACCCATCTACACAACCAAATTAGTTTCAGACAAGTAGGCCCTAAAAAATGTGGTGAAATGCATATGGCCAAAACAATGGTGTTTTCTAGGCTGAATGAACAATGTTTGATATGAACGAATAATGTGCCCATGAACATGAAAGTTGACATTTTAAACTGGATAACAGTTAAGAAAAGCACATGGAGCAGCACGAACGTAATAAACATAAAGAATCGGAACACAGCAAAACTACTTACTTTTTTGCAGCACTCTCCGGATCTTTCTGTACTGCTCATGCTCTCTTAATTTGAGGTCCGACCACCGTTTCCTGAGCTGATCTTTCGATCGTCGTACCCCGAAATTTTGGTGCAGACTCTTGACCACTTTCGTCATGATCTTGGCCTTTCTGACATTTTGGTTGGGGTAAGGTCCATACTTCCCGTCATAGTCGGCCCTCTTCATTATGTCGACCATCTCCAACATCTCCCCAAAGGACATATTTGATGCCTTATATCGTCTCTTTCTGGATTGGGACATTTCAGGCTCCGCACTTTCCTCCTCCTCGTTGGTGTAATTATCAGACACCTGCTCTGACTCCGCCATGTGCTCTTCACTGCGACGAACGAGAAGGGGCGGGGAATAGGCTAGAAAGAACGTCAGGGGTGGGCGGAGTTTCACGCATGCGCAGTGTCTATAAAGCGTAACACGCGTGCGTAGTACGTACGATCTGTGAGCGGAGGAAGGAGTAACAGAGGCACCGATCGTGATAGCGAAGGTAAGATTTAACATTGGGCCTATACTGCTTTTAGATTGAGGCCTGTATTTGCACAAGTTTAGTAGACTTTAGGCTGACATTAGGGTTTGTCTTGTGTTGTGTCTTGCAGTGAAAATGGATCTATTTAAAGATGAGGAATTTATGCCCATATTCATTGATATGTTCAGGGAGCTGCCTTGTCTATGGCAGATAAACCACCCGGAATATAGAAACCAAACAAAGAGGAAGGCAGCGCTGGATAATTTGTTGGAATTTGTGAAGCAGGTGATCCCCACGGCAGACATCATCTATTTGAAGGTTCTAATTGGTGGCCTGAGGAGCACTTATCTAAGGGAACACAAGAAGGTCCAGGATCCCCAGAGATCAGGAGCTGCAGATGACATTTATGTCCCCAGGCTGTGGTACTATGACAGGCTGCATTTTCTGGCAGGTCAGTCTGAACCCAGGCCAGCACTCTCCAGTCTTCCTTCCATGCTTCCTTCCCCCCCAGCTGAGGCTTCTGATGCCCAACCTGGGCCTTCCAGGCAGCAACATGTGGAGGAGCCCAGATTGAGCCAGGTATAGCATTCTTCTAAATATTTCTGGTTGTCCACTCAATGATGTTAACTAGATGTTAGTTTGGAGTACTAATTTATGATTGTGATTGATGAAGCAAAAATTAAAACCATGTCCCTTTTTCATACACAGGGAAGTCTCAGCCAGGAGGTGGCCAGGCCAAGCAGGCTGCCTGATATCCAGGTCCCTCCCCTACACCTGCAAAGACAAAGTGCCAGGAAGAGGAGTAACCTGGAGGAGGCTGCCATAGGCCCCTTTTGGAGGGCTACAGAGGCCCTGAGAACCCCCCACACTGTGGAGGAGGACTTTGCTGGCATAGCTGCCTGCAAAATGATGCAGATGGAGGAGGGCCAACGACTCCTGTGTGAGTTCCTAATTTTGGAAGCTCTCAATAAGGGGTTGAGGGGCGAAATAACATGTGCTACCCACATTTGTGACCTCACACATAGTCCTCCTCCTCCTCCTCCTACAGGTCCTACTCCTCCTCCTCCTCCAGGTCCTACTCCTCCTCCTGCCACATCTCCAACACCAGAGCCACAGCATGGAAGAAAGCGTCTATGGAAGACCAGAGAGTGATGGCCTGGGTTCAGTCTGGTCTGGCAAAATATGCAGCCTATTGTAGTACCACAGCCTGGGGACACAGATGTCATCTGCTGCTTTCCGGATCTCTGGGACTTCTGGACCAGACTGCACTCCCTCAGATATGGACTCCTCAGGCCACCAATTTTGATGTTAAATAATTGATGTGTGCCCTGGGGGTCCAAGGCTTCGCCAATTTCTGCTGTTTCTCCAGCGTTGCCTCCCTCTTTGTTTGGTTCTGAGCCCTTAATAAAGGTTTTTTGGTTTCAATTATACTCGCCTATGTGTGTTTTCCTTCAAAAAGGACAGTTTGTGAGGAGGCAGAGACACCAACACCAAACAATTTTCTTAAGATTCAATAATACAAGATATCAATGGTGTTGTGGTAACTTGACACACAAAACACACACAAAAATATTATGGAGTAAATAAAAAAAAAACAAAGAAAACATCAGCCTTGGAAAAAATACAAACACAAAAAAAACAAAATGCCTTGACCAAAAAAAAAAAAAGAAATATTTAAAAACCAACAAAACAAAATGTGGTCAGATGTGACAAATCTAAATATATTGAGGGAATCACAATAAATAATAAAGAAAGAAGTTTGTGAGAAGTTTGTGTGAATATGAGCAGCAAAACTACTTCATTCTTCTCACATTATAAAGAAGAAGAGAGTGCGCTGTATTAAACTATTTCAAACATTGCAGCCTGACGAAAGTGCTGTATCCATTCCGAACGCTAATTTTACCAGACCAAGCTGTTCCGTCTCGGAATTTCTTCTGAGCATGCGTGGCACTTTGTGCGTCGGAACTGGCCACACACGGTCGGAATTGACGCGATCGGATTTTGTTGTCGGAAAATTTTATAGCCTGCTCTCAAACTTTGTGTGTCGGAAAATCCGATGGAAAAAGTCAGATGGAGCTCACACACGGTCGAAATGTCTGACAACAAGCTCTGATCGGAAATTTTCCATCCGTGTTAGTCTGCAATCGTGACCGCAAAGACTATCCTGCATTAGAGTGTTCTGAAAGCGAGGCTTTAAACACTCGTGGAGCACAGTGTGAAAAGAATGGCGTCGTTGGCGGTGCGGAGGATGGTCTATGTGGACAGCTGTACCCCGGATGCCTGCATACTTAGATGTGCCTGTTTTTAATTATTAACCACGTGAGTTGCTAAATATTGTACCTTCATTAAATGTAACCATATTGCTACACTTAGAGGCACCACTCTGCTCAGTTGTGACATGACGTTACTTGTATATCAAGACATTGCTTGTTTATCAAGTCAAAATTTCTTTAAAAAAAAATTTGCTTGTCTTGCAAAACACTCACAGACCAAGTTACTCTCAATCTACAGTTTTACTGTACAACTAGAGATACTTGCCTTTACTATTTTTTTTCCTACCACTTTAATATCTGCTGCCCATCTATACATATCCTGGTGTTTTTGGGTATGAAGCATATGACATGCCACTTGCCTCTTCACTTAGGAGCCATGAACAGGCAAGGTTTCAATATATGAATAGTACTACTATAAAAACTGACATTTTGGAATGATTAAAAGCTGTAACTATGTTTCTACCATTATAATAATAACCCTATCTGATTCTTCTAGTCTGTATTCAGTAAGTTTATTTTGAGTGAGCTCATGCCAAATACAGCATCAAGAGCTCTAGAGAAGAGAACAAACTGAAGCTTGGTGGTGTGGGAAGCCATCTGGTTTTGCTTGCTTTGTATTTCAAATATTATTACTGGGTCACAATAAAAGAAAAGCTGAGGAGCACACATATTGCAATTTTGAATTTTTTTTGATAGCACAATTTATAATAATTTAATTATGAGTGGTTCTTCTTTCGGGTGAAAGAGTCCTTGGCAAGAAATGTATTTACTACACTGAGCCACACTTCACATTCACACTCATACCATGCTATCAATGTATGCTATGTAAATGAGTCACTCTAGGAAATCCCATTATCATGCTTTTATATTCTTTTTTAGGGGTGGTAAGAATGTTTGCATGTTAAGAAAGCCTTTATGTAAAGACATACTGTGTGCTACTGTATATAAACAAAGTTGAGCCATGCATGTTAGAATGTCTAGAAATATTTCTATGCCACTGGCTTTGACTTGCGTTTTGGATCTCTGACAATAATTTAGAAAATAACTGCTATATTTTATGAAAGCATAAATAATTCATTAAAACTAGTAATGTGTCCATCCATGGGCTGAGCAGCTCACACAACAATGGAATACAAAAAAGTTTTTCAGGACACTTGCCAGCTAACCAGCAAAAAACTAAGTCTAATCTATTTGATCAATTTGCATTTCAAACAGTAAAGTATGGTCTCTAAAGCTCTCCAGACACTGGGTAATTTTTGGCTGGTTCCTGATGTACCAGCCACAATTCACTCAGTAGGTAGTCCTGCTGGCACAGCTTAATATAACAAAAAATAATGGTTCAAATAACCGAAGTAGCCTGCAGGCAGATGCAGTCTGTCCTCCATGTAGTAGGTTGTTCTGTGCCACTGTACAGATAGAGCAGAGGAATTAGAGGAACATCGCTCATCTGCAAACTCTGTAGGGGTCTCAGGGAGTACAGTTGTCTGTGAGATACCTACAGAGTCTGCAGAGAAAGAGGGAGAGCACCGGTCGGTGAGGTCACAAGGTGCGGGGACCACCAGGTGACTTTACTAGGTGGCCCCACCCCTTACCTATTTAAGAACTGACAAACGGAGGAGCAGGCATTCGGTGGTCAGCCTTGCCCTGGCTCATGTCTTTTGACACTTTTTTTGGTGAATGAGTAGGGGTACAATGTAACCCATATTCATTCACATGGGGGGCTTGGGATCTGTGGCCCCCTTGTTAAAGGGTGCTTCCAGATTCTGATAAGCCCCCTGCTCGCAGACTCCCACAACCACCGGCCAGGTTTGTGGGGAAGAGAACCTTCTCCCCATCAACATGCTCTAAATCACCCCCCATGTTGAGGGCATGTTGCCTTGTATGGTTCAGAAGGGGAGGCACTTGCTTGCGCCCCTCTTTTCTGGCCTGCCAGGCTGCATGCTAGTGACTGTGCTATTTTAAAGAAAAAGTGCCAGCAGTAGCCCTTCCTGAGACAGCTGTTACAGGGTCTCAGTTCTGGCCATTCCTAGTAACCCTTGAGAGAAAGACTGTTCAGAGATGCCTAGCCTAGTCAAGAGTGTCCTCTGGGTATTATTCAGTGTGCCAGGGGATCAGTTAATACTAGCAGCTTCTACCAGGGTAGCGCTATGTGAGATTGAACAGAGGGAAAGGTTTCTGTTCCAGGAGGGACAGTATAGCCACCGCTGATTCTCTTTCTTCAATCCAGTCTCGGGAGCACCTGTTGCAGGCTTTTATTAGGATGCCATCCTTGGTAAAGTGGGCCGTGCCTGAAACAGTGTCTTATTATTGAGTCTGTGGGAAATGCCACTGCATTACTTAGTCATGGAGGGGAGGAGAAGAGGAGGAGTTTTCTCAGCTAAGCACAATCTCCTACACCGCATGCTTGAGCTAAGGATTCCAGGAAGAATCCAGAAAGTGAATGCTACATGAATCAATTGCCCTTACTCAAGATGGCCATAGCCAGAAATGCTAGGGGATTGTTTTTCAAAGTGATTTCCCAACAAAATAAAGCATAGAGACATTGATGGATGGGGGAGTTTGTTTTGAATATTAAAAATGAATTAAATAGTGTTTTTGGTTTGTGGTGCTCAGCTGCAGTGAAGATCTGCTTTAGGTAAGATGATCTGCAACACAAGGTTTTTTATAAAGTGGATTTTAAAGATGGAACAGTATGCCTGTAATTTCGGAATAAATGTCATTAGCAAAAGCAAGGATTTCCAGAAAGAGAAAAGAAAAGATTGATAAACAGACTAATTAGTTCTGTGCACAGTGTCCTACAGTCAATGGCGACCCTAGGGGGGGGCCAGAGGGGGCCCTGACCCCCCCAACATTATGCTGTGCCCCACCATGTGCCCCCCCAAAAAAAAAAAAAAATTTTTTTTTTTTTTTTTTTTTTTTACAAAAAATCAATGTCTAAGAGGGAGAGAGTCCCCAGTCAGCTCCTGCGCGTGATTCCTCTCCCCTCCCCTGCTCGCTGACACTGCATAATGCGAGCGTTCACACAACCACGGCCGCCCGATCTGCTCCTTCACCTGCATCCTCATTGGCAGGGAGAAGAGCGAGTTGCAGGAAGGACTCCACCAGGACTCTCAGTTACTGAAAAAACAGACTGCTTTCTCCTGTCCTTAGGACAGGAGGACCAGCCTGTAAATTCCAAGAGATGCCAGACCAGCGCTGTCAATAGCAGGGGCAGGACAGCAAGAGGAGGCTGGGGAACCCCACAGTGGCAGAACACCAGGGCCCGGAGGCAAGACAACCTTTGCAACCCTGATAGTGCTCCCACTGCTTTGGATCCTTATATTTTCTTGATATGCTGGTGACATATATCTCTTGTTTTCTGCCATCCTGGGGGACCCCAATACAGTAGGAAGGGAGCTCACTGCAGAACATGTGAAAGGGCCCGTTGTGGGGTCGTAGTAAAGGGCCCCAGGATATATATCTATATATATATATAGATATATATATATATATATATATATATATATATATATATATATATATATATATATATATATATATATATATATATATATATCTATATATATATATATATATATGCGCATTTTATAGTTGCCCCCCTACTTTTGTCCCTGTCCCCCCATGTGCCCCCCCTAAATTTGAAAGCTGGAGACGCCACTGCCTACAGTAGATGGTGGTCAAGAAGTGTAGCCTATGGACAAGGCTCTTGGTTCACTGACCAATCCATATATTTAGCTTCATTTATGGCAATGAACAATAAATTATGAGAGAAACTAGATAGATAAGAACTGAGTCATTTAGTAACAGAAAAGGACGCCAGCACTTAGAAAGTATGGAGGCTTATTACTGCCCCCCCCCCACTTCCACGGAAAGCTGGTTCGATGGCTGTTGTTTTAACAAAATCTGGGAAATTCAATAATGCTTGAACAACACTTTTCTGGTGGTAGTTCCCTTTAAAACTCTTAGCAGGCAAGCATTTGTGCCAGTTTTGATACAAGTACCAACTCAGGAGACACATTTGGGAAGTTCTTACTACTGTTACTTTAAGGAGATTTTGTTAAGGCGGAGGCAGATACTTAATTATTACCAGTGCTCAGAGTGCAGAATGTTTTTGCTGGGAAGCTGTCATGAATGTGACCCCACACAAGGCGCTATCACTGGCCCCATTCAGCTGTTAGTTAGGAGATTCCCCAGCTGAAAGCTAAATGTAAATGAAGGGGCCAATGATATTGATGATGCCATTACCCAAATTTGGTAATGCCAATATTTGAGATGAGTTCCCCATCAGGTCTGCATTACTTTTGATTGTCTACTGTATGTTACAGGAGCAGTGGCAAGGAAGGAGCACACTGCTGAAGAAGGGGAGTGTCCGTTATGGACACTTTGAACTTCAGTGCTGGTCTCTGACAGAGTCATTTACCTGATGACTTGTGACTTCTCAGACGCTAGCCTAAAAAAAAAACTGTAGATCAGGAACTTTTCTGCATACTTGTCCTCTTTCTGTCAGGCATCTTCAATTCAGGAAATTTCCTTTCACTTCCTGTCCAATAGCCACAACAGGAAGTGAGAGGGAATCCCTCCAAAGTAAGGTGAATCCCTGACAGTCACTAGGACTAGTGTCTCCATTGGAACATTTCTCCTGCATTACTGTTCTGGTGATCACTTAACATTTGGGATTTTTTGCCACTTTCACCTTCTGTAATAACAGTCACTGGGGTAAGCAAAGGGGATGAATCTTCTTAATCGGGACACAGACAGCAAAAAAAAATCTAAGAGATGTTCTAATCTCTCCTCACTATATCTAAAACTAAAATGAAAACAAGCTATACTGTATATCACAAGTGTCCAAATATTCAACTCAAAAAAGTCCCAAAATGTCTTCTTCTGTGAATATCAATAATTAATATATTGTCATGTTTAGGGATGAGCCGAACACCCCCCGGTTCGGTTCGCCCCAGAACCTGCGAACGGACCGAAAGTTCGCACAAACGTTAGAACCCCATTGACGTCTATGGGACTCGAACGTTCGAAATCAAAAGTGCTCATTTTAAAGGCTAATTTGCATGGTATTGTCCTAAAAAGGGTTTGGGGACCCGGGTCCTACCCCAGGGGACATGTATCAATGCAAAAAAAACTTTTAAAAACGGCAGTTTTTTCGGGAGCAGTGATTTTAATGATGCTTAAAGTTAAAAAAAAAAAGTGAAATATTCCTTTAAATATCGTACCTGGGGGGTGTCTATAGTTAGCCTGTAAAGTGGCGCGTGTTTCCCGTGTTTAGAACAGTCCCTGCACCAAATGTCATTTTTAAAGGAAAAAATCTCATTTAAAACTGCTTGCGGGTTTAATGTAATGTCCGGTCATGGCAATATGGATGAAAATCAGTGAGACAAACGGCATGGGTACCCCCCAGTCTATTACCAGGCCCTTTGGGTCTTGTATGGATATTAAGGGGAACCCCGCACCCAAATTAAAATAAGGAAAGGCCCTAAATACTCTGAACAGCAGTATACAGGCGGTGCAAACAAGACAGGGACTGTAGGTTTGTTGTTAAGTAGAATCTCTTTGTAATTTTGAACGGGTACATTTTTAACGTGTTTAGCTCCAGCCAAAAAATCTTTTTTAAGCTTTTTGGAAAACATAGGGAAGGGTTATCACCCCTGTGACATTTGTTTTGCTGTCTTTCCTCCTCTTCAGAAGATTTCACCTCACTTTTTGTCCCAATGAAAAATGTTTTTTGAAAATTTGGGTTTTTTTGTGGAACAAGGATTGGAAAGCATCAGTGGAAAGGAGAAATTGTTTTCCCATATTAACTCTTACAGGAGAGAATTTCCCTTCCTAGGGGTAGATTTCATCTCACTTCCTGTTGTCTCCTTCCGTTTGCAAGTAGGAGTCATTTGTAAGTTAGATGTTTGAAAGTAGGGTCCTGCCCTATATACTCAGCAGAAATTTGGGCCTTAGGTGTTGCTGTGGCCACAACACTGTAAGCCCTCACAGGGCCCTGCTGTGAAATATTAGATCAAGAATTGTAATTACATGCCCCTGTTGAACAGGAGCTGAAAAATTAGGCCTTAGGCACTGGTGCTGGTGCCACAACACTGCAACCCCTCACAGACACTCTAGTTGGAACGCAGGAACGAGCCCTGCTGCAAAGTATTGCATCAAAAATTGTAATTACACGCCCCTGTTAGACAGGGGCAGAAAAATTGGGCCTTAGGCACTGGTGCTGGTGCCACAACACTGCAACCCCTCACAGACACTCTAGTTGGAATGCAGGAACGAGCCCTGCTGCAAAGTATTACATCAAAAATTGTAATTACACGCCCCTGTTAAACAGGGGCTGAAAAATTGTGCCTTAGGCACTGGTGGTGGCGCCCAGAACCAAAAATGTTCTTACAAGCTATCAGCGTGATGATTGAGGAGGAAGAGGATAATTACTCAGGGATAGTCACTCAGCATCAGCATAGGCAGTCTTTGAAGGGATCTGAGATTTCAAAAAAAAATATTCGGTTACATCAGCATCAGGTGCTTGGTAGCTGGTGGTGATCCAAGACTGATTCATTTTTATGAAGGTCAGCCGATCGACCGAGTCGGTGGACAGACGCACCCTGTGATCGGTTACCACGCCTCCAGCAGCACTGAATGTGCGTTCCGAAAGAACGCTGGATGCAGGACAGGCCAGTAGCTCAATTGCATACTGTGCAAGCTCTGGCCAGTGATCCATCCTCAAGACCCAGTAACCCAGAGGATTTTCGGTGGGAAAGGTGTCCAAGTCTGATCTTGCCCCTAGGTATTCCTGCACCATGTAAAACAGACGCTGGCGATGGTTGCTGGAACCGATCATACCTTGGGGCTGCGGACCAAAAAATTGTCTGAACGCATCGGTCAGACGGCCACCTTCTCCACCGCTCCTTCTTTGACTGACCGAAGCCTCAGCAACACGTTGTCCAGAAACAGGAGTTTGTAACCTCCCAGTCTCTGGGAACGCGTTGCACAGACCTTTCTGCAAGGCCTCCCGAAGATGTTTCATCCTCTGCTCCCTCTGCGATGGCAAGATAAGGTCCGCAACCTCCTCCCAGCCACGTACAAGTCCATGTGTTTCTTGGAACTGATCCCTTAAAGACTGCTGCTGATGCTGAGTGCCAGGCTCCACCTCCATACTGACACAATCTTCCTCCTCCTCCTCCTCGTCCTCTTCCTGTGTGATCGGCGGGCACGCAGGAACACTGTCTGGATAAAGGGGGCCTTGAGAGCTAAGGAAGTCCTCCTCTTCCTGCCTCTGTTCTGCCTCAAGTGCCCTGTCCATTATTCCACGCAGCGTGTGCTCCAACAGGTGGACAAGGGGGACAGTGTCACTGATGCATGCACTGTCACTGCTCACCATCCTCGTGGCCTCCTCGAATGGTGACAGGACAGTGCATGCATCCCTGATCATGGCCCACTGGCGTGGGGAAAAAAAAACCAAGCTCCCCTGACCCTGTCCTGGTGCCATAGTCGCACAGGTACTCATTGATGGCCCTCTGCTGCGTGTGCAGCCGCTGCAGCATGGCCAACGTTGAGTTCCACCTGGTGGGCATGTCACAGATTAGGCGGTTCTTGGGCAGGTTAAACTCCTTTTGGAGGTCCGTCAGCCGAGCACTGGCATTATATGACCGGCGGAAATGCACACAGACTTTCCTGGCCTGCCTCAGGACATCCTGTAACCCGGGTACCTGCCCAAGAACCGCTGCACCACCAAGTTAAGGACGTGAGCCAAACAGGGCACATGGGTCATTTGTCCCTGTCGGAGGGCAGAGAGGAGGTTGGTGCCATTGTCGCAAACCACCATTCCTGCCTTAAGTTGGCGTGGCGTCAACCACCTCTGAACCTGCCCCTGCAGAGCTGACAGAGCCTCTGCCCCAGTGTGGTTCCTGTCCCCCAAGCACACCAGCTCAAGCACCGCATGACATCTTTTGGCCTGCGTACTTGCGTAGCCCCTTGAACGACTACGGAGCACCGCTGGTTCCGAGGAAGAGGCCATGGAGGAAGAAGAAGAGGAGGGGGTGGAGGAGAGAGGTGTGTCACAATCATTAGCATTTTGGAGGCGTGGTGGCGGAACAACCTCCAACACTACTGCACCTTGTCCTGCATCCTTCCCAGCTGCCAGCAGAGTCACCCAATGCGCCGTGAAACTTAGGTAACGTCCCTGTCCATGCCTGCTGGACCATGAGTCAGCGGTAATATGCACCTTACCGCTGACCGCCCTGTCCAGCAAGGCATGGACATTGCCTTCCACATGCCGGTAGAGAGCCGGAATCGCCTTCCGTGAGAAAAAGTGGCGTTTGGGTACCTGCCACTGAGGAACCGCACATTCCACAAACTCACGGAAGGGGGCAGAGTCTACCAACTGAAAAAGCAGCAGTTGAAGTGCTAGCAATTTTGCCAAGCTAGCATTCAACCGCTGGGCATGTGGATGGCTGGGAGCAAACTTTTTTCGGCGGTGCAGCAGCTGGGGCAGGGAAATTTGCCTGGTACAATCTGACGTCGGTGTACCAAAAGCAGATTGCCCACAAGTACTTGGCTGTGACACACCTAATTCTACACCTTCATTCCTCTCACTGCAGGTCTCAGAGAGGACTGGAGGTCTAGTGGGGTTGGAAATCTCAGCTGATGAGGAGCAAGGAGAGATCCTCTTTGTTCTTTGGTGTGGGTCTTTTAGATACGCTTGCCAACGAACTGCATGGCAGGTCAACATATGTCTGGTCAAGCATGTGGTACCCAAGCGGGAGATGTTTTGGCCACGTGAGATACGCTTGAGACATATGTTGCAAATAGCAGCGGTGCGATCTGATGCACTCGTCTCAAAAAAGGCCCACACCAAAGAACTTTTTGAATAACGCGCAGAGACTGCAGCGCCCTGCACATGTGGAGCTTTGGGGTGTGATGCAGTCAATGTGCTGCCCTTAGGCTGGCCCCTGGAGGGCATCCTGCCTCGTTGGTGATGTGCCGCCTCCTCCTCCTCCTCCTCCTCTCTCCCATCAGGCACCCACGTTGAGTCAGTGACCTCCTCATCCCCTCCCTCCTCATCACTGGAGCAAACCTGGCAGTATGCTGCAGCAGGGGGAGCATGAGTGCCAGATTGCTGTCCTTCTTGGGCACCCCCTCTGTCCGTGCTCATGTTACTGCCTTCATCGAGCTCAGTATCATCATCAGAGCCTTCCAAACGCTGGGCATCCTCCTGGAGCATGTACCCAACACTGTGGTCAAACAGTTCGAGGGACTCCTCAGGAGGACATGGTGGAGCTAGGGAAGGAGTCACTGATGACATTGAGCTGAGGGAAGAGGCCGCTGCTTTGCCAGACAAAGCACCCTGGGCATGGGTGAGAGAGGATGAGGAGGATGAGGACGGCTTGGTCATCCACTCGACCAAGTCTTCCGCATGTTACGGCTCAACACGGCCAGCTGCCGAAAAAAAGGCCAAGCGTGTCCCATGGCCACGTGCTGATGAGGATGCACTGTCTCCACGACCAGCACTAGACACAGAGCCTGCTTGCCCTCTCTTATTGGCTTGTGACTGTCTGCCTCTCCTTCTTGGCCTTCCAGACATACTAATGGCCTGTAGCTGCACTAAGCTGGGATATATATATATATATATATATATATATATATATATATATATATATATATATATATATATATATATGTATGTACTGATACTGCAGCTAGCAAAATCAACTGCTTGCCTGTAGTATGAGAACACCACCAACCTTCTACAGGTAGCTTTAGCTGAACACTGTGAGGTGGACGCACCCCACTAACTTGTAGGTTTAGCTGAACACTGTGAGCAGGACGCACTGCACTAACTGTAAATAGTCTAGCTGCCTGACCATGGTACTAATAGGATCAAAAGAACACCAGTAATTTTCTTCAGGTAGCTTTATATACTGTAACCAGACAAGCCTGCCTGTCAGTAGGAAGATAACAGGAACGGATCTAGCTGAACACTGTGAGCAGGACGCACTGTACTGAATGTAAATAGTCTAGCTGCCTGACCGTGGTACTAATAGGATCAAAAGAACACCAGTAATTTTCTTCAGGTAGCTTTATATACTGTAACCAGACAAGCCTGCCTATCAGTAGGAAGATAACAGGAACGGATCTAGCTGAACACTGTGAGCAGGACGCACTGTACTAAATGTAAATAGTCTAGCTGCCTGACTGTGGTACTAATAGGATCAAAAGAACACCAGTAATTTTCTTCAGGTAGCTTTATATACTGTAACCAGACAAGCCTGCCTGTCAGTAGGAAGATAACAGAAACGGATCTAGCTGAACACTGTGAGCAGGACGCACTGTACTAAATGTAAATAGTCTAGCTGCCTGACCGTGGTACTAATAGGATCAAAAGAACACCAGTAATTTTCTTCAGGTAGCTTTATATACTGTAACCAGACAAGCCTGCCCGTCAGTAGGAAGATAACAGGAACGGATCTAGCTGAACACTGTGAGCAGGACGCACTGCACTAAATGTAAATAGTCTAGAAGATAACAGGAACGGATCTAGCTGAACACTGTGAGCAGGACGCACTGCACTAAATGTAAATAGTCTAGAAGATAACAGGAACGGATCTAGCTGAACACTGTGAGCAGGACGCACTGCACTAAATGTAAATAGTCTAGAAGATAACAGGAACGGATCTAGCTGAACACTGTGAGCAGGACGCACTGCACTAAATGTAAATAGTCTAGAAGATAACAGGAACGGATCTAGCTGAACACTGTGAGCAGGACGCACTGCACTAAATGTAAATAGTCTAGAAGATAACAGGAACGGATCTAGCTAAACTGAATACAGTGTATATATATATATGCAACACCTGGGATGCATATATATACACAATACACTGTAAGTGCAGCTAACTGACTGACTGTTCTGCCTAATCTATCTGACTCAAATCAAATGACACTGTCTGTCTCTCTCTCTCTCTCTCTATCTATGAACGCCGGAACACACACTACACAGGGCCGCCGTGCAGGCGGCCTTATATAGTGTGGGGCGTGTACTAAATCCCCTGAGCCATAATTGGCTAAAGCCTACTTGGCTTTGGCCAATTACGGCTCTCTGTTCAGGCGGCGCTGTGATTGGCCAAGCATGCGGGTCATAGTGCATGCTTGGCCAATCATCAGCAAGCAATGCACTGCGATGCCGCAGTGAATTATGGGCCGTGACGCGCCACACGAATTTGGCGCGAACGGCCCATATCGTTCGCAATTCGGCGAACGACCGAACAGCCGATGTTCGAGTCGAACATGGGTTCGACTCGAACACGAAGCTCATCCCTAGTCATGTTGTCCTCCACCATAAAAGTGCCAGATTCTGCGTGAAGTGATGATTAATAGGTCACCACCAGAAACACATGCTCTTCCACCTTCCAATCAAACCACTTACCTGGAGATATTGAACCACTGCAATGTGAGGTCTATCTGCGCCTTGCCCTTTAACCACTTCATTACCCGCCCATAGTGATATGACATCAGCAGATGGAATCTCCCATCCTGGGCTGACGTCACATGATGTCCTGGTCTTCCCGTCCATCGAGGGGGCGCGCGTGCACCCGCTGCGTTGCTCGGGAGCCGGTGCGTGTGCCTGGCGGCCGCGATGTCCGCCGGGCACTCACGATTGCCAATGAACACAGCAGGACCGTTCATGTGTGGTGTAAACACAAATCCATGTCCTGTCAGGTGAGAGGAGACCGATGGTGTGTTCCCAGTACAGAGGAACACTAATCGGTCTCCCCTTGTGAGTCCCCACCCCCATAGTTAGAATCACAACATAGGAAACATAATTAACCCCTCGATCGACCCCCTTCCCTGCCAGTCAGATTTACTCAGTAATCAGTGCATTTTTTATAGCACTGATCACTGTATAAATGTGAATGGTCCCAAAAATGTGTCAAGTGTCCGATATGTCCGTCACAATGTCACAGTCATGAAAAAAATCGCAGATCGCCGCCAGTACTAGTAAAAAATAAATAAATAAAAATGCCATAAATCTATCCCGTATTTTGTAGACGCTATAACTTTTGCGCAAACCAATCAATATACACTTATTGCGATTTTTTTAACCAAAAATATGTAGAAGAATACATATTGGCCTAAACTGAGGAAAAAAATTTTTTTTTTCTTTTTTAAAAATTGGGATATTTATTATAGCAAAAAGTAACAAATATTGTGTTTTTTTCAAAATTGTTGCTCTTCTTTTGTTTATAGCACAAAAAAATAAAAATCGCAGAGGTGATCAAATACCACCAAAAGAAAGCTCTATTTGTGGGGAAAAAACCCATAAAATTTCATCTGGGTATTGTGTTGCATGGCCACGCCATTGTCATTCAAATTGCGACAGCGCTGAAAAGTAAAAATTGATCTGGGAAGGAAGGGGGTGAAAATGCCCTGTATTGCAGCGGTTAATTAGGGCCAATTCTCATTATCACCCAGACATGATCTCCTGTCACAAGCACCATAAGCTTTCCTCCAGATATCACCAGTCAGCTCAAGGAAACAAAAACAGCCCTCAGTGCACAATATATTATCATACCAAATTTATTAAACAGCAGGGTTTAAATCACACTCACAGCATAAGTGCACTTCACCTAGTGCACATAGAAACAATTGCTTTTTTAATAGAGGAGTTTCCCCCTTAGGAATAAGATTTGGCTTTAGATACCATATGAAGATGGCCGACTTCCGGTTCTGCCTAATGTAATTATGTCATCAGGCCATGCCCTGAGATGTTTCGTCATCCAATCATGACTTTTAAAAAATTTTTGTCTGGGCTTCCCTTGCTTTCAGATCACTCGGAAACCTTCTGAGGGCAGCACAACACAATATTTAACCACTTTCCACCCGCCATATAGCAATATGACGTGCACAAAGGGATTAAGTTATCCTGAATGGACATCATATGATGTGAAGCAGGATAACCCACGATTGCGCGCAGCGCGGCGATTGTTGGTGTGGTGTGTGAGTCTTACACACCGCATCTCTGATCTGGGTAAAGAGCCTCCGTCAGAGGCCAATCACAGCTTATCACGGTGTAAACAGGAAAAGCCATGTATCAGCTTTTCCTCTATTGCGTCTAACAGACGTGAGTAGAGGAGAGTCGATTGGCTGCTCTCCTGGCAGGGAGGTCTGCACTGTTGATTATCAGCACAGCCCCCCCGAGGATGCCCACCCAGGACCACCAGAGATGCCCACACGGAATGCCTACCCAGGGCTACCAGAGATGCCACCGAGGACCACCAGGTATGCCCACTCATGACACTAGGGTTGCCAATCAGTGCCCAGTAGAGGTGCCAATAATCAGTGCCCAGCCATAATGCCTGCCAGTGCCTCCTTGTCAGTGCTGCCTATCAGAGCCATCTATCAGTGCTCATAAGTGCCACCCATCAGTGTCCATCAGTGCCACCTATCAGTGCCGCATATCAGTACCAATCAGTACTGCCTATCAGTGCCCATCAGTGCCACCTATCTGTGTCCAGTGCCACCTATCAGTGCCCATCAGTGCTGCCTATCAGTGCCCATCAGTGCCACCTATCAGTGCCCATCAGTGTCACCTTTGAGTGCCCATCAGTACCGCCTATCAATGCCCATCAGTGCTGCATATCAGTGCCACCTATGAGTGCCCATCAGTGCCGCCTATCAGTACCCATCAGTGCTGCATATTACTGTCTCATCATCAGTGCCCATCAGTGCCACCTATCAATGCCCATCAGTGATGCCTATCAGTGCCCATCAGTGCCACCTATGAGTGCACATCAGTATCGCCTATCAATGCCCATCAGTGCTGCATATCAGTGCCACCTATGAGAGCCCATCAGTGTCGCCTATCAGTGCCCATCAGTGCTGCATATTAGTGTCTCATCATCAGTGCCCATCAGTGCCACCTCATCAGTGCCACCTCACCAGTGCCCATCAGTGTCACCTTATCAGTGCCCGTCAGTGCAGCCTCATCAGCGCCCATCAGTGAAGGAGAAAAATTACTTATTTACAAAATTTTATAACAAAAACAAAGAAACAGCAAAATTACATTTCTAAAGGAAAAAAATGTCATTTAAAACTGCCCGCGGCTGTAATGTATTGTCAGATCCCAGAAATATAGATAAAAATACCAAAAATCCCCCCCAAAAATGTTGTGGATGTCCCCCCCAAAATCCATACCAGGCCCTTCAGGTCTGGTACGGATATTAAGGGTAACCCCACACCAATTTTAAAAAAAAATGGCGTGGGAGTCCCCCAGGCCCCCAGGCACTATATACTCTGAACAGCAGTATATATATTATACGGCTTGCCCTATATACTCTGCAGAAAAATTGGGCCTTAGGTGTTGGTGGTGCCAGAACACTGTAACCCCTCACAGTTACTCTTGTTGGGGGCAGGATCGGGTCCTGCTGTGAAATATTATATCAAAAATTGTAATTATATGCCCCTGTTAAACAAGGGCAGACAAATTGGGCTTTGAGTGGTGGTGGTGGTGCCACAACACTGTAAGTCCTCACAGATACTCTTGTTGGGCACAGGAATGGGCCCTGCTGTGAAACATTACATCAAAAATTGTAATTACATGCCCCTGTTAAACAGGGGCAGAAAAATTGGGCCTTGGGTGGTGGTGCCACAACACTGTAACCCCTCATAGATACTCTTGTTGGGCGCAGGAACGGGCCCTGCTGTGAAATATTACATCAAAAATTTGTAATTACATGCCCCCGTTAAACAGGGGCAGAAAAATTGGGCCTTGGGTGGTGGTGGTGCCCTAAACCAAAAATATTGTTGGAAGCTAGCATCATCAAGATTGAGGAGGAATAGGATCGTCAGCATAGGCAATCTTCAAGGTTGCCCAGATCCATAGCAAATTCAACCAGTTACATTAGCATCAGGTGCTTGATAGCTGCTGATCCAAGACTGATTCATTTTTATGAATGTGAGCCTATCAACGGAGTCTGTGGACAGGCGCACTTTTTGATCCAAGCACTGAATGTGCATTCAGAAAGCATGCTGGATGCAGGACAGGCCAGTAGCTCAATTGCATATTGAGCAAGTTCTGGCCAGTTGTCCATCCTCAAGACCCAGTAACTCAGTGGATGCTCTGTTGGAAAGGTCTCCAAGTCTGCTCTTGCCCCTAGATATTCCTGCACCATATAATGCAAATGCTGGGGATGGTTGCATGAACCAATCAGACCTTGGCGCTGAGGACTGAAAAATTGTTTAAAGGCATCGGTCATTTCTCGACTGCTCTTCCTCTGACTGAACGAAACCTCAGCAACACGTTGTCCAGCACCAGGAAATGGTAACCTCCCAGGGTCTGTAAATGCATTACACAAACCTTTCTTCAAGGCCTCCTGAAGATGTTTCATCCTCTACTCCCTCTGCAAGGCAGGATGAGTTCTGCAACTTTACCCTTGTAACGTGGATCAAGAAGGGTTGCCAACCAGTAATGATCCCTCTCCTTGATACCACGAATCCTAGGGTCCTTTCGCAGACTTTGCAGAATCAGGGAGGCAATGCAGCGTAAGTTTGCAGAGGCATTTGATTCTGAGTCCTGTGGGTCACCAAGGATCACATTATCCGTAACTACCTCCTCCCAGCCACATAAAACTCCTTGGGTTTCTTGGGACTGAAAACCATTCCTTGAAGACTGCTGCTGAGTGTTATTCTCTACATCCATGCTGACACAACCCTCCTCCTCCTCTTCTTCCTGTGTGTTTGGCGGACCCGCAGGAATGCTATCTGGATAAAGGGGACCTTAGGAGGAAAGGAAGTCCTCCTCTTCCTCCTGCTGTTCTGCCTCAAGTTCCCTGTCCATGATTCCACGAAGCGTGTGCTCCAGCAGGAAGACAGGGACAGTGTCACTGATGCATGCATTGTCACTGCTCTCTATCTTTGTGGCCTCCTCAAATGGTGACAGGACATTGCATGCATCCTTGATCAGTAGCCACTGGCGTGGTGAAAAGAAGCCAAGCTCCCCTGACCCTGTCCTGGTGCCATACTCACACAGGTACTCATTGATGGCCCTCTCCTGTGTGTGCAGCTGCTGCAGCATTGCCAACGTTGAGTTCCACCTGGTGGGCATGTCACAAAATAGGTGATTGGTGGGGAGGTTGCACTCCCTTTGAATGTCAGCCAGCCAAGCACTGGCATTGTATGACCGGCAGAAATTACCACAGACTTTTCTGGCCTGCCTCAGAAGATCTTGTAAGCCTGGATACCTTCTCAAGAACCGCTGCACCGCCAAATTTAGGACGTGTGCCAAACATGGAACGTGGGTAAAGTGTCCCTGTCGGAGGGTGGAGAGAAGTTTTGTGCCATTGTCACATACAACCATTCCTGGTGGGGCATCAACGACCTCTGCGCCTGACCGGCAGAGCTGACAGAATCTCTGCCCCAGTGTGGCTCTTAGGCAGACCAATTCAAGCACCGCATGGCATCTTTTAGTCTGACTGCTTGCGTAGCCCCTTGAAGGCTTACGGAGCAACGATGGTTCAGAGGACAAATCTGCAGAAGAAGCCATAGAGGAAGAAGAAGTTCAGGGGGTGGAGGGGAGAGCTGTGGCAGAATCACCACTAGCATTTTGGAGGCGTGGTGGCGGAACAAGCTCCAACAACACTGAACCCTGTCCTGCATCCTTCTCAGCTGTCAGCAGAGTTACCCAGTGTGCCGTGAAGGAAAGGTAACATCCCTGCCCATTCCTGCTGGACCATGAGTCAGCGGTAATATGAATCTTACTGCTGACCGCGCTATCCAATGAGGCCAAAACATTACCTTCCACATGCCTCTAGAGAGCCGGAATGGTCTTCCGTGAAAAGAAAAGGCGTTTTGAAACCTGCCACTGAGGTACAGCACATTCCACAAATTCACAAAAAGGGGCAGAGTCTACCAGCTGAAAGGCAGCAGTTTCAATTTGGCCAAGCTAGCATTTAGATGCTGAGCATATGGATGGTTGGGACCGAATTTCTTTTTACGGTTCAGCAACTGGGGTAGGGAAATTTGCCTGCTAAAATCAATTGGTGGTGTACTGCTAGCAGATTGGCTGCAAGTAATTGGGACACCTATTGCTATCCCTTCATTCCTCTCAGTGCAGGTTTTTGAGATAACTGAAGGTATAGTAGGTTTGGAGATCCCAGATGAGGAGCAAAGAGAAGTCTGCCTTTTTCTTTGATGTGGGTCTTTCAAGTGCTGTTGCCAACGGACTGCATGGCAGGTCGAGCATTTGGTGTCCAAGCAGCTGTTCTCGCCACGCTTGATCCGCTTCAGACATAGGTTGCAAACAGCAACAGTGCGATCTGCTGCACACATTTTGAAAAAGGCCCACACCAAGGAACTTTTAAAAGTCAGTGCGAAGTCAGCAGCGCCCTGCACCTGCGGAGCTCTGCGGTGTGATGCAATAGGGTGGCTGCCCTTTAGCTGCCCCCTAGAGGACATCCTGCCTCATTGGAGTTGTGCCTTCTCCTCCTCCTCTCTTTTCTCAGGCACCCAAGTACAGTCAGTGACCTCATCATCCCCTCCCTCCTCGTCACTGGAGCAAACTTGGCAGTATTCTGAAGCTGGGGGAACATGACTACTAGTTACTTGTTCTTCTGTGGTACCCCCTCTCTCTACGCTCTCTTTACTCCCTTCCTCAACATGAGGACCAACATCGGAGCCTTCAAATCGCTGCGCAATCTCCAAAAGCATGTACCCGACACTGTGGTTGAATAATTCTGGGGACTCCTCCGTACATGGTGGTTAGACTATGGAAGGAGTGACTGTGGACAAGAAGCCGGTAGAATAGGCATCTTTGGCGGCTGCGTTGGAAGGCAAACTACTCTGAGCCTGGCTGACAGAGGATGAGGTGGATGAGGACGGCTTCGTTATCCACTCCACCAACTCTTCTGCATGTTGTGGCTCAATAACACGGCCAGCAGCAGCAAAAAAGCACCATATCCACGACCACCACTGTTGACTGTAGACACTATCATGTACCTTAGGAGTGAGCCTGACGTGCAGAAGGAGACCTCTTGTACAACTCTGCCTCGGAGACCACTGGAGTTCAGACAGTGGTTGTAGGAGCACGGTGAGGTAAGAGTGCCTGCTGGAAGTAGTGAAGCCAGATGAGAAGCCGGAACAGCTGGTGCAGGAGTGCTGCAGATGCAGGGCAGCAGATGCAGGAGAGATGCAGGACAGCAGGTGCAGGTATGCTGCAGATGCAGGGCAGCGGATGCAGGTCAGCAGGTGCAGGAATGCGGCGGATGCAGGGCAGTAGGCTGGAGCAGGGTCAGACAAGCCAGGTCATACACATGAAAGCAGTCAGCATGAACAGCAGGCGGAGAGTAGTTAGAGTCCAGGCTGGGTTTGGCAACAGGTAATCAGGCCGGCAGACAGGAGGAAGCAGGGTCAAACAAGCCAAAGGTCAGGACTAGAGATAACAGCATGGTCAGGAAGCCGGGTCAGTACTGGAACAGGATACAGGCACAGAACCAGGATTTCAGGAGATAGCTGCAGATCAAACAGCAAAGACCCAGCGCCCCTGAGGCATCTTTATAAGCCCCTAAGCCAAAGTGAGTCTAACGCGCGGGCATGCGCACATCAATGCACATGATTTGCATACGCGCATTGGCACACGTCTCCTAATGCAAGCAACAGGTCCCTGACATTGCCCGCTCCTTATGGGCAACCACCGGGTGCCCAGAAGAACTTTCTTTTGAGGGTGGCTGCGAAAGAAGGCCTGGATTAACTCTTGGGCATGGACGTTATGCTCGGGTTCCCAGGAGTTCTTTTCTGGACCATACCCCCTCCACTTGATCAGATATTGCAGCTGGTTTCCTCTTCTACAATCCAAGACGGCCTCTACCTCAAACTCCTCAATCCCATTGACCATTACTGGTTCAGATGGCCCCAATCCCCTGTTTGGGAAGGAATCTGCAAGTTTTAGTACTGACACGTGAAATACTGGGTGGATTTTCAGTAAATCAGGTAGACAAAGTTCATATGAAACTTCATTTAATTTCCTTTAGACCAGGAAGGGACCAATGAATTTGGGTGCCAGTTTGCACCAGAACTTGTGAATAGGCCAAAAATTTGTACAAACATGCGACCACCGTTAAAGTCTATGAGACACAAACATGAAAAATCTAAAGTGCTAATTTTAAATGCTTATATGCAAGTTATTGCCATAAAAAGTGTTTGGGGACCCGGGCCCTGCACCAGGGGACATGTATCAATGCAAAAAAAAGTTGTAAAAAGTCAGTTTTTTCGGGAGCAGTGATTTTAATAATGCTTAAAGTGAAACAATAAAAAATATGTTGGTGCGAGGTTCCCCTTAATATCCATACCAGACCCAAAAGGCCTGGTAATGGACTCGGGGGAACTCATGCTGTTTTGTCAATGATTTTCATCTATATTGCTGGGATCCGAGAGTACATTACAGCCGCGAGCAGTTTTAAATGACATTTTTTCCTTTACAAATGTCATTTTGCTGCTCTCATTCATAAAAATATGCAGCCTTACATAGTCTGGGGCATGGACTTAGCTCCCTGAGCCATGATTGGCCAAAGGCACCCTGCATTTGGCCAATCATAGCCCTGACAGCAGAGCGCACTGTGATTTGCCAAAGCATGCAGGTCAGGAGCATGCTTTGGACAATCAGCAGCCGTCAATGCACTGTGATCTCACAGTGCATTGACGATGTTGCCGTTCATTACATCAAGTGCGTTCGACTCGAACTGCAGGCTCATCCCTAACGGAGCTGTTGCTCAAGCGTTTGGTTCATGCTCTCAGTTTGCCCATTAGTCGGAGGGTGATAGGCAGAGGACATAGAAGGTTCGATCTTTAGGACCTTGCACAATGCTTTCAGAAGCGAGAGGGGAACTGCACCCCTCTATCCAAAACAATGTTTTGGATAGAGGGGTACAATCTCCTTTATAAAGACCTGGGCAGTTTCCCTGGCAGAGGGCGTATTCTTCAGTGACACAAAGCCATCTTAGACAGATGGTCAACCACTACAAAAATAGCTGAGCAACCTTCTGATGGGGGAAGTTCCACTGTAAAATCCATGGCAATCATTCTCCAGGGTCTGACAGGAACTGGTAGGGGTCTGAGCAGACCCCAGGCCTTGCTTCTAGCAGTCTTACTTCAGGAATAGGTGGCACATGAATTCACATATTCCCTGCAGTTCTTTTCAAGAGCCACCAAAACGTATGCTGTATTAATTCCAGGGATTTATATATCCCAAAATGGCCAGCCATGGGATGGTCATGGCACAGACCTAACACTGTTACCCGGATATCTTCTGGCACATAGATCTTATTGTCCTTCCATAGTAGCCCATCCTCGGGTAACAGGGTAATTCCAGGAGGACCGGGCATACTTGCTAAAGCTTGCTTCAAGCCAGACATAAGGTTTGTTTGCAAGAGTAGGAAGTTACCTTCTGATAAGATGGTATCTGGAGCTGACATTTCCTTTGGATCATCAAACATGCGAGAAAGGGCATCTGGTTTGACGTTCTTTGAGACCAGGCGGTAGGTAATGTGAACTGAGAATCTGGAAAAAAAACAATGCCCACCGTGTCTGGCGTGGTCTCAGACGTTTGACAGCTGTCAGGTACTCCAGATTCTTATGGTCTGTGTAAATGAGTATGGGATGTGCCACTCCTTCCAACAGATACCTCCATTCTTCAAGTGCAGCTTTGATGGCCAGGAGCTCTCGGTCCCCCACATTGTAATTCTTCTCGGCTGAAGAGAGCTTGCGGGAGAAGAAGGCTATTGGGTGCATCAAGTCCTTGAGACCCTGGTGTTGGGAAATAACTGCCCCTACTGCTGTCTCTGAAGCGTCTACCTCGAGTAGGTTAGGCAAAACAGGATCAGGATGACTAAGGATAGGAGCAGACATGAAAAGTCCCTTTAAAGTTGCAAAGGCAGCCTGTGCCTCAGAAGTCCAGTGAAACCGAATATTCTGTCTTGTTAGCTGAGTAGACAGATAGATAGACAATTACAAAAATATCCAAACAGTCTCTGAAAATGTCATTGACTAAATGTTGGAAGGTGGCAGGGGCATTGCATAGGCCAAAGGGCATTACCAGATATTCATAATGGGCAAACCTGGTAAGGAAAGCTGTATTTGATTCATCTCCTGCGTGAATGCGGACCAGATCTAGCTTGGTAAATACAGAAGAAGTCCTTAGTCTTTGAAAGAGCTCAGGCACTAGGGGCAGTGGATACCGGTTTTTGACAGTGATTTTATTTAATTCTTGGTAGTCCACACAGGACAGAAGTGAGTGGTCCTTTTTTTCCACAAAAAGAAGTGGAAGGTCGGATGAATCCCCTCTTGAGGTTTTCATCCACATATTCCTTTAGCACCTCTAGTTCTCGTTCAGATAAAGGAAAGATTTGTCCAAAGGGGATCTCAGCCCCTGGGAGTAGTTCGATTGGACAATCATATGAATGGTGGGGAGGAAGAGTTTCAGCCCCCTGCTTACTGAAGACATCCAAAAATCCATGGGATGGTTCTGGCACAGTTGAATGTATCTCTGAATCAGATTTCAGACACAACAGAGGACCAGAATTGCTGGGACCTGAAGGCAGGCAATGATGCTGGCAATAAGATGACTGGAACTTAATGTCTCTGGAGGCCCAATCAATCTGTGGATTGTGGGCCTGTAACCAGGGTAGACCCAAGATGACTGGAAACAGAAGGGACGCAATTGCATCCAAGCTTAACAGTTCTTTATGGTCTGTGGAGGTAGTTACAGGTAGAGGAGGGGTTTTCTGGGTCACTAATCCGGATTTGATACGAGACCCACCTGCCAAAATGATAGAAAGTCCTTAAGTCTTGGGCTGGCGTGGGATGTGTTGTTG
The DNA here is from genome assembly GCA_037952835.1 of Lithobates septentrionalis. Lineage (NCBI taxonomy): Eukaryota > Metazoa > Chordata > Amphibia > Anura > Ranidae > Lithobates > Lithobates septentrionalis. Next base: position 1,433,695 of record JBBDGP010000201.1, on the reverse strand, counting down.
AGTTGCAAAGTTCAAATCAATGAAACAACTACATGCCCCAGAGTCAATTATTGCGGTAACCAGTATTGTTCTTTCTGGAAGCTGGAAAGAGATGGGTAAAGCCAGATGAGTGGTGTTGGCAGAAAAAGATGGGTAGTTGGAAGGAGAAATAGACAGATACCTTTGCAGCTTTGCTGGACAAGAGAAAACATAGTGGCTGGCTTCCTCTCAATACAGGCATAAGTTATTCTGTCACTGGCATAGTCATTCTTCAGCTGACAGATAAGGTCTCATCAATCCTATTTGCATTGGTTCGGAGGTATCAGGTATCTGGTTAACAGGTACGGGTTTAGCTGGAACAGGACTGGCGGCAGCAAGGTATGCAGGAGCTGGCACTCGAGGTAACATCCAGGCTGGACGGGGCTGCTGGGTAGCTCTTTCTGTTCTGCGCTCCCGGAGTCGTTAGTGTATCTGGATAGACAAGGTGACTAGAGCCTCTAGTGTATTTGGAACACCAACCCAGGCTAGCTCGTCCTTTAAACCCTCGGATAGACCAAGGCGGAACTGGTGCCGCAGGGCTGCATCCTTCCACTGAGTATCCATGCTCCAGTGTCTGAAGTCAGTCACATAGTCTTCCACCGCTCTGCGGCCTTGCTGGAGCACGTGGAGGGCGGCCTCTGCGGTGAAAGTCCTTTGGGGGTCGTCGTATAGTTGGGCCATCATATTGAAGAAAGATGACAAAGAGTCCAGAACTACATGGAGTTTTTCAAGCAGATGATGGGCCCAAGTCTGAGTTCACCCTGCAGCAGAGAGATGATGAACCCTACATACGTTGCGAAATGCCCAAAATTTGCTTTGATCCCCAGAGAACCTCTCTGGAATGCGGACCCTTGGTTCAGGAGGCAGCATCATCACAGTGAGGCCCGGAATGGAGAGACAAAAGGAAAAAGTAATGAAGGGCCGTGCATGACGAGGTGGAGAGGAGAGGCAACGGGGAGTTAACAAAGGGAAGGTCTAAAAGGGGAGGAGGCAGGAGGAAATGAACTGGAGGGGAGGAGCAATATATATAGAAGCAGACACTGTAGCAGTGTGGGAGAAAGCAGAAAAGGAGAAGTTTTGGTATATGCTTCTCCTACAATGGTTGATATTAACTATCTTGGCGCGCTCGCAGGTGGCGGTGGCGACGAGGGGGCCCGAATGGCTGCAATCCCAGGTGGCTGCTCTCATCCAGGATCAGGCGGAGGGGTCGGAGGTGAGGAGAGGAGATGCTTCCAGCCACGGATGTGCAGTCAGAAGGGTAAATCTCAGACTCAGAAGAAGAGGACAGTCGAGAGCTTGTGCAATCAGGAGACAAAGGAGCAGCGTCTGTGGGGAACATGCCTGGTCAGCCCGGTAAGGCTACTGCAATATCTCCGGTTGATGTGAATGTGGCATTGTGCAGGTTGCTAGGTGTGGGGGCCTATTGGCATTGGCGGGGTTACGACGGATGCCGCTGCGGTTGTGGACTCAGACAAGGGGTGCCTCCACAGGTAGTACCGTGGGTTGGGGGGCAATCAGAGAAGGTGAGGAATGGGGAGACCACTACAGCCCGGGCAGAGCGGGTGGCAGTAGGTACGGTTGTCGGGGTAAAAAGATGGGGAACCAGCAGCTGCGGCCAGGGCAGATGTAATTAGGATAGCTGATGCGGCAAAATGTGAAGTTTATGTTTGCTACGAGGGGCCATTGGGAGCTCACTTGAAGCAAGAGGTTAGAGACAAGATCGGCAAGGGTCAGTACGTGGAAATCTTCTCATCTTGCCCCTTGAAAAGTTAAATTTGGATAGGGTCAAACTGGATGATTCCAAAAAAGAGGACGAGGAGAAGAGGAGGTATCTTTTGATCCCTAGGACATTCGTGAATTGGCTGCAGGCGTTCGCTGTCATGGCCAGTGTAATAGGTGAGAAGAACCCAGAACATTGCTCCGCGTTGTTCTGCTATATGGACTCCATAGGTGAGGCTCATAGAATGTATGGGGGGACCGCTTGGCTGCGGGATGACGAGCAACTTAGGTAGCGTAGGGCAGTTCGCTCGGCTCTCCGGTGGGATCATAAGGATATCAGCCTCTGGATGCGCTAGATGTCTTCGGCCCGAGCCCCGAATCAGTTTCTTCGGGGGGGGGGGGGGGCGCAGGAACACCTGCCTCTGGACTATCGGTTGGAAAGAAATGGGGGGTATGCTGGCAATTTAACGAGGGCTCCTGTAAGTTTGGGGGTTCGTTTTAAGCACGAGTGCTCCGGGTGTGGGGGGAATCACCCCTTGTCCCGTTGCTTCAAAAAAGGGAAGCATGCCGGGGACTTTGCTCACAAGAGGGACGATTCCAGTGAAGGGGGAAAGGATGTGTCCTTTCATAATTAAGTACCCAGATAGGGAGGCAGCCAGGCTGTTAACTGAGGGTTTTTCTGAGGGTTTTAATTTACCGTGCTCCCTTGAGGTAGTCCCGCCTATGGCGAAGAATTTGCGGTCCACACTGGAGAATCCGGGGCGGGTTTTGGAAAAATTGCCGAAGGAGGTGGCATTGGGGCATATGGGGGGCCATTTTCAGCTAAACCACTGCAGGATTTTGATTTGGTAGTGTCACCACTGGGGGTGGTGCCTAAGAAGGAACCAAATAAGTTTCGTCTTATACATCACCTTTCGTTTCCAAAAGGGGGGCCTGTTAATGATTCCATAGACCCCGAGGCTGGTACGGTGTCGTATACGTAGGACATTGAATCGGCAGTTTGCTTGCTCCCAGTATACCTGGACAGTTTTTGGCTGTTGGGGTGATGTTGGCAGGAGGAGTTTTATGCAGATCAATGTTTGCCCATGGGCTTGGTTCATTTCCTGCGCTATGTTTGAATTGATCAGTTCGTTCTTAGAATGGGTGGTACGGGACGTGTCAGGCCTGGATTCCGTGATTCATTATCTGGATGATTTCCTGGTCGTGGGGCCTCCTTCCTACAATGTATGTGCGATTCTCCTCTCTACGTTACAACACATTGCGGGTGAGTTTGGTGTTGTGTAGCTGTGGATAAAACTGAAGGCATAACGACCGAACTTAGCTTTTTGGGCATCGAGATCGACACAAGAGCCATGGAGTGTAGGTTGCCGGGGGACAAAGTGCAAGCGCTCAAGGGGGAGATTAGGGAGATGATGGGGCAGCGGAAGGTGCAGCTCCGGAGGCTACAGTCTTTGTTAGGTAAGTTGAATTTTGCGTGTCACATTATTCCGATGGGTAGGGTTTTTTGCCGACGGCTGTCGGCAGCTACAGCAGGGGTACAGGCCACGACCCATTTCATTAGACTTACCACAGAACATAAGGAGTCATTCTGACTTGGAGTTTTTTACGGACACTGCTGGGTCCACGGGATATGGGGCCTTCTTCCAAGGGCAATGGAGTGCAGAGGCTTGGCCTGAGTCTTGGGTGGAGGTGGGGTTTACTCGTAACCTGGTACTGTTGGAATTGTTTCCGGTGGTCCTGCTCTGGAGTTGTGGGGTACGGCCTGTCAGAACTTGAAGATTTCAAGTCATCAATCGGATTTCCGCGTCGTCTCAGCCGAAGATACGATTGCTGCGCCACTTAGTGTTGCCTTGCTTACAGTTAAACGTTTTTCTTTATGCTGTACATATCCCGGGCATTGACAACACTCTAGCTGATTCCCTGTCTCGGTTTCAGCGGGACAGGTTCAGGGAGCTGGTGCCAGTTGTGGAGAAGGAAGGGATTCTTTGGCCAGGTTGGCTTTGGGAGTTTGCCTTGGAGTCGCCGTGGGATGGATCAGGAGGTCATTAAGTGGGTTGACTTGGGCGGCCTACACCAAGGTAGGGAAGGAGTGGTTAGCTTTTGTACGGCTGGCGGGAGCTGAGTTGGGGGGTCCGAGATGAGGTTACTAGTGTATTTCGTTTCCAGGCAGATGGAGGGGGGGTCAGTGTCTGCCATTGAGTGGAAGATGGCGGTTTTGGCCTTTTTGTTTAAGCTTCAGGGCCTGACGGATTTCACAAAAGATTTCTGGGTGAGACAAGCGATAAAAGGGTATTGTAAGAATCACTCTCAGAAGGATGCTAGGAGGCCGGTCTCTTTTTCAGTCTTGCAGGTCATTTGTGAGAAATTGGGTAGTGTGTGCTCTTCAGGTTATGAGGTAATTTTGTTTAGCACAGTGTTTTCTATCGCGTTTTTTTGGAGCATTTCGAGTGGGGGAAATGGGGAGCCCGGTGAGGCGGATAGAAGGGGGTCTGATGATGCAGGATGTGGGTGTGAGGGACGACAGGGTTGTGTTAAAGTTCTGCAAGTCCAAAACGGATCAGAGGGGGAGAAGGGTGAATGTGCAGCTGTTTACACTACCTGGTTCCCTGGTTTGCCCAGTGAGGGTGGTAAGGGAATTTTTAGGGGTTCGTCCTGTAAGGGGTGGGCCGTTCTTGTTGCATGAGGATGGTTCCTTTTTATCCAGGTTTCAGTTTGTTGCAGTTTTTCGAAAATGCCTTTAAACAGTGGGGCTGGACTGCACGCAATTCGCCTCACATCGGGGCTGCAACAGAGGCTGCCAGGTGTGGGTTGAATGAGGCGGTGGTAAATAGGATTGGGAGGTGGGAATCAAGGAGGTTCTGTTCTTATGTGCATGCTCAATTGTTAGTGGACGGGTTTAAACAAGGGGGGCTAAGGGTTAAGGGGTGTGTTTTTACTTGTCAGCTTTATACTTTGTGGGAGGTTTGATGTGGTTGTATTTATGCTACCTCTCGTTGTTATGTCATTTCAGATGGAGGTCACATACGCCTCGTCTGGATCCTAGGGAATTCTTATATATTTTGGGGGGCCAGGAGAGTGGACGTTAGGCCAGGCGGCAGGCAACTGGGGATCTCGCAAAGGGAAGCGTGTATTCGGTGGTTAGGATTCCCTGGTATGGGATGGAGCAAGGTGGTGCCGGAAGTGCAACGGTACAGCACGAATCAAAGTAAACTGGGTGGTGGGAAGATTTGTTTCCTGTAATGGGGGACTGGTAATAAGGCACATGGAGTTGGAGATTAATGTGGGTATGTACCAGCGTGGAGACGGAGTGCACCTTTTAGCTGTTGCCATTGATTTGTGAGTGCTGGGTCTTCAAGACAGGATTCAGCAAGGTCTGCGAGTGTGGGGGGGCCCTTAAGGTTAAGGGGTCATGCTTGCAGGCTGTGGCGGTGTCTTTGGTCTTTGATGGTGGCAAAATAACAGATGGAACTGGTGGGGAGCTTATCGGTGGTATGTGCCCCTCTGGTGTATTCCAGTGGAACAGTATGCTGGAATACGGTAATGGTTGCACTGCGGGAAGGGGGTTGTCTCCGAGCTGTTGATACGGCTGGAGGCCTGGTATTGTGAAATAAGGTCCCGCAGTGTAGTGGTGGAAAGTGTTAAGTTCGGGGTGCCATCAAAGGCCAACAGACTGAGAGTTAAAACTGTTGTTACAAAATGTATATATGTTAATTAGAAAGTTATTTAATATTGGATTTAAAATTTGTTTAATAAAAGGCTGCTATGGCCAGTTATAGTCCAAACTCATGTGTGGTCTATTATGGTATTAAAAGGGGGGTAAGAAAAAGGGAAGGTGTAAAAGGGGGTTGGGAAGGGTATGAGGTGGTATGAAAGAGTTGGAGATATCTGGAATACACTGGTCAAGTGAGGCCCGGAATGGAGAGACGAAAAGAAAAAGTAATGAAGGGCCGGGCATGACGAGGTGGAGAGGAGAGACGAGGCGTTAACAAAGTGAAGGTCTAAAGGGGAGGAAGCAGGAGAAAATGAACTAGAGGGGAGGAGCAATATATAGAAGGAAGGCGGGGACTTCCGGTAGCAGTGTGGGGGAAAGCAGAGAAGGAGAAGTTTTTCCTACCCACCCTCCCTGTTTTTTGTGTGTCTTTGTGTTGTTTGTTTTCTTTTCTTTCAGGATCAACGGTTTTGGGTCATCATAGTAGTGGTGTAACGGTGGTGTCTTTGGTCTTTGATGGTGGCAAAATAACAGATGTGATGGAACTGGTGGGGGGCTCATCGATGGTATGTGCCCCTGGAATACGGTAATGGTTGCACTGCGGGCAGGGGGTTGTCTCCGAGCTGTTGATGCGGCTGGAGGCCTGGTATGGTGAAATAAGGTCCCACAGTGTAGTGGTGGAAAGTGTTACGTTTGGGGTGCCCTCAAAGACCAACAGACTGAGAGTTAAAATTGTCCTTACAAAATGTATATATGTTAATTGGAAAGTTATTTAATTAACATTTAACAAAATTTATTTTGGATTTCATATTTGTTTAATAAAAAAGCTGCTATGGCCAGTTATACTCCAAACTCCTGTGTGGTCTATTATTGGTAATAAAAGAGGGTAAGAAAAAGGGGAGGTGTAAAAGGGGGTTTGGAAGGTTATGGGGTGGTATGAAAGAGTTGGGGACATCTGGAATACACTGGCCAAGTGGGTGCGGTAGTAGTTGCAGCTGGTGCCCCACCAGTGGAAGGGGTTATGACCGAAGAAGGGTTTGCAGCAGTGTTCAGGGTTGGCACTTGTACTTCCAATTGGACAAAACCATCCTGAAGAGACTTCACAGCCTGAGTGAGGGCAGCAAGGTGCTGGCAGATGTCATCCATAGGCAAGGTCCCTCTTGCAGGCTCAGTCATGACTGTTTGATACTGTCACGTACCTTAGGAGTGAGCCTGACGTGCAGAGGGAAACCTCTCGTACAACCCCGGCTCGGAGACCACGGGAGTTGAGACAGTGGTTGTAGGAGTACGGTGAGGTAAGAATGCCTGCAGGGTTCTCTTAGCTGGAAGTGGTGGTGCCAGATGAGAAGCCGGAACAGCTGGTGCAGGAGTGCTGCAGATGCAGGGCAACGGATGCAGGACATCAGGTGCGGGTATGCTGCGGATGCAGGGCAGCGGATGCAGGTCAGCAGGTGCAGGTTTGCTGTGGATGCAGGGCAGCAGATGCAGGATAGCAGGCTTGAGTAGGGTCAGACAAGCCAGGTCATACACAGGAGAGCAGTCAGCATAAAAAGCAGGCAGAAAGTAGTCAGAGTCCAGGCTGGGTTTGGCAACAGGTAATCAGGCCGGCAGACAGGAGGAAGCAGGGTCAAACAAGCCAAAGGTCAGGACTGGAGATAGCAGCGTGGTCAGGAACAGCTGGTGCAGGAGTGCTGCAGATGCAGGGCAACGGATGCAGGGTCAAACAAGCCAAAGGTCAGGACTGGAGATAGCAGCGTGGTCAGGAAGCCGGGTCAGTACTGGAACAGGATACAGGCACAGAACCAGGATTTCAGGAGACAGCTGCAGATCAAACAGCAAATACCCAGAGCCCCTAAGGCATCTTTATAGGCCACTAGGCACCAAATCGCGTCTAACGCGCGCGCATGTGCACATCCATGCGCAATGTCCATGATTCGCGCATGCACATTGGCATACGTCTCCTAATGCAAGTAGCGCGTCACTGACAGACACGAAGGCTGCTTGCCCTCATTTAGTGGCCTGTGAGCGTCTGCCTCTCCTTGGTGGCCTTCCGGACATGATGTATTTTTTGTTTTGCAACACCACACTACACTATATCATATACTGTCTACGCCGCCTGAAGTGTATTAGAAACTACACCACCGAATTCACTGTATATATGGGCTATACTGAATGCAGAGTATATATATATATATATATATATATATATATATATATATATATATATATATATATATATAAATTAGACTGTATATATAGGTATATATTAATACACTGCCTGAAGTGTATTAGAAACTGTACACACTGTATTACATACTGTATACATCGCCTGCACTGTATTAGAAGCTGTACAATGGCTGCACTATATTTTATAGTGTGTACACCACCAGAAGTGTAGTAGAAACTGTATACTTTCACTTAAACACAGAAGCCTGGCTGAAAGTAACAGCTCACCTCCTTCAACAACCTCTCTGTTCTGCACTAGAGTCGGTACAAGTGAAAGGCTGACTGCAACATGTTCGAGGAGGGAGGAGGGGGTTGAGCTGCCCATAATCCTTATCATATGAAAGGAGAAGGAAGCTGTGGCTGCACTGGATAGAAGACATCTACAGAAAGGTGCTACTTTTACAAAAGTGTGTGGTGTGTGTGTGTGTTATGTGTGTGTGTGTGTGTGTGTGTGTGTGTGTGTGTGTGTGTGGTATGTGTGTGTGGTATATGTGTGTGGTATGTGTGGTATGTGTGGTATGTATGTGTGGTATATGTGTGCTATGTGTGTGTGGTATCATATGTGTGTGTTATGTGTGTGGTATGTGTGTGTGGTGTGGTGTATGTGTGCGTGTGTTATGTATGTATGTATGTATGTATGTGTTGGATGCTGGTCACTGGGGCCATATAGCATTCTCCCAATTGGTTGTGTCCCCATGAGAGGGTTGTGCCTATTGCCCCCCAGTGGTCAGTGGACTTGGGCTTCTTTCCCGCTAGACTCCATTGAAATGACCATTTCATTGTTTATATTGCTTTTGTTTTATTTATTGGATATTATGTTATATTTATTTGATTTGTTTTACATGTTCATTAGATCTGCAAGCTCCTGAAGAAGCGAAATTGTGCACATAACATGTAGAGCGAATTTTCTCTGTGACCTCATATTGTGACTCAACTACTCCACGCACTTTACTCCTTTTGGATGCTGCTACCTGTTATTTCTAATTACACCAAATTGGATTACAATATAATATTTGACGGTGTTATTTGAGTCCCTGGGGTCATGCATTATCATGATGTTGTTCTGTTTATGTTTGTAAACCACGATTTTTTTTTTTAATATCTTTATTTATCTAAACAGTTTACAATTTTTGACATTATTACAATTAAAACATTAAAGAGAAAAGCACATACATCACATAGATGGTGGTTATTCAATATGACATTGATCTGATACTACCATCCAGTAAATATACCATCTACATACCTAGCAATTAACCATGAACCCCCATCAAACACCCCCACAATCCAACCATACCTACTGTCACACACACCAATTTGTACCCTACTGACTATAAACAGTCTATCTTACTTTTGATGTAAGTTCCCTAAGCTAGGGGGAACGGAGCCTGATTTCCAATTATCACCGCCCAGTCGGTGGCAACACGCTGATTTTAAATATTGATACATTTAGAAAAAACAAAAACAAAACAACTTATATTTCGCTGTATTACCCAACACTCCGCTGGTATTGGGGTTAGGGGGGGAGACATCCTTTCATAGGGGACAGCGACCTCCCCAGATCATATCTACATCACTCAGTAAAATTCTTGAGAGTATATATACAGTATTTCCTTCACCAAAACCGAGGGGGCGGGGGGGGGAAGAAAGGGAAAAAAAAAAAAAAAAAGGGGGGGGGGAAACGGGGGAACCCCCATCCCCTCGCCCTCTCCTAGTCAAATCTCTACACAAGGATGCATGCTCAGAACCTGTAAAAGCTATGTCGCTACATGACCAAAAACCAGCATCCTTATATATGATGTTATATAATATGTTCTAATCCTAGTAATCAAACGACCCCAACAAAAAAAAAAAACCAAAAAACAAAAAAAAAAAAAAAAAAATTTTTTTTATATGGATGAAATAAAAACCGCCATCCCCTCCCCCCATTCCAACACTCCCCTTGCCATAACCCCCAGTGCAGCCCCAGAACTCATCATCCCCCTAAATGCCTACATACAATAATTACAACAATATTGTGCAAACAATAGTCACAGCTTATGTGAAAAAAAAAAGAATTATTTTTTTATATCTACCCCTAACCTGATCCCTCCCTCTACTCCCTCTATTCCACTCTAGTGTGAATATAAAGTGTCAATTGAATTGAAAAATCTCAAAAAATTTGGTGCTAAACACTGTATATAACCACAAGAAAAAAGAAAAAGAAAAAAAAAAAGAAAACACCCTTATATCAACGCCTAACCAAATCCTGCAATCTATTCCACCCTGGTGTGAATATCAAGTATCCATAAAGTTAATGGTGTTGAAAATTAATACTAGACACTATGTGTATCCAAAAAAAAAAGAAAAAGGGAATAATCCCTCACCCCTCCCCATCTTTTGCCTTGTCTCACACCTATGAGAGCACCATAACCCCTCTACCCCCAGTAACAAGCAGTATTTATTGTAATGTTTATCAACGTGTATAAAATAATCACCACTATATGTTGAGTGTATACCCATATCGTGTAGTTATCAAATATCAAAAGAAAAAAAAATATATATATATATATATATATATATATATATATATATATGTACAATTTGTGCAGAGCCCTTTATTGAACAAAAAAAAAAAAAAAAAAAGGAAACCCCCCCCCTCCCCCCCATTAACACATACTGTTAGAGGCTCGCTACTCCCCCGCTCCCCTCCCCCACCCTCTCAGCATGCTTATCTAAGCATTTTTATATATGAAATAGGCCAGTCCGGTAGTTCTACTACTGGCAGATTGAGAATTGACAGGAACTGCGGTAAGTCCTCAAGACCCCTAAAAATTGCAGTATGGCCTTCTTTCTGTGCCTGCAATTGGAATGGGAATTTCCATCTATACTGGAGATTACTCTTCCTTAACTGTTCCACTAGAGGTTTTAAGGCCCTTCTACGGTCTAATGTAAATTTAGACAAGTCTTGAAAAAATTGTACTGTGGCACCCTCATATAGGATAGAGTTCTTCAGACGTGCAGCATGCATAATCCTATCTTTTATGTGAGCATAGTGCATCTTGCATATAACATCACGTGGCATGCTAGGATCCAGTCTTCTTATTCCTGTTGTTCTATGGGCCCGATCGATTATCAAATCCTTTATTTCCATCTCCGGGATTAGTTCTTGGAATATCTTTTGCAGCGTGTTTATTAGCTCTTTGGCCCCAACATCCTCTTTTAAACCTCTTATTCTAATATTGGATCTCCTGCTTCTATTTTCTTGCTCATCCATATTGTTAATTAGTTGATGTATTTGCTGTCCTTGTTTTTGCATGTTTTCCTTTAACTTCCTTGTTTCAATTTTCAAGACTTTAGTGTCTAGTGCAACTGTTTTTTCTTGTGTGCTTTTAGTAGACTCCTTGAGCTCCAGTAACTCCATTTTGTATGAATTCTCCAGTCTGAACACATATTGGTCCGTATCTTCCCTGGTTGGCAGAGATCGGATATATTTCCTCATATCCCAGTTCTCCTTTTCCAGTTCTTTTGGATCGCTACCCGAACCTGTGTTATCTAATAGTGAGCTACTTCTGGGGTGTTGTGATTGCGTTTCCCCTGATGATCTAGATGCCCCCGAAATTTCCGCTATATTTGAAATATCTTGTGGCATTTGTGCGGCTTGTATTGTACGGGGAGTTTGTAGCTGTAATTGCTGAAATATCTCCTTGATATCTGCTGTTTGTGTAGTTTGTGTCCCAATGGGGGTTTTACTTTTACTCTCCTCTTTGTCTTTTTTATTTTTCTGAGGTTGTGGTGTTTTATTTCCCTTTTTGGGCGCCATGTTTTACCAATTTTTATCAACCACCTCCCCGTAGTAGCTTCTCTAGCCCTTTCAGTGTTCTTTGTGCTTAAATATTCCTTATCTTCCTTTAAGCAGTGATTGAGCTCGCCTCCCACAGGCCACCCAGTCAAATCCACAGGTCAGTTAGTATATTATTTCGGGCAAGTAACCATATGTTAGTAACAGTCTTTGGCATATAGGGGTTTACCAGAAACTTTCTATGTATTATCTTGTAGGTATCTTATATGTCCATACAAATTCGGTCATTGCCATATTTAATTATCTTACCAGCTCCATGTAGTGATAGCTTTGCCTGGCAAGATTTTCCTCATACAGCGTCGCACAGTCACTTCGCCTCCTGATCTCTGCCGGCTTGATCCTCCAGACTCTCCCGCGCCAACGAGACGTCTCCGCCGAGTCCGCCGTCTGCGTGTGCAGACCCGCCAGGCACCCGTATGGCTGCGCGCTCTCGTGGTTCGGTCTTCAGTCTCTCCGCCGGCACCCCACAGTTAAGGCTTTCTCTGGTATTCCCCACTTGTGTTGTTAGTACCTTATCCAATTAAAATTTCAAATATTTTTTTTTTCTATGCGCGTGCCTATAAAGTCCATTTTTGCAATCCCCTATCTTTTCTTATAATAATACACCGCCTGAAGTGTATTAGAAACAGTACACCAAATGCACTGTAGATATAGGCTACACTGAATGCTGAGTATATATACTGTGTGTGTATATATATATATATATATATATATATATATATATATATATATATATATATATATACACTGTTTGCTCTGACTGAATATCGCATAAACACTGAATATATAGTCTATATATATTAGACTGACTGTATATATACAGTATATCAAATACACTGTCACTAACTGAATAACCTGCCTACTTAATCTAACTCAAGCTATCTCTGTGTCCACGCCAACAACACTACACACAGCCTCTGTGTAAGCAGCCTTATATAGTGTGGGGCGTCGACTTAGTCCTCCTGAGCCATGATTGGCCAAAGACACCCTGCCTTTGGCCAATTATGGCTCTCTCATCAGAGAGCGCTGTAATTGGCCAAAGCATGCAGGTCAGGTGCATGCTTTGGCCAATCATCATACAGCAATGCACTGCAATCTCGCAGTGCATTATCAGCCGTTACGCGGCGCTCGAATTTCCCGCGAACGCCCCATAATGTTCGCTGTTCTGCGAACGGGCGAACACCAGATGTTCGAGTCGAACTTATGTTCAACCTGAACATCGAGCCCATCCCTATTTGTAACATCTCATTTGCTGTTTAATTAGAATTTCTAAGGATTGCATATCCCATGGTACCTTGCTGCCTGCAAACAGTGATTTCTGTATTGAGTTCTTCTCCTGAAACTCCTCCTCTTATCACCTCTGTATTTCAGAAGGCAGGCTGTGTAAATTCTGTGACACAGCAGTGTCTACTTACAGGGAATAAATACTGTATAAGATTTTAAATTTTGAGCATAGATACTCTTTATGTTTAGAAAGCTTTTCAAACATTGCATTGGAATTGCATTAAGTGTCTAATTAGTAATGTAGTGCACCCCCTAAGGAGCCGCAAGTAGAATGGGATGCCCCACCTTGCACAGCCAGGCACACCGAATTTCCACAGGCACTCAGGGTCAGAGAACAGTCACTTGACTTTAGCACACAGTCACAAATAGGCAGAGCACATAAGTCCGTCTCCCTGGTTTTAACCCTCACAGTGGTCCTGTAGCAAAGCACAGCCCTCTGGCTCGATAAATCTCTGGTTGCTAGGAGCAACAGCTGTGCAGGTTGCCGTGGGCAATATCCCAGATGAGCCCTCAAATGTAGCGCACCCCCTAAGGAGTCGCAAGTAGAATGGGATCCCCCACCCTGCACAGCCAGGCACACCGTTTTTCTACAGGCACTTAGAGTCAGAGAACAGTCCGTGACTTTTTTTTCTCTATTGAGGGATATAACTTGGATAGGGATGGGAGATAATGGGATGCCCATTTCACCTCAAACAAAGTTCGGGGACAACTCTTCCTATATACTGTTTCTATATACAGCTCCTATTCTTCCTCTAGCACACACTTGCTTACAGAACACAGCTATGTCACCCTCTAGTAATTTTGTAGCCAAGGCCCATTACAGGCAGGGACTCACAGCTCACACTTTCCCAGCACTTCCTCCCTGTGGTCACTGAGCCCAGCACCAGCTCTTCAGGCACTGCCAACCTGCCTGGCTGCAGCTGCCCCTTTTACTAGCCCTCCACGCTAACATCTCCCCACAGTTCTCCAGACTGACACTTACAAGCCCACCTGGTTGACTCTCAGGAGATCTCCCAGACATGCTGACCTGCTCCCGCTGCCCTCTCTCCTTGCTCCCGTGCCTCCAGGAAGGGTTTCCCCTGTGTGATGTAGGGGGAATCTTCTAGAACCTGAGCCCCAGGCCCGAGGTCACCACCCCAGACTAGTGGGCACCCTCAAGGGCAACCGACAGCCTCCTCAGCACTCCATCTCCATCTTCCGCCCGACTGCCCCTGCTGGCATGGCTCATGTCTATTTATGATGTGGCCTGCCCCCTTCCAGCCCCTTTTTGCTGGGGATTGGCCGAGGATCACATAAATTTGAATGGCAGCCCCTCTTCACTGCCACCCTTCAGCTCTAGAAGTTTCTACCAACTTCCAGACCAGGAGGAAGTGTCAGAAAGAGCTACCAGATGAGTCATCCAGCCCCTGAGTCACGAAACCCTGACCCAGATTCACAACCCAAGCCTGGCTCTCAGCCAATTTAGCCACACTAATAACCAAACCTATATACATCTAGCACACTAGCTAGAGGGTGCTACAGTAGGGATGAGAAAATCTGCTCAGGTTTGATTAGCCCAGGGTCCATGTTAATGGCTAATAGGCAAGCTAGCATAAAAAAAAGCATGGGAAGGTGGGTATTGTTATGGAGGACGTGTACCAATGGTAAATTAAAACAAATACAGGAGAAAGAGGGTATTTTTCTATGTGCCTTTGAGGGGGACCAAAATAAAAACACAAATCTTTTAAAGTCTACTTTAGTCTGGAAAGAAAAATCATAGCAATTTAAAAAAAAATAATATAATATACACAATTGTTACACATGCCTTTCATTTTCAAACTACTGCACTGAAATTTTCTGTAAAATTCAATGCAATATGGCAACTTGACAGCATTCTGTACACAGCTGGAGCTCTGTACTAAGATACAAGTCAAGTTTTACGCATCCTCTGCAACAGAGATGTCATTTTTGGTGAGATGCTCCCCAAGGATAACTCACTTAAAGGAATGCAGATACTGCATTTTTTCTCATCAGAACAATGAAAGTGCACCAGCTAATTAAAATGAATTAGTCATTCCCATTCAGAATCAGCACAAAGTAAGTGGAACAAAAGGTTTATCTTCAGTGTGAAGCAGGTAGGAATCCGAACAAAGTTTGTTAAAATCCATGCAATGTATGAGGGGCATTCAAGTCAAACCAGGACTTAATTTTATAGGTATAAAAAGGGATGCTAGCGTGGTGGTACTACACGTGGTAGTAATTGGCAAGTGTGTCCTATTACTGATGGGCAGCGCACATGTCCAGAGACCATTAATCAAGATGGCAGACAACAGTGTAAGTGTTTGCATGAAGCTTCTTGTGAATAAAGGTGTAAAACCCATGGATATCCACAGAAGCCTTCAAGCACAGTATGGTGAGGAAACTCTCAGCTAGGCATGTGCAGTTTGTTTCGTTCTGAATTAAAATTCGGGCAAATTATCATTATTCGAAAATTCGGATCTATTCTATTCTATTCCTTTATTGTCTATTCTATTTTATTCTTTTTGGAAATTGGAAAACTATTCGAATTCAAAAATTATTTGAATTAGAAAACTATTCAAAATTGATTCGAAAACTATTCAAAATTGATTTGAAAACTAATAAACAAAATGAACCCCGAAAACAAATTAAACAAATTTAACTAAACAAATTTATGTAAATAACAAATCGAAATTAAATACATTTTTTCGTTCTGCACATGTCTACTCTCAGCTGCAGTAAGACACTTGAATGGTGTAAATATTTCAAAGATCACCGTACGTCCATTAGTGAATATCCTGGCCGTGGTGGTTCCGGTGGTTCCACAGCAGTCTTTCCTGTGAACATTCAGTGCGTGGAATGTCTAATCCTGAATAACACATAACCTGTTGTGAAATTGCACATCATTCACCAACATTTGCATTTTCGAAAATTTAGCGCACGTTCAGTACCAAGGCAGCTTTCGGCTTTTGACCAGCACAGAATAGTTGAAGTCTGCACTATATTGAAGGAGCATTTTGACGGAGAAGGCCAGAATTTTCTGGATTGCATCATCACTAGAGATGAGCGGAACACTCCCAGGTTCGGTTCACAGCAGAACATGCGAACAGGCAAAAAATTAGTTTGAACACGCGAACACCGTGAAAGTCTATGGGACACGAACGTGACAAATCAAAAGTGCTAATTTTAAGAGTTAATATGCAAGTTATTTTAATAAAAAGTGTTTGGGGACCTGGGTCCTGCCCCAGGGGACATGTCAATATCAATGCAAAAAAAAGTTTCAAAAACGTCAGTTTTTTCGGGAGCAGTGATTTTAATAATGCTTAAAGTGAAACAATAAAAGTGAAATATTCCTTTAAATTTCAAACCTGGGGGTGTCTATAGTATACCTGTAAAGTGGTGCCTTTTTCCCGTGTTTAGAACAGTCCCTGCGCAAAATTACATTTCTAAAGGAAAAAAAGTCATTTTAAACTACTGACGGCTATAATGAATTGTCTATGGGAGAAATCAAAAGTGCTAATTTCAAAGGCTTATATGGATGGTATTGTCATGAAAGTGTTTGAGGACCTGGGTCCTGCCCCAGGGGACATGTATCAATGCAAAAAAAAGTTTTAAAAACGTCCGTTTTTTCTAGAGCAATAACAATAAAAGTGAAGTATTCCTTTAAATTTCGTACCTGGGGGGTGTCTATAGTATGCCTGTAAAGTCGCGCATTTTTCCCGTATTTAGAACAGTCCCTGCACAAAATGACATTTGTAAAGGAAAAAAAGTCATTTAAAACTACTCGCGGCTATAATGAATTTTCAGGTCTCAGCAATACAGATAAAAGTCATTGAAAAAAACGGCATGGGGTACCCCCAAAAATCCATACCAGGCCCTTTGGGTTGGGAAGGAATATTAAGGGGAGCCCCAAACCAAAATTTAAAAAAAATTAATTGCGTGGGGGTCCCCCCAAATTTCATATCAGGCCCTTCAGGTCTGGTATGGATATTAAGGGGAAGCCTGCGCCAATTTTTTTTTAAAAAATGGCGTGGGAGTCCCCTCAAAAATCCATACCAGACCCTTATCCAGCCCCCTCTGACGCACGGGGACTTCCCAATGGCTTCCCTGTGGCGTCAGAGGGGGGCGGGCCACCCGTTTACGTAAATGGGTGGCCCCACCCCCTCTGATGCCACGGGGAAGCCATTGGAAAGTCCCTGTGCGTCATAGGGGGGTGACCTGGGTACGTAAACGGGTGGCCCCACCCCCTTCTGACGCCATGGAAAAGCCACTGGGAAGTCCCCGTGCATCAGAGGGGGGCGGGGTCACCTGGGTTCGTCTCAGTGGGGCCCCGCCCTCAGTTATAAAAGTACTGTCACCTGAGAGGACGGTCATTAGGGCGGGTGCCTCCCATGGAGGCGGATCGGTGGCGGCGTGTGGGGTTTTTTTTCGGTCCGGCGGAGCGTTTTGAGCGCTTGACACATTTTTTAAATGAGATTCCGCAGATGATACAGCAGCGTAAAATTGAAAAGTGTAGGAAATAATTCCGCGCTACCCCTAATATCAAGCAGCTAACACACCAAATTGGATAATTGGCAGAGGCAAAAATAAAAACAAAAAAAAGTGTAGAGCTATAACAAAATGGGCTGTGGGCCCAAATAACATCTAAAAATTTGAAACATTGAATAGCAAAGTAAATAGTGACATAGAAACTGACATAATGAATGAAACATATGTGATATATAAAAAATTTTTAGTGACCATATAGGTGGCAACCCTAGTAACAATGCGACTGGGATTTCAATAAATGTGCGGTGCCAGTCTATATATTTAAAGTTATAAAACTCTATGGCAAAAGTTCCACTGAGGAAAGAGGTGTCAATCCAAGCGTAAAGGAATCTGTGACTGTGAGCGAACCACCACCATGAGAAAAGGAGGCTTACCGGAATGTTTGAACACGCCAGAACATATGCTCTGCGTGTCAAACAGGCTTTAAAAATTTGATGAGTAGATGCAGGAGATATGGATTTCGCTGTGCTGAAGACTCCCCTGCTCACATCCAAATAGGGACGCGTGGAAATTGGCCTCTCATATGTAGTGGTACTCCGGCATTCATGTGAAGAGGCAAAGGGAGAAGCAAAAAGGGACCCAATAGTGTAATTTCGTATAAAAAAGTATGAATTTGTTAAAAATTCAAAACACTCACATGATTGTAGATAGAAAAGCGCTTATATTGAATCAAAAGGCAGCAGTGGGGACCTTCCCGACACGTTTTGTCTTCCAAGGACATCGTCTGGGGTGTCCTTCCACTGCTGCACTCCACATATATATAACAAATATGACCCCTGATATGGCAAATCCAGTCCACAAGTGTTTGCAGTGAATTGACAGAGTACTTCCGGTACGCAAAGATGGCGCCGCCACGTGCATCTCAGCATGCGTTCCACCGTGCGTTCCATGGTGTATTGTGGCCAATATGGAGATATGCTCACCGCCAATCAAAAGTGAGAGGGGAGGGAACGCGAGACGGAGGGAGCCGACCAGATGTGGCCAGCCACTCCACCTCCAACGTGGGCACGTAACTGTGCACCTAACAACGTCACTAAACAGACGAGCTAGCGGGCGCATGCGCAGATGGAGAAGATGAACATCCAAAGGGTACATCGGCAAGTGGTGAGCGTCACACTCTTATGCCCCGTACACATGATCGGATTGTCCGACGGAAAATGTGTGATAGGACCTTGTTGTCGGAAATTCCGACCGTGTGTAGGCTCCATCACACATTTTCCATCGGATTTTCCGACACACAAAGTTTGAGAGAAGGCTATAAAAATTTTCCGACAACAAAATCCGTTGTCGGAAATTCCGATCGTGTGTACAAATCCGACGGACAAAGTGCCACGCATGCTCAGAATAAATAAAGAGATGAAAGCTATTGGCCACTGCCCCGTTTATAGTCCCGACGTACGTGTTTTACGTCACCGCGTTTAGAATGATCGGATTTTCCGACAACTTTGTGTGACCGTGTGTATGCAAGACAAGTTTGAGCCAACATCCGTCGGAAAAAATCCTAGGATTTTGTTGTCGGAATGTCAGAACAAAGTCCGACCGTGTGTACGGGGCATAAGACGCACACCACGCACCGCACGTCCCGCATCCCGGGCATAAACAACTGTGTAACTGCGCATGTGCAATGGTGTACGTACAACGTAAGGCCGTACAAAAGAAAAAAAGTGGAAGAGGAAATGGCAAAAGTGACATCTCAGCAAAGGGGGACACTCCAATAAAAAGTAGCAAAAAAACATTAAAATTGCGTGAAGCAAAATACCAAAAAAATGGATATAGAGGGAAATGGTACATAGGTGACCTCCCTCAACTCTTCCTATAGGAAACCAAATAATGAAAAACTTAAAAAATTAAAAAATTACAAAAGAGATATATTGCATCCATTCAACAATAAAAATGAATGTTCGAAGCCAGAGGTTACAATCAGTCAGAGGACACAGCTAAACCCGCATATCCATGTTGGATTGATGCAAACATAAATGAAAATATACTACTTAGCCCGAAAAATTAATAAATGATTTTGGGTGACTCCTCATGAACTGGACATTCATATATGGGTATATATACACAATAGGGATGAGCCGAACACCCCCCTGTTCGGTTCGCACCAGAACATGCAAACAGGAAAAAAGTTCGTTCGAACACGCGAACACCGTTAAAGTCTATGGGACACGAACATGAATAATCAAAAGTGCTAATTTTAAAGGCTTATATGCAATTTATTGTCATAAAAAGTGTTTGGGGACCTGGGTCCTGCCCCAGGGGACATGGATCAATGCAAAAGAAAAGATTTAAAAACGGCCGTTTTTTCAGGAGCAGTGATTTTAATAATGCTTGAAGTCAAACAATAAAAGTGTAATATCCCTTTAAATTTCATAGCTGGGGGGTGTCTATAGTATGCCTGTAAAGGGGCGCATGTTTCCTGTGTTTAGAACAGTCTGACAGCAAAATGACATTTCGAAGGAAAAAAACTACTCGCGGCTATTGCATTGCCGGTCCGACAATACACATAGAAGTTCATTGATAAAAACGGCATGGGAATTCCCCACAGGGGAACCCTGAACCAAAATTAAAAAAAAAAATGACGTGGGGGTCCCCCTAAATTCCATACCAGGCCCTTCAACTCTGGTATGGATATTATGGGGAACCCCAGCCAAAATTTTAAAAAAATGACATGGGGGTCCCCCTAAATTCCATACCAGACCCTTCAGGTCTGGTACGGATTTTAAGGGGAACCCCGCGCCAAAAAGCAAAAAAACGTCGTGGGGTCCCCCCAAAAATCTATACCAGACCCTTATCCGAGCACGCAACCTGGCAGGCTGCAGGAAAAGAGGGGGGGGCAAGAGAGCGCCCCCTCTCCTGAACCGTACCAGGCCACATGCCCTCAACATGGCGAGGGTGCTTTGGGGTAGCTCCCCAAAACACCTTGTCCCCATGTTGATGAGGGCAAGGGCCTCATCCCCACAACCCTGGCCGTTGGTTGTGGGGGTCTGTGGGTGGGGGGCTTATCGGAATCTGGAAGCCCCCTTTAACAAGGAGACCCCCAGATCCCGGCCCTCCCCCCTGTGTGAAATGGTAAGGGGGTACAATACCCCTACCATTTCACTAAAAAACTGTCAAAAATGTTAAAAATGACAAGAGACAGTTTTTGACAATCCCTTTATTTAAATGCTTCTTCTTTCTTCTATCTTCCTTCATCTTCTTCTTCTGGTTCTTCCTCCGGCGTTCTCGTCCAGCATCTCCTCCGCGGCGTCTTCTATCTTCTTCTCCTCGGGCCACTCCGCACCCATGGCATGGGGGGAGGCTCCCGCTCTTCTCTTCATCTTCTTCTTCATCTTCTTCTCTTCTTCTTCTCTTCTCTTCTTCTCTTCTTCATTTTCTTCTCTGGGCCGCTCCGCATCCATGCTGGCATGGAGGGAGGCTCCCGCTGTGTGACGGCGTCTCCTCGTCTGACGGTTCTTAAATAATGGGGGGCGGGGCCCCCGGTGACCCCACCCCCCTCTGACGCACAGTGACTTGACGGAACTTCCCTGTGACGTCACAGGGAATGCCACAGGGAAGTTCCGTCATGTCCCGTGCGTCAGAGGGGGGCGGGGTCACCGGGTGGCCTCGTCCCCTGTTATTTAAGAACCGTCAGACGAGGAGACGCCATCACACAGAGGGAGCCTCCCTCCATGCCAGCATGGATGTGGAGCGGCCCGGAGAAGAAAATGAAGAAGAGGAGAAGAGAAGAAGAGAAGAAAAGAAGAAGAGAAGAAGATGAAGAAGAAGATGAAGAGAAGAGCGGGAGCCTCCCCCCATGCCATGGGTGCGGAGCGGCCCGAGGAGAAGAAGATAGAAGACGCCACGGAGGAGATGCTGGATGGGAATGCCGGAGGAAGAACCAGAAGAAGAAGAAGATGAAGGAAGATAGAAGAAAGAAGAAGCATTTAAATAAAGGGATTGTCAAAAACTGTCTCTTGTCATTTTTAAAATTTTTGACAGTTTTTTAGTGAAATGGTAGGGGTAAGTACCCCCTTGACATTTCACACAGGGGGGGCCGGGATCTGGGGCTCCCCTTGTTAAAGGGGGCTTCCAGATTCCGATAAGCCCCCCGCCCGCAGACCCCCACAACCACCGGCCAGGGTTGTGGGGATGAGGCCCTTGTCCTCATCAACATGGGGACAAGGTGTTTTGGGGGGCTACCCCAAAGCACCCTCCCAATGTTGAGGGCATGTGGCCTTGTATGGTTCAGGAGGGGGGGCCACACTCTCGCCCCCCCCCCTCTTTTCCTGTGGCCTGCCAGGTTGCGTGCTCGGATAAGGGTCTGGTATGGATTTTTGGGGGGACCCCACGCCGTTTTTTTTTTTTTGGCCAGGGTTCCCCTTAATATCCATACCAGACCTGAAGGGCCTGGTATGGAATTTAGGGGGACCACCACGTCATTTTTTTTAAAATTTTGGTTCGGGGTTCCCCTGTGGGGAATTCCCATGCCGTTTTTATCAATGAACTTCTATGTGTATTGTCGGACCGGCAATGCAATAGCCGCGAGTAGTTTTAAATGGGTTTTTTCCTTCGAAATGTCATTTTGCTGTCAGACTGTTCTAAACATGGGAAACACTTTTTATGACAATAACTTGCATATAAGCATATAAGCCTTTAAAATTAGCACTTTTGATTTCGAATTTGCCGCGAACACCCCAAATTGTTCGCTGTTCGGCAAACTTGCGAACAGCCAATGTTCGAGTTGTACATGAGTTCGACTCGAACTCGAAGCTCATCCCTAATACACAATATGACCATATTATGGTTTACATACTCAACAAGAAAGAGAGAGAAATGAAAAAATAATGATAAATATGGACTTTTTAATGAATAATATCTAGGCTTTACTGATGAAGGAATTGATATCCCAGCCTATATTCATGCCGAAAGGCGAGTAGGAACGCAATTCATAGATCCAATATGTCTCCAATTGTGAGACTCCCCTAGTTTAGCTCCTTCCCTCCAAGGGGCAATGTATCTGTCAATTATCAGAAAAGTGGTTCCCTTGAGATTACGATCATGGTGTGATCTATAGTGTCTGGGTACAGAATGTTTCGTGTCAACATTTTTAATTAAGGCAATATGTTCTGCAACTCTTATTGAAAACGTGCGGATGGTGCGACCCACATATTGCATCCCACATGGACAAGTAATTAGATACACTATATAGTGGGTTGCACACGTGCAGAAATGCCTAATGGGATATTGTTTGTTGGTGACAGTTGATCTAAATTGCACTACCTTACATCCTACTCCTGAATTGTGTTGGCAAACTGTGCATTTTCTGCACGGAAAGAAACCTGTAAGTTCATTAAAAAAAGACGGTCGTGAGGGGGGTTTATAATATTAGGGGCTATCTTATTTTGCAAATTAGGTGCCCCTCTGAAAACGACTTTGGCTTGGTCCAGTAATGATGGACTGAGGATGCGATCATTTTTAAGAATATTCAAGTGTCTAGCGAAGATGGTTTTGATTTGGCGATATTGGGTGGAGAAAGAAATCATCATAGCCCACCTAAAACCATTATCGGTATCACGTTTTCTATCCATCCCCATGGTGCATGCAAGCTCCCTGTCAACATTCGCTGGGTCATATCCTTTATCTAGTAACCGCCCTTTAAGTGTGTCGGCTTGTACTTTAAAAGAAAGATTCTATACTGGTACAGTTTCTGCGTAACTGCAGAAACTGACTCTGTGGGACAGACCGAAGCCACGACGGGTGGTGACAGCTGTCTAGGAGAATGAACCCATTTCTGTCTGTTGATTTAAAAAAAGTCTGGAACTCAAATTGTCCATTGACAATCCGTATTTGAAGATCTAAAAAGTTGATCATATCTGTGCTGGAATTATAAGTCAAAGAGATGCCTCTATCGTTGCAATTGAGTTGATCAAAGAATAACTGTAATGAATCTGCAGTGCCATTCCATAGGAGGAGGATGTATCGTGCCCACAGGACCAAGGATGGATTTCTCAGGGCATAGACGACATCCTCCTCCCACTTAGCCATGAATAAGTTGGCAAGACTTGGGGCAAATTTAGCCCCCATGGCCACTCCTCGAAGCTGGAGGTAAAATTGTTGATAAACCACTTTAGCCCCGGACCATTATGCTGCCTAAGGACCAGAGGTCTTTTTCCAACTTGGCACTGCGTCGCTTTAACTGCTAAGTGCATGGTCATGCAATGCTGTACCCAAACTAAATTTGCGTCCTTTTCTTCCCACAAATAGAGCTTTCTTTTGATGGTATTTGATCACCTCTGCGGTTTTTATTTTTTGTGCTATAAACGGAAAAAAAATGATATTTTCTACTTTTTGTTATAAAAAAAATCCAATAAACTCAATTTTAGTCATACATTTAGGCCAAAATGTATTCGGCCACATGTCTTTGGTAAAAAAAATGTCAATAAGCGTATATTTATTGGTTTGCGCAAAAGTTATAGCGTCTACAATCTAGGGTACATTTTCTGGAATTTACACAGCTTTTAGTTTATGACTGCCTATGTCATTTCTTGAGGTGCTAAAATGGCAGGGCAGTACAAAACCCCCCCAAATGACCCCATTTTGGAAAGTAGACACCCCAAGGAAATTTCTGAGAGGCATGTTGAACACATTGAATATTTTTTTTTTGTCCCAAGTGATTGAATGATGACAAAAAAAAAATATTTACAAAAAGTTGTCACTAAATGATATATTGCTCACACAGGCCATGGGCCTATGTGGAATTGCACCCCAAAATACATTCAGCTGCTTCTCCTGAGTATGGGGATACCACATGTGTGGGACTTTTTGGGAGCCTAACCGCGTACGGGACCCCGAAATCCAATCACCGCCTTCAGGATTTCTAAAGGTGTAAATTTTTGATTTCACTCTTCACTGCCTATCACAGTTTCAGAGGCCATGGAATGCCCAGGTGGCACAAACCCCCCCAAATGACCCCATTTTGGAAAGTAGACACCCCAAGCTATTTGCTGAGAGGCATGGTGAGTATTTTGCAGCTCTCATTTGTTTTTGAAAATGAAGAAAGACAAGAAAAAACATTTTTTTTTCTTTTTTCAATTTTCAAAACTTTGTGACAAAAAGTGAGGTCTGCAAAATACTCACTATACCTCTCAGCAAATAGCTTTGGGTGTCTACTTTCCAAAATAGGGTCATTTGGGGGGGGGGGGGGGGTTTGTGCCACCTGGGCATTCCATGGCCTCCGAAACTGTGATAGGCAGTGAAGAGTGAAATCAAAAATTCACGCCCTTAGAAAGCCTGAAGGCGGTGCTTGGTTTTCGGGGTCCCGTACGCAGCTAGGCTCCCAAAAAGTCTCACACATGTGGTATCCCCGTACTCAGGAGAAGCAGCAGAATGTATTTTGGGGTGTAATTTCACATATTCCCATGGCATGTTTGAGCAATATATCATTTAGTGACAACTTCGTGCAAAAAAAAAAATTGTCTCTTTCCCGCAACTTGTGTCACAATATAAAATATTCCATGGACTCCACATGACTCTCAGCAAATAGCTTGGGGTGTCTACTTTCCAAAATGGGGTCATTTGGGGGGGTTTTGAACTGTCCTGGCATTTTATGCACAACATTTAGAAGAGTGTCACACATCACCCACTCTTCTAACCACTTGAAGACAAAGCCCTTTCTGACACTTTTTGTTTACATGAAAAAGTTTTTTTTTTTTGCAAGAAAATTACTTTGAACCCCCAAACATTATATATTTTTTTAAAGCAAATGCCCTACAGATTAAAATGGTGGGTGTTTGATTTTTTTTTTTTCACACAGTATTTGCACAGCGATTTTTCAAACGCATTTTTTGGGGAAAAAACACGCTTTTTTAAATTTTAATGCACTAAAACACACTATATTGCCCAAATCTTTGATGAAATAAAAAAGATGATCTTAGGCCGAGTACATGGATACCAAACATGACATGCTTTACAATTGCGCACAAACGTGCAGTGGCAACAAAATAAACACATTTTTAAAAGCCTTTAAAAGCCTTTACAGGTTACCACTTTAGATTTACAGAGGAGGTCTACTGCAAAAATTACTGCCCTCATTCTGACCTTGGCGGTGATACCTCACATGCATGGTACAATTGCTGTTTACATTTGACGACAGACCGCCGCTTGCGTTGGCCTTAGCGCGAGAGCAGGGGGCGACAGGGGTGCTTTTATTTTTATTTTATTTTTTTCTTTATTATTTTTTTGCTTTTTTATCTTATTTTTAAACTGTTCCTTTCATATTTTTTTTTTAATCATTTTTATTGTTATCTCGGGGAATGTAAATATCCCCTATGATAGCAATAGGTAGTGACAGGTACTCTTTTTTGAAAAAATTGGGGTCTATTAGACCCTAGATCTCTCCTCTGCCCTCAAAGCATCTGACCACACCAAGATCGGTGTGATAAAATGCTTTCCCAATGGCGCTGTTTACATCAGGCGAAATCTAAGTCATGAAATGCTCGTAGCTTCCCGTTTCTTAGGCCATAGAGATGTTTGGAGCCACTCTGGTCTCTGATCAGCTCTATGGTCAGCTGGCTGAATCACTGGCTGCATTCTCAGGTTCCCTGTTGAGACAGGAGAGCCAGAGAAAAACACGGAAGACGGTGGGGGGGCATTACCTCCCACGGCTTGTAAAAGCAGTCTAGAGGCTAATTAGCCGCTAGGATTGCTTTTACATGAAAGCCGACCGCTGGCTGAAAAGAATGATACCAAGATGATACCTAAACCTGCAGGCATCATTCTGGTATAACCACTCAAAGTCCTGAATGGCGTACCTGAAGACAAAAAAATGGTTAAGAATAAAACACAGTAAACAGTAAAGTATAAAAAATTGCATACCTGAAAAACAAACATGATAAAACATAATAACAATAAAACATTGCAGAATAGAATACAGTAAAAAAGAGCAGAACAATAGAGAGAGAGAATAGAGAGAGAGAGAACAATAAAACGACAACTATTTTTTTTTATTTTATATATATATATTTTTTTTTTACACTTTTTTTAACTAACTTTTATAACTGTAACCGGTTCCAGGTTCGGGTTTCTCAAAATTCGATGGCATCTTGGGAGACCCTGTGAAAGTGTGCCTAGTCTGTGCAATGCTGTACCCTACGCTAATACTCAGCTAGTGAATGGTAGCGTTCAAAACATTCACCAATGCAAAGACCAGGATTGTCAGGACAGGAGGGACAATAATAGCAGGTGTCACGCCTATATCCGCGCTTGCTGCAGACACGACATCTTTTTGGGGGGGGTTTGTTGGGTAGGGGTACTCGGGAGGACATAAAGAAAATGCCTCTCATGCAGCTGACTGCATTTGGTTGGGGATGTGAATGGGGGAAGTACGGGCGCTGCAGAAGTGGTGGTTCCCAATTAGGATTGGTGAATGCAGCAGGAAGGGCATTATGGGCACGATGGGCCTGTGTTTGTCTTCTTGGTGGCAGCGGGACACCACTTGTGCTTGCCACCTCACCAGCTTGAACTGCACTTATGGGACTCGCCACGTCACCAAGTGTTACTGCAGTGCTGGTTTGACTACGACCGGGGTGTACTAGGCCGCTGGTGCTTGCCAGTTCACCAAAACCCTACCAAAAAAACTGTTAGCGATCGGAACCCTAAACTGCTGGGGACTCTAGTATAGATCTGATCGGATCAGGTATTGATCCGATCAGATACTATACCACTAAGCGAGGCGTATGGTGCGTGCGTGGGTGTTAGCGGTACTGGCGCTAACCTGACGCTGCTTGGGGCTAGTGCTTGCCAGTTCACCAAAATGCTACCAAAAAAACTGTTAGCGATCGCATTGATCAGGCTTGACTCTGCGAACGCTGCAGTTATGTGTTTAGTGTTTTGTAAGTGACAGTGATCGATCGATACTGCACTTGGGTGGGCTGGGCTGGGCCGGGCGGAGGGGCAAAACGCAGGTGCTAGCAGGTAACTGGGCTGATCCCACTAACACTGCGTTTTTGGGAACCCTAAACTGCTGGGGACGCTAGTATAGATCTGATTGGATCAGGTATTGATCCGATCAGATACTATACCACTAAAGGAGGCGTACGGTGCGTGCGTGGGTGTTAGCGGTACTGGCGCTAACCTGACGCTGCTTGGGGCTAGTGCTTGCCATTTCACCAAAATGCTACCAAAAAAACTGTTAGCGATCGCAGGGATCAGGCCTGACTCTGCGAACGCTGCAGTTATGTGTTTAGTGTTTTGTAAGTGACAGTGATCGATCGATACTGCACTTGGGTGGGCTGGGCTGGGCCGGGCGGAGGGGCAAAACGCAGGTGCTAGCAGGTATCTGGGCTGATCCTACTAACACTGCATTTTTGGGAACCCTAAACTGCTGGGGACGCTAGTATAGATCTGATCGGATGAGATAATGATGCGTTCAGACACTATACCACTAAGGGAGGCGTACGGTGCGTGCGTGGGTGTTAGCGGTACTGGTGCTAATCTGACGCTGCCTGGGGCGACGCATATCACCGCCGTGCGATCAGGGGGCTAAACCTTTATTCGGTAATAAACGGCGGGTGCCCTGACACTATAAAAACTAACCAGCGTCACCCGTAACAGTTATACGGTGATCAGTGGTGAAAGGGTTAACTAGGGGGCAATCAAGGGGTTAAAACATTTATTAGGTAGTATATGGGGGTTCCTGTCGCTATAAAACGCTGATGGCGAACCTAAATATTTACGTCCCTAACTAGCGTCACCAGCGACACTAATACAGCGATCAGAAAAATGATCGCTTAGTGACACTGGTGACGGGGGGTGATCAAGGGGTTAAAACTTTATTAGGGGGGCTAGGGGGGTATCCTAGACCTAAAGAGGGCTAACCCTAACTGTCCTAACACAGTAACTGTCACAAACTGACACCATGCAGTAATCAGAAAAAAAACAAAAACTGCTTGGTGTCAGTTTGTGATGGGGGGGGGGGGTGATCGGGGGGGATCGGGGGTGTTTTGTGTGACTGGCATGTTCTACTGTGTGTGTGTGTTTTCACTCACAGTGCAGTCTTCTCTCCTCGGCGCCGGAACGGAAAATACCGAGCCGAGGAGAGATGACATAATTTCCTTTGCTGCTGTTTAGCATACAGCAGCAAAGGAATGTTCTCATTGGCCAGCGGCGATCGCAAGGGGGGGGCCACGAACGGATGGCCTCCCCCTCACCTCCGATCGCCAGGGGACAAAAGAGGACCGCCTCGGGCACCGGGGGGGTCCAATCGGACCCCCACCCGCGGGAGGCAGATCACGTAGATCTACGTGATTTTGCCTGCCCGTGCCGCCTTGCCGACGTATATCTGCGTGAGGCGGTCCTTAAGTGGTTAAACCAAAAGTAACTATGGGTAGTGGCAAATTGTAATAGCTCCAAAAAAAAATTCACATTGAAAGGAGGCAAGGGATGGTTCTTTCTCTAGAAAGTATTTAACTGCTTCGATGCCCCTCTCCTGTGGAATACAGGTGTAGAGGGACGCCACGTCCGCTGTGGCCATAATATATTCTCCCTGTATATCCAAACTCTCCAATAGTCTAATCGTAGCTCCAGAATCTTTGAGGTACGATGGCATTTGTATAACGAGGGGTTGTAAGTAAAAATCCATATATTAGCCTATGCGTGATGTGACCGAGTTGATGCCACGCACGATCGGTCGGCCAGGAGGATGGAGGGGATCTTTATGGATTTTGGGCAAATAGTAAATAGTTGGTATACGGGGGGCTAAAGGAACTAAAAATTCTCTCTCTTTCTTGTTCAAGACCTTATTATCAAAACCCTTTGTGACAATCTTCAACAGTTCTTTTTTAAAAAGTAGGGTTATTGGATAATAATTTATATGTGTTAGGTTCATCCAAAATGTTGTACAATTTTGTAACCTCTGCCTTTGAACATTCATTTTTATTGTTGAATGGATGCAATATATCTCTTTTGTAATTTTTTTTAGGTTTTTAAGTTTTTAATTATTTGGTTTCCTATAGGAAGAGTTGAGAGAGGTCACCTATGTACCATTTCCCTCTATCTCCATTTTTTCGATATTTTGCTTCACACAATTTTTATGTTTTTTTGCTACTTTTTATTGGAGTGTCCCCCTTTGCTGAGATGTCACTTTTGCCATTTCCTCTTCCACTTTTTTTCTTTTGTATGGCCCTACGTTGTACGTACACCATTGCACATGCGCAGTTACACAGTTGTTTATGGCCGGGATGCGGGACGTGCGGTGCGTGGTGTGCGTCTAAGAGTGTGACGCTCACCACTTGCCGATGTACCCTTTGGATGTTCATCTTCTCCATCTGTGCATGCGCCCGCTAGCTCGTCTGTTTAGTGACGTCGTTAGGTGCACACTTACGTGCCCACGTTGGAGGTGGAGTGACTGGCCGCATCTGGTCGGCTCCCTCCATCACGCGTTCCCTCCCCTCTCACTTTTGATTGGCGGTGAGCATATCTCCCTATTGTCCACAACACACCATGGAACACACGGTGGAACGCACGCTGAGACGCAAGCGGTGGCGCCATCTTTGCATACCGGAAGTACTCGGTCAATTCACTGCAAACACTTGTGGACTGGATTTGCCATATCGGGGGTCATATTTGTTATATATATGTGGAGTGCAGCAGTGGAAGGACACCCCAGACAATGTCCTTGGAAGACGAAACGCATCGGGAAGGTCCCCACTGCTGCCTTTTTATTCAATATAAGCGCTTTTCTATCTACAATCATGTGATTATTTTTAATAAATCCATACTTTTTTTATACGTAATTACACTATTGGGTCCCTTTTTGCTTCTCCCTTTGCCTCTTCACATCTGTGAATGCCGGAGTACCACTACATATGAGAGGCCAATTTCCATGCGTCCCTATTTGGATGTGAGCGGGGAGTCTTCAGCACAGAGAAATCCATATCTCCTGCATCTACTCATCATATTTTAAAGCCTGTTTGACACGCAGAGCATATGTTCTGGCATGTTCAAACATTCCGGTAAGCCTCCTCTTCCCATGGTGGTGGTTCGATCACAGTCACAGATTCCTTTACGCTTGGATTGACACGTCTTTCTTACTGGAACTTAGAGTTTTATAACTTTAAATATATAGACTGGCACTGCACATTTATTGAAATCCCAGTCGCATTGTTACTAGGGTTGCCACCTATATGGTCACTAAAAATTTTTTATATATCACATATGTTTCATTCATAATGTCAGTTTCTATGTCACTATTTTCTTTGCTATTCAATGTTTCTAATTTTTAGATGTTATTTGGGCCCACAGCCCATTTTGTTATAGCGCTACACTTTTTTGTTTTTATATTAGCAGCGTAAAATTGGCCAAGCGGCAGTACAATTTTTATGAACAAGACCAGGTCCAAAAGTACTAGAGACACAGGGCATGGGCGTTATCACCTGTGAAATTAAGATTTCACAGGTGATACAGCAATTGAACATTGGCCAGGGTCTGGGCAGTTTTGATCACAGATAATAGGACTAACCAGTATATGTCCAACTTTTATTTTTTTATTATGTGGATTGGGGGGAAGGATTGTAGTAAATGCATGCAGCATGCTGTGAGCAAAGTGCAGCTCCAAAAACAGATGGTGAGCAACAAATGAATGCTACACTTTGAGCACCCCAGACTAAAAAAAAGACCCTATCAACACAAAACATAAGAATAAAAACCCAAAAACAGCATGCGACCTAACTGACCCTTATATCTCCCTAAATTATTGTTGTAAAGCAAGGGAAAGTACATCCCTGTTCTTCTAAAGGTGAGAAGACCCTGACAATTGCCCTTCCATTTGCTTTGGCTGTTTGTTTTAGGAAAAGAAAGAGTGTGCTATGCTTGGGAAATTAAAATGTTCACTTTAAGGATGAAAAAAGCATTTATAGACTATACAGGGGGGACGGAAAGTATTCAAACCCTCTTAAATTTTTCACTCTTAGTTATATTGCAGCTATTTGATAAAATCATTTAAGTTCATTTTTTTCCCTCATTAATGTACACACAGCACCCCATATTGACAGAAAAACACAGAATTGTTGACATTTTTGCAGATTTATTAAAAAAGAAAAACTGAAATATAAGATGGTCCTAAGTATTCAGACCCTTTGCTCAGTATTTAGTAGAACCACCCTTTTGATCTAATACAGCCATGAGTCTTTTTGGGAAAGATACAAGAAGTTTTTCACACCTGGATTTGGGGATCCTCTGCCATTCCTCCTTGCAGATCATCTCTAGTTCTGTCAGGTTGCATGGTAAATGTTGGTGGACAGCCATTTTTAGGTCTCTCCAGAGATGCTCAATTGGGTTTAAGTCAAGGCTCTGGCTGGGCCAGTCAAGAACAGTCACGGAGTTGTTGTGAAGCCACTCCTTTGTTATTTTAGCTGTGTGCTTAGGGTCATTGCCTTGTTGGAAGGTAAACCTTTGGCCCAGTCTAAGGTCCTGAGCACTCTGGAGAAGGTTTTCCTCCAGGATATCTCTGTACTTGGCCGCTTTCATCTTTCCCTTGATTGCAACCAGTCGTCCTGTCCCTGCAGCTGAAAAACGCCCCCACAGCATGATGCTGCCACCACCATGCTTCAATGTTGGGACTGTATTGGACAGGTGATGAGCAGTGCCTGGTTTTCTCCACACATACCGCTTAGAATTAAGGCCAAAAAGTTCTATCTTGGTCTCATCAGACCAGGGAATCTTATTTCTAACCATCTTGGAGTCCTTCAGGTGTTTTTTTAGCAAACTCCATGCAGGCTTTCATGTGTCTTGCACCGAGGAGAGCCGTCCGTCAGGCCACTCTGCCATAAAGCCCCGACTGGTGGAGGGCTGCGGTGATGGTTGACTTTCTACAACTTTCTCCCATCTCCCGACTGCATCTCTGGAGCTCAGCCACAGTGATCTTTAGGTTCTTCTTTACCTATCTCACCAAGGCTCTTCTCCCCCGATAGCTTAGTTTGGCCGGACGGCCAGCTCTAGCAAGGGTTCTGGTCGTCCCAAATGTCTTCCATTTAAGGATTATGGAGGCCACTGTGCTCTTAGGAACCTTAAGTGCAGCAGAAATGTTTTTGTAACCTTGGCCAGATATGTGCCTTGCCACAATTCTGTCTCTGAGCTCTTCAGGCAGTTTCTTTGACCTCATGATTCTCAGTTGCTCTGACATGCTCTGTGAGCTGTAAGGTCTTATATAGACAGGTGTGTGGCTTTCCTAATCAAGTCCAATCAGTATAATCAAACACAGCTGGACTTAAATGAAGGTGTAGAACCATCTCAAGGATGATCAGAAGAAATGGACAGCACCTGAGTTAAATATATGAGTGTCACAGCAAAGGGTCTGAATACTTAGGACCATGTGATATTTCAGTTTTTCTTTTTTAATAAATCTGCAAAAATGTCAACAATTCTGTGTTTCTCTGTCAATATGGGGTGCTGTGTGTACATTAATGAGGAAAAAAATGATTTTAGCAAATGGCTGCAATATAACAAAGAGTGAAAAATTTAAGGGGGTCTGAATAATTTCCGTCCCCACTGTATATGGCAAGCCTAGCAGGTATACAATTTAAAACAATACCTTTTTTTAAAATCATGCAATAAGTCTTACGGAAGTCTTTCTTTTTTAAAATTGTCAATACTTGAATGTCTGTTTGTCATAGAAAAAATTACGGTAACATTTTAAATATCAGGTATGCCATTTTAAAAGACTGTAGGGATAAATACCATTATTACTGCTAATGCTGATATGAACTAATCATCATTTTGTTCACTAAATAACTGTTGTGTCAAAGGAAGATTATCCTTAATGTCTTTGTATAGCAACATAAATGGATGTAATTGAAGGGCTAATTTTTCTTTTAGTGGCCTAGAAAAGCATCTATGTCGTAACATCTAATACACATGTTCAAAACTGTTTTTGTTTTAACCATCCATTAATGCTTATGGTAAAGCATCTATGATCTGTTCCTGCATGCTTGCAATTATTTTGCTGAAAAAAGAGCAAAGAGTACGTTTTCAAGACATTATATAAATTGCTTACAAACTTTTAAAAGCCTATGCATGTTGTGATTTATCTGTTTTTGCTATTGCTTTAGCCTTTAGTTAAGAAATTAAGTTACATCACTAGTTAATAAAATAATGTTTACATACCTCACAATTTTTAAACTTGACAAAGAGGGTTACAACAAGCCCAGAATGTGGCACTCTACCTGTGGTGGCAAAGATTTGGCATGGTGCAAAAAAGTGAACATGACCATATGGGTGTGGATCACAAATTTCAATGCAGCAGCTTTGATATGAATCCCACTGAAGCCAGTGCATGCTGTAGATTTGTAATTTTGAATACTGATTTAAAGTGGAACTCCAGGAAAAAAAAATGTTTTTTTACTTTGTTGTGTACCGATATGTTACCTGTAAAGCTGATTATTCTAGGTTGAGATGGCTGCTGTACAAGGTAATACAACTTTATTTTATTCATGCTGGATTTTACTGTCTTCTGGTGTTTTGTGACCAGTATTGCCATTAGCAACATGGTTTAGATTTAAGATACCCAATAATCACTTAAAAATGATTATTACACAACATTGACATGACACTATGACCAGTGCTGCCATTAGAAGAAGAACACAGTTTGGTACTAAAATAAGCAATTTTCACCTAAAAAAAAACAATTATAACAATATTATTAAGCAATAAAAAAAGAATATAATACCAAAACAAACTAGAAAAAAGAGAACATGTGATATATCAATCATTTTATTTTGGCCTTGCTCGGGTAGCTGTTCCTATTCAAATTCACCCATTTGTTCTGACTAAATTCCTAGAATAAGCTTCTAGACCAATGGTGATCGATGTATGATGATTTATCAGGGGCCTGCCCAGGGGCGTTGCTAGGTCTACAAAAGATCTGGGGCTAGAGCCCATAGCAGCGTAGTAAAGAAAGTCATAAGCTTGGGCGGGCATACACATGTATATACAGTAATATACGTGTGTGTGTGTAATATATATCCCCAGAGAGCCCCCCCTTGCATCACCAAAAGTCACCCCCTAGCAACGCCCCTGGGCCTGCCTATATTATGAGAAATATATAGTGCTACAGAAGACTGTCATACTACAGGGGATGCTCAAACATGTCAGACATACTACAGAAGATGTATGGGGTGAGGGGGGCTAGATCTAAATTGACAATTGGCTATATTGCATAAAAAATGTCATACTCAAAAATAATTATTAAATACACATCAATGTGCCATACAAAAATACTGAATATATGTATAAACCTGAATACAAATAGTGCATATTTCAAAGAGATAACAACCATGCAGTCCCTGCATGTGTTAAAAAATAATGTCCTTGTGAAAAATGTTTTTTTTTGAAAATCCCAATAGAAAAAAGTCCATGTGCAATTACAAAAAAAATAATAAAAAAATCAAAATAAGTGAATCTTCCGCTGTGTAGATGAACAACCTTCACCAGCTGTGTTGTACACCCAAAGTGCTCTGTAAGGGGATGTCCGCTTACCAGAAGTTGTTGACCTTTTTAATTAAAAAAAGGTCAAATAAGCCTTTAGCAAGAAATGGCTTGCTGCCATGGTATGGATAAGCCGTGTAGGTAACCTTTTCCTCTCCCCCAGTAGGATGTCAGGAAATATGTAGAAGGATACAAGAAGGGCTAAAATAGTGTAATCCCATTTATTGATAAAATGATTAAAAACAAAAGCCAAATGGCTGCTTACATTTGGAAGTGCCCTCGCCCGACACTGAGGCTGTACCGCTCGTATAAGACTAAGCTCGGCTCTGCGCATAGTAGCTGGCGTGCGCTTCACCACCAGCCGCTGACAACCACAGGGACCGGAATTGTGGATCGAAATTGCGTAACCAGGCATGCCTCGACGTACGTTTCGATTCCCGTCTTCAGGAGGATTACTTCAGAAGATAATCAGGGATCATGGACATTTCACATATAGGGTTAGAGACTGAAGGAATGCTTCAGAAGATCAGTAGAAATTGGGGACATGCTACATGAGACAGGGCCACATGCTGGCCATCAGGAGTCTAGAGACTTTAGTATTTTAGTATTTAATATTTTTTTTTTCTTTATAACTGTTGACTAAAATATAAACTGTGATGTGTGGTCCCATTGTAGAAATTTTGCTTTTAGGTTTGATTGGACTGCAAATTCCAACATAGAAATAATAAGTGCTAGATCTCTAAATGTGTCATGATATACTTAAAACTGTGACAGACATAACTTCAACATATAAATACAAAAAAATAAAAATCACTTTGCAGTATCCAATCCGTGAAGTCCAGATATGGTATTTCAAATTGTAATGCCAAGTGAATAGTTATGACAATGGGGCCCCTCCAAAAGCAGTAAAGCCACATCCACATAAGCCCTTGCTAGGAAATTGAATAGGGACTCTGCTTCAGTGTATCTTTACCATCCACTCCAGAATACGCTTACCAGATAGGTTTGACTGCCAAGTTGTATGTCAACATATGCCTGTGTCACAGAAAAGCATATCACGCCACAGGAGGATGGAATCTATGCCCTCCGCTACCCCTCATTCCAAGGTCACAATCATGGCCATAATGGCAAAAAGAGAACAAGGAGACCACATAGCGTGAATCCGTAGAAAACAATGATTTATTAAAATAAATTAATTAAATAATACTCACAAACAAAGTCTTCATATGCGCATATGTATACATAGTTACAGCCTGGGACAGACGTAAACTGCTTTCAGGAATCAGGTGTGCAATGACATCACATATATCGGCTCCGCCCATGAAGTTTTAAGTATATCATGACACATTTCGATATCTAGCGCTGCACTTATTATTTCTATTTATTTACAACTTGTATCGGTTGAAGTGTTAGCTGCTTATGTTTACCCCATAGCGCAATTTAAATATCGCATGCTATTTTACTCCAATTTAGCTTTGAGCGTTTATTAGCATCTGACCTCAGCATCCTTATCATAGCACACCCATCAATAGCAGCACCTGAATCTGGAGCCTATGATCCATATTAATCAGGCATATCACTATACCAATGTCACGGTTACATGGGAAACTATCAGCCATTTTTTCCACACTTTCCCATCTTTTGAGAAGCTAAATATCTTTGTCTTTTTTTGGGATATTCATTATAGCAAAAAGTAAAAAATATTGTTTTTTTTTTCAAAATGGTCGCTCCTTTTTGTTTATAGCGCAAAAAATAAAAACTGCAGAAGTGATCAAATACCACCAAAAGAAAGCTTTATTTGTGGGGAAAAAGGACATCAATTTTGTTTGGGCACAATGTTGCATGACCGCGCAATTGTCAGTTAAAGCGACGCAGTGCCGCATCGCAAAAAATGAGCTGGTCATTAAGGGGACAAATCTTTCCAGTCCTTAAGTGGTTAATTGGTCATGGAACCTCATAACCAATTTATTTATTAAATGTAGATAAAAATAATTTTCCAAATTCTCACATCTCAGCTGAACATGTTCTTGGAATGTTTATTCCACAAGAGCTGAGTGGATTTCATCCCTCACAGATACGTCCTAAATAGGGATGAGCCGAACACCCCCCGGTTCGGTTCGCACCAGAACCCGGACCGAAAGTTCGCACGAACGTTAGAACCCCATTGACGTCTATGGGACTCGAACGTTCGAAATCAAAAGTGCTCATTTTAAAGGCTAATTTGCATGGTATTGTCCTAAAAAGGGTTTGGGGACCCGGGTCCTACCCCAGGGGACATGTATCAATGCAAAAAAACTTTTAAAAACGGCCGTTTTTTTGGGAGCAGTGATTTTAATGATGCTTAAAGTAAAAAAAAAAAAAAGTGAAATATTCCTTTAAATATCGTACCTGGGGGGTGTCTATAGTATGCCTGTAAAGTGACGCGTGTTTCCCGTGTTTAGAACAGTCCCTGCACCAAATGTCATTTTTAAAGGAAAAAATCTCATTTAAAACTGCTTGCGGGTTTAATGTAATGTCGGGTCCTGGCAATATGGATGAAAATCAGTGAGACAAACGGCATGGGTACCCCCCAGTCCATTACCAGGCCCTTTGGGTCTTGTATGGATATTAAGGGGAACCCCGCACCCAAATTAAAATAAGGAAAGGTGTGGGGCCACCAGGCCCTATATACTCTGAACAGCAGTATACAGGCGGTGCAAACAAGACAGGGACTGTAGGTTTGTTGTTAAGTAGAATCTCTTTGTAATTTTGAACGGGTACATTTTTAACGTGTTTAGCTCCAGCCAAAAAATCTTTTTTAAGCTTTTTGGAAAACATAGGGAAGGGTTATCACCCCTGTGACATTTGTTTTGCTGTCTTTCCTCCTCTTCAGAAGATTTCACCTCATTTTTTGTCCCAATGAAAAATGTTTTTTGAAAATTTGGGTTTTTTTGTGGAACAAGGATTGGAAAGCATCAGTGGAAAGGAGAAATGTTTTTCCCATATTAACTCTTACAGGAGAGAATTTCCCTTCCTAGGGGTAGATTTCATCTCACTTCCTGTTGTCTCCTTCCGTTTGCAAGTAGGAGTCGTTTGTAAGTTAGATGTTTGAAAGTAGGGTCCTACCCTATATACTCAGCAGCAATTTGGGCCTTAGGTGTTGCTGTGGCCACAACACTGTAAGCCCTCACAGGGCCCTGCTGTGAAATATTAGATCAAGAATTGTAATTACATGCCCCTGTTGAACAGGAGCTGAAAAATTAGGCCTTAGGCACTGGTGCTGGTGCCACAACACTGCAACCCCTCACAGACACTCTAGTTGGAACGCAGGAACGAGCCCTGCTGCAAAGTATTGCATCAAAAATTGTAATTACACGCCCCTGTTAAACAAGGGCTGAAAAATTGGGCCTTAGGCACTGGTGCTGGTGCCACAACACTGCAACCCCTCACAGACACTCTAGTTGGAACGCAGGAACGAGCCCTGCTGCAAAGTATTGCATCAAAAATTGTAATTACACGCCCCTGTTAGACAGGGGCAGAAAATTGGGCCTTAGGCACTGGTTCTGGTGCCACAACACTGCAACCCCTCACAGACACTCTAGTTGGAACGCAGGAACGAGCCCTGCTGCAAAGTATTGCATCAAAAATTGTAATTACATGCCCCTGTTAGACAGGGGCAGAAAAATTGGGCCTTAGGCACTGGTGCTGGTGCCACAACACTGCAACCCCTCACAGACACTCTAGTTGGAACGCAGGAACGAGCCCTGCTGCAAAGTATTGCATCAAAAATTGTAATTACACGCCCCTGTTAAACAGGGGCAGAAAAAATGGGCCTTAGGCACTGGTGCTGGTGCCACAACACTGCAACCCCTCACAGACACTCTAGTTGGAATGCAGGAACGAGCCCTGCTGCAAAGTATTACATCAAAAATTGTAATTACACGCCCCTGTTAAACAGGGGCTGAAAAATTGTGCCTTAGGCACTGGTGGTGGCGCCCAGAACCAAAAATGTTCTTACAAGCTATCAGCGTGATGATTGAGGAGGAAGAGGATAATTACTCAGGGATAGTCACTCAGCATCAGCATAGGCAGTCTTTGAAGGGATCTGAGATTTCAAAAAAAATTATTCGGTTACATCAGCAGTAGGTGCTTGGTAGCTGGTGGTGATCCAAGACTGATTCATTTTTATGAAGGTCAGTCGATCGACCGAGTCGGTGGACAGAGGCACCCTGTGATCGGTTACCACGCCTCCAGCAGCACTGAATGTGCGTTCCGAAAGAACGCTGGATGCAGGACAGGCCAGTAGCTCAATTGCATACTGTGCAAGCTCTGGCCAGTGATCCATCCTCAAGACCCAGTAACCCAGAGGATTTTCGGTGGGAAAGGTGTCCAAGTCTGATCTTGCCCCTAGGTATTCCTGCACCATGTAAAACAGACGCTGGCGATGGTTGCTGGAACCGATCATACCTTGGGGCTGCGGACCAAAAAATTGTCTGAACGCATCGGTCAGAGGGCCACCTTCTCCACCACTCCTTCTTTGACTGACCGAAGCCTCAGCAACACGTTGTCCAGAAACAGGAGTTTGTAACCTCCCAGTCTCTGGGAACGCGTTGCACAGACCTTTCTGCAAGGCCTCCCGAAGATGTTTTATCCTCTGCTCCCTCTGCGATGGCAAGATAAGGTCCGCAACCTAACCCTTGTAACGTGGATCAAGGAGGGTTGCCAGCCAGTATTGGTCCTTCTCCTTGATACCACGAATACGAGGATCCTTACGCAGGCTTTGCAGGATCAGGGAGGCCATGCAGCGTAGGTTTGCTGAGGCATTCGGTCCGGAGTCCTCTGGGTCACTAAGGATGACATGGTCCGCAGCCACCTCCTCCCAGCCACGTACAAGTCCATGTGTTTCTTGGGACTGATCCCTTAAAGACTGCTGCTGATGCTGAGTGCCAGGCTCCACCTCCATACTGACACAATCTTCCTCCTCCTCCTCTTCCTGTGTG
Organism: Lithobates septentrionalis; assembly: GCA_037952835.1. Lineage (NCBI taxonomy): Eukaryota > Metazoa > Chordata > Amphibia > Anura > Ranidae > Lithobates > Lithobates septentrionalis. The sequence goes on along the minus strand of JBBDGP010000201.1, from coordinate 1,393,914 downwards.
ATCGGCGGGCACGCAGGAACACTGTCTGGATAAAGGGGGCCTTGAGAGCTAAGGAAGTCCTCCTCTTCCTGCCTCTGTTCTGCCTCAAGTGCCCTGTCCATTATTCCACGCAGCGTGTGCTCCAACAGGTGGACAAGGGGGACAGTGTCACTGATGCATGCACTGTCACTGCTCACCATCCTCGTGGCCTCCTCAAATGGTGACAGGACAGTGCATGCATCCCTGATCATGGCCCACTGGCGTGGGGAAAAAAACCAAGCTCCCCTGACCCTGTCCTGGTGCCATAGTCGCACAGGTACTCATTGATGGCCCTCTGCTGCGTGTGCAGCCGCTGCAGCATGGCCAACCTTGAGTTCCACCTGGTGGGCATGTCACAGATTAGGCGGTTCTTGGGCAGGTTAAAATCCTTTTGGAGGTCCGTCAGCCGAGCACTGGCATTATATGACCGGCGGAAATGCACACAGACTTTCCTGGCCTGCCTCAGGACATCCTGTAAGCCCGGGTACCTGCCCAAGAACCGCTGCACCACCAAGTTAAGGACGTGAGCCAAACAGGGCACATGGGTCATTTGTCCCTTTCGGAGGGCAGAGAGGAGGTTGGTGCCATTGTCGCAAACCACCATTCCTGCCTTAAGTTGGCGTGGCGTCAACCACCTCTGAACCTGCCCCTGCAGAGCTGACAGAACCTCTGCCCCAGTGTGGCTCCTGTCCCCCAAGCACACCAGCTCAAGCACCGCATGGCATCTTTTGGCTTGCGTACTTGCGTAGCCCCTTGAACGACTACGGAGCACCGCTGGTTCCGAGGAAGAGGCCATGGAGGAAGAAGAAGCGGAGGGGGTGGAGGAGAGAGGTGTGTCACAATCACTAGCATTTTGGAGGCGTGGTGGCGGAAAAACCTCCAACACTACTGCACCTTGTCCTGCATCCTTCCCAGCTGCCAGCAGAGTCACCCAATGCGCCGTGAAACTTAGGTAACGTCCCTGTCCATGCCTGCTGGACCATGAGTCAGCGGTAATATGCACCTTACCGCTGACCGCCCTGTCCAGCGAGGCATGGACATTGCCTTCCACATGCCGGTAGAGAGCCGGAATCGCCGTCCGTAAGAAAAAGTGGCGTTTGGGTACCTGCCACTGAGGAACCGCACATTCCACAAACTCACGGAAGGGGGCAGAGTCTACCAACTGAAAAGGCAGCAGTTGAAGTGCTAGCAATTTTGCCAAGCTAGCATTCAACCGCTGGGCATGTGGATGGCTGGGAGCAAACTTCTTTTGGTGGTGCAGCAGCTGGGGCAGGGAAATTTGCCTGGTAAAATCTGACGTCGGTGTACCAAAAGCAGATTGCCCACAAGTACTTGGCTGTGACACACCTAATTCTACACCTTCATTCCTCTCAGTGCAGGTCTCAGAGAGGACTGAAGGTCTAGTGGGGTTGGAAATCTCAGCTGATGAGGAGCAAGGAGAGGTCCTCTTTGTTCTTTGGTGTGGGTCTTTTAGATACGCTTGCCAACGAACTGCATGGCAGGTCAACATATGTCTGGTCAAGCATGTGGTACCCAAGCGGGAGATGTTTTGGCCATGTGAGATACGCTTGAGACATATGTTGCAAATAGCAGCGGTGCGATCTGATGCACTCGTCTCAAAAAAGGCCCACACCAAAGAACTTTTTGAATAACGCGCAGAGACTGCAGCGCCCTGCACATGTGGAGCTTTGGGGTGTGATGCAGTCAATGTGCTGCCCTTAGGCTGGCCCCTGGAGGGCATCCTGCCTCGTTGGTGATGTGCCGCCTCCTCCTCCTCCTCCTCCTCCTCCTCCTCTCTCCTATCAGGCACCCATGTTGAGTCAGTGACCTCATCATCCCCTCCCTCCTCATCACTGGAGCAAACCTGGCAGTATGCTGCAGCAGGGGGAGCATGACTGCCAGATTGCTGTCCTTCTTGGGCACCCCCTCTGTCCGTGCTCATGTTACTGCCTTCATCGAGCTCAGTATCATCATCAGAGCCTTCCAAACGCTGGGCATCCTCCTGGAGCATGTACCCAACACTGTGGTCAAACAGTTCGAGGGACTCCTCAGGAGGACATGGTGGGGCTAGGGAAGGAGTCACTGATGACATTGAGCCGAGGGAAGAGGCTGCTGCTTTGCCAGACAAAGTACCCTGGGCATGGGTGAGAGAGGATGAGGAGGATGAGGACGGCTTGGTCATCCACTCGACCAAGTCTTCCGCATGTTGCGGCTCAACACGGCCAGCTGCCGAAAAAAAGGCCAAGCGTGTCCCACGGCCACGTGCTGATGAGGATGCACCATCTCCACGACCAGCACTAGACACAGAGCCTGCTTGCCCTCTCTTATTGGCTTGTGACTGTCTGCCTCTCCTTCTTGGCCTTTCAGACATACTAATGGCCTGTAGCTGCACTAAGCTGGGATATATATATATATATATATATATATATATATATATATATATATATGTACTGATACTGCAGCTAGCAAAATCAACTGCCTGCCTGTAGTATGAGAACACCACCAACCTTCTACAGGTAGCTTTAGCTGAACACTGTGAGGTGGACGCACCCCACTAACTTGTAGGTTTAGCTGAACACTGTGAGCAGGACGCACTGCACTAACTGTAAATAGTCTAGCTGCCTGACTGTGGTAGTAATAGGATCAAAAGAACACCAGCAATTTTCTTCAGGTAGCTGTATTTACTGTAACAAGACAAGCCTGCCTGTCAGTAAGAAGATAACAGAAATGGATCTAGCTGAACACTGTGAGCAGGACGCACCCCACTAGCTTGTAGGTTTAGCTGAACACTGTGAGGTGGACGCACCCCACTAACTTGTAGGTTTAGCTGAACACTGTGAGCAGGACGCACCCCACTAACTTGTAGGTTTAGCAGAACACTGTGAGCAGGATGCACTGCACTAACTGTAAATAGTCTAGCTGCCTGACTGTGGTACTAATAGGATCAAAAGAACACCAGTAATTTTCTTCAGGTAGCTGTAAATACTGTAACAAGACAAGCCTGCCTGTCAGTAAGAAGATAACAGGAACGGATCTAGCTGAACACTGTGAGCAGGACGCACTGCACTAAATGTAAATAGTCTAGCTGCCTGACTGTGGTACTAATAGGATCAAAAGAACACCAGTAATTTTCTTCAGGTAGCTGTAAATACTGTAACAAGACAAGCCTGCCTGTCAGTAGGAAGATAACAGGAACGGATCTAGCTGAACACTGTGAGCAGGACGCACTGCACTAAATGTAAATAGTCTAGCTGCCTGACTGTGGTACTAATAGGATCAAAAGAACACCAGTAATTTTCTTCAGGTAGCTTTATATATTGCAACAAGACAAGCCTGCCTGTCAGTAGGAAGATAACAGGAACGGATCTAGCTGAACACTGTGAGCAGGATGCACTGCACTAAATGTAAATAGTCTAGCTGCCTGACTGTGGTACTAATAGGATCAAAAGAACACCAGTAATTTTCTTCAGGTAGCTTTATATACTGTAACAAGACAAGCCTGCCTGTCAGTAGGAAGATAACAGGAACGGATCTAGCTGAACACTGTGAGCAGGACGCACTGCACTAAATGTAAATAGTCTAGCTGCCTGACTGTGGTACTAATAGGATCAAAAGAACACCAGTAATTTTCTTCAGGTAGCTATAAATACTGTAACAAGACAAGCCTGCCTGTCAGTAAGAAGATAACAGGAACGGATCTAGCTGAACACTGTGAGCAGGATGCACTTCACTAAATGTATATAGTCTAGCTGCCTGACTGTGGTACTAATAGGATCAAAAGAACACCAGTAATTTTCTTCAGGTAGCTTTATATACTGTAACAAGACAAGCCTGCCTGTCAGTAGGAAGATAACAGGAACGGATCTAGCTGAACACTGTAAGCAGGACGCACTGCACTAAATGTAAATAGTCTAGCTGCCTGACTGTGGTACTAATAGGATCAAAAGAACACCAGTAATTTTCTTCAAAATACTGTAACAAGACAAGCCTGCCTGTCAGTAAGAAGATAACAGGAACGGATCTAGCTGAACACTGTGAGCAGGACGCACTGCACTAAATGTAAATAGTCTAGCTGCCTGACTGTGGTACTAATAGGATCAAAAGAACACCAGTAATTTTCTTCAGGTAGCTTTATATACTGTAACAAGACAAGCCTGCCTGTCAGTAGGAAGATAACAGGAACGGATCTAGCTGAACACTGTGAGCAGGACGCACTGCACTAAATGTAAATAGTCTAGCTGCCTGACTGTGGTACTAATAGGATCAAAAGAACACCAGTAATTTTCTTCAGGTAGCTGTAAATACTGTAACAACACAAGCCTGCCTGTCAGTAGGAAGATAAAAGGAACGGATCTAGCTGAACACTGTGAGCAGGACGCACTGCACTAAATGTAAATAGTCTAGCTGCCTGACTGTGGTACTAATAGGATCAAAAGAACACCAGTAATTTTCTTCAAAATACTGTAACAAGACAAGCCTGCCTGTCAGTAAGAAGATAACAGGAACGGATCTAGCTGAACACTGTGAGCAGGACGCACTGCACTAAATGTAAATAGTCTAGCTGCCTGACTGTGGTACTAATAGGATCAAAAGAACACCAGTAATTTTCTTCAGGTAGCTTTATATACTGTAACAAGACAAGCCTGCCTGTCAGTAGGAAGATAACAGGAACGGATCTAGCTGAACACTGTGAGCAGGACGCACTGCACTAAATGTAAATAGTCTAGCTGCCTGACTGTGGTACTAATAGGATCAAAAGAACACCAGTAATTTTCTTCAGGTAGCTGTAAATACTGTAACAAGACAAGCCTGCCTGTCAGTAGGAAGATAACAGGAACGGATCTAGCTGAACACTGTGAGCAGGACGCACTGCACTAAATGTAAATAGTCTAGCTGCCTGACTGTGGTACTAATAGGATCAAAAGAACACCAGTAATTTTCTTCAGGTAGCTGTAAATACTGTAACAACACAAGCCTGCCTGTCAGTAGGAAGATAAAAGGAACGGATCTAGCTGAACACTGTGAGCAGGACGCACTGCACTAAATGTAAATAGTCTAGCTGCCTGACTGTGGTACTAATAGGATCAAAAGAACACCAGTAATTTTCTTCAAAATACTGTAACAAGACAAGCCTGCCTGTCAGTAAGAAGATAACAGGAACGGATCTAGCTGAACACTGTGAGCAGGACGCACTGCACTAAATGTAAATAGTCTAGCTGCCTGACTGTGGTACTAATAGGATCAAAAGAACACCAGTAATTTTCTTCAGGTAGCTTTATATACTGTAACAAGACAAGCCTGCCTGTCAGTAGGAAGATAACAGGAACGGATCTAGCTGAACACTGTGAGCAGGACGCACTGCACTAAATGTAAATAGTCTAGCTGCCTGACTGTGGTACTAATAGGATCAAAAGAACACCAGTAATTTTCTTCAGGTAGCTGTAAATACTGTAACAAGACAAGCCTGCCTGTCAGTAGGAAGATAACAGGAACGGATCTAGCTGAACACTGTGAGCAGGACGCACTGCACTAAATGTAAATAGTCTAGAAGATAACAGGAACGGATCTAGCTAAACTGAATACAGTGTATATATATATATGCAACACCTGGGATGCATATATATACACAATACACTTTAAGTGCAGCTAACTGACTGACTGTCCTGCCTAATCTAGCTAACTCAAATGAAATGACACTGTCTCTCTCTCTCTCTATCTCTCAGCACACCGGAACACACTGCACAGGGCCGCCGTGCAGGCGGCTTTATATAGTGTGGGGCGTGTGCTAAATCCCCTGAGCCATAATTGGCCAAAGCCTCCTTGGCTTTGGCCAATTACGGCTCTCTGTTCAGGCGGCGCTGTGATTGGCCAAGCATGCGGGTCATAGTGCATGCTTGGCCAATCATCAGCAAGCAATGCACTGCGATGCCGCAGTGAATTATGGGCCGTGACGCGCCACACGAATTTGGCGCGAACGGCCCATATCGTTCGCAATTCGGCGAACGACTGAACAGCCGATGTTCGAGTCGAACATGGGTTCGACTCGAACACGAAGCTCATCCCTAGTCCTAAAGTCATTTATTTGACCTCTCTGAGGTGCCCAAAAAATTTTACCAGGAATGCTGTCGTCTTTAGATATCCATATGGTGTCTGATTCATTTTCCTGGAACAATAAGCTTTATATCTTACTTAAGTGGGGATTCCAGGAAAACTTTTTGTCCTTTTTGGAGGCTCTTTATCACAACCCTTAAGCTAATGTTCGCTATCCTAACCACTTTCCCCAACCATTCCCAATTCCCCTATACTATTTATTCTAGTAATAGAACCCCTTTTACACCTCATTGGACTGAACCCAAACAATGTAGGGAAGGCATATAAATGTAGCTTATTTGCTGAAAATGTATTCTTAACCCTGACACATCTGCACATCTCCTTAATAGATATGCTCTTTCTTTCTTTTGCCCAGGTACTCAGATTAACAATCACTGAGATAAGGAAAAATCCATTGCTTATCAAAGGTAAAATTTATTGAACAGAGTTGAAGGTATTGCACTCATATGTTCCCAACTAGAATATCCTATACAGAGTGACTGTATACCTCCCAACTTTTTGAGACAGGAATGAGGGACACCTATCAGCAAAAGTATGCAGGCATAGGACACACCCCTTGCCACACCCCCTTAAAGGAGAATTGTACAAAAAACAAGATTGGTTAAACCCACAAGGGCTTTTTTAACCACTACTATTCCTTTATATTGGCTTTTGGAATTTACAAATGCAGCAAATTACAAATCAGATGAAAGGTTTAGTGCTGGAAAACACTTTTTTGATAGATAAAAAGTGCATTTTATATACAACTATACAGATCAGATCAAAATGAGGGACAAATGAGGAGGAATGAGGGACAGAGGGACATTGCTTCAAATCAGGGACAATCCCTCAAAATCAGGGACAGTTGGGAGCTGTGTGACTGTACAACAGAAATAGTCCCTGAATTAATCCAGTACCATGACCAATGGTGAAGCACTGGGTCAGACAGCAGGGTACCCGAAAGACAGGCATGGGGAGGTGGTAAGTAGCCAGCACACACAATCAGAGGCTATCAGGAGGGAGGGGCCGGATGTGGGTGGCTAATTGGACCAGCTGCTGATCCCGGGATGCCGGACGCCTCCCCCTCCAGCTCCGGCGTGCGGCTGAGAGCAACTCTGTCCCCTCGGTAGATCCAACTACCCCCCCGCGCTGGAACCAGGGAGCCCCGGAGCTCGATGACCCTCGCCGTGCCGCCGCTAACCCCCCGCTAATCCCCCGCAGGATACCGGGCACGAACCCCCCAGCCACACTAAAAACACCCTGGGCTAGTGCAGACATGCTGGGAGGAAAAGGAAGCAGACAGCAGCCAAGCTGGGAGAGAACCGAACTGAAGGGCTGCACTGATCGTAGAAGCAGCTGACACAGGGAAAAGGAAAAAAAAAAAAAGCTTGGTAAGACCGTTTAAAATCTGACTGATCTGACTGAGGGGGTAAGTGCCTTCCTTTTTTCTTTTCTCCCTCTCAAAAACAACTTGTGAGATCCCCCTTCTCTGCAGGGCATTGGGAACTGTCGCGGACATTGGCTGCAAGGACCTTTTTCTGTCCACATTCACCCTGTTATTTGTTATTTCTATATTAATCTTTTATTTTTTTGAACTTGCCCAAAGAATATTCTCAGTTGTTTATTCTGAACAATACATGACTCTTGAAAGAGCTGATCACATTAACCTGCAGAGACGAACTGTCTGGTCACCAGGTCTGCCTTAAGTGTTGTGTTAATTAACATGTTAATTATATTATTGTCTTTTAAGTTTTTGCTAGAGGGGAGGGGGGGAGTGTCCATGAGTCAGCCCTACCTCGTTATCTAACCCCTTGTGTTAAATGTGTATAAAAAGGCTGTGTTCTGCCCAATAAAGCAGTCAAGATTCTACAAGCTATTATCGACTAGACTTGTATGTACTGCAGCTATAATATTATATCTGTCTGATGATCATACGGGAGGAAGCGGTGTTATTGACGGGGGCACTCAGTGGAGTGTGGGATTGGATCCGTCACAATTGGTGGCAAGCTCTGGGATGCTTCCTCTTGCCTAGGCTCACCCAAATCACCACCGGGACCCCCTGCTCCTAACAGCAGATGGAACATCACTACGCCAGACTCAAGCGCAGCACCTTGAAGGATCTCTTGGAAGCCCGTGGAAAAGTCTCCAGCAACAAATCCAAAACGACTCTCATCACCGAACTAATGGAGATTGACCAGGCCAGCAACCCACCAGCAGACACCTCAGAGGCGACAGAGTTCCAGCGTGACGTCCAGTGGCGACTGGCCTTGTATGGTACTCACCCCCCGCAGGAGGTTATCAGTCAAGTGTTACGAGAGGTGTCCCAGCTGCGAATGGCTGAACTCCAGCGGGACCAAGGAGCGTCAGTTATGTTCAACCGGGAATCTCCAGCGGCCCGCAAAAAGCTACCCTATGCCGCCTTCCGCATGTTTCAAGATGGTGAAGATGAGATGGATGTTTACCTGCAAATGTTTGAGCGTCAATGCGGTCTCCAAGGTGTCAATAAAGCAGGATTGGACCCTGGGGGGTTGGAGAGGGAGCGAATAGAGTGGGTCCAGGGATTACTCTATCGGGTTAATGAGGGAAAGACAGCCTCCCATCCACCCAAGCGGCAGCTGGTTGTGCCGCAGAAATATCGTCATGACCTGCTGCGCATTGGGCATGACATACCCTTAGCCGGACACCTGGGGATTTCCCGGACCCTCCACCGTCTTACTCAGTCGTTTTTTTGGCCAGGGATTACAGGGGATGTCCGACAGTATTGCCGGACCTGTGACACATGCCAGCGGGTGGGTAAGCATGGGGGCCCGCTGAAAGCTCCCCTACACCCTTTACCGATCATTGATGAACCCTTTAGCCGTGTTGCCGTAGACCTGGTTGGACCATTGCCCAGACCTAGTCCTTCTGGGAAGAGATATATCCTTACTGTGGTGGATTATGCCACCCGGTACCCAGAGGCCATTCCGCTGGCAAATATCCATGCAGAAACTGTGGCTGATGCTTTGCTCCGGATCTTTGCCAGGGTGGGTTTCCCTCGGGAAATCATCTCTGACCAGGGGACCCAGTTCACTGCTGAGCTCACTCAGCAGTTATGGAGGCTGTGTGGGATAAAGCCCCTACAGAGCTCTCCCTATCACCCCCAGACCAACGGACTGTGTGAGAGGTTCAATGGAACACTGAAACAGCTGCTTAGGACATTTGCAACCTCTCACAGGGATTGGGAGAGATATCTGCCACACCTTCTCTTCGCTTACCGGGAGGTGCCGCAGGAATCTACCGGGTTCTCCCCATTTGAGTTACTGTATGGGAGGCGGGTGAGGGGGCCCCTAGATCTAGTCAGAGCCCACTGGGAAGGGGGAATTGATCCCCAAGGGTCCTCTATCGTAGCATACGTTCTTGAGTTTAGGGACAGACTGAAGGAGCTCACAGACACTGTCCAGGAGAACCTTCGGGCTGCCCAAAGGCGACAGAAACGATGGTACGATCGTACTGCTCGGAACCGCACTCTGGAGGTTGGGCAGAAGGTTCTTGCCCTCAGACCAACCAAGCAGGACAAGTTACAGGCCACTTGGCAGGGACCTTACCGGGTTGTGGCAAAGCTCTGTGACACAACCTACCTAGTGGCTAAATGTTCGGATGAAAGAGTCCGACGGACCTTTCATGTGAACATGTTGAAAGCATACTGGGAAAGATCAGGAGAGGTAGCCGCTATATGTGCTCCAGCTGTGGAAGATTCTGAGAATCTTCCCCTGCTGGTGCTCCCGGAGCTAAATAGTATTACTGCAGGGATAGAGATGATAAAGCTTGACGACCAGCTAGGGCCGACGCAGAGAGAACAAGCTAGACAGGTCCTTAGTCAGAGAAGGGAAATGTTCTCCACAGTCCCCGGGTACACTACTATGGCAGTGCACCGTGTGGAGACCCCAGGACAACTGCCGCTAAGACAGGCGGCTTACCGGATACCTGACGCAGTGAGAGAGGGGATGCGTCATGAGATTAAGGAGATGCTTGAATTGGGAGTCATTGAGCCATCCAGCAGCCCCTGGGTTTCCCCGGTGGTCCTTGTACCGAAGCGGGATGGCACAACTCGCTTCTGTGTAGACTACCGCAGATTAAATGAGTGCACCACCACTGATGCTTACCCTATGCCCCGGGTCGATGATCTGTTAGATCGCATTGCTCGGGGAAAATTCCTGACAACCCTTGACCTATGCAAAGGATACTGGCAAATTCCTCTGGATGCGGAATCTATTCCGAAATCGGCGTTCATTACCCCATTTGGCTTATACCAGTCTAAAGTAATGCCATTTGGGATGAAGAATGCACCGGCGACTTTCCAGAGGATGGTAGACCAACTCCTCGATGGCCTCCAGGACTATGCTTGTGCATATCTGGACGACATTGCGATCTACAGTGATACCTGGGAGGACCATCTGGTTCATCTGGGTGTCGTGTTAGACCGCATCAAGGCTGCAGGACTAACCCTTAAGCCAGAGAAATGCAGCATAGGGATGTCCGAGGTACAGTACCTTGGACATCGAGTAGGCAGTGGACAACAACGACCTGAGCCTGCTAAGATTGAGGCTGTTGCCAAGTGGCCGACCCCCCGTACTAAAACCCAGGTCCTGGCGTTCCTCGGCACAGCTGGGTACTATAGGAAATTTGTCCCGCAATATAGTTCCATTGCTAAGCCCCTGACAGACCTGACTAAGAAGCACCTTCCCCGACAGTAGGGATGAGCTTCGTGTTCGAGTCGAACCCATGTTCGACTCGAACATCGGCTGTTCGACCGTCCGTCGAATTGCGAACGTTATGGGCCGTTCGCGCCAAATTCGTGTGGCGCGTCACGGCCCATAATTCACTGCGGCATCGCAGTGCATTGCTGGCTGATGATTGGCCAAGCATGCACTATGACCCGCATGCTTGGCCAATCACAGCGCCGTCAGTAGAGAGAGCTGTAATTGGCCAAAGCCAGGGTGGCTTTGGCCAATTATGGCTCAGGGGATTTAGTACACGCCCCACACTATATAAGGCCGCCTGCACGGCGGCCCTGTGTAGTGTGTTCCGGTGTGCTGATAGAGAGAGAGACAGACAGTGTCATTTGATTTGAGAGCTAGATTAGGCTAGATCTGTTCCTGCTCTTTACATTTAGTGCAGTGCGTCCTGCTCACAGTGTTCAGCTAGATCTGTTCCTGCTCTTTACATTTAGTGCAGTGCGTCCTGCTCACAGTGTTCAGCTAGATCCGTTCCTGCTATTTACATTTAGTGCAGTGCGTCCTGCTCAGTGTTCAGCTAGATCTGTTCCTGCTATTTACATTTAGTGCAGTCAGTGCGTCCTGCTCACAGTGTTCAGCTAGATCTGTTCCTGCTATTTACATTTAGTGCAGTGCGTCCTGCTCACAGTGTTCAGCTAGATCCGTTCCTGCTATTTACATTTAGTGCAGTCAGTGCGTCCTGCTCACAGTGTTCAGCTAGATCCGTTCCTGCTATTTACATTTAGTGCAGTCAGTGCGTCCTGCTCACAGTGTTCAGCTAGATCCGTTCCTGCTATTTACATTTAGTGCAGTGCGTCCTGCTCACAGTGTTCAGCTAGATCCGTTCCTGCTATTTACATTTAGTGCAGTGCGTCCTGCTCACAGTGTTCAGCTAGATCCGTTCCTGCTATTTACATTTAGTGCAGTGCGTCCTGCTCACAGTGTTCAGCTAGATCCGTTCCTGCTATTTACATTTAGTGCAGTGCGTCCTGCTCACAGTGTTCAGCTAGATCCGTTCCTGCTATTTACATTTAGTGCAGTGCGTCCTGCTCACAGTGTTCAGCTAGATCCGTTCCTGCTATTTACATTTAGTGCAGTCAGTGCGTCCTGCTCACAGTGTTCAGCTAGATCCGTTCCTGCTATTTACATTTAGTGCAGTGCGTCCTGCTCACAGTGTTCAGCTAGATCCGTTCCTGCTATTTACATTTAGTGCAGTGCGTCCTGCTCACAGTGTTCAGCTAGATCCGTTCCTGCTATTTACATTTAGTGCAGTGCGTCCTGCTCACAGTGTTCAGCTAGATCCGTTCCTGCTATTTACATTTAGTGCAGTGCGTCCTGCTCACAGTGTTCAGCTAGATCCGTTCCTGCTATTTACATTTAGTGCAGTGCGTCCTGCTCACAGTGTTCAGCTAGATCTGTTCCTGCTATTTACATTTAGTGCAGTGCGTCCTGCTCACAGTGTTCAGCTAGATCCGTTCCTGCTATTTACATTTAGTGCAGTCAGTGCGTCCTGCTCACAGTGTTCAGCTAGATCCGTTCCTGCTATTTACATTTAGTGCAGTGCGTCCTGCTCACAGTGTTCAGCTAGATCCGTTCCTGCTATTTACATTTAGTGCCGTCAGTGCGTCCTGCTCACAGTGTTCAGCTAGATCCGTTCCTGCTATTTACATTTAGTGCAGTGCGTCCTGCTCACAGTGTTCAGCTAGATCCGTTCCTGCTATTTACATTTAGTGCAGTGCGTCCTGCTCACAGTGTTCAGCTAGATCCGTTCCTGTTATCTTCCTACTGACAGGCAGGCTTGTCTGGTTACAGTATATAAAGCTACCTGAAGAAAATTACAGGTGTTCTATCCCAGCTTAGTGCAGCTACAGGCCATTAGTATGTCTGGAAGGCCAAGAAGGAGAGGCAGACAGTCACAAGCCAATAAGAGAGGGCAAGCAGGCTCTGTGTCTAGTGCTGGTCGTGGAGACGGTGCATCCTCATCAGCACGTGGCCATGGGACACGCTTGGCCTTTTTTTCGGCAGCTGGCCGTGTTGAGCCGCAACATGCAGAAAACTTGGTCGAGTGGATGACCAAGCCGTCCTCATCCTCCTCATCCTCTCTCACCCATGCCCAGGGTGCTTTGTCTGGCAAAGCAGCGGCCTCTTCCCTCAGCTCAATGTCATCAGTGACTCCTTCCCTAGCTCCACCATGTCCTCATGAGGATTCCCTCGAACTGTTTGACCACAGTGTTGGGTACATGCTCCAGGAGGATGCCCAGCGTTTGGAAGGCTCTGATGATGATACTGAGCTCGATGAAGGCAGTAACATGAGCACGGACAGAGGGGGTGCCCAAGAAGGACAGCAATCTGGCAGTCATGCTCCCCCTGCTGCAGCATACTGCCAGGTTTGCTCCAGTGATGAGGAGGGAGGGGATGATGAGGTCACTGACTCAACGTGGGTGCCTGATAGGAGAGAGGAGGAGGAGGAGGAGGAGGAGGCGGCACATCACCAACGAGGCAGGATGCCCTCCAGGGGCCAGCCTAAGGGCAGCACATTGACTGCATCACACCCCAAAGCTCCACATGTGCAGGGCGCTGCAGTCTCTGCGCGTTATTCAAAAAGTTCTTTGGTGTGGGCCTTTTTTGAGACGAGTGCATCAGATCGCACCGCTGCTATTTGCAACATATGTCTCAAGCGTATCTCGCGTGGCCAAAACATCTCCCGCTTGGGTACCACATGCTTGACCAGACATATGTTGACCTGCCATGCAGTTCGTTGGCAAGCATATCTAAAAGACCCACACCAAAGAACAAAGAGGATCTCTCCTTGCTCCTCATCAGCTGAGATTTCCAACCCCACTAGACCTTCAGTCCTCTCTGAGACCTGCAGTGAGAGGAATGAAGGTGTAGAATTAGGTGTGTCACAGCCAAGTACTTGTGGGCAATCTGCTTTTGGTACACCGACGCCAGATTGTACCAGGCAAATTTCCCTGCCCCAGCTGCTGCACCGCCGAAAGAAGTTTGCTCCCAGCCATCCACATGCCCAGCGGTTGAATGCTAGCTTGGCAAAATTGCTAGCACTTCAACTGCTGCCTTTTCAGTTGGTAGACTCTGCCCCCTTCCGTGAGTTTGTGGAATGTGCGGTTCCTCAGTGGCAGGTACCCAAACGCCACTTTTTCTCACGGAAGGCGATTCCAGCTCTCTACCGGCATGTGGAAGGCAATGTCCATGCCTCGCTGGACAGGGCGGTCAGCGGTAAGGTGCATATTACCGCTGACTCATGGTCCAGCAGGCATGGACAGGGACGTTACTTAAGTTTCACGGCGCATTGGGTGACTCGGCTGGCAGCTGGGAAGGATGCAGGACAAGGTGCAGTAGTGTTGGAGGTTGTTCCGCCACCACGCCTCCAAAATGCTGATTGTGACACACCTCTCTCCTCCACCCCCTCCTCTTCTTCTTCCTCCATGGCCTCTTCCTCGGAACCAGCGGTGCTCCGTAGGCGTTCAAGGGGCTACGCAAGTACGCAGGCCAAAAGATGCCATGCGGTGCTTGAGCTGGTGTGCTTGGGGGACAGGAGCCACACTGGGGCAGAGGTTCTGTCAGCTCTGCAGGGGCAGGTTCAGAGGTGGTTGACGCCACGCCAACTTAAGGCAGGAATGGTGGTTTGCGACAATGGCACCAACCTCCTCTCTGCCCTCCGACAGGGACAACTGACCCATGTGCCCTGTTTGGCTCACGTCCTTAACTTGGTGGTGCAGCGGTTCTTGGGCAGGTACCCGGGCTTACAGGATGTCCTGAGGCAGGCCAGGAAAGTCTGTGTGCATTTCCGCCGGTCATATAATGCCAGTGCTCGGCTGACGGACCTCCAAAAGGAGTTTAACCTGCCCAAGAACCGCCTAATCTGTGACATGCCCACCAGGTGGAACTCGACATTGGCCATGCTGCAGCGGCTGCACACGCAGCAGAGGGCCATAAATGAGTACCTGTGCGACTATGGCACCAGGACAGGGTCAGGGGACCTTGGTTTTTTTTCCCCACGCCAGTGGGCCATGATCAGGGATGCATGCACTGTCCTGTCACCATTCGAGGAGGCCACGAGGATGGTGAGCACTGACAGTGCATGCATCAGTGACACTGTCCCCCTTGTCCACCTGTTGGAGCACACGCTGCGTGGAATAATGGACAGGGCACTTGAGGCAGAACAGAGGCAGGAAGAGGAGGACTTCCTTAGCTCTCAAGGCCCCCTTTATCCAGACAGTGTTCCTGCGTGCCCGCCGATCACACAGGAAGAGGACGAGGAGGAGGAGGAGGAGGAGGAGGAAGATTGTGTCAGTATGGAGGTGGAGCCTGGCACTCAGCATCAGCAGTCTTTAAGGGATCAGTCCCAAGGAACACATGGACTTGTACGTGGCTGGGAGGAGGTGGCTGCGGACGTTGTTGTCCTTAGTGACCCAGAGGACTCCGGACCGAATGCCTCAGCAAACCTACGCTGCATGGCCTCCCTGATCCTGCAAAGCCTGCGTAAGGATCCTCGTATTCGTGGTATCAAGGAGAAGGACCAATACTGGCTGGCAACCCTCCTTGATCCACGTTACAAGGGTAAGGTTGCGGACCTTATCTTGCCATCGCAGA
Source organism: Lithobates septentrionalis (assembly GCA_037952835.1). Taxonomy (NCBI): domain Eukaryota; kingdom Metazoa; phylum Chordata; class Amphibia; order Anura; family Ranidae; genus Lithobates; species Lithobates septentrionalis. Next base: position 1,378,438 of record JBBDGP010000201.1, on the reverse strand, counting down.
GGGAGCAGAGGATGAAACATCTTCGGGAGGCCTTGCAGAAAGGTCTGTGCAACGCGTTCCCAGAGACTGGGAGGTTACAAACTCCTGTTTCTGGACAACGTGTTGCTGAGGCTTCGGTCAGTCAAAGAAGGAGCGGTGGAGAAGGTGGCCGTCTGACCGATGTGTTCAGACAATTTTTTGGTCCGCAGCCCCAAGGTATGATCGGTTCCAGCAACCATCGCCAGCGTCTGTTTTACATGGTGCAGGAATACCTAGGGGCAAGATCAGACTTGGACACCTTTCCCACCGAAAATCCTCTGGGTTACTGGGTCTTGAGGATGGATCACTGGCCAGAGCTTGCACAGTATGCAATTGAGCTACTGGCCTGTCCTGCATCCAGCGTTCTTTCGGAACGCACATTCAGTGCTGCTGGAGGCGTGGTAACCGATCACAGGGTGCGTCTGTCCACTGACTCGGTCGATCGGCTGACCTTCATAAAAATGAATCAGTCTTGGATCACCACCAGCTACCAAGCACCTGATGCTGATGTAACTGAATAATTTTTTTCAGATCCCTTCAAAGACTGCCTATGCTGATGCTGAGTGACTATCCCTGAGTAATTATCCTCTTCCTCCTCAATCATCACGCTGATAGCTTGTAAGAACATTTTTGGTTCTGGGCGCCACCACCAGTGCCTAAGGCACAATTTTTCAGCCCCTGTATAACAGGGGCGTGTAATTACAATGTTTGATGTAATACTTTGCAGCAGGGCTCGTTCCTGCATTCCAACTAGAGTGTCTGTGAGGGGTTGCAGTGTTGTGGCACCAGCACCAGTGCCTAAGGCCCAATTTTTCTGCCCCTGTCTAACAGGGGCGTGTAATTACAATTTTTGATGCAATACTTTGCAGCAGGGCTCGTTCCTGCGTTCCAACTAGAGTGTCTGTGAGGGGTTGCAGTGTTGTGGCACCAGCACCAGTGCCTAAGGCCCAATTTTTCTGCCCCTGTCTAACAGGGGCGTGTAATTACAATTTTTGATGCAATACTTTGCAGCAGGGTTCGTTCCTGCGTTCCAACTAGAGTGTCTGTGAGGGGTTGCAGTGTTGTGGCACCAGCACCAGTGCCTAAGGCCCAATTTTTCTGCCCCTGTCTAACAGGGGTGTGTAATTACAATTTTTGATGCAATACTTTGCAGCAGGGCTCGTTCCTGCGTTCCAACTAGAGTGTCTGTGAGGGGTTGCAGTGTTGTGGCACCAGCACCAGTGCCTAAGGCCCAATTTTTCTGCCCCTGTCTAACAGGGGCGTGTAATTACAATTTTTGATGCAATACTTTGCAGCAGGGCTCGTTCCTGCGTTCCAACTAGAGTGTCTGTGAGGGGTTGCAGTGTTGTGGCACCAGCACCAGTGCCTAAGGCCTAATTTTTCAGCTCCTGTTCAACAGGGGCATGTAATTACAATTCTTGATCTAATATTTCACAGCAGGGCCCTGTGAGGGCTTACAGTGTTTTGGCCACAGCAACACCTAAGGCCCTAATTTCTGCTGAGTATATAGGGCAGGACCCTACTTTCAAACATCTAACTTACAAACGACTCCTACTTGCAAACGGAAGGAGACAACAGGAAGTGAGATGAAATCTACCCCTAGGAAGGGAAATTCTCTCATGTAAGAGTTAATATGGGAAAACAATTTCTCCTTTCCACTGATGCTTTCCAATCCTTGTTCCACAAAAAAACCCAAATTTTCAAAAAACATTTTTCATTGGGACAAAAAAGTGAGGTGAAATCTTCTGAAGAGGAGGAAAGACGCAAAACAAATGTCACAGGGGTGATAACCCTTCCCTATGTTTTCCAAAAAGCTTAGAAAAGATTTTTTGGCTGGAGCTAAACACGTTAAAAATGTTCAAAATTACAAACAGATTCTACTTAACAACAAACCTACAGTCCCTGTCTTGTTTGCACCGCCTGTATACTGCTGTTCAGAGTATATAGGGACCTTTCCTTATTTTAATTTGGGTGCGGGGTTCCCCTTAATATCCATACAAGACCCAAAGGGCCTGGTAATGGACTGGGGGGTACCCATGCCGTTTGTCTCACTGATTTTCATCCATATTGCCAGGACCCGACATGACATTAAACCCGCAAGCAGTTTTAAATGAGATTTTTTCCTTTAAAAATGACATTTGGTGCAGGGACTGTTCTAAACATGGGAAACACGCGTCACTTTACAGGCATACTATAGACACCCCCCAGGTACGATATTTAAAGGAATATTTCACTTTTTTTTTTTTACTTTAAGCATCATTAAAATCACTGCTCCCGAAAAAACTGCCGTTTTTAAAAGTTTTTTTTGCATTGATACATGTCCCCTGGGGTAGGACCCTGGTCCCCACACCCTTTTTAGGACAATACCATGCAAATTAGCCTTTAAAATGAGCACTTTTGATTTCGAACGTTCGAGTCCCATAGACGTCAATGGGGTTCTAACGTTCGTGCGAACTTGCGGTCCGTTCGCGGGTTCTGGTGCGAACCGAACCGGGGGGTGTTCGGCTCATCCCTACCCGACAGGTACTGTGGTCCCCTGAGTGTGAAGCTGCCTTCCAACAATTAAAGAATGCACTAACTTCAGCTCCTGTTCTAGCTGCCCCTGACCCAACCAAACGTTTTTGTGTCCACACAGATGCCTCTACATTCGGGCTGGGGGCAGTACTGAGCCAAGTAGGACCTGATGGCGGTGAGCACCCAGTGGCCTACATCAGTCGGAAGCTGCTACCCAGGGAAGTCAGTTATGCAGCCGTGGAGAAGGAGTGTTTGGCGCTGGTGTGGGCTCTCAAGAAATTCCAACCTTATCTCTACGGACGATCTTTTACGGTGCTCACCGACCACAATCCATTAATCTGGCTTAATCGGGTCTCCGGGGATAATGGACGTTTGTTACGATGGAGCTTGGCACTGCAGCCCTACAATTTTACCATACAGTATCGGCAAGGAAAGCAGAATGGGAACGCTGATGGACTTTCCCGGCAAACGGAACTATAAAACTCTCCCGGACAGCCCCAAGCTGACCCGTGGTGGATCTAGTTGGGTCTGCTGGACTATGGGACAGGGGGGGGGGCACTGTCGCGGACATTGGCTGCAAGGACCTTTTTCTGTCCACATTCACCCTGTTATTTGTTATTTCTATATTAATCTTTTATTTTTTTGAACTTGCCCAAAGAATATTCTCAGTTGTTTATTCTGAACAATACATGACTCTTGAAAGAGCTGATCACATTAACCTGCAGAGACGAACTGTCTGGTCACCAGGTCTGCCTTAAGTGTTGTGTTAATTAACATGTTAATTATATTATTGTCTTTTAAGTTTTTGCTAGAGGGGAGGGGGGGAGTGTCCATGAGTCAGCCCTACCTCGTTATCTAACCCCTTGTGTTAAATGTGTATAAAAAGGCTGTGTTCTGCCCAATAAAGCAGTCAAGATTCTACAAGCTATTATCGACTAGACTTGTATGTACTGCAGCTATAATATTATATCTGTCTGATGATCATACGGGAGGAAGCGGTGTTATTGACGGGGGCACTCAGTGGAGTGTGGGATTGGATCCGTCACAATTGGTGGCAAGCTCTGGGATGCTTCCTCTTGCCTAGGCTCACCCAAATCACCACCGGGACCCCCTGCTCCTAACAGCAGATGGAACATCACTACGCCAGACTCAAGCGCAGCACCTTGAAGGATCTCTTGGAAGCCCGTGGAAAAGTCTCCAGCAACAAATCCAAAACGACTCTCATCACCGAACTAATGGAGATTGACCAGGCCAGCAACCCACCAGCAGACACCTCAGAGGCGACAGAGTTCCAGCGTGACGTCCAGTGGCGACTGGCCTTGTATGGTACTCACCCCCCGCAGGAGGTTATCAGTCAAGTGTTACGAGAGGTGTCCCAGCTGCGAATGGCTGAACTCCAGCGGGACCAAGGAGCGTCAGTTATGTTCAACCGGGAATCTCCAGCGGCCCGCAAAAAGCAACCCTATGCCGCCTTCCGCATGTTTCAAGATGGTGAAGATGAGATGGATGTTTACCTGCAAATGTTTGAGCGTCAATGCGGTCTCCAAGGTGTCAATAAAGCAGGATTGGACCCTGGGGGGTTGGAGAGGGAGCGAATAGAGTGGGTCCAGGGATTACTCTATCGGGTTAATGAGGGAAAGACAGCCTCCCATCCACCCAAGCGGCAGCTGGTTGTGCCGCAGAAATATCGTCATGACCTGCTGCGCATTGGGCATGACATACCCTTAGCCGGACACCTGGGGATGTCCCGGACCCTCCACCGTCTTACTCAGTCGTTTTTTTGGCCAGGGATTACAGGGGATGTCCGACAGTATTGCCGGACCTGTGACACATGCCAGCGGGTGGGTAAGCATGGGGGCCCGCTGAAAGCTCCCCTACACCCTTTACCGATCATTGATGAACCCTTTAGCCGTGTTGCCGTAGACCTGGTTGGACCATTGCCCAGACCTAGTCCTTCTGGGAAGAGATATATCCTTACTGTGGTGGATTATGCCATCCGGTACCCAGAGGCCATTCCGCTGGCAAATATCCATGCAGAAACTGTGGCTGATGCTTTGCTCCGGATCTTTGCCAGGGTGGGTTTCCCTCGGGAAATCATCTCTGACCAGGGGACCCAGTTCACTGCAGAGCTCACTCAGCAGTTATGGAGGCTGTGTGGGATAAAGCCCCTACAGAGCTCTCCCTATCACCCCCAGACCAACGGACTGTGTGAGAGGTTCAATGGAACACTGAAACAGCTGCTTAGGACATTTGCAACCTCTCACAGGGATTGGGAGAGATATCTGCCACACCTTCTCTTCGCTTACCGGGAGGTGCCGCAGGAATCTACCGGGTTCTCCCCATTTGAGTTACTGTATGGGAGGCGGGTGAGGGGGCCCCTAGATCTAGTCAGAGCCCACTGGGAAGGGGGAATTGATCCCCAAGGGTCCTCTATCGTAGCATACGTTCTTGAGTTTAGGGACAGACTGAAGGAGCTCACAGACACTGTCCAGGAGAACCTTCGGGCTGCCCAAAGGCGACAGAAACGATGGTACGATCGTACTGCTCGGAACCGCACTCTGGAGGTTGGGCAGAAGGTTCTTGCCCTCAGACCAACCAAGCAGGACAAGTTACAGGCCACTTGGCAGGGACCTTACCGGGTTGTGGCAAAGCTCTGTGACACAACCTACCTAGTGGCTAAATGTTCGGATGAAAGAGTCCGACGGACCTTTCATGTGAACATGTTGAAAGCATACTGGGAAAGATCAGGAGAGGTAGCCGCTATATGTGCTCCAGCTGTGGAAGATTCTGAGAATCTTCCCCTGCTGGTGCTCCCGGAGCTAAATAGTATTACTGCAGGGATAGAGATGATAAAGCTTGACGACCAGCTAGGGCCGACGCAGAGAGAACAAGCTAGACAGGTCCTTAGTCAGAGAAGGGAAATGTTCTCCACAGTCCCCGGGTACACTACTATGGCAGTGCACCGTGTGGAGACCCCAGGACAACTGCCGCTAAGACAGGCGGCTTACCGGATACCTGACGCAGTGAGAGAGGGGATGCGTCATGAGATTAAGGAGATGCTTGAATTGGGAGTCATTGAGCCATCCAGCAGCCCCTGGGTTTCCCCGGTGGTCCTTGTACCGAAGCGGGATGGCACAACTCGCTTCTGTGTAGACTACCGCAGATTAAATGAGTGCACCACCACTGATGCTTACCCTATGCCCCGGGTCGATGATCTGTTAGATCGCATTGCTCGGGGAAAATTCCTGACAACCCTTGACCTATGCAAAGGATACTGGCAAATTCCTCTGGATGCGGAATCTATTCCGAAATCGGCGTTCATTACCCCATTTGGCTTATACCAGTCTAAAGTAATGCCATTTGGGATGAAGAATGCACCGGCGACTTTCCAGAGGATGGTAGACCAACTCCTCGATGGCCTCCAGGACTATGCTTGTGCATATCTGGACGACATTGCGATCTACAGTGATACCTGGGAGGACCATCTGGTTCATCTGGGTGTCGTGTTAGACCGCATCAAGGCTGCAGGACTAACCCTTAAGCCAGAGAAATGCAGCATAGGGATGTCCGAGGTACAGTACCTTGGACATCGAGTAGGCAGTGGACAACAACGACCTGAGCCTGCTAAGATTGGCACTCAGTGAAGTGTGGGATTGGATCCGTCACAGGAACCATAGACTAAAACCGTGAAAAGGAATATTATAACTCTGTGAATATGCTAATGTACACTATCCCCTCTGTTGAAGGCTATGATTTTTCCATGACTCATAACTGATCTTACTCAGCGAAAAAATATACGTACCCAGTATAGCCTGCCTGTCAGTAGGAAGATAACAGGAACGGATCTAGCTGAACACTGTGAGCAGGACGCACTGCACTAAATGTAAATAGTCTAGCTGCCTGACTGTGGTACTAATAGGATCAAAAGAACACCAGTAATTTTCTTCAGGTAGCTTTATATACTGTAACAAGACAAGCCTGCCTGTCAGTAGGAAGATAACAGGAACGGATCTAGCTGAACACTGTGAGCAGGACGCACTGCACTAAATGTAAATAGTCTAGCTGCCTGACTGTGGTACTAATAGGATCAAAAGAACACCAGTAATTTTCTTCAGGTAGCTGTAAATACTGTAACAAGACAAGCCTGCCTGTCAGTAAGAAGATAACAGGAACGGATCTAGCTGAACACTGTGAGCAGGATGCACTTCACTAAATGTATATAGTCTAGCTGCCTGACTGTGGTACTAATAGGATCAAAAGAACACCAGTAATTTTCTTCAGGTAGCTTTATATACTGTAACAAGACAAGCCTGCCTGTCAGTAGGAAGATAACAGGAACGGATCTAGCTGAACACTGTAAGCAGGACGCACTGCACTAAATGTAAATAGTCTAGCTGCCTGACTGTGGTACTAATAGGATCAAAAGAACACCAGTAATTTTCTTCAAAATACTGTAACAAGACAAGCCTGCCTGTCAGTAAGAAGATAACAGGAACGGATCTAGCTGAACACTGTGAGCAGGACGCACTGCACTAAATGTAAATAGTCTAGCTGCCTGACTGTGGTACTAATAGGATCAAAAGAACACCAGTAATTTTCTTCAGGTAGCTTTATATACTGTAACAAGACAAGCCTGCCTGTCAGTAGGAAGATAACAGGAACGGATCTAGCTGAACACTGTGAGCAGGACGCACTGCACTAAATGTAAATAGTCTAGCTGCCTGACTGTGGTACTAATAGGATCAAAAGAACACCAGTAATTTTCTTCAGGTAGCTGTAAATACTGTAACAACACAAGCCTGCCTGTCAGTAGGAAGATAAAAGGAACGGATCTAGCTGAACACTGTGAGCAGGACGCACTGCACTAAATGTAAATAGTCTAGCTGCCTGACTGTGGTACTAATAGGATCAAAAGAACACCAGTAATTTTCTTCAAAATACTGTAACAAGACAAGCCTGCCTGTCAGTAAGAAGATAACAGGAACGGATCTAGCTGAACACTGTGAGCAGGACGCACTGCACTAAATGTAAATAGTCTAGCTGCCTGACTGTGGTACTAATAGGATCAAAAGAACACCAGTAATTTTCTTCAGGTAGCTTTATATACTGTAACAAGACAAGCCTGCCTGTCAGTAGGAAGATAACAGGAACGGATCTAGCTGAACACTGTGAGCAGGACGCACTGCACTAAATGTAAATAGTCTAGCTGCCTGACTGTGGTACTAATAGGATCAAAAGAACACCAGTAATTTTCTTCAGGTAGCTGTAAATACTGTAACAAGACAAGCCTGCCTGTCAGTAGGAAGATAACAGGAACGGATCTAGCTGAACACTGTGAGCAGGACGCACTGCACTAAATGTAAATAGTCTAGAAGATAACAGGAACGGATCTAGCTAAACTGAATACAGTGTATATATATATATGCAACACCTGGGATGCATATATATACACAATACACTTTAAGTGCAGCTAACTGACTGACTGTCCTGCCTAATCTAGCTAACTCAAATGAAATGACACTGTCTCTCTCTCTCTCTATCTCTCAGCACACCGGAACACACTGCACAGGGCCGCCGTGCAGGCGGCTTTATATAGTGTGGGGCGTGTGCTAAATCCCCTGAGCCATAATTGGCCAAAGCCTCCTTGGCTTTGGCCAATTACGGCTCTCTGTTCAGGCGGCGCTGTGATTGGCCAAGCATGCGGGTCATAGTGCATGCTTGGCCAATCATCAGCAAGCAATGCACTGCGATGCCGCAGTGAATTATGGGCCGTGACGCGCCACACGAATTTGGCGCGAACGGCCCATATCGTTCGCAATTCGGCGAACGACTGAACAGCCGATGTTCGAGTCGAACATGGATTCGACTCGAACACGAAGCTCATCCCTAGTCCTAAAGTCATTTATTTGACCTCTCTGAGGTGCCCAAAAAATTTTACCAGGAATGCTGTCGTCTTTAGATATCCATATGGTGTCTGATTCATTTTCCTGGAACAATAAGCTTTATATCTTACTTAAGTGGGGATTCCAGGAAAACTTTTTGTCCTTTTTGGAGGCTCTTTATCACAACCCTTAAGCTAATGTTCGCTATCCTAACCACTTTCCCCAACCATTCCCAATTCCCCTATACTATTTATTCTAGTAATAGAACCCCTTTTACACCTCATTGGACTGAACCCAAACAATGTAGGGAAGGCATATAAATGTAGCTTATTTGCTGAAAATGTATTCTTAACCCTGACACATCTGCACATCTCCTTAATAGATATGCTCTTTCTTTCTTTTGCCCAGGTACTCAGATTAACAATCACTGAGATAAGGAAAAATCCATTGCTTATCAAAGGTAAAATTTATTGAACAGAGTTGAAGGTATTGCACTCATATGTTCCCAACTAGAATATCCTATACAGAGTGACTGTATACCTCCCAACTTTTTGAGACAGGAATGAGGGACACCTATCAGCAAAAGTATGCAGGCATAGGACACACCCCTTGCCACACCCCCTTAAAGGAGAATTGTACAAAAAACAAGATTGGTTAAACCCACAAGGGCTTTTTTAACCACTACTATTCCTTTATATTGGCTTTTGGAATTTACAAATGCAGCAAATTACAAATCAGATGAAAGGTTTAGTGCTGGAAAACACTTTTTTGATAGATAAAAAGTGCATTTTATATACAACTATACAGATCAGATCAAAATGAGGGACAAATGAGGAGGAATGAGGGACAGAGGGACATTGCTTCAAATCAGGGACAATCCCTCGAAATCAGGGACAGTTGGGAGCTGTGTGACTGTACAACAGAAATAGTCCCTGAATTAATCCAGTACCATGACCAATGGTGAAGCACTGGGTCAGACAGCAGGGTACCCGAAAGACAGGCATGGGGAGGTGGTAAGTAGCCAGCACACACAATCAGAGGCTATCAGGAGGGAGGGGCCGGATGTGGGTGGCTAATTGGACCAGCTGCTGATCCCGGGATGCCGGACGCCTCCCCCTCCAGCTTCGGCGTGCGGCTGAGAGCAACTCTGTCCCCTCGGTAGATCCAACCACCCCCCCCGCGCTGGAACCAGGGAGCCCCGGAGCTCGATGACCCTCGCCGTGCCGCCGCTAACCCCCCGCTAATCCCCCGCAGGATACCGGGCACGAACCCCCCAGCCACACTAAAAACACCCTGGGCTAGTGCAGACATGCTGGGAGGAAAAGGAAGCAGACAGCAGCCAAGCTGGGAGAGAACCGAACTGAAGGGCTGCACTGATCGTAGAAGCAGCTGACACAGGGAAAAGGAAAAAAAAAAAAAGCTTGGTAAGACCGTTTAAAATCTGACTGATCTGACTGAGGGGGTAAGTGCCTTCCTTTTTTCTTTTCTCCCTCTCAAAAACAACTTGTGAGATCCCCCTTCTCTGCAGGGGATTGGGAACTGTCGCGGACATTGGCTGCAAGGACCTTTTTCTGTCCACATTCACCCTGTTATTTGTTATTTCTATATTAATCTTTTATTTTTTTGAACTTGCCCAAAGAATATTCTCAGTTGTTTATTCTGAACAATACATGACTCTTGAAAGAGCTGATCACATTAACCTGCAGAGACGAACTGTCTGGTCACCAGGTCTGCCTTAAGTGTTGTGTTAATTAACATGTTAATTATATTATTGTCTTTTAAGTTTTTGCTAGAGGGGAGGGGGGGAGTGTCCATGAGTCAGCCCTACCTCGTTATCTAACCCCTTGTGTTAAATGTGTATAAAAAGGCTGTGTTCTGCCCAATAAAGCAGTCAAGATTCTACAAGCTATTATCGACTAGACTTGTATGTACTGCAGCTATAATATTATATCTGTCTGATGATCATACGGGAGGAAGCGGTGTTATTGACGGGGGCACTCAGTGGAGTGTGGGATTGGATCCGTCACAATTGGTGGCAAGCTCTGGGATGCTTCCTCTTGCCTAGGCTCACCCAAATCACCACCGGGACCCCCTGCTCCTAACAGCAGATGGAACATCACTACGCCAGACTCAAGCGCAGCACCTTGAAGGATCTCTTGGAAGCCCGTGGAAAAGTCTCCAGCAACAAATCCAAAACGACTCTCATCACCGAACTAATGGAGATTGACCAGGCCAGCAACCCACCAGCAGACACCTCAGAGGCGACAGAGTTCCAGCGTGACGTCCAGTGGCGACTGGCCTTGTATGGTACTCACCCCCCGCAGGAGGTTATCAGTCAAGTGTTACGAGAGGTGTCCCAGCTGCGAATGGCTGAACTCCAGCGGGACCAAGGAGTGTCAGTTATGTTCAACCGGGAATCTCCAGCGGCCCGCAAAAAGCTACCCTATGCCGCCTTCCGCATGTTTCAAGATGGTGAAGATGAGATGGATGTTTACCTGCAAATGTTTGAGCGTCAATGCGGTCTCCAAGGTGTCAATAAAGCAGGATTGGACCCTGGGGGGTTGGAGAGGGAGCGAATAGAGTGGGTCCAGGGATTACTCTATCGGGTTAATGAGGGAAAGACAGCCTCCCATCCACCCAAGCGGCAGCTGGTTGTGCCGCAGAAATATCGTCATGACCTGCTGCGCATTGGGCATGACATACCCTTAGCCGGACACCTGGGGATGTCCCGGACCCTCCACCGTCTTACTCAGTCGTTTTTTTGGCCAGGGATTACAGGGGATGTCCGACAGTATTGCCGGACCTGTGACACATGCCAGCGGGTGGGTAAGCATGGGGGCCCGCTGAAAGCTCCCCTACACCCTTTACCGATCATTGATGAACCCTTTAGCCGTGTTGCCGTAGACCTGGTTGGACCATTGCCCAGACCTAGTCCTTCTGGGAAGAGATATATCCTTACTGTGGTGGATTATGCCACCCGGTACCCAGAGGCCATTCCGCTGGCAAATATCCATGCAGAAACTGTGGCTGATGCTTTGCTCCGGATCTTTGCCAGGGTGGGTTTCCCTCAGGAAATCATCTCTGACCAGGGGACCCAGTTCACTGCTGAGCTCACTCAGCAGTTATGGAGGCTGTGTGGGATAAAGCCCCTACAGAGCTCTCCCTATCACCCCCAGACCAACGGACTGTGTGAGAGGTTCAATGGAACACTGAAACAGCTGCTTAGGACATTTGCAACCTCTCACAGGGATTGGGAGAGATATCTGCCACACCTTCTCTTCGCTTACCGGGAGGTGCCGCAGGAATCTACCGGGTTCTCCCCATTTGAGTTACTGTATGGGAGGCGGGTGAGGGGGCCCCTAGATCTAGTCAGAGCCCACTGGGAAGGGGGAATTGATCCCCAAGGGTCCTCTATCGTAGCATACGTTCTTGAGTTTAGGGACAGACTGAAGGAGCTCACAGACACTGTCCAGGAGAACCTTCGGGCTGCCCAAAGGCGACAGAAACGATGGTACGATCGTACTGCTCGGAACCGCACTCTGGAGGTTGGGCAGAAGGTTCTTGCTCTCAGACCAACCAAGCAGGACAAGTTACAGGCCACTTGGCAGGGACCTTACCGGGTTGTGGCAAAGCTCTGTGACACAACCTACCTAGTGGCTAAATGTTCGGATGAAAGAGTCCGACGGACCTTTCATGTGAACATGTTGAAAGCATACTGGGAAAGATCAGGAGAGGTAGCCGCTATATGTGCTCCAGCTGTGGAAGATTCTGAGAATCTTCCCCTGCTGGTGCTCCCGGAGCTAAATAGTATTACTGCAGGGATAGAGATGATAAAGCTTGACGACCAGCTAGGGCCGACGCAGAGAGAACAAGCTAGACAGGTCCTTAGTCAGAGAAGGGAAATGTTCTCCACAGTCCCCGGGTACACTACTATGGCAGTGCACCGTGTGGAGACCCCAGGACAACTGCCGCTAAGACAGGCGGCTTACCGGATACCTGACGCAGTGAGAGAGGGGATGCGTCATGAGATTAAGGAGATGCTTGAATTGGGAGTCATTGAGCCATCCAGCAGCCCCTGGGTTTCCCCGGTGGTCCTTGTACCGAAGCGGGATGGCACAACTCGCTTCTGTGTAGACTACCGCAGATTAAATGAGTGCACCACCACTGATGCTTACCCTATGCCCCGGGTCGATGATCTGTTAGATCGCATTGCTCGGGGAAAATTCCTGACAACCCTTGACCTATGCAAAGGATACTGGCAAATTCCTCTGGATGCGGAATCTATTCCGAAATCGGCGTTCATTACCCCATTTGGCTTATACCAGTCTAAAGTAATGCCATTTGGGATGAAGAATGCACCGGCGACTTTCCAGAGGATGGTAGACCAACTCCTCGATGGCCTCCAGGACTATGCTTGTGCATATCTGGACGACATTGCGATCTACAGTGATACCTGGGAGGACCATCTGGTTCATCTGGGTGTCGTGTTAGACCGCATCAAGGCTGCAGGACTAACCCTTAAGCCAGAGAAATGCAGCATAGGGATGTCCGAGGTACAGTACCTTGGACATCGAGTAGGCAGTGGACAACAACGACCTGAGCCTGCTAAGATTGAGGCTGTTGCCAAGTGGCCGACCCCCCGTACTAAAACCCAGGTCCTGGCGTTCCTCGGCACAGCTGGGTACTATAGGAAATTTGTCCCGCAATATAGTTCCATTGCTAAGCCCCTGACAGACCTGACTAAGAAGCACCTTCCCCGACAGGTACTGTGGTCCCCTGAGTGTGAAGCTGCCTTCCAACAATTAAAGAATGCACTAACTTCAGCTCCTGTTCTAGCTGCCCCTGACCCAACCAAACGTTTTTGTGTCCACACAGATGCCTCTACATTCGGGCTGGGGGCAGTACTGAGCCAAGTAGGACCTGATGGCGGTGAGCACCCAGTGGCCTACATCAGTCGGAAGCTACTACCCAGGGAAGTCAGTTATGCAGCCGTGGAGAAGGAGTGTTTGGCGCTGGTGTGGGCTCTCAAGAAATTCCAACCTTATCTCTACGGACGATCTTTTACGGTGCTCACCGACCACAATCCATTAATCTGGCTTAATCGGGTCTCCGGGGATAATGGACGTTTGTTACGATGGAGCTTGGCACTGCAGCCCTACAATTTTACCATACAGTATCGGCAAGGAAAGCAGAATGGGAACGCTGATGGACTTTCCCGGCAAACGGAACTATAAAACTCTCCCGGACAGCCCCAAGCTGACCCGTGGTGGATCTAGTTGGGTCTGCCGGACTATGGGACGGGGGGGGGGGCACTGTCGCGGACATTGGCTGCAAGGACCTTTTTCTGTCCACATTCACCCTGTTATTTGTTATTTCTATATTAATCTTTTATTTTTTTGAACTTGCCCAAAGAATATTCTCAGTTGTTTATTCTGAACAATACATGACTCTTGAAAGAGCTGATCACATTAACCTGCAGAGACGAACTGTCTGGTCACCAGGTCTGCCTTAAGTGTTGTGTTAATTAACATGTTAATTATATTATTGTCTTTTAAGTTTTTGCTAGAGGGGAGGGGGGGAGTGTCCATGAGTCAGCCCTACCTCGTTATCTAACCCCTTGTGTTAAATGTGTATAAAAAGGCTGTGTTCTGCCCAATAAAGCAGTCAAGATTCTACAAGCTATTATCGACTAGACTTGTATGTACTGCAGCTATAATATTATATCTGTCTGATGATCATACGGGAGGAAGCGGTGTTATTGACGGGGGCACTCAGTGGAGTGTGGGATTGGATCCGTCACAGGAACCATAGACTAAAACCGTGAAAAGGAATATTATAACTCTGTGAATATGCTAATGTACACTATCCCCTCTGTTGAAGGCTATGATTTTTCCATGACTCATAACTGATCTTACTCAGCGAAAAAATATACGTACCCAGTATAGCCTGCCTGTCAGTAGGAAGATAACAGGAACGGATCTAGCTGAACACTGTGAGCAGGACGCACTGCACTAAATGTAAATAGTCTAGCTGCCTGACTGTGGTACTAATAGGATCAAAAGAACACCAGTAATTTTCTTCAGGTAGCTTTATATACTGTAACAAGACAAGCCTGCCTGTCAGTAGGAAGATAACAGGAACGGATCTAGCTGAACACTGTGAGCAGGACGCACTGCACTAAATGTAAATAGTCTAGCTGCCTGACTGTGGTACTAATAGGATCAAAAGAACACCAGTAATTTTCTTCAGGTAGCTGTAAATACTGTAACAAGACAAGCCTGCCTGTCAGTAAGAAGATAACAGGAACGGATCTAGCTGAACACTGTGAGCAGGATGCACTTCACTAAATGTATATAGTCTAGCTGCCTGACTGTGGTACTAATAGGATCAAAAGAACACCAGTAATTTTCTTCAGGTAGCTTTATATACTGTAACAAGACAAGCCTGCCTGTCAGTAGGAAGATAACAGGAACGGATCTAGCTGAACACTGTAAGCAGGACGCACTGCACTAAATGTAAATAGTCTAGCTGCCTGACTGTGGTACTAATAGGATCAAAAGAACACCAGTAATTTTCTTCAAAATACTGTAACAAGACAAGCCTGCCTGTCAGTAAGAAGATAACAGGAACGGATCTAGCTGAACACTGTGAGCAGGACGCACTGCACTAAATGTAAATAGTCTAGCTGCCTGACTGTGGTACTAATAGGATCAAAAGAACACCAGTAATTTTCTTCAGGTAGCTGTAAATACTGTAACAACACAAGCCTGCCTGTCAGTAGGAAGATAAAAGGAACGGATCTAGCTGAACACTGTGAGCAGGACGCACTGCACTAAATGTAAATAGTCTAGCTGCCTGACTGTGGTACTAATAGGATCAAAAGAACACCAGTAATTTTCTTCAAAATACTGTAACAAGACAAGCCTGCCTGTCAGTAAGAAGATAACAGGAATGGATCTAGCTGAACACTGTGAGCAGGACGCACTGCACTAAATGTAAATAGTCTAGCTGCCTGACTGTGGTACTAATAGGATCAAAAGAACACCAGTAATTTTCTTCAGGTAGCTTTATATACTGTAACAAGACAAGCCTGCCTGTCAGTAGGAAGATAACAGGAACGGATCTAGCTGAACACTGTGAGCAGGACGCACTGCACTAAATGTAAATAGTCTAGCTGCCTGACTGTGGTACTAATAGGATCAAAAGAACACCAGTAATTTTCTTCAGGTAGCTGTAAATACTGTAACAAGACAAGCCTGCCTGTCAGTAGGAAGATAACAGGAACGGATCTAGCTGAACACTGTGAGCAGGACGCACTGCACTAAATGTAAATAGTCTAGAAGATAACAGGAACGGATCTAGCTAAACTGAATACAGTGTATATATATATATGCAACACCTGGGATGCATATATATACACAATACACTTTAAGTGCAGCTAACTGACTGACTGTCCTGCCTAATCTAGCTAACTCAAATGAAATGACACTGTCTCTCTCTCTCTCTATCTCTCAGCACACCGGAACACACTGCACAGGGCCGCCGTGCAGGCGGCTTTATATAGTGTGGGGCGTGTGCTAAATCCCCTGAGCCATAATTGGCCAAAGCCTCCTTGGCTTTGGCCAATTACGGCTCTCTGTTCAGGCGGCGCTGTGATTGGCCAAGCATGCGGGTCATAGTGCATGCTTGGCCAATCATCAGCAAGCAATGCACTGCGATGCCGCAGTGAATTATGGGCCGTGACGCGCCACACGAATTTGGCGCGAACGGCCCATATCGTTCGCAATTCGGCGAACGACTGAACAGCCGATGTTCGAGTCGAACATGGGTTCGACTCGAACACGAAGCTCATCCCTAGTCCTAAAGTCATTTATTTGACCTCTCTGAGGTGCCCAAAAAATTTTACCAGGAATGCTGTCGTCTTTAGATATCCATATGGTGTCTGATTCATTTTCCTGGAACAATAAGCTTTATATCTTACTTAAGTGGGGATTCCAGGAAAACTTTTTGTCCTTTTTGGAGGCTCTTTATCACAACCCTTAAGCTAATGTTCGCTATCCTAACCACTTTCCCCAACCATTCCCAATTCCCCTATACTATTTATTCTAGTAATAGAACCCCTTTTACACCTCATTGGACTGAACCCAAACAATGTAGGGAAGGCATATAAATGTAGCTTATTTGCTGAAAATGTATTCTTAACCCTGACACATCTGCACATCTCCTTAATAGATATGCTCTTTCTTTCTTTTGCCCAGGTACTCAGATTAACAATCACTGAGATAAGGAAAAATCCATTGCTTATCAAAGGTAAAATTTATTGAACAGAGTTGAAGGTATTGCACTCATATGTTCCCAACTAGAATATCCTATACAGAGTGACTGTATACCTCCCAACTTTTTGAGACAGGAATGAGGGACACCTATCAGCAAAAGTATGCAGGCATAGGACACACCCCTTGCCACACCCCCTTAAAGGAGAATTGTACAAAAAACAAGATTGGTTAAACCCACAAGGGCTTTTTTAACCACTACTATTCCTTTATATTGGCTTTTGGAATTTACAAATGCAGCAAATTACAAATCAGATGAAAGGTTTAGTGCTGGAAAACACTTTTTTGATAGATAAAAAGTGCATTTTATATACAACTATACAGATCAGATCAAAATGAGGGACAAATGAGGAGGAATGAGGGACAGAGGGACATTGCTTCAAATCAGGGACAATCCCTCGAAATCAGGGACAGTTGGGAGCTGTGTGACTGTACAACAGAAATAGTCCCTGAATTAATCCAGTACCATGACCAATGGTGAAGCACTGGGTCAGACAGCAGGGTACCCGAAAGACAGGCATGGGGAGGTGGTAAGTAGCCAGCACACACAATCAGAGGCTATCAGGAGGGAGGGGCCGGATGTGGGTGGCTAATTGGACCAGCTGCTGATCCCGGGATGCCGGACGCCTCCCCCTCCAGCTCCGGCGTGCGGCTGAGAGCAACTCTGTCCCCTCGGTAGATCCAACCACCCCCCCCGCGCTGGAACCAGGGAGCCCCGGAGCTCGATGACCCTCGCCGTGCCGCCGCTAACCCCCCGCTAATCCCCCGCAGGATACCGGGCACGAACCCCCCAGCCACACTAAAAACACCCTGGGCTAGTGCAGACATGCTGGGAGGAAAAGGAAGCAGACAGCAGCCAAGCTGGGAGAGAACCGAACTGAAGGGCTGCACTGATCGTAGAAGCAGCTGACACAGGGAAAAGGAAAAAAAAAAAAAGCTTGGTAAGACCGTTTAAAATCTGACTGATCTGACTGAGGGGGTAAGTGCCTTCCTTTTTTCTTTTCTCCCTCTCAAAAACAACTTGTGAGATCCCCCTTCTCTGCAGGGGATTGGGAACTGTCGCGGACATTGGCTGCAAGGACCTTTTTCTGTCCACATTCACCCTGTTATTTGTTATTTCTATATTAATCTTTTATTTTTTTGAACTTGCCCAAAGAATATTCTCAGTTGTTTATTCTGAACAATACATGACTCTTGAAAGAGCTGATCACATTAACCTGCAGAGACGAACTGTCTGGTCACCAGGTCTGCCTTTAGTGTTGTGTTAATTAACATGTTAATTATATTATTGTCTTTTAAGTTTTTGCTAGAGGGGAGGGGGGGAGTGTCCATGAGTCAGCCCTACCTCGTTATCTAACCCCTTGTGTTAAATGTGTATAAAAAGGCTGTGTTCTGCCCAATAAAGCAGTCAAGATTCTACAAGCTATTATCGACTAGACTTGTATGTACTGCAGCTATAATATTATATCTGTCTGATGATCATACGGGAGGAAGCGGTGTTATTGACGGGGGCACTCAGTGGAGTGTGGGATTGGATCCGTCACAATTGGTGGCAAGCTCTGGGATGCTTCCTCTTGCCTAGGCTCACCCAAATCACCACCGGGACCCCCTGCTCCTAACAGCAGATGG
Organism: Lithobates septentrionalis; assembly: GCA_037952835.1. Taxonomy (NCBI): domain Eukaryota; kingdom Metazoa; phylum Chordata; class Amphibia; order Anura; family Ranidae; genus Lithobates; species Lithobates septentrionalis. The sequence goes on along the minus strand of JBBDGP010000201.1, from coordinate 1,360,062 downwards.
AACATCACTACGCCAGACTCAAGCGCAGCACCTTGAAGGATCTCTTGGAAGCCCGTGGAAAAGTCTCCAGCAACAAATCCAAAACGACTCTCATCACCGAACTAATGGAGATTGACCAGGCCAGCAACCCACCAGCAGACACCTCAGAGGCGACAGAGTTCCAGCGTGACGTCCAGTGGCGACTGGCCTTGTATGGTACTCACCCCCCGCAGGAGGTTATCAGTCAAGTGTTACGAGAGGTGTCCCAGCTGCGAATGGCTGAACTCCAGCGGGACCAAGGAGCGTCAGTTATGTTCAACCGGGAATCTCCAGCGGCCCGCAAAAAGCTACCCTATGCCGCCTTCCGCATGTTTCAAGATGGTGAAGATGAGATGGATGTTTACCTGCAAATGTTTGAGCGTCAATGCGGTCTCCAAGGTGTCAATAAAGCAGGATTGGACCCTGGGGGGTTGGAGAGGGAGCGAATAGAGTGGGTCCAGGGATTACTCTATCGGGTTAATGAGGGAAAGACAGCCTCCCATCCACCCAAGCGGCAGCTGGTTGTGCCGCAGAAATATCGTCATGACCTGCTGCGCATTGGGCATGACATACCCTTAGCCGGACACCTGGGGATGTCCCGGACCCTCCACCGTCTTACTCAGTCGTTTTTTTGGCCAGGGATTACAGGGGATGTCCGACAGTATTGCCGGACCTGTGACACATGCCAGCGGGTGGGTAAGCATGGGGGCCCGCTGAAAGCTCCCCTACACCCTTTACCGATCATTGATGAACCCTTTAGCCGTGTTGCCGTAGACCTGGTTGGACCATTGCCCAGACCTAGTCCTTCTGGGAAGAGATATATCCTTACTGTGGTGGATTATGCCACCCGGTACCCAGAGGCCATTCCGCTGGCAAATATCCATGCAGAAACTGTGGCTGATGCTTTGCTCCGGATCTTTGCCAGGGTGGGTTTCCCTCGGGAAATCATCTCTGACCAGGGGACCCAGTTCACTGCTGAGCTCACTCAGCAGTTATGGAGGCTGTGTGGGATAAAGCCCCTACAGAGCTCTCCCTATCACCCCCAGACCAACGGACTGTGTGAGAGGTTCAATGGAACACTGAAACAGCTGCTTAGGACATTTGCAACCTCTCACAGGGATTGGGAGAGATATCTGCCACACCTTCTCTTCGCTTACCGGGAGGTGCCGCAGGAATCTACCGGGTTCTCCCCATTTGAGTTACTGTATGGGAGGCGGGTGAGGGGGCCCCTAGATCTAGTCAGAGCCCACTGGGAAGGGGGAATTGATCCCCAAGGGTCCTCTATCGTAGCATACGTTCTTGAGTTTAGGGACAGACTGAAGGAGCTCACAGACACTGTCCAGGAGAACCTTCGGGCTGCCCAAAGGCGACAGAAATGATGGTACGATCGTACTGCTCGGAACCGCACTCTGGAGGTTGGGCAGAAGGTTCTTGCCCTCAGACCAACCAAGCAGGACAAGTTACAGGCCACTTGGCAGGGACCTTACCGGGTTGTGGCAAAGCTCTGTGACACAACCTACCTAGTGGCTAAATGTTCGGATGAAAGAGTCCGACGGACCTTTCATGTGAACATGTTGAAAGCATACTGGGAAAGATCAGGAGAGGTAGCCGCTATATGTGCTCCAGCTGTGGAAGATTCTGAGAATCTTCCCCTGCTGGTGCTCCCGGAGCTAAATAGTATTACTGCAGGGATAGAGATGATAAAGCTTGATGACCAGCTAGGGCCGACGCAGAGAGAACAAGCTAGACAGGTCCTTAGTCAGAGAAGGGAAATGTTCTCCACAGTCCCCGGGTACACTACTATGGCAGTGCACCGTGTGGAGACCCCAGGACAACTGCCGCTAAGACAGGCGGCTTACCGGATACCTGACGCAGTGAGAGAGGGGATGCGTCATGAGATTAAGGAGATGCTTGAATTGGGAGTCATTGAGCCATCCAGCAGCCCCTGGGTTTCCCCGGTGGTCCTTGTACCGAAGCGGGATGGCACAACTCGCTTCTGTGTAGACTACCGCAGATTAAATGAGTGCACCACCACTGATGCTTACCCTATGCCCCGGGTCGATGATCTGTTAGATCGCATTGCTCGGGGAAAATTCCTGACAACCCTTGACCTATGCAAAGGATACTGGCAAATTCCTCTGGATGCGGAATCTATTCCGAAATCGGCGTTCATTACCCCATTTGGCTTATACCAGTCTAAAGTAATGCCATTTGGGATGAAGAATGCACCGGCGACTTTCCAGAGGATGGTAGACCAACTCCTCGATGGCCTCCAGGACTATGCTTGTGCATATCTGGACGACATTGCGATCTACAGTGATACCTGGGAGGACCATCTGGTTCATCTGGGTGTCGTGTTAGACCGCATCAAGGCTGCAGGACTAACCCTTAAGCCAGAGAAATGCAGCATAGGGATGTCCGAGGTACAGTACCTTGGACATCGAGTAGGCAGTGGACAACAACGACCTGAGCCTGCTAAGATTGAGGCCGTTGCCAAGTGGCCGACCCCCCGTACTAAAACCCAGGTCCTGGCGTTCCTCGGCACAGCTGGGTACTATAGGAAATTTGTCCCGCAATATAGTTCCATTGCTAAGCCCCTGACAGACCTGACTAAGAAGCACCTTCCCCGACAGGTACTGTGGTCCCCTGAGTGTGAAGCTGCCTTCCAACAATTAAAGAATGCACTAACTTCAGCTCCTGTTCTAGCTGCCCCTGACCCAACCAAACGTTTTTGTGTCCACACAGATGCCTCTACATTCGGGCTGGGGGCAGTACCGAGCCAAGTAGGACCTGATGGCGGTGAGCACCCAGTGGCCTACATCAGTCGGAAGCTGCTACCCAGGGAAGTCAGTTATGCAGCCGTGGAGAAGGAGTGTTTGGCGCTGGTGTGGGCTCTCAAGAAATTCCAACCTTATCTCTACGGACGATCTTTTACGGTGCTCACCGACCACAATCCATTAATCTGGCTTAATCGGGTCTCCGGGGATAATGGACGTTTGTTACGATGGAGCTTGGCACTGCAGCCCTACAATTTTACCATACAGTATCGGCAAGGAAAGCAGAATGGGAACGCTGATGGACTTTCCCGGCAAACGGAACTATAAAACTCTCCCGGACAGCCCCAAGCTGACCCGTGGTGGATCTAGTTGGGTCTGCCGGACTATGGGACAGGGGGGGGGGGCACTGTCGCGGACATTGGCTGCAAGGACCTTTTTCTGTCCACATTCACCCTGTTATTTGTTATTTCTATATTAATCTTTTATTTTTTTGAACTTGCCCAAAGAATATTCTCAGTTGTTTATTCTGAACAATACATGACTCTTGAAAGAGCTGATCACATTAACCTGCAGAGACGAACTGTCTGGTCACCAGGTCTGCCTTAAGTGTTGTGTTAATTAACATGTTAATTATATTATTGTCTTTTAAGTTTTTGCTAGAGGGGAGGGGGGGAGTGTCCATGAGTCAGCCCTACCTCGTTATCTAACCCCTTGTGTTAAATGTGTATAAAAAGGCTGTGTTCTGCCCAATAAAGCAGTCAAGATTCTACAAGCTATTATCGACTAGACTTGTATGTACTGCAGCTATAATATTATATCTGTCTGATGATCATACGGGAGGAAGCGGTGTTATTGACGGGGGCACTCAGTGGAGTGTGGGATTGGATCCGTCACAGGAACCATAGACTAAAACCGTGAAAAGGAATATTATAACTCTGTGAATATGCTAATGTACACTATCCCCTCTGTTGAAGGCTATGATTTTTCCATGACTCATAACTGATCTTACTCAGCGAAAAAATATACGTACCCAGTTTCACAGTCACATATATCTTTGATAGAACGGGCTCTCACAAGCTGTAACTAAAAGCTAACCTGCCTTAGGCAGTTTAAAAGTGGACATGTATTGCAGTCTTTGTGTATGTTAGTGCGGTCAGCTCATATATAAAACGCACCTTTGATGATAACCGAGAACGGGACTTGCTGGGATTCTGCTGACCGGCAGGACTTGTAGACTTGTAGAAATTGCCTACTGGAGGGTCATCTAGTTGGAGGATCTACCCCTCCTCTCCCCCCTGGTCGCTCCCCCCCCCATCTACCCCTTCCTGGGCCTGCCGCTCACTCCCAGGGGACTTAAAATTATAGCAAGGATATCGCCCCACCACAGGAAGTCAGAGCTACCCTCAGAAAGATCAGGGCCACACGAAAAATACCCGACCCAAAGGGGGAGGTACTTCAGAAGAAAGCAACCCTTCGGTGACTGCAAACTGTACTGGTGAGGGGTGGAATAAAGATTGTACCAATACACAGGGGCCACACCGGAAGGACACAGATACTTACCCCGCAGAAGCCCCAGGGCTAGCAGCATAATGAAGGGAAGGGGTGGGAAAGCGGCAGCGGCCAACACGGCTAGTAGTAATAGTAGTAATAGAACAAGTGTGAGCCCGGGTGCTATAAGGAAATACATGGTCCAAGATGGGAGTAAAGGGAGCCCAGGGAAGGCTGGCGGTTCCAAATGCAAAACCCCTGAACCCTTACCCAAAGTCAGTACACGAAGACAGTTAGCGGAGATGGATACCAACACTCTAAGTACGGAGACAAGGGCAGAGACCACAGAGGCCCCCCAGGAAGAGAACCAAGTGGCAACAAAAAGGGAGATGGCAGAAATGTTTGCAAGGCTAGAAGCAATTATCAAAAGTGAGATCGGAGCAATCCGACAGGATATAGGCCATACACTAAAAAGAGTGGAAGAGCTGGAAATAACAACAGATACTCAGGGAACGAAGATAAAAGCCCTCAAACAGCAAATAGAAGAAATTCAAAGAGAACAAAGGAACCTCCGGTACAGACTGGAAGACCAGGAGAATCGTAATAGGAGGAAGAACCTGCAGAAAGGAGGCCTGCCCGAAAAGGAAGGGGGGAAAGAAAACCTCCAAGAAATAATAGATCAAATTTTTGGAGATCGCCTGGATCCAACCGAAAATAGACCTAAGATCAAGCTAGATCGGGCTCATAGGATAAGGAAGCCAGCGGAGATCAGGGGAGATGCCCGACGAGATGTAATCGTCCGATTTCACAATTTTCAAGACAAAGAAAAGATCAAAGCAAGTATAAGAGCAAACCAACAAGTGAAATACAGAGAGGAAAGCCTACAGATCTTCCCGGATTTATCCACAGAGACCCTAGCCAGGAGAAGAACCCTCAAGCCACTCCTAGCCCACCTCAAAGCAAATGACGTTCAATACTCATGGGGCTTCCCGGCATGTCTGACTGGACACAAGGAGGGCCGTTCAGCGACACTTAGGTTCCCAGAAGAGACACAAAAATTCTGCCAACGCTTGGAAGTGCCACTGGTGGAAATTCCGGGGTGGTGGGAAAAATCCGAAACTCAGGAGAATAGGGAGGGGATACCTGCCTGGAAACCAGTTACTAATGTGAGGCGACCGTAGTTGGGAGACACAGGACTGTAATACGCTCACAAATAAAAAGAAAAAAGAAAGAATGGAGAGAAAGATGGGACAAAGAAAGAAAGGAGGGGGGGAGAAGGGAGGAAGAAGAAAGAAGAGGAAAAGGGGAGAAGAAAAGAAAAAAAGGAAAAAGAAGAAAAAAAAAAAAAAAGAAAAAAGGGGGGAGCGAGAATGGCGGGGGGAGGGTTGTCGGGTGTGGGTCCCAGGGGGGGTGGCGAGGGGGAGAGGGGAGGAGGGCGGGAGTCGGGTACTCAGGGGAAAGTAGGCAGATACAAGGATGGTACCCCCGAGCTCAACCTCTAGGGGGAGAACCGGGGGGCCAGGAGGAGTGAGTGGGGCCACGGTTTAAAGGGCCAGGCGAAGGTCCATTACCCCAGGGGGGGGGAGGGGGGGGGCGGCGGGGGGAGGGGTGGGGGAGGGATGGGGGGGAGGGAGGTGAGGGCAAGACCGGTGGGCGTGGCACTGCTCCCCGCTCTCCAGATCCAAAAGAGAGGTTCAGCCAACGAGGGGGTGCGTCAATAGGATGGCTGGGATAAACTTAATCTCATATAACGTGAGGGGCATCAACTCTCCCGTGAAGTGCGCAAACATAGTAGGGGAGTTGGGGTTCCTCAAAGCGGAGGTAGTCTTCCTGCAGGAGACGCACTTCCTCGTGGGTAGGAATCAAAGAATACGCTCGAGGGACTTCCCAAACTGGGAATACGGGGACACCCCAGTTAAGGGCTCAAAGGGTATAGCGATAGGCTTTGCCAAAAATATTAGGTTTGGTGTAGATGAAAGAATGATTGACCCTGAGGGACGGTTTCTATTCCTCAGGGGCAAGCTTAATGGGGTGGAATGTACGCTGGCAAACATCTACTGCCCAAACACCAATCCCGGGGGGTACCTATTGGGCATCCTTTCAAAACTGGAAAGATTTAAAAGGGGGAGGACCATCATTGCAGGAGACTTTAATATATGCCTAGGCCCAGGAAAAGATAGTACGTCGTGTGTCCGTGGGACCGGAGGGATATGGATGAACAAACTTAAAAGGAAGCTGCATCAGTATCAACTGTTAGACATTTGGAGGTTACAGCACCCAAATAAAATAGATTACTCTTACTACTCCCACGTACACTCGACGTACTCTAGGTTAGACTTTTTTTTGGTGGAACATAGGCATGTGGACGAGGTAGAAGCCACAAGAATAGGGTCAATTACATTTTCCGACCATGCGCCAGTGAGCCTTCTGTGGAAAGCAACTAAAGGCGGTCAGCCTTCCAGCAGCTGGAGATTAAACGAGGATTTACTACACGATAGAGACATAGACCAGCGCATTAAAGAAGGACTAGAATTCTACTTCAAAACTAATTCGGTTGAGGAAACTTCAGAAGCTGTAGTTTGGGAGGCCCATAAAGCCTATATCAGAGGCATCTTAATAAAAGCGGGCTCAGAAAGGAAGAAAAAGGAGGCCAAGAAAAGATTAGTCATACAGAAAAGTATTCATGAGTTGGAACAACGACATAAGCAAACGGGAGAAGAGGAGATACTGGTAGAATTACATAAAAAAAGAGAGGCTATGCGAGAGCTCATAGAAATAGACAACCGAAAGATATATAACCGGGTAAAGAAAGAAAGATATATAGGAGGCAATAGACCCGGGAGGCTCCTGGCTAGGGTCCTAAGTAAGAAGAAGAATAAGAACTATATAGATAAAATAAGAACTAAATCAGGCGAGACGGCCTATAAAGACAAAGACATTGCTAGGACCTTTCAGGAGTTCTATGGGGGATTGTACGCTATAAATAAAAAAATCAGCACTGAAGAGAGGGTAGAAAAGCAAGGGAAAATTAAAAAATATCTAGAAGACAGTGGCCTGGCTAAACTTTCAGAAAATGAACAAACTAACTTGGAAGCCCCATACACGGAACTTGAAGTGAGGAAAGCGCTCAAAGGGTTGCAAATGGGAAAAAGCCCAGGTCCGGATGGACTGACGGCGCTCTACTATAAAAAATACCAGGATCTCCTAATACCAAGAATGTGCTCCTATATGAATGATGCCGGGGAAAAAGGGGAATTGAGAAAGGAGGCCTTAGAAGCCATAATAGTAGTTATCCCAAAGGAAGGCAAAGACAACACAGTATGCTCAAGCTACAGGCCGATCTCTCTCCTAAACGTCGATACGAAAATTTACGCTAAGGTAATCGCGGACCGACTAAAACCCATAATAGAAAGGATAGTGCATCCAGATCAGGTCGGGTTCGTGTCAGGCTGACAAGGCAGGGATAATAGCATCAAGACCCTCCTAGCGGTGCAGCAGATGAAGAAAAATGGAGTCCCAAGTCTACTCTTGTCAATAGACGCTGAAAAAGCGTTTGATAGGGTAGACTGGGACTTCATGATGGGTACACTAGAGGAGATGGGTTTTGGGATCAAGATACGGAGAAGAATAGGGGCACTGTATTCGGGACCCACGGCTAGAGTAAGAACAAACGGAGTCCTGTCAGAGCCGTTTGAGATGTATAATGAGACAAGACAGGGGTGCCCGCTTTCCCCCGTCTTGTTCGTATTAGCCTTAGAGCCCCTACTGGAGACGATCAGGCGGTGTCCGGACATTAGCGGGGTAACGATAGGTAAGGATCAATATAAACTAGCCGCATATGCGGACGATATCCTCCTATACATATCACGTCCAAGGATATCCCTCCCGAATATAATGTCAATCCTGTTAGAGTATGGTAAGCTTTCTAATTTTAAAATAAATCCAAATAAATCGGAAACACTAACCTTTAACACCAGTAAACCCGGAGATCATTCATATCAGAAGCACTTCCCCTTTTTATGGGGGCAAAAGGAGTTAAACTACCTAGGGATCAAGATCACAACCTCGTATGAGACGCTTTTTAACGCCAACTTCATACCACTTCTTAATAAGATTAAGCAAGAACTCAGTAGAATTCACCTAGGACAATTATCCTGGGGTGGGAGAATAAATATATATAAAATGGTTGTGTTGCCAAAAATTACCTATGTAATGCAAATGTTGCCAGTGGCACTTCCACCGGCATACTTAAGAAAACTGCAATCAATTTTTTTAAGGTTTATCTGGAGAGGGAAAGCACCACGTTTAAAATTTACACAACTGACAAAAGCGAAGGGCCATGGGGGATGGGGAGCACCAGATGTGTGTAAGTACTATGAAGCTATAGCTCTAGCCAGAGTAATAGATTGGGTAAAAAATAAAGCAGATAAACACTGGGTGAAAATGGAGAGGGAGATTAGTAATGCAAGGTTGAATAGAATAATCTGGATACCCCCACATTTAAGAGAATTTAGTTCCGATACGCACGAGATCACTAAACACGCACTAAAGATATGGGACAAGGTTCACAAGAAGGAGCACTGGGGATACAATTCCCCTTTAATGTCACTTAAGAATTCAGCATACTTTGCACCAGGGAGGGGGGAGTGGTTTGGGAGTTGGCTACTAGATGAAAACATACAGTTAAAAGATGTTATGCAACAGAACAAAATATGCACATACCAAGAATTAAAGGAAAAAAGAAGTTTGCTGGTAATAAATACCTGGCGGTACAACCAGCTGAGTCAGTTTATCAGATCCCTCCCAAAACCAATTAGATCAATGGGAAACCTACGCCCACTAGAGAAAATGTGCCTGGATAAGGACAGGAAGGGGGGGTTTTCCCAGACATATAGATTACTGATAGGACTAGGGAACACGAAAACCCCCTCTTTTATAAAGAAGTGGGAGAAGGAGTTGGGGAGGGAGCTTACTCCCCCAGAGGGGTCATTGATCCTAAGCAGAGCAACAGCTACGTCAGTCAATAGTAAAATCTTGGAGCTGAACTATAGATGCCTTACCAGGATGTACCTGACCCCAGAACGCCTGAACAAATTCCAGAACGGACCCCCACAACACTGTTGGAGGGGGTGCAAGGAAGTGGGATCAATGACCCATATCTGGTGGCAATGCCCGACAATAAAAATATTTTGGAGAGAGGTGAGGGGATTTATTAAAGACATAACAGGGACCAACATTCTAGACGACCCTTGGGTTTGCCTATTTCACCTGAGCGAAATGTCCAATAAAGCCTGTCTGAGATCGTTACTGCCGCATCTTTTAGATGCGGCCAAAAGCCTGATACCCAAATACTGGAGAAGAATAGAGAGACCAGCTATGAAGGATTGGTTAGAGAAAGTTAATGAAATACACAACCTAGAATACTTAAGATATAGTGAGGGGATGAAAATGGGCGCCTTCGAGGAAAAATGGAAAAGGTGGGAAGAGTTTAAAGTGTCCCTGAGAGCGGCAGAAATATGGACAGCCGAGGTAGGAAGATAAAGAGATAAAGAGACCCAGAGAGCAACAGCTTAATGACCTCGGAAGCTGAAACAGAGGGATTGGATGAAGATAGGGAGAGAAGGGGGGAGCAGGAGGGGATGCACGGTCTTGGGGGGGAGTTAGGGGGGGTAGGGGGGGATGGAGAGAAATGTATAAAGATAAAATGTTTAAATACAACATAAACAAGCTTTGCAAGATAAAAAAAAAAAAAAAAAAGTACAATCAGCATTACCACGATGATGAGAAGCAGGAATGGGATGAAATTGGAAGTACTGATAACTGAAAAACGATTCCCAGACAAATAATCTTGCTGAGTGGAAAAAAAAAAAGAAAAAAAAAAAGAAGTAGCCAGCACACAGAGGTGTAGGGAGTTTGCTCCCTTACCAAACTAGATAGAGAGTGAGGACCACTGTAAGGAATGCCTCATTCCTGTTAGGATGATTGCTAGCTTTGTCAATCCTAAAACATTAGTATTATTAGTGAAAATAAAGAAATATCAGTGCCTCTTTTTGGTGGTCCTCAACAGCAGTCCTGAAATTTGGAAGGTGTGCCCAAAAAAAACAAGCAAATGAATGAAGACTAGACTCCAGTATAGCCTGCAGGCTCCCTGCAGCTGATCTTTTCCCTGTTATTGACTTACTGTTTTCTGTTCTGCATGTCTGCATGGGGTGGGGGTAGGCTTACTGGTAGAAGAGAAGGCTTTGCCTCCTCATGTCAGAGATGGTTTACTATTTACTGATGAAAGAATATTCAAGCAGCAGAAGGAGAAATGAAGAAAGCATAAATAAAATAAATGCAGCAGAAAAAGGGAGATCCTTGCACTGTAGGACCTGGGGTAAAGCTCCCTCTACTACACTAAAGACATCAGTGAGCAGCACTTTAGTGACATCAAATCTCAATCTTTAGAGTAGAAGTTAGAGGCAGCAGTGCTTTAGCATCTCACAGCAGATGTATTGTACACATACAAGGCTGTAGGTACAGGAGTGCCTTGGCACAGTCACATATCAGAAAGTGTACTGCTAATTTTTCATATGAATTCATGATCCATAAATTGTTTGTTATGCATTGTTTGCACAGAATGGTCGTATATTGTTTATGTTGATGCAATGTGTATTTATGATATATGTTTTTAAATGTTATACAAATAAAATTTAGATGAATCTTTTTAAATATACTGTATATTGTAGTAGTTGATACCGAATTTGGCACCTAAAAATCCCCCTTTCTTTCCCACAATCTCCCTATTTAGGGATATGTGGGGATCACCCTTTCAATATACTACATTTACAGTTTTTGATGATAGGCTCCCCTCCCACCCAACACCCAACCCATAATATTATATATATATATATATATATATATATATATATATATATATATATATATATATATATATATATATATATATATATATATATAACAGAACTTCAATGCAAAAAACAGATTCCTACATCTACACAAGTGAGGTGAATGCAGGAATTCATCCCCCCCCCACCAGGACATAGTATTCTGACAGTGGGGACTCTCCACTGTCAGAATACACTTGTAGCGGTCATATATTTGGTATGTAATGTAATATATGTTATATCTTAGCATCTGGCGCCATCTAGCGGCCAAAATATGAAAGGACTACATCTTTATCTTTTATTGTTCAGAAGTTTGACATGGACGTTTTTGTTTGTTTACATTGGGACATTAACTTGACCTACCCACAATGCCCATTAACTCCCATGAACCTCAGGGAAGAGAACTGCATTGTGGGAAGAAAATAAAAGGGCTGGGAGGATCTGTGTGAGGTCACCAGCACAGCGCAGCCTACCTCCACGGAACAGCGATCTGAGCAGCAGTACTGTGACACACCAGAGAGCTAGACTGACAGTGGGGAAAGACTGGGAAGGAGCCAGAGGAGCCTGTCAGAGTCACCTGGGAGTTCCGGAGTGTCTTATTGTGTGGAGCGGAGCATCGCAGCAGTGCCGGCCAGCCGGAGACAGAACCCTATACATCAGAACGGAGTCTTCTGACAACACTGTCCTGGTGCGTGAGAGGGCTGTTGCCCAAAAGCTTCTTGATGCACTTTTATACATCCGTCTACACAAGACAGAGTTGCTGGGACCCATAGTCCCACAAGCAAAATTTAAGAGGATTTAGTACTGAGTCCCTGGCATCAAAGTTAGTTATAGTGCTGCTGCACCAGAACCTTACTTTTAAATTTTCAGTCTACTTTGATCAGGAGTCATTAACCCTTTGGATTACAAATCTACTTTGTTTTTGCTAGCAAAAGAAAAGAAGGACTGTTTAGTAAAACACAAGGCCTTGTGTCCCTTTACTATATTTGGGTAGTGTGATACTAAATGAGGGAGCTCTCTAATTGTTGTACTACACTTTATCAAGTTAGTCTTTGATTTATTATAGTAATAAAGCGCACAGGAAATAGGATAGTGCTCATAGTGAGATAAATTCACTCTGACGGTTATCCTATTTACTTTGCTACACCACTCATATATTATTTCAGACATTTTATACCTGTATTGTATCTTTGTAATATAAAGTTCAGTTGACTGTCAGACTATGTTGGTCTGACAGTACAACCATTGTAGTTTAAACCTTCTAAAACAATTACAGTAAATAAGGTTATTATTCAAGTATAACTGTGTTAGTGTTGTTTTCCTCTTCATCACCAGCCAAGAGGAGGGTAATGTAACTACAGACAGGTATATTATATTGAGTATTGTGAACTTGTCTTTATGATTTTGTTTTGACTGCACACTATTACACCACAGCTGTCAGGGGGACTGAGATAATTTAAAGGGGAAATAAAGCAGAGTACAGGCCCAAATAAATTCCAGCAGCTCCTTCGGGGGCTAGTGCTATACACTGTTCAGCGATGTAGCCGATTGGCTGTAGCTGCTGATCCAAAAAGGTTTTCCAGCAGGTCCGTTCAACAGAAGCTGATTTAATGACTGACTTCTGTTGAACAGGGAGGGCTACACACAATCGAAATTTAGATTGTCCCTGCTGAACTGGCTCGAATTTCGATCAATGTGTAACCAGCTTTAGAAAACAATACTTATTAGTCCCCCTGTAAGTCTATGAAAGAACTTGCAAAACACTGACTGTTAATTGGCCTGTAGTTAACCACCACCACCCTCTATAATGGAAAATTAAAGGTAAAGAAGTGTCATATGAATGTGCTGGTTAACAGCTTTGATGCAATATAGTAAAACACTAGACTTGCCATAACAAAACAGAAGAAGTTTTCTCAACAACATTGTAATCTGCAGGAAGCACTTTTAAAACTCAGCATGGGCACTGGATGTAACATTTTAATATTTCCAGATTTTACATAGTCAACGGCAAAACACATCTTTTAATTTCAGATCATCTATAGAATAGTAAAAAGGAATAGAAAAGTAATTGTGTAAGATTCTCTATGCATTGTGCTATGCAGCAAATGACAGTTACCGCAATTAAAATGGTATTGTAGGGTAGCATGAGAACAAAGGATAAAATGAAACATTTTACTATAATATTCTCAGTGATTATGTATAACTTGAAGCTTTTTGAACTAGGAATGTGGCAGCTCTAATTTTCATATATTTTCTAAATTTAAACATTTCCAGTCTTAAAATCTCCACTTACATTATGCAAGAGAATCTTGGATGAAAAGGATAAATGTATGTCTTTAAAGTAAACCTCTGGCTATATTAAAACTATACCACGACTACTAGAACATGGCGTTAAAATCATATCTATAGGAGGTGGTCATTAGCTGCATATCAGAGTATCCAGGATTCTCTGGACTATCTTTAGAAAATCTAAGGGGATGTTAGAACAGTTGGAGGAGCCTTATTTACTCAGTAATGCTGCGTACACACAAACGGAATTTCCGTCAGAAAAACCATCCAAGAATTACCATGAAACACAGTGAAGACAGTCCTCATCAAGTGGAGAAAATATAGCAGAACAGTGACATTACCAAGAACTGGACATCCCTCCAAAATTGTTGAAAAGACGAGAAGAAGGGAGACTGGCAAAAGGCCTACAGCAACATTAAAGAAGCTGCAGGAAAATCTGGCAAGTACTGGCTGTGTGGTACATGTGACAATAATCTCCGTAATTTTTCATGTCTGGGCTATGGGGTAGAGTGGTATGAAAAAAAACATCCAAGCCCGGCTACATTTTGCAAAAATACATCTGAAGTCCCAAAAGCATGTGGGAAAAAATGTGTTATGATCTGATGAAACCAAAGTTGAACTTTTTGGCCATATTTCCAAAAACAACACTGCACATCACCAAAAGAACACCATACCCACTGTGAAGCATGGTGGTGGCAGCATCATATATTGCCAAGTCAAGATGGGGCATGCTGATAGACTCATACTTAAAAAGACTGAGTGCTGTAATAAAATCAAAAGGAACTTCAACAAAGTATTAGTTTAAGGGTGTGCACACTTATGCAACCATATTTTTTTATTTTTTTATTTTTACTTCCTGCCACCTTAAAGATTTCAGTTTGTTGTTCAACTGAGTTGTACACTTTATAGGTCACATTAAAGGTGGAAAAAGTTCTGAAAATATTTATCTTTGTCTCAATTTTTACATCACAGAAACATGGCATTTTAACAGGGGTGTGTAGACTTTTTATATCCACTGTAGGTACTTACACTGCTTGCATTTAAAAAAAATACATTTAATAAAATTTTAAAGTGTAAAGCTTCTAGGCAAAGTATTTCGTTTTGTTATGAACAGAGTGGGGAAGGGTTGTACCCTCTGTCTGGGAGATTTACCACTCTATTTGACTGTACTTGTCTTGATAACCATTGTCACAGAGACACAAAGTGAGGGGAAATGAAACATTTTAGATTTGTCCTCAGAACAAGAGATGAGGGTAAATCTTCCAATGCGGACACTTGTTCTAGAGACAACTATCTAAAAAGGGGTTTCCCCACACTTTGAGAGATTTCTTCTAATTTACCATTGCATTTCTAGAACAGGAAGTAAATCGAAATTTCTCCAAGAGCCCAATGGTACACAAAGCAAAAACCAAACTGGCAGGGCTCTCAGTCCCTCCCTACTATATCCAAAGAAATATTTTTGGACTATACAAACACTTTAATGAATACAGAGCTCCATTATTGTGTCTTTTTTTATCTGTCTGGAGCTTAGCCTTAGGTTTTTCTTTCAAACTTTCTTTTAAAGAAGAATGCTTTCAGACTTTGAGATAGTGCCGATTGATTGATTGATTCATTAATTAAATGTACTGGTAAGCCTGAAGCACATGCAATTCTGACAGACATAATATGAAATCTTAATGGAATAGGTTATTAAAATAGTACATGACCTGGGGAAGATAAAGGGCATTAGCATAAAGATTATATAGCTGGAGCTTACACTATTTCCACATCCAATTTATATTTTCAGTGGTAAATGCAAAACCCTTCTTTTCAAGGGTTGGCATAACTGCAAATGAAAGAAAACCTGTTCTTGGAAATATGCAGGCTTTCATTACTGACCTCTCCTTCAGAAAATTCTGTTTACCTGGCTTTCCAAATGCTTTGATAATTTCTGAACCACTAAATAGGGATATGTATGCAGAGGAAAAAAATCTGACTGCAATGCATGCTTGTTTCAGGTTAGTGACTCAAAAGACATTGCTGCCCAAAATTACCAGGGCAACTAGCTATTTTAACAGAAGGTTAGTCATTTTTCTCTCACTGAAGATAAATCCAAACAAACACAATGTTCACAAATATATTTGCAATACAAGAAAAAAACCTCAAAGCATGTGTGAAGATTTTGCAGGCCACAGTTCTCACAGGGTACTCATATCCCCTGCACCAGATGTGAATAAATGATGTGTTATTTGCAAATTACATAGATTTTCCACCAAAGAAGCTATTATGCAAGTTATGAGAACCATACAACTTGTGCACTTTGATGGCGCAAAACACCTGCTTTTCCTGGATTTATTCAGGAGAACACTCAAGATGCATAGAGCTTTATATTCTCTACTGGAGATGCTCCACCAAGAGGGGATCACATAACACTGGGGATTCCCAATCCATCTGATTATGACCAAAGATGGGAAAACTTTAAATCTTCAGGACAAAACCAATCTTCTCAGTTTCTTCAACCAACTGGAGATCGAAATCCTGGACTGGAGGACTTTGAAAGTTTCCTTATGCCACGCTGCTCAAAACCTTGGCAGTCATCTGATCTACACAGGACAGGAGTCCGAAGGAGCCCCAATGGGAGCCCTAAGAGTTTGCATGTCTCCTTTGCATTGACTGCTATCAAGAACTGAATTTACTGGTCCCTGCAGGTGACACCCTAAGCCACCTTGGAAAATAAACTTCCAGTTAGACATTAGACATGTGCACACTGAAATATTTCGTTTCGGAATTTCGTTTTCGTCTGAAAAAATTTTTTATTTAGTTACTCCCGAAATTCGTTTTTATTTATTTCGTTTTTCGTTAAAAATTGCATTCGTCCGAAAATCCAAATTAAGGTCGAATCTGTCATTGAAGGCTTATGGTGTCTGTCGAATGTTCAAAGAAGATTCGACGGAGCAGCTAAACTGTACAATGCCGTATAGTTTACCTGCTCCGTCGAATCTTCTTAGAACTTTCAACAGACACCATAAGCCAAAGTACGTGTGTACTTAGTTCTAGCTATTTTACTGCTCCACCTCTTTGGTTACAATCAGCCAATAACATTCATCATCATCATTATTTTTATTTATCTTTTCTCCCCTACGTCGAATCTTTTCTCCCCTACGTCGAATCTTTTCTCCCCTACGTCGAATCTTTCCTCCCCTACGTCAAATCTTTCCTCCCCTACGTGGAATCTTTCCTCCCCTACGTCGAATCTTTTCTCTCTATGTAGAATAATCTTGGACTAATAGAGCTGAGGTTAGGCACATTCGACCACAGGTTTGATGGACACAGATTGTTATTGTCATCATCATGTCGAATCTCCTATCTATATCGAACTGTTGTAGCAACGAAAACTAAAATAAAGCATTTGTTTATGTCGGATCTTTCGTTTTTCGGACTCTGCACTTTCGTTATCGTTTGTTAAAACGATAACGAAAATACCTAAAATTCGGACGAAAATGCATTCGGACGAAAACGAATGCACATGTCTATTAGACATATCTCTTTTCCACAGGGCAATTACTTACATTACAACCACCTGGAACCTTCAGGGCCCTGGTGCAAGAAACCATGAAGGCCCCCCTGTCCCCCACCCGGGGCCCTTACCACTGATCCCGGGGGCCCTATACTCCCAATGTGGAACCCTTTATTAAAGTCCAGCAGCAGGCTACCTTTGTGCCATCTTGGGGTCCCCCGAGCCAGAACGTCAGAGCAAGTGCGACCTTTGTGACCCTTGTAGTTCCGCCACTGGTGTCAGTAGTTTTTTATTTGTATTTTTAAATTATTTTTACCATTATTTTATTTTGTCACATTTTTATTTTTTACATATTATTTGGTGAAATATCAGGGGTCTAAACCCCTGATGTTTCACTTTTGAGGCAGAGAAAGGGACTGAGAACAGACTCATCAGTCCCTTTCTCTGCAGAGCTTCCCGTTCATTCATAAACTGAGGCATAGTAAGCAACACAGTTTACTATGCCCCAGCTATGAATTAATAAAAACAAAAAACGATCACTGACTTTTTTCATTAAGAAAAGAAAAGGGCCGGAAATTACATATCTTCCAGCCCCTTTCCCACTCTTCGCAGCCAGCGGAAGGTGGGAGGGGGTAACCTTGCAGCGCTGCAGGATGGCAGGGAAGCACACAGCAGCCCAGGGCAGCAGGACAGGGATAGGGAGGCAGCAGGAGTGGCATGTAGAGGAACTGATGCCCTCCATTTCCCTCCAGCAGCTGGAGGGAGAAGAGGAAAAGTGGGCATTCAGCAGCTACATGGAGGGATCAGTTTCCCTATATGCTGCCTCCCCCACTGCCCTCCTATCCTATCCGTAAACCCCTGCCCCTTGGAGAACTCTTCCTCTATGTCAAAGGTATTGAATTACAATTCAGGCAGGTCTGGTCAGTAAAATTTTCTTCCAGCAGCGGCCACAATTCAAAATTTGTGGTATGACTCAGTTCCTAGTATATATGTTAGCAGTATCGAATTTTGCCACTTTGTCAGGAATCAGTAGCAGGAATGGACAAATCTGCACAGCTGCACTTGGAAACTGAGACCAGACTATATACAGTCAGGTCCATAAATATTGGGACATCGTCACAATTCTAATTTTTTTGGCTCTATACACCACCACAATCGATTTGAAATGAAACAAGATGTGCTTTAACTGCAGACTTTCAGCCTTAATTTGAGGGTATTTATATGGTGAACGGTGTAGGAATTACAACTGTTTGTGTATGTGCCTCCCACTTTTTAAGGGACCAAAAGTAATGGGACAATTGGCTGCTTAGCTGTTCCATGGCCAGGTATGTGTTATTCCCTCATTATCCCATTTACAAGAATATATAACAATAGGTAGGGGACCAAGGGACGGGGGAGGGGTATACGGTATGGAGATACCGATGGGAAAAGTGGTTACTGTAGCAATTAAAGGTCAGTACAATGTAATTAGAGTAAAAGGTAACAATTTATTAAAGATGATAAAACACCTGCGTATGGTGGACATACAATTAAATGATTGATGCACTTAAGAATACAATGCCATATCTATTGTGGTGGCATTTTTTTAATAAGATTTGACATGTCCCAGTAAGGTCTTTCACCATACGACATCACTTCCCATATAACAATGCCATAACTCCAGACATCACTAGCAGATGTGAACTTTCTGTATGAGATTGCTTCTGGAGCAGTCCAGCGAATCGGAATCTTCCCTCCCAGAGAGCTGGTATACGTGGGGTCAGATCGACTGTTCTCCAAGAACCTGGACAGACAAAAGTCAGACACTTTACAGACGAGATTGCTGTTCACCAGGATATTACGGGCAGCAAGATCACGGTGAACATAGTTCATCTCAGATAGATACTTCATTCCTGATGCAATGCCACGCAGTATGCCCACTAGCTGGATAACTGTAAACTGCCCGTCATTCATCCTTAGGAAGGAGTGAAGGGCTCCATTCTCCATAAACTCTGTTAAGATCATCACCGGACGACTCCTGGTCACAACTCCCTCTAGCCGTATGATGTTTGGATGATCAAACTGCCCCATAATGCTCGCTTCACCAAGAAAGTCACGTCTTTGCTGTTCAGTATAGCCTGCTTTCAGAGTCTTGATTGCCACCAGCTGCTCCCTGCGTCCTGCCTGTTTAAGTCGTCCACAATAGATATGGCATTGTATTCTTAAGTGCATCAATCATTTAATTGTATGTCCACCATACGCAGGTGTTTTATCATGTTTAATAAATTGTTACCTTTTACTCTAATTACATTGTACTGACCTTTAATTGCTACAGTAACCACTTTTCCCATCGGTATCTCCATACCGTATACCCCTCCCCCGTCCCTTGGTCCCCTACCTATTGTTATATACTATTGTATTGGTTACAGCAACTACACCTTACAGGTGCATGGCCAGGACCTGATCAGTATTGGACTGATCAGAATATCTACACACACCTGCTTTTGCCCCTTCCCCCCCTCCCCCTTTTTTCTGATTATCCCATTTACAAGAAGCAGATAAAAGGTCCAGAGTTCATTTCAAGTGTACTATTTGCATTTGGAATCTGTTGCTGTCAGCTCTCAATATGAGATCCAAAGAGCTGTCGCTGTCAGTGAAGCAAGCCATCATTAGGCTAAAAAAACAAAACAAACCCATCAGAGAGATAGCAAAAACATTAGGTGTGGCCAAATCAACTGTTTGGAACATCCTTAAAAAGAAAGAACGCACCAGTGAGCTCGGAAAACAACTGTGGTGGATGACCAGGGGAATTCTTTCCCTGGTGACGAAAACACCCTTCACAACAGTTGGCCAGATCAAGAACACTCTCCAGGAGGTAGGTGTATGTGTGTCAAAGTCAACAATCAAGAGAAGACTTCACCAGAGTGAATACAGAGGGTTCACCACAAGATGTAAACCATTGGTGAGCCTCAAAAACAGGAAGGCCAGATTAGAGTGTGCCAAACAACATCTAAAAAAGCCTTCACAGTTCTGGAACAACATCTTATGGACAGATAAGACCAGGATCAACTTGTACCAGAGTGATGGGAAGAGAAGAGTATGGAGAAGGAAAGGAACTGCTCATGATCCAAAGCATACCACCTCATCAGTGAAGCATGGTGGTGGTAGTGTCATGGTGTGGGCATGTATGGCTGCCAATGGAACTGGTTCTCTTGTATTTATTGATGATGTGACTGCTGACAAAAGCAGCAGGATGAATTCTGAAGTGTTTCGGGCAATATTATCTGCTCATATTCAGCAAAATGCTTCAGAAACTCATTGGACGGCACTTCACAGTGCAGATGGACAATAACCCGAAGCATACTGCGAAAGCAACCAAAGAGTTTTTTAAGGAAAAGAAGTGGAATTTTATGCAATGCCAAGTCAATCACCTGACCTGAATCGGATTGAGCATGCATTTCACTTGCTGAAGACAAAACTGAAGGGAAAATGCCCCAAGAACAAGCAGGAACTGAAGACAGTTGCAGTAGAGACCTGGCAGAGCATCACCAGGGATGAAACCCAGCTTCTGGTGATGTCTATGCGTTTCAGACTTCAGGTTGTAATTGACTGCAAAGGATTTGCAACCAAGTATTAAAAAGTGAAAGTTTGATGGATGATTGTTAATCTGTCCCATTACTTTTGGCCCCTAAAAAGTGGGAGGCACATATGCAAACTGTTGTAGTTCCTTCACCGTTCACCTGATTTGGATGTAAATACTTTCAAATTAAAGCTGAAAGTCTGTAGTTAAAGCACATCTTGTTTGTTTAATTTCAAATCCATTGTGGTGGTGTATAGAGCCAAAAAGATTAGAATTGTATTGATGTCCCAATATTCATGGACCTGACTGTGCGTGCAGGATTTAAAACATCATTTTTGTGTAATTAAAAAATGTAACTATATTTTGAATGTGTTGAATATAAATGTAGCCAACAGCGGACTACAGTTATCTGGCACTGCAGACTTACCCACTCCCGTCTTTGACTGTCCCTGTGTTCCTCCAGTGCTGGGCTTGAAATTACTTGCATAATCTTCCTGAGTCCAGCAGAGAGCAGTGAAGAGACTGTAGTCTCCTGAACAGACATCCTGATTCTGCAGAACTACATAGTTGCCAACATTGTAAAAAAAATTTTAGGGACACTTTTTGGTTTGTAGGTGGAGTCTTATTATAATTAGGAGGTGGGGCATGCGTTTGTTGGTGTGACATAGGAAAAAAAGAAAAATGGGCGTGGTTTGCGTGAAATAGTTTGCGTGGCTTATATGAGCGTGGTTCAAATGGGGGTGTGGTTAGAGTCTGAGATGAATGAGAGATGGAGAAAGAAAGGGGAAAAGAGGGAGGGAGGGAGGGAGAGAGAAGGAAAGAAGGAGGGAAGGAAAGAGGGATGGAGGGACAGCAGGCCCAGATCCTACACCACAAAAGAAATGTGTATTCCAGAGTTTAACAAATCGGCAGATAAAGATACCCCAAACACCCAGTGTTAGCGCTTCAATCACCCCAGCACCATGGTTGTTGTGGTGTCAGGATGATTGAAGTGCATTATTACTATTATTACATTTTAACATAGAATTAAATCATTCAACTCACCATAATCCTGAATCAGTGGGACCCCTGAGCATCACCGGCCACATCGCCTGCCTACAGGTGCCCCCAACAGAGTCCGTCCTTACATCAGGTGCCCCCAGAAGCAGAGGCCCTCCTTACAGATCTGTGTCCCTGGCAGCAGAGCCCCTCCTTACATCAGGTGTCCCCAGCAGAGTCCCTCCTTACACCAGGTGTCCCCAGCAGAGTCCCTCCTTACATCAGGTGTCCCAGCAGAGTCCCTCCTTACACCAGGTGTCCCCAGCAGAGTCCCTCCTTACACCAGGTGTCCCCAGCAGAGTCCTTCCTTACACCAGGTGTCCCAGCAGAGTCCCTCCTTACACCAAGTGTCCCTAGCAGAGTCCCTCCTTACACCAGGTGTCCCCAGCAGAGTCCCTTCTTACACCAAGTGTCTCCAGCAGAGTTCCTCCCTACATACAGTGTCCCCAGCAGAGTCCCTCCTTACACCAGGTGTCCCCAGCCGAGTCCCTCCTTACACCAGGTGTCCCCAGCAGAGTCCCTCCTTACACCAAGTGTCCCCAGCAGAGTCCCTCCTTACATCAGGTGTCCCCAGCAGAGTCCCTCCTTACATCAGGTGTCCCCAGCAGAGTCCCTTCTTACACCAGCTGTCCCCAGTAGAGTCCTTCCTTACACCAGCTGTCCCCAGTAGAGTCCCTACTTACACCAGGTGTCCCCAGCAGAGTCCCTCCTTACATCAGTGTCCCCAGCAGAGTCCCTCCTTACATCAGGTGTCCCAGCAGAGTCCCTCCTTACACCAGGTGTCCCAGCAGAGTCCCTCCTTACATCAGGGGTCCCCAGCAGAGTCCCTCCTTACATCAGGTGTCCCCAGCAGAGTCCCTTCTTACACCAGCTGTCCCCAGTAGAGTCCTTGCTTACACCAGCTGTCCGCAGTAGAGTCCCTCCTTACACCAGGTGTCCCCAGCAGAGTCCCTCCTTACATTAGTGTCCTCAGCAGAGTCCCTCCTTACATCAGCTGTCCCCAGTAGAGTCCCTCCTTACACCAGGTGTCCCCAGCAGAGTCCCTCCTTACACCAGGTGTCCCCAGCAGAGTCCCTCCTTACACCAGGTGTCCTCAGTAGAGTCCCTCCTTACACCAGGTGTCCCCAGTAGATCGCCTCCTTACACTAGGTGTCCCCAGTTACCAGTGGTGTCATTAGGGTTGATGTCACCCAGTGCGTAAAAACATGGTGTCACCCCCCACACCAACTATAGTCCTCCCTCAGTACAGAACCCCCTCCCGCAGTACAGACCCTCCTCACTAAGTGCAGACCCCCCTCCCGCAGTACAAACCCCCCTCCAGCAGTATAGATCCCTCTCACTAAGTACAGACCCCCCTCCCATACTGCAGATCTCCCTCAGTGCAGACCCCCTCCCTCAGAACAGACCCTCCTGGGCAAACCATCCCCCCTCCATCTGTATCACCCCCCATCAGAACAGACCCCCAGGATAACCCACCCCCCAATATGTACAGACCTCCCCCAGGACAAACCACCCCCCATATGTACAGACCCCCCCAGGACAAACCACCCCCTTATGTACAGACCCTCCAGGACAACCCACACCCCCATATGTACAGACCCCCCTGGACAAACCACTCCCCTATATGTACAGACCCCCCCTGGACAAACCACCCCCATATGTACAGACCCCCCCAGGACAACCCACCCCCTCCACTCATGCACTGGGGGGCAAGTGGAGGATTCAACGTACAGCCGCCCAGAGAGTTGCTTGCTCAGACTGTCACTCTCCGGGCGGCATGCTTGTGACAGGAGGCAGCCGCAGTGAGTGTGAGTGTGAGAGTCTCACTCAGCGCGGCGCCAGGAACCAGGGCTCTCCATCACAGGAGACCAGCTCTTGGATGCCGAAGGGGAAGAACCAAGAGGCAGAGCCCGGGTGGCAATGAAAGCGGCTGCCAATAGAAATGGAGCTCCATTTCTATTGGCAGCTGCATTCATTGCCACACGGGCTCTGCCTCTTGTTTCTTCATCATGAGCTGGACATCAGTAAAATGACCGCGACGGAGACAGCATCACCTAGTGCCGGCCGCGGACCTCTAGTGGCAGCAGCGGCAATGGCGGGGAAAAAAAAATGGGAAAACGCAGATTTCCCGCCACATTTCCCAGGAAACGGTAAGACAGGGACAAAGGTATGAATCCCGGGAATGTCCCGGGAAATTCGGGACAGTTGGCAAGTATAGAACTATATAAAACTGAAGGAATACAGGTCCAAAAAAACGTCGCCCAAACCTGTGTTACCACCTCTGCGCTAAAATTATCAAGGCCCTATCAGAGCTGCCACTTAAATAGTGAAGTATAAAAAAACTGAATTCACCAGACAATAGTAGGGATGAATAGTGGCGCTAACCCCCAAATGGTGGGGATACACCAGACACACCTATATACATATATTTTTCCACAATCAAGATATTTTTCCTGTTGATATCAATTTAACATCATATTGTTATTTCCATTCTACACTACTGTCACAGGGTGTTATGTAATTCATTTTATATATTATTATTTTATTATTATTATAATTTAATTTCATTATGTAATATATTCAAATTTTGGGTAATAGGGAATGTCACCTCACCCATGCTTTATTAATTAACTATAGGTGTATTATATGTTTATCCAGTACACTTCTGTAGTCACTGCAATTCATTGGTGTATATAGGAGTGTCTGGTGTATCCCCACCATTTGGGGGTTAGCGCCACTATTCATCCCTACTATTGTCTGGTGAGATCAGTTTTTATAAGTATGGAACTATCCCTGGACTACACATCCCAGCATGCCATCTGCTCCAAAAAAAGAACTCTGGGAAAGGCTTTAAAAAGGGTCAGCAGACTAGGCCCAAGTCTCTTGCTTCCCGGGGTCCATCAAGTACACACCCCTCCGCTGCTGTGCGAGAGGGCTGCGGCCTACCACGTGGCGACATGGCGATCCCAGCACCGACTCAGGCAGGTCCAACGCCGTTTGCTACACAAGGAGACATCACTGCAGTGTCGCTGTAACCCACTAGATCAGACAAGTCACGGTCACAGCAGACGTTCTGGCATCTCCGCTCGTTCTGCAAAATGATGCATCGACTTGAATCGCTCTTCAGGAGGTTCATGTGTTGTTCTTCAGTTTGGTGAGAGGGCATCTGCCCACCAATGCAATCTTTGTTTTATCCTATCTCACAGAACACTGTATACAGACACCTTACACCTGTAATTACTCTAAGGATTACAACTAGCCAGGCACAGCTGTTTTTCTTTGACCAGATACCACAGTGCCAAATTAAGGATTCTTGTTCTATGAGCTCCTACTTGCCTCTAAAGATCATTGCGAGGCCTTGAATCCTGGACATTGTTATACTATTGCCATTTAAAGGGGCACACCCCTAAGACCTAGAATACCCAGTCTCTCATTAGGATTAAATGTATAATAGGTCACCCTGGGGTTCGCCTTTTTGCAGTGATAGTATATACAGCAGCTAGTGGAGTTCTTTAGATATTCATTCATTTATTGTCTGTTCCTATGTGCATTGCTATTTTATACCTGTAATTTCAAGCTGTTTACTTTATTATCTCAGGGGACCTTTTCAACTGAGTTTTGGCTGTTTACCCAGGACTTAATTGACCAATACCCTGTTACTTGACTCTCCATTTTAGTAAAATCAGAGAGCTTATCAATCTGCATTGTGTCTGTGTGTTATTTAAAGGTACACACAATATGTCTGAACCTAGAATGTCAGGAGGGCTGGAAAGTTCACAGGGTCAAAGTGGCGCAGATGAACATCCAATTCTAAGCAACCCCCAAGGGGGGCAGTGCTACATATATTAAATTAATTACTGTATATATGCAGTATACCAGCCCTCAAATTTCCCACTCACCTACTTGCATTTTGCGAGTAGAAAATTAGGGCTGGCGAGCGTGGGCTGCCTTGGAGGAGGGGGGGCGAGCACTGTTCTCCCAGCCAGGGGAAGAGAGGAAAGGAAGAGTTGAGCTGGCCGATCATGAGAGAGCAGGGATTGCCTGCTGTAACAGCTATGCAGCTCACGTCACACAATCCCACCTCCTCGCCCTGCACCGCTCACATCACACAGTCCCGCCTCCTCGCCCTGCGCCGCCCACATCACACAGTCCTGCCTCATTGCCCAGCACATTTGATAGACAGAATACTGGTCCAATGTCAGAAGGCCCTGAGGCTGGACTGTGTGACGTAAGCAGCGCAGGGCGAGGAGGCGAGACTGTGTGACATGAGTGGCACAGGATGAGGAGGTAGGATTGTGTGATGTGAGTGGCACCGGGAACCCAGCAATTCAAATGAAAGCTGTTACAGTGAGCAATCCCCGCTCTGATATGATCGGCCAGCTCGACTCTTCCTCTGCACAGGTGAGCCTGTACTGACAAGCACAGGTAAGATTGTATTGACAGACACAGGTGAGACTGTACTGACGGGCACAGATCAGACTGTATTGATGGGCACAGGTGAGACTGTACTGTCAGGCACAGGTGAGACTGTACTGATAGGCACAGGTGAGACTGTAGTGATGGGCACAGGTGAGCCTGTATTAAAGGGCACAGGTGAGGCTATATTAATGGGCACAGGTGAGACTGTACTGACGGGCACAGGTGAGACTGTACTGATGGGCACAGGTGAGGCTATATTGATGTGCACATGTGAGACTGTACTGACAGGCACAGTTGAGACTTTTTTTCATGGGCACAGGTGAGGCTGTATTGACGGGCACTGGTCAAGCTGTATTGATGGGCACTGGTCACGCTGTATTGACAGGCACTGGTCACGCTGTGCTGATGAGACCTGGTAAGGTTGTTGTTATTTTTGTAACTTAATTTTGTAACTTAATTCTGCATAAAACATTTAAGTGTAATTTCAAGAGATCATTTATGAGGGTGTGTTTAGGGGCGGGGCATGGTTGGGGGCAACTGGTGGCGGGTAGCTCAGGACTTGAAATTTTTAGCCCTGCAGTATACAGTATATTTTCTCTTAAAATAAAGTATTTAAGAATCAATAACATTTCTGATTCTGTCACATTACAGGACTAGATCTAATAATGGATGGTCCTGCAAAGAAATGTTTTTGAAATTTATAGCCTTGAATCACCTGAATTTGTCTCTCTGTCTTTTTGTGCACTTTTAAAAGCAAAACATGAACATTTTTGTGGAGATTTTGAACTTACCTGGTTTGCTATGTTTCAACCCCTTCACTCACAATCGTAAAAATAAAATTTTCTGTATGTGTTTAGTAAAGAGTCAGATCTGAGCATTTTCTGCTCAATCTCAAATCAATTCCTTCATTTTGCTGAAACTCAATTACCCCATTCCTATCAGCTGGAGACACAATTGTGCCAGGCAGGAGATTTGGTTCATAGCAGTGATTTCATCCCACAGGAATCAGAGAACATTCAGAAAAGACTAGGAGCATTCACACTCATCTAGCATCAATAAAGAGGCATTCCCGCTTGGACATGAAAACTGCAGGAGACCACAGGATTCTCTGATGTCCAGTGGATATATTATTTAAATAGCATTCTCTGTTATCCACCCAGACATACAATTACTGCTATGTGTCATTCTGTGGGCAGAGGGTGATTATTCTAACCTGAAGCATGTCACTTTCATCAGCTGTGAGCAATCAACTCTCTCCGTAAAAGCTGGTTAACAATATAAATCACATAGTAAAACACAGTAGACTTCTATAGAATTCATTACAATAATGTAATCACGAGATATCTGTGGGGTTGATTTTTTAAAACTAGAGCAAAGCTATCAGAAATAAAAACTGGGCTGTGCAATCGATCAGATCCCTAGTTTCATTTTTGCCAGTGCAAGGAACATCAAATCTGATTTGTTACTATAGGCAACATCTTCTTTCTGGAAAGAACAACAGCATGGTTGCATATAAACTGACTATATGCATTATACCTATCTATGCAGCAGCTGGTGCTGTAGTATTATAGTGTATAGTTCATGTATTCTATGATATAATATGATGTATTGTATATCTATGTTCAGTGTACTTGTTTGTGTTCTCTTCCTGTTCCATGATAATGATATCCTCCATAAAAGTAAAGCCGTTTGCTGTATCCAAGAAGCTTCCAGTGCAAAATTTCAATACTCTGCACAACAGGTTATGGGCCCAGAGCACCCAGCACACCCAGCATACCCAGCAGGCACCCTGCAGCACCCAGGCACTGGAAAGAGAACTCTGAGTACTGTATACAAGTTACTGAAAGATGACAAATGGTTCAGATGTGAAGTTTGCATTAGCAAAGCTGAACAATGCCAATTACCAGCTGTGGAAGTTCAAACTACAAATGCTTCTTAGCAAGGATGACTTGTGGGAAGTGCTGAATAGGAATGAGCCCGATATTCGAGTCAAACGTAAGTTTGACTCGAACATCGGGTGTTTGTCTGTTTGCCGAATTTAGAACATTATGGAGCGTTCGTCGGAAAATCGAGCGCCTGCGGAATGCCCCATAATGCACTGCAAGACCGTCAATGCACTGCGAGATTGATTTGGCCAATTACAGCGCGCTCTGCTGTGAGAGCCATGATTGGCCAAAGGTAGGGTGCCTTTGGCCAATCATGGCTCAGTCCACACCCCACACTATGTAAGGCTGCTTACATAACGGCCGTACATAGTGTTATGAATGAGAGCAGCAAAATGACATTTCTGAAGGAAAAAATGTCATTTAGAAATTGCTTGCGGCTGTAATGTATTGTCGGATCCTGGCAATATACATAAAAATCATGAAAAAAACTCCATGAGTCCATTACCCTTTGGGTCTGGTAAGAATATTAACGTGAACCCTGCGCCAAATTAAAAAAAAAATCTGTGGGGATCCACCCCAAAATCCATACTAGGCCTTTCAGGTCTGGTATGGATTTTAAGGAGAACCCCAAGCCAAAATTTAAAAAAAAAATGGCGTGGGGGATCCCCCAAAATCCATACCGGACCCTTATCCAAGAGAACGGGCCCCCCTCCTAAACTGTACCAGGCCACATGCCCTCAACATGTTGAGGGTGTTTTGGGGTCCCGGTGACGTAAACCGATGACCCCCTCTGACTTTACGTGACATCACATGATGTCAGAATGGGCAGGGTCACCCATATACATCACTGGGTGGCCCCGCCCTCGGATATATAAGAGCTTTCACTGCAAAAAGGCTGCAGTCGCGGGACGCCACCCATCGAGGCAGAGTTTTTCCGTTTTTTTTTTTCAGGTCGTCGGCGCTGGGATCTAAGATGAATTTATTTATTTTTTAATAAATGAATTGTCAAAAACTGTCTCCTGTCATTTTTACTTTTTTGACACATTTTTTAGTGAATGGGTAGGGGTACCCCTACCCATTTACATTGGTGGGGAGGGATCTGGGGGTCCCCTTGTTAAAGGGGGCTTCAGATACCCTAAAACACCCTCCCCATGTTAAGGGCATCTGGGCTGATACAGTTCAGCCAGGTTGCGGCCTGCAACCTGCCAGGTTGCGTGCTCGGATAAGGGTCTGGTATGTATTTTGGGTGGGACCCCCATGCCATTTTTTTTTATTTTGGCACGGGGTTCCCCTTAAAATCCATACCAGATCTGAAGGGCCTGGTATGGATTTTGGGGGTACCCCCACACAATTTTTTAAAACATTTTGGTGTGGGGTTCCCATTAATATTCATACCAGACTCAAAGGGCCTGGTAATGGACTGGAGGGGACTCATGCCGATTTTTTCAATGATTTTTACCTATATTGCCTGGATCCGACAATACATTACAGCCATGAGCAGTTTTACGTGAATTTTTTTCCTTTAGAAATGTCATTTTCATACACATGATATGGCGCTGTCCGAAACTTGCTAGATATTGGACAGAGGTCGCACAGACTGTATCCGCTGTAGCACGGACGCCCATTCCATGTACACCTTTGATATGTCTCCTGGGTTCGGTTGATGCTGAAATGTATCCAAAAGGCATATATATAATGGTAACTAGATTACTATACTTGGCTAGAAAACTTATAGCACGTTATTGGCTTGTGAATAACGTGCCTACGAAGGCTCAGTGGATTGCATATGTCAACTCCCTCCTCATTAGAGAGCAGTTGGCATATAGACACAGGAAGGCTCCAAAAAAATTAGACCTTATATGGCAAAACTGGCTGGATGACCCCAACCCCAACCCATTTAAATATGGATATCATAAAACAATTAAATGCAGCGCAAATAAAAATTACAAAATAGCTATCTGAAAATAAGTTTCAAACTGGTTAAATAAATAAATAAATATGAAGTAACTTTTTGGAAATGTGTTGCAAACTGGTTAAATATTAAATAAATAAATCAGAGTCCATATAATCACAGATAATATATGGCTTGAAGTATTCTTCTGATGATATCCAAGTAAATTGCTTGTCTGCAGATCTAATAAATACAATCATGAGAATGCCCTTACCAGATTAGGTGGACCCCTTAATTACAGGGGGTCTTTGAGGCATCAATGGACTGTTAGTGCACTGCTCTGCTGGATGTCTTCTACGGGAGCAAAACATCTAATATCCCGGGATCCAAAGCCAGCTGTGATGTCCGTGCGGTATAATCCAAATGAGCAGCAATAGTCTCCAACATGAGGAAATAGAGAGAAATCTAAGGGCACTCCGTATGGTAATCTCTTATAGAAAGTTTATTGTGGCATACAAATAAAAACGCTCAACAGCGCTGACAAAGTCCTCAGTAACGTAACGCCGCGTACGGGGGTAGAGCATTACCGCTGTCATCACCCACAGCCATCTCAAGTGTTCAGCTGTTCTGTCACGGACAGACAGCTTTCATTGATAAACTACCGCTTATTTACACAGCGCTGTTGAGCATTTTTATTTGTATGCCACAATAAACTTTCTATAAGAGATTACCATACGGAGTGCCCTTAGACCAAATACCACCAAATGAAAGCTCTATTTGTGGGGAAAAAAGGACGCAAATCTTGTTTGGGAATAGCATTGCATGACCGCGCAATAGTCAGTTAAAGCGACGCAGTGCCAAATTGTAAAAAGTGCTCTAGTCAGGAAGGGGGTAAAATCTTCCAGGGCTGAAGTGGTTAAAGTGACACAGAGTGGCAAGCCACTCTGCTGGTGCATAGACTCAGGTGCGACAAGCCACATGACTAACGATGAGACCTTCTTCACAAACATTATATTTACAGTGCAAAAGACAACGTCTTCCTAGCTAACGGGAAAATTATCACCTCAGAAGGTAAATGCCAGGGCTGCCTGTACTGCATTACACCACAAGGCAAGCAGAGTATCCTAGTAAAGAAAATGCTGCATGTTCCAGAACTAGAAGGCAGCCTTCTATCAGTGAATATTCTTGCAAACAAGGGTCTCACAGTTAAGTTCCGGGGTGATGAATGCACAATTCGCAATAATAAGTAATTCAGATAATTATAAAGAGAGGCTTATCAGAAGATTTGACATAGCGCCCTGCAAAGTGCTCATAAATTGCAAATGCTGTATTGAAGCAAAAGCCACAAATGCTCCCCTTCCATAGGCATCTCAAAGAAAAACTACCCACCCACTGCAGCTCATACACAGTAACGTAGTAGGTCCAATGAAAAGTCCAACGTCAGGCGGGAAGAGATATCTACTGACTTTCATTGATGATTATAACTTTCTTTGATAATTGTCCATCGCCGCCCCCCCCTATCCATGCATCCAGACCCTTTCAGGACACGGGCGCATGGATTCCAATGGGGGGGGGCTGTTTTTTTTAAGCACCGATTAGAGCCAGAGGCTCTAATAGGCTTCAAAATAGGGTGGGCTCCGGTCGCAAAGAGTGCGCTCCAATCCCACCCAGGTTTGTTACAACAGCGAATGAATATTCAACCAAAGCGAACCTGTGCAAAATCAAGTTCCCCACCAGATCCTGCTGAACTGCTTGAAGTCAGAAGATCCACTTGGACTACAAAGGGGATACCACCCCGCAAGCTGTCATACACTGTCAAAACATACAGCTTACTTGAACCAACATCCTGGGAAGACATAGAAAAACTGCTAAAATGTGAAGCCAATAAATGGAGGAAAGTAGCAGAAGAAGAATTAAAGTCAATTTAAGAAAATAAAACCTGGACACTCACAGAGCTCCCTCCTAACCGCAAAATTATAGGAAGTAAGTTGACTTTCAAAGTAAAGTGAGACACAGAAGGGAATATCCACAAATACAAAGCCAGACTAGTTGCCAAGGGTTACTCACAGAAATTTGGTGAAGATTACGAGGAAACATTCGCTCCCGTCGTGAAACACTTCACCATCAGAGCGCTTCTTAGCGTTGCAGCCGGGAAGGGCATGCAAGTCAAACACCTAGACTTTAAAACTGGTTTCCTATATGGAGACATTAAGGAAGATCTCTACATGGAGCAACCACCTGCGCTATCGAATATGGAGATGGCTAAAGGTGGAACAGCTGCATGCACCTATTAGTGTATCACTTGACCTAAATAGATATCATATGGATGGATGGTGCCGCGCTAATCCTATTGTGTAAACCTCTAATGGTTAAAATAAATTAAACTAAATGTGTAGAGATGGCCTGAAAAGCCAGTGGTGTATTCTTACAAGTGATATAGCCCACTACACAGACTATAGTAAATCAAAAATAAATAAAATATGTGGGTGTAAGCAAATTAGCAACCTAAAAAGCTCAGATTAAAATATCAATCGTAGCTGACCATAACAGTGACTAGTTCAGTATAGTGACAAGAAACAAATTTAAAATAAAGTAGCGTGGATTATACTAAATAATTATCAATCATAAATTAGCAAGGTGCATTGTGCAAACACTGTGCAACATAAATAGCTATATCATATAATGGCTTAAAGTGTTAAACAGCAGGCATTCCATAAAGTGCAAGTGTGCAGACAAACGCAAAAATATATATATAAATAATGCTCCAAAATAAGTAATAATGAGATAAAAGTGAATGTCCCAAAAAATTTTGATGAAAAAAGAGGAAAATCACACAAGAAAAACGTCCTTAATCATGGTAAAATCTGTGACAATATGACAATGTGGTGCTGGCATGCGCATGTAGCAGTTGCCTGGTGACTCAGAATCTCATGCAGCTTCGTGTGCAAACACTACAGTGGGTAGTGGCCCCTTACCTCAAAGTAATGGGGCAACAGCATATGACCAAACTGGTTCTTTATCTTTTCCACCTAGCGGCTCCTACGTATTCCTCACCGTCCTGGGGCAAGATTCCCTCAGATGTGATGCAGGGAGGTGTTTATGGACAAAGTAGGATAAAGAGGAACCCAATAGTGTAATTCCGTTTTAAAATTAACTGATTTATTAAGCAAAGAAAGCATGTACTCACATTGACAGTAAAATGGTACAGTAATTGTATCCGACGAGCGGCGAGCTCGTAGCTTTCTCTCAGTGTGTCCAGCCTATCCTGTCCCTACGCGTGACGTCACACGACACGTGACTTCTTCAGGGGATCCCTGAAGAGTTTTTCACAATAGGATTAGCGCGGCACCATCCATCCATATGGAACCACCAGGGTTTGAGCCAGGAGACAACCTTGTGTGTAAACTTCAGAAAAGCATCTACGGTCTTAAGAAATCTGCAAGGATGTGGAGTGAGAAAGTGAACAAAGTACTTACCAGAGAGGGATTCTCAAGAAGAAAAGCAGACCCCTGTCTCTACTCCAAGAATTAAGAAGACAGATGGATATACCATATATACTCGAGTATAAGCCGAGTTTTTCAGCCCATTTTTGTTGGCTGAAAAACCCCACCTCGGCTTATACAGTGCCTTGCAAAAGTATTCGGCCCTCTTGAACTTTTCAACATTTTGCCACATTTCAGGCTTCAAACATAAAGATATAAAATTTTAATTTTTTGTGAAGAATCACCAACAAGTGGGACACAATTGTGAAGTGGAACGAAATCTATTGGATATTTTAAACTTTTTTAGCAAATAAAAAACTGAAAAGTGGTGCGTGCAAAATTATTCGGCCCCTTTACTTTCAGTGCCTCAAACTCACTCCAGAAGTTCAGCGAGGATCTCTGAATGATCCAATGTTGTCCTAAATGACTGATGGTGATAAATAGAATCCACCTGTGTGTAATCAAGTCTCTGTATAAATGCACCTGCTCTGTGATAGTCTCAGGGTTCTGTTGAAAGCGCAGAGAGCATCATGAAGACCAAGGAACACACCAGGCAGGTCCGTAATACTGTTGTGGAGAAGTTTAAAGCCGGATTTGGATACAAAAAGATTTCCCAAGCTTTAAACATCCCAAGGAGCACTGTGCAAGCGATCATTTTGAAATGGAAGGAGTATCAGACCACTGCAAATCTACCAAGACCTGGCTGCCCCTCTAAACTTTCAGCTCAGACAAGGAGAAGACTGATCAGAGATGCAGCCAAGAGGCCCATGATCACTCTGGATGAACTGCAGAGAACTACAGCTGAGGTGGGAGAGTCTGTCCATAGGACAACAATCAGTCGTACACTGCACAAATCTGGCCTTTATGGAAGAGTGGCAAGAAGAAAGCCATTTCTCAAAGATATCCATAAAAAGTCTCGTCTAAAGTTTGCCACAAGCCACCTGGGAGACACACCAAACATGTGGAAGAAGGTGCTCTGGTCCGATGAAACCAAAATCGAACTTTTTGGCCACAATGCAAAACGATATGTTTGGCGTAAAAGCAACACAGCTCATCACCCTCAACACACCATCTCCACTGTCAAACATGGTGGTGGCAGCATCATGGTTTGGGCCTGCTTTTCTTCAGCAGGGACAGGGAAGATGGTTAAAATTGAGGGGAAGATGGATGCAGCCAAATACAGGACCATTCTGGATGAAAACCTGTTGGAGTCTGCAAAAGACCTGAAACTGGGACGGAGATTTATCTTCCAACAAGACAATGATCCCAAACATACAGCAAAATCTACAAAGGAATGGTTCACAAATAAACGTATCCAGGTGTTAGAATGGCCAAGTCAAAGTCCAGACCTGAATCCATTCGAGAATCTGTGGAAAGAGCTGAAAACTGCTTTTCACAAACGCTCTCCATCCAACCTCACTGAGCTCGAGCTGTTTTGCAAGGAAGAATGGGCAAGAGTTTCAGTCTCTCGATGTGCAAAACTGATAGAGACATACCCCAAGCGACTTGCAGCTGTAAGCGCAGCAAAAGGTGTCTCTACAAAGTATTAACGCAAGGGGGCCGAATAATTTTGCACGCCCCACTTTTCATTTTTTTATTAGTCAAAAAAGTTTCAACAATCCAATAGATTTCGTTCCACTTCACAATTGTGTCCCACTTGTTGGTGATTCTTCACAAAAAATAAAAATTTTATATCTTTATGTTTGAAGCCTGAAATGTGGCAAAAGGTTGTAAAGTTCAAGGGGGCCGAATACTTTCGCAAGGCACTGTACTTGAGTGAGTGAACAAATGTCAGAAATGGAGGAGAAAAAGGGGTGGGGCCGTGTTGCTGGATGACACTCGTGAATGACCCGGCGCCCCTGTGAGTTTCCCCTCCCTTCCATGCTGTGTCAGATCGCCGCGGAGCCAGCCACATAACGATGTCCCGCCTCCTTTTGTGACAGACGGCACAGTGATCCAATGCTAGGAATCACTGTGCCGTGTGTCATAGGAGGCGGGACATCGCTACCATGGCTGCACGGTGATCGGACACAGCGGGACATCGATCCCACATACGGTGAGTGAACTTTTGGTAAACCAGTTGTGTTCCACTCCAATAACTGCCACATAGCTCTGGTCCCAATACACACATTATCAACAGGATCTTAAGGAGTATTATGGCCACTCAACAGCAGAAAGTGTGGTTCTAAAAGTAGAGATAAGAGATGGGAGGGGCCTTTCTAGAGATACAGTGTAATATAGGTAAGCATGCTAATAGGGAGCTAACCCATCAAATGATCAATTACACAGAAGGGTACCAATGAGGAGTGTAATCAGGCCTAGGATGCTGTGTTAGAGTTTCCCCACCCTCCCATGCTGTGTCAGATCACTGCGCAGCCAGCCGAATAACGATGTCCCGCCTCCTCTTGTGACAGACGGCACAGTGATCCAATACTAGGAATCATTGTGTCGTGTGTCATAGGAGGCGGGATTTCATTACGTTGCACAGCGATCTGACAATCACGGCGATCTGACTTAAGCTTTTACTTAAAGCGGTGTTTAACCCAAAAACAAAAAATTGTTATAGTACAGCTTACCAATCCTTAGATGTGGTGGCTAAATTTGTTTTCTTTCTTTAGTTTTTCCCCCCCTTTTTTTCACCACGTGATCCTGTTATTTTTACTTTCTTTCATAGTGGTATTTAGATGGTTGAGACAAACTGTTTGACATTTACAATGGCTACCGTATATATAATTGGCACTGGCAGGCTATATACCAGTATAATGGACA
Organism: Lithobates septentrionalis; assembly: GCA_037952835.1. Taxonomy (NCBI): domain Eukaryota; kingdom Metazoa; phylum Chordata; class Amphibia; order Anura; family Ranidae; genus Lithobates; species Lithobates septentrionalis. Next base: position 1,324,063 of record JBBDGP010000201.1, on the reverse strand, counting down.
CTGGAAGGCTGTATATAATGGGCATTGGCAGGCTGTATATAATGGACACTGGCAGGCTGTATATAATGGACACTGGCAGGCTGTATATAATGAACACTGGCAGGCTGTATATAATGGGCACTGGCAGGCTGTATATAATGGGCACTGGCAGGCTGTGTATAATGGACACAGGCAGGCTGTATATAATGGGCACTGGCAGGCTGTATATAATGGGCACAGGCAGGCTGCATTTCATGGGCACTGGTAGAATGTATATTATGAGTCCTAACACAGGCTGCTCTATGCAAACAGTCATGTCATCACATTCTGTAATATCAGCCTGTATTAGGCCTCAAACTATACAAGTCTTTTTTTTATCCACTTAGAAATCGATCCCAATACTTCTACTGGTAATCCTGGACCAAAAGAAAAATGCAGGTCATACGAAGCTGGTTTCAAACTGAAGGTTGGCTCAAGAGCAGAAGAAAGCAATAACAGTATTGCAAGTAGGAAATTTTGTGTTGATGAAAAACAAGTGAGGGAGTGGTGGAAAATGAAAGCTGACTTGGAAAAGATTCTAAAGGCAAAAAAAGCTTGACGTGGTTTAACAACTTCATATGGGGCTCTAGAGACTGAATTGTATAAATGGGTTATGGAGTGTCGTCAAAATGTTTACTGCGTAACACATGTGGGAATTCGCTTACGTGCCTTTCAAATGGATAAAGATTAAAATGGACAAATTAAAAGCACCAGGCATTGAAAATGTTGTTGTGTCAGCAGGATGGTGTACCCGCTTCATGAATAGGTTTGCCCTATGTTTGCGGCAAAGAACAAAGATTTCACAGAAGATGCCAAAAGACCTTGATGAAAAAGTGATGTCATTCCATTCGTTCATCATAAAACAAAGAAGGAACCATAACTATGACCTGGGAGATATTGGAAATATGGATGAAACACCTATGACCTTTGATCTTCCAAGCAACAGAACTGTGGCAAGTTTGGGAGACAAAACTATTTTTCTCAGAACCACAGGAAATGAAAAAACAAAACATTTCACAGTCGTTCTGTCATGTTTGACAAATGAAACTAAGCTGCGGCCTGTCATTATTTTTAAAAGAAAGACCTTGCCAAAAAGGTCAAATTCCCACCACGAATTACAGTGCGCGCACATATTAAAGGCTGGATGGATGAAGACGGATCAAAAAAATGGCTGGAAGAAATTTGGAACGGACGACCAGGAGCAGCCTTAAAGAAAAAAACATCATTGCTAGTTTGGGATATGTTCAGAGCCCACACATCTGATGACATAAAAAATTGGCGAAGTCTTCTCAAGTTACTTTGGCCGTTATTCCAGGTGGGCTTACATCTGTATTGCAGCCCCTAGATGTGTGTTTAAATAAACCTTTCAAAGACCGTGTGCGAAAGATGTGGCATGAATGGATATCATCTGGTCAAGCCCGACTGACAAAAGGGCTTGATGAAGCCCGACATAGAATTGATAGCAAAGTGGGTTTGTGATGCATGGGAAGAGATTCCGGAGGACATGGTGCAACGTGCCTTCAAGAAATGTGGCATTAGTAATGCTATGGATGGCAGTGAAGATAGCGCTTTGTTTGAGAACGACAGCAGTGATGGTGATGACTGGGACCAATCCTATTTAATTTGTTTATAAACGATCTGGAGGATGGGATAAACAGTTCAATCTCTGTATTTGCAGACGATACTAACCTAAGCAGGGCAATAACTTCTCCGCAGGATGTGGAAACCTTGCAAAAAGACCTGAACAAATTAATGGGGTGAACCAAAAATAAATAAAAAACCTGCGCTAGGTGCATAAATAAAGAATAATCAATAATAATGAAAAACCGTGATATGGGTCCTGCTGCTGAACACTATAACCCCGATATAAGGCAAAATATGTAGTAGATAATAATCAGTGCAGCGCTGGACAGAAAACAAAGTGAATAGCAATAAAATTAATATTACTAAAAAATAATGACAGCAAATATACAGTGCCTTGCAAAAGTATTCGGCTCCCTTGAACTTTTCAACCTTTTGCCACATTTCAGGCTTCAAACATAAAGATATAAAATTTTTATTTTTTGTGAAGAATCACCAACAAGTGGGACACAATTGTGAAGTGAAACGAAATCTATTGGATTGTTGAAACTTTTTTAACTAATAAAAAAATGAAAAGTGGGGCGTGCAAAATTATTCGGCCCCCTTGCCTTAGTACTTTGTAGAGCCACCTTTTGCTGTGATTACAGCTGCAAGTTGCTTGGGGTATGTCTCTATCAGTTTTGCACATCGAGAGACTGAAATTCTTGCCCATTCTTCCTTGCAAAACAGCTCGAGCTCAGTGAGGTTGGATGGAGAGCGTTTGTGAACAGCAGTTTTCAGCTCTTTCCACAGATTCTCGATTGGATTCAGGTCTGGACTTTGACTTGGCCATTCTAACACCTGGATACGTTTATTTGTGAACCATTCCTTTGTAGATTTTGCTTATGCTTGGGATCATTGTCTTGTTGGAAGATAAATCTCCGTCCCAGTTTCAGGTCTTTTGCAGACTCCAACAGGTTTTCATCCAGAATGGTCCTGTATTTGGCTGCATCCATCTTCCCCTCAATTTTAACCATCTTCCCTGTCCCTGCTGAAGAAAAGCAGGCCCAAACCATGATGCTGCCACCACCATGTTTGACAGTGGGGATGGTGTGTTGAGTGTGATGAGCTATGTTGCTTTTACGCCAAACATATCGTTTTGCATTGTGGCCAAAAAGTTCGATTTTGGTTTCATCGGACCAGAGCACCTTCTTCCACATGTTTGGTGTGTCTCCCAGGTGGCTTGTGGCAAACTTTAGACAAGACTTTTTATGGATATCTTTGAGAAATGGCTTTCTTCTTGCCACTCTTCCATAAAGGCCAGATTTGTGCAGTGTACGACTGATTGTTGTCCTATGGACAGACTCTCCCACCTCAGCTGTAGTTCTCTGCAGTTCATCCAGAGTGATCATGGGCCTCTTGGCTGCATCTCTGATCAGTCTTCTCCTTGTCTGAGCTGAAAGTTTAGAGGGACAGCCAGGCCTTGGTAGATTTTCAGTGGTCTGATACTCCTTCCATTTCAAAATGATCGCTTGCACAGTGCTCCTTGGGATGTTTAAAGCTTGGGAAATCTTTTTGTATCCAAATCCGGCTTTAAACTTCTCCACAACAGTATTACGGACCTGCCTGGTGTGTTCCTTGGTCTTCATGATGCTCTCTGCGCTTTCAACAGAACCCTGAGACTATCACAGAGCAGGTGCATTTATACAGAGACTTGATTACACACAGGTGGATTCTATTTATCACCATCAGTCATTTAGGACAACATTGGATCATTCAGAGATCCTCGCTGAACTTCTGGAGTGAGTTTTCTGCACTGAAAGTAAAGGGGCCGAATAATTTTGCACGCACCACTTTTCAGTTTTTTATTTGCTAAAAAAGTTTAAAATATCCAATAGATTTCGTTCCACTTCACAATTGTGTCCCACTTGTTGGTGATTCTTCACAAAAAATTAAAATTTTATATCTTTATGTTTGAAGCCTGAAATGTGGCAAAAGGTTGAAAAGTTAAAGGGGGCCGAATACTTTTGCAAGGCACTGTAGGTGATGGTATAAGTGCTATAAACAATCCAAAAGATAAACCAATGTGTAGATATTAATCAGTACAAAACCGTGCTTAAAAGTCCATTATATTGATAACAATTAAAAGGTGAAAAAAAGGGGGGAAAAAAATGTCCAAAAAAATAATAATAACAAATAAATAGTGAAAACAAATGTCCAAATATGTGATAAGTGCAGAAACAATCCAGCGATGTAATCGATAGTGACACCCACCACCGGAGAGAAATAAAGGCTTACCAAAAAGCCTGCGACCGCCCTTATTCAGGGGGGTCAAAACAGGCTCAGTAGATCAATGTTGGTATCTTGTTGAAACCGCAACCGATGTCCTATGGATTGCCCTCAATGTTGGCTTCTCATCAACAGTAGGAGATACTCAGGAAAGTTGAAGTGATTCCAGAAAGGAGCAGGTGACCAAAATTCAGGCCAGAATGAACCATAAAAAAGAGAGAGGGGACTCCAGTAGTGCAGATAACCAGGGACGTTTTAATAAAAATTAGATTAAAAAATACATTTGCGCCAGGTTGCGCATAAATGCATATGGATATCAATAGCATATAAGGTGCATATAAATGGTCAAAGCACTATAAGTTATCCCAATACAAATGCACAAGATCAAAACGTATGTGCACAAAAAGATGCCTCTAGGCATCAGCAGAGAGACTTTCGCTGGTCGTGACAGTAATTTTTATTAAAACGTCCCTGGTTATCTGCACTACTGGAGTCCCCTCTCTCTTTTTTATGGTTCATTCTGGCCTGAATTTTGGTCACCTGCTCCTTTCTGGAATCACTTCAACTTTCCTGAGTATCTCCTACTGTTGATGAGAAGCCAACATTGAGGGCAATCCATAGGACATCGGTTGCGGTTTCAACAAGATACCAACATTGATCTACTGAGCCTGTTTTGACCCCTCTGAATAAGGGCGGTCGCAGGCTTTTTGGTAAGCCTTTATTTCTCTCCGGTGGTGGGTGTCACTATCGATTACATCGCTGGATTGTTTCTGCACTTATCACATATTTGGACATTTGTTTTCACTATTTATTTGTTATTATTATTTTTTTGGACATTTTTTTCCCCCCTTTTTTTCACCTTTTAATTGTTATCAATATAATGGACTTTTAAGCACGGTTTTGTACTGATTAATATCTACACATTGGTTTATCTTTTGGATTGTTTATAGCACTTATACCATCACCTATATTTGCTGTCATTATTTTTTAGTAATATTAATTTTATTGCTATTCACTTTGTTTTCTGTCCAGCGCTGCACTGATTATTATCTACTAAATTAATGGGGTGGGCAACTACATGGCAAATGAGGTTCAATGTAGAAAAATGTAAAATAATGCATTTGGGTGGCAAAAATATGAATGCAATCTATACACTGGGGGGAGAACCTCTGGGGGAATCTAGGATGGAAAAGGACCTGGGGGTCCTAGTAGATGATAGGCTCAGCAATGGCATGCAATGCCAAGCTGCTGCTAATAAAGCAAACAGAATATTGGCATGCATTAAAAGGGGGATCAACTCCAGAGATAAAACGATAATTCTCCCGCTCTACAAGACTCTGGTCCGGCCGCACCTGGAGTATGCTGTCCAGTTCTGGGCACCAGTCCTCAGGAAGGATGTACTGGAAATGGAGCGAGTACAAAGAAGGGCAACAAAGCTAATAAAGGGTCTGGAGGATCTTAGTTATGAGGAAAGGTTGCGAGCGCTGAACTTATTCTCTCTGGAGAAGAGACGCTTGAGAGGGGATATGATTTCAATTTACAAATACTGTACTGGTGACCCCACAATAGGGATAAAACTTTTTCACAGAAGAGAGTTTAATAAGACTCGGGCCACTCATTACAATTAGAAGAAAAGAGGTTTAACCTTAAACTACGTAGAGGGTTCTTTACTGTAAGAGCGGCAAGGATGTGGAATTCCCTTCCACAGGCGGTGGTCTCAGCGGGGAGCATTGATAGCTTCAAGAAACTATTAGATAATCACCTGAATGACCGCAACATACAGGGATATGTAATGTAATACTGACACATAATCACACACATAGGTTGGACTTGATGGACGTGTGTCTTTTTTCAACCTCACCTACTATGTAACTATGTAACTATGTAACTATGACTGCGAACTCAGTGATGATGACAATGTCTATGCTGATAAACTCACACAAGCTAATGCTGAAGCTCTATTTGGACATACAGATGATAAGGAGGAATCCAGTTTTGAAGGATTTTAACTTTTGTGTTTTAGCTTGGTTCCGATTGAGCCAAGGTTTTTGTACTATTGTTGATACCATATTGTTTTCATTGAACCTCTTTTCCACTTAAAGAGCAAGTTTACTGTTTTTCTTTTAAATAAATATTCAAAAACATTATTGGTATCTATTTTTATTTTTGAAATTTACAGGTAGCTGCTGCATTTCCCACCCTAGGGCTTATACTCGAGTCAATACGTTTTTCCAGTTTTTTGTGAATTAGGTGCCTCGGCTTATATTCGGGTCAGACTATACTCGAGTATATACGGTACATCCTTATTAGGGATGAGCCGAACACCCCCCGGTTCGGTTCGCACCAGAACCCGCGAACGGACCGAAAGTTCGCACGAACGTTAGAACCCCATTGACGTCTATGGGACTCGAACGTTCGAAATCAAAAGTGCTCATTTTAAAGGCTAATTTGCATGGTATTGTCCTAAAAAGGGTTTGGGGACCCGGGTCCTACCCCAGGGGACATGTATCAATGCAAAAAAAACTTTTAAAAACGGCCGTTTTTTCGGGAGCAGTGATTTTAATGATGCTTAAAGTAAAAAAAAAAAAAGTGAAATATTCCTTTAAATATCGTACCTGGGGGGTGTCTATAGTATGCCTGTAAAGTGACGCGTGTTTCCCATGTTTAGAACAGTCCCTGCACCAAATGTCATTTTTAAAGGAAAAAATCTCATTTAAAACTGCTTGCGGGTTTAATGTCATGTCGGGTCATGGCAATATGGATGAAAATCAGTGAGACAAACGGCATGGGTACCCCCCCAGTCCATTACCAGGCCCTTTGGGTCCTGTATGGATATTAAGGGGAACCCCGCACCCAAATTAAAATAAGGAAAGGCCCTATATACTCTGAACAGCAGTATACAGGCGGTGCAAACAAGACAGGGACTGTAGGTTTGTTGTCAAGTAGAATCTCTTTGTAATTTTGAACGGGTACATTTTTAACGTGTTTAGCTCCAGCCAAAAAATCTTTTTTAAGCTTTTTGGAAAACATAGGGAAGGGTTATCACCCCTGTGACATTTGTTTTGCTGTCTTTCCTCCTCTTCAGAAGATTTCACCTCACTTTTTTGTCCCAATGAAAAATGTTTTTTGAAAATTTGGGTTTTTTTGTGGAACAAGGATTGGAAAGCATCAGTGGAAAGGAGAAATTGTTTTCCCATATTAACTCTTACAGGAGAGAATTTCCCTTCCTAGGGGTAGATTTCATCTCACTTCCTGTTGTCTCCTTCCGTTTGCAAGTAGGAGTCGTTTGTAAGTTAGATGTTTGAAAGTAGGGTCCTGCCCTATATACTCAGCAGAAATTTGGGCCTTAGGTGTTGCTGTGGCCACAACACTGTAAGCCCTCACAGGGCCCTGCTGTGAAATATTAGATCAAGAATTGTAATTACATGCCCCTGTTGAACAGGAGCTGAAAAATTAGGCCTTAGGCACTGGTGCTGGTGCCACAACACTGCAACCCCTCACAGACACTCTAGTTGGAATGCAGGAACGAGCCCTGCTGCAAAGTATTGCTTCAAAAATTGTAATTACACGCCCCTGTTAGACAGGGGCAGAAAAATTGGGCCTTAGGCACTGGTACTGGTGCCACAACACTGCAACCCCTCACAGACACTCTAGTTGGAACGCAGGAACGAGCCCTGCTGCAAAGTATTGCTTCAAAAATTGTAATTACACGCCCCTGTTAGACAGGGGCAGAAAAATTGGGCCTTAGGCACTGGTGCTGGTGCCACAACACTGCAACCCCTCACAGACACTCTAGTTGGAACGCAGGAACGAGCCCTGCTGCAAAGTATTGCACCAAAAATTGTAATTACACGCCCCTGTTAGACAGGGGCAGAAAAATTGGGCCTTAGGCACTGGTGCTGGTGCCACAACACTGCAACCCCTCACAGACACTCTAGTTGGAATGCAGGAACGAGCCCTGCTGCAAAGTATTACATCAAAAATTGTAATTACACGCCCCTGTTAAACAGGGGCTGAAAAATTGTGCCTTAGGCACTGGTGGTGGCGCCCAGAACCAAAAATGTTCTTACAAGCTATCAGCGTGATGATTGAGGAGGAAGAGGATAATTACTCAGGGATAGTCACTCAGCATCAGCATAGGCAGTCTTTGAAGGGATCTGAGATTTCAAAAAAAATTATTCGGTTACATCAGCATCAGGTGCTTGGTAGCTGGTGGTGATCCAAGACTGATTCATTTTTATGAAGGTCAGCCGATCGACCGAGTCGGTGGACAGACGCACCCTGTGATCGGTTACCACGCCTCCAGCAGCACTGAATGTGCGTTCCGAAAGAACGCTGGATGCAGGACAGGCCAGTAGCTCAATTGCATACTGTGCAAGCTCTGGCCAGTGATCCATCCTCAAGACCCAGTAACCCAGAGGATTTTCGGTGGGAAAGGTGTCCAAGTCTGATCTTGCCCCTAGGTATTCCTGCACCATGTAAAACAGACGCTGGCGATGGTTGCTGGAACCGATCATACCTTGGGGCTGCGGACCAAAAAATTGTCTGAACGCATCGGTCAGACGGCCACCTTCTCCACCGCTCCTTCTTTGACTGACCGAAGCCTCAGCAACACGTTGTCCAGAAACAGGAGTTTGTAACCTCCCAGTCTCTGGGAACGCATTGCACAGACCTTTCTGCAAGGCCTCCCGAAGATGTTTCATCCTCTGCTCCCTCTGCGATGGCAAGATAAGGTCCGCAACCTTACCCTTGTAACATGGATCAAGGAGGGTTGCCAGCCAGTATTGGTCCTTCTCCTTGATACCACGAATACGAGGATCCTTACGCAGGCTTTGCAGGATCAGGGAGGCCATGCAGCGTAGGTTTGCTGAGGCATTCGGTCCGGAGTCCTCTGGGTCACTAAGGACAACAACGTCCGCAGCCACCTCCTCCCAGCCACGTACAAGTCCATGTGTTCCTTGGGACTGATCCCTTAAAGACTGCTGCTGATGCTGAGTGCCAGGCTCCACCTCCATACTGACACAATCTTCCTCCTCGTCCTCCTCCTCCTCCTCCTCCTCCTCCTCCTCTTCCTGTGTGATCGGCGGGCACGCAGGAACACTGTCTGGATAAAGGGGGCCTTGAGAGCTAAGGAAGTCCTCCTCTTCCTGCCTCTGTTCTGCCTCAAGTGCCCTGTCCATTATTCCACGCAGCGTGTGCTCCAACAGGTGGACAAGGGGGACAGTGTCACTGATGCATGCACTGTCAGTGCTCACCATCCTCGTGGCCTCCTCGAATGGTGACAGGACAGTGCATGCATCCCTGATCATGGCCCACTGGCGTGGGGAAAAAAAACCAAGCTCCCCTGACCCTGTCCTGGTGCCATAGTCACACAGGTACTCATTGATGGCCCTCTGCTGCGTGTGCAGCCGCTGCAGCATGGCCAACGTTGAGTTCCACCTGGTGGGCATGTCACAGATTAGGCGGTTCTTGGGCAGGTTAAACTCCTTTTGGAGGTCCGTCAGCCGAGCACTGGCATTATATGACCGGCGGAAATGCACACAGACTTTCCTGGCCTGCCTCAGGACATCCTGTAAGCCCGGGTACCTGCCCAAGAACCGCTGCACCACCAAGTTAAGGACGTGAGCCAAACAGGGCACATGGGTCAGTTCTCCCTGTCGGAGGGCAGAGAGGAGGTTGGTGCCATTGTCGCAAACCACCATTCCTGCCTTAAGTTGGCGTGGCGTCAACCACCTCTGAACCTGCCCCTGCAGAGCTGACAGAACCTCTGCCCCAGTGTGGCTCCTGTCCCCCAAGCACACCAGCTCAAGCACCGCATGGCATCTTTTGGCCTGCGTACTTGCGTAGCCCCTTGAACGCCTACGGAGCACCGCTGGTTCCGAGGAAGAGGCCATGGAGGAAGAAGAAGAGGAGGGGGTGGAGGAGAGAGGTGTGTCACAATTAGCATTTTGGAGGCGTGGTGGCGGAACAACCTCCAACACTACTGCACCTTGTCCTGCATCCTTCCCAGCTGCCAGCAGAGTCACCCAATGCGCCGTGAAACTTAGGTAACGTCCCTGTCCATGCCTGCTGGACCATGAGTCAGCGGTAATATGCACCTTACCGCTGACCGCCCTGTCCAGCGAGGCATGGACATTGCCTTCCACATGCCGGTAGAGAGCCGGAATCGCCTTCCGTGAGAAAAAGTGGCGTTTGGGTACCTGCCACTGAGGAACCGCACATTCCACAAACTCACGGAAGGGGGCAGAGTCTACCAACTGAAAAGGCAGCAGTTGAAGTGCTAGCAATTTTGCCAAGCTAGCATTCAACCGCTGGGCATGGGGATGGCTGGGAGCAAACTTCTTTCGGCGGTGCAGCAGCTGGGGCAGGGAAATTTGCCTGGTACAATCTGACGTCGGTGTACCAAAAGCAGATTGCCCACAAGTACTTGGCTGTGACACACCTAATTCTACACCTTCATTCCTCTCACTGCAGGTCTCAGAGAGGACTGAAGGTCTAGTGGGGTTGGAAATCTCAGCTGATGAGGAGCAAGGAGAGATCCTCTTTGTTCTTTGGTGTGGGTCTTTTAGATACGCTTGCCAACGAACTGCATGGCAGGTCAACATATGTCTGGTCAAGCATGTGGTACCCAAGCGGGAGATGTTTTGGCCACGCGAGATATGCTTGAGACATATGTTGCAAACAGCAGCGGTGCGATCTGATGCACTCGTCTCAAAAAAGGCCCACACCAAAGAACTTTTTGAATAACGCGCAGAGACTGCAGCGCCCTGCACATGTGGAGCTTTGGGGTGTGATGCAGTCAATGTGCTGCCCTTAGGCTGGCCCCTGGAGGGCATCCTGCCTCGTTGGTGATGTGCCGCCTCCTCCTCCTCCTCCTCCTCCTCCTCTCTCCTATCAGGCACCCACGTTGAGTCAGTGACCTCATCATCCCCTCCCTCCTCATCACTGGAGCAAACCTGGCAGTATGCTGCAGCAGGGGGAGCATGACTGCCAGATTGCTGTCCTTCTTGGGCACCCCCTCTGTCCGTGCTCATGTTACTGCCTTCATCGAGCTCAGTATCATCATCAGAGCCTTCCAAACGCTGGGCATCCTCCTGGAGCATGTACCCAACACTGTGGTCAAACAGTTCGAGGGAATCCTCAGGAGGACATGGTGGAGCTAGGGAAGGAGTCACTGATGACATTGAGCTGAGGGAAGAGGCCGCTGCTTTGCCAGACAAAGCACCATGGGCATGGGTGAGAGAGGATGAGGAGGATGAGGACGGCTTGGTCATCCACTCGACCAAGTCTTCCGCATGTTGCGGCTCAACACGGCCAGCTGCCGAAAAAAAGGCCAAGCGTGTCCCATGGCCACGTGCTGATGAGGATGCACCGTCTCCACGACCAGCACTAGACACAGAGCCTGCTTGCCCTCTCTTATTGGCTTGTGACTGTCTGCCTCTCCTTCTTGGCCTTCCAGACATACTAATGGCCTGTAGCTGCACTAAGCTGGGATAGAACACCTGTAATTTTCTTCAGGTAGCTTTATATACTGTAACCAGACAAGCCTGCCTGTCAGTAGGAAGATAACAGGAACGGATCTAGCTGAACACTGTGAGCAGGACGCACTGCACTAAATGTAAATAGCAGGAACGGATCTAGCTGAACACTGTGAGCAGGATGCACTGCACTAAATGTAAATAGCAGGAACGGATCTAGCTGAACACTGTGAGCAGGACGCACTGCACTAAATGTAAATAACAGGAACGGATCTAGCTGAACACTGTGAGCAGGACGCACTGCACTAAATGTAAATAGCAGGAACGGATCTAGCTGAACACTGTGAGCAGGACGCACTGCACTAAATGTAAATAGCAGGAACGGATCTAGCTGAACACTGTGAGCAGGACGCACTGCACTAAATGTAAATAACAGGAACGGATCTGGCTGAACACTGTGAGCAGGACGCACTGCACTAAATGTAAATAGTCTAGATAGAAGATAACAGGAACGGATCTAGCTAAACTGAATACAGTGTATATATATATATGCAACACCTGGGATGCATATATATATACACAATACACTGTAAGTGCAGCTAACTGACTGACTGTTCTGCCTAATCTATCTAACTCAAATCAAATGACACTGTCTCTCTCTCTCTCTATCTCTCAGCACACCGGAACACACACTACACAGGGCCGCCGTGCAGGCGGCCTTATATAGTGTGGGGCGTGTACTAAATCCCCTGAGCCATAATTGGCCAAAGCCACCCTGGCTTTGGCCAATTACAGCTCTCTCTACTGACGGCGCTGTGATTGGCCAAGCATGCGGGTCATAGTGCATGCTTGGCCAATCATCAGCCAGCAATGCACTGCGATGCCGCAGTGAATTATGGGCCGTGACGCGCCACACGAATTTGGCGCGAACGGCCCATATCGTTCGCAATTCGGCGAACGACCGAACAGCCGATGTTCGAGTCGAACATGGGTTCGACTCGAACACGAAGCTCATCCCTAATCCTTATCTATGTTGATGACATTATAACCCGTTTTGAACAAGAAGGGGATTATAATCAGATAATTCACAAGCTGAAAGATACATTTGAAATCATAGAGCTTGGGAACATTAGCTACTACCTGGGAATCCAAATAGAGAGAGATAAAGATTTCTGAAGTTATCTTCTCAACCAATCTCAGAAAATCTTGGAAAAATTCCATATGCAAGATGCAAAGGAAGTGAAAACGCCTATAGAACCAGGCTATCAAACGTTCAACGGAAGCAGAGTACATTGCAGCAGCACACACATGTTAAGAAGCGATATGGATTTGTCAACTTTTTGTGGACATTGGAATAGACGTATCAAAACCAATTCCCATTTTTGAAGACAACCAAGGATGTATAAAGCTTACGCAATCAGAAAGGGTCAATCCTAGGACCATCGATGTCAAGTATCACCTATTGAGGGATATTTAAGAGCAAGGTCTTATTGAATTCAATACTAACCGTCAGAGGAGATGACTGGCGATGCACTCACCAAGCCTTTGTTGAAGGAACGTCATAGTTATATCCAGAAGAAACTGAATGTAATTTGACAAAGCACATGCTGTTGAGGAGGGGTGTTGGAAAGAACAACACCATGGTTGCATATAAACTGACCATATACTATATGCATTATATCTATCTATGCAGCCTGTGATGCTTTAGTATTATAGTGTATAGGTCATGTATTTCTATGATATAATAGGATGTACAGTGGAGACGGAAAGCATTCAGACCCCCTACATTTTTCACTCTTTGTTATATTGCAGCCATTTGCCAAAATCATTTAAGTTCATTTTTTTCCTCATTAATGTACACACAGCACCCCATATTGACAGAAAAACAGAATTGTTGACATTTTTGCAGCTTTATTAGAAAAGAAAAACTGAAATATCACATGGTCCTAAGTATTCAGACCCTTCAGACCACAACGTAGTTAATAAAACTGTGTTGAATACTACACGATGGGGATACTCCTTTTTATTGCATGCCTCCAACCTAACGCATACTGTTAGGCAGGTTAATTCGGTTGGCCGCAGGCTGGTTGGTAAGTTGAGCTTGGAAATTCTTTGGTTTTATTTTACATGCATTTGCCCTTCCAGTGCTCCTTGTTGTGAAGACCAGTTATAGGTGGGGGCAGTGACCTTTTTTTGTATTGTTGACATATTGGTCAGGCAACGCACTGACACCTTTGCTGCCATTGTGCAATGTGCTGGGTGATCAGTGTGCTCCTATGCCTTTAAGGAGGGTTGGGCTCCCTCCAGTCATCTGCCCTACATCTATCCATTAGAATACATGTTCGTCCACTGTGGAAACTCTTCAAAGTTAGAGTTAGGGTCTGCAGGATACAGGGTGCCTTGCAGTGGCCTGCAGCTTATGCATGTATTTGCAAATGTGTGCAACTAAACCCCTGTTTTTAACGCATACTGTTAGGCAGGTTAATTTGGTTGGTCGCAGGCTGGTTGGTAAGTTGAGCTTGGAAATTCTTTGGTTTTATTTTAAAAGCCTTTGCCCTTCCAGTGCTCCTTGCTGTGAAGACCAGTTATAGGTGGGGGCAGTGACCTTTTTTTTGTATTGTTGACATATTGGTCAGGCAACGCACTGACACCTTTGCTGCCATTGTGCATTGTGCAATGTCCGGCATCTTCCTCCGGCTCCGTCTTCTCCTCTTTGTCCTCCGATCCGCCTCAATGGGAGTCTCCCACTGTGTGACGCTTCTGTTTAGGTGACAGCTCTTATATAACGGAGGGCGGGCCACCCGGTGACTTTCCCCATGTTGTCAGAGGGGGGCGAAGGAAGATGCTGGACGAGAAGACCGGAGGAAGAAGCAGAGGAAGATAAAGGAAGAAGCAGGGAAGAACAAGATGGAGGAGAAAGAAGAACACTGAAGGAAGACCAGAAGAAGATGGAAGAAGAAGCAGGAAAAGAAGAAGACATTAATAAAGGAATTGTCAAAAAACGTCTATTATCTTTTTTTAACATTTTTGACACTTTTTTTGTGAAATGGTAGGGGCACATTTGTACCCCAGTAACAGTTCACATGGGGGGGCCAGGATCTGGGGGGGGGCTTCCAAATTCCGATAAGCCCCCCCGCCCGCAGACCCCCACAACCACCGGGCAAGGGTTGTGGGGATGAGGCCCTTCTCCCCATCAACATGGGGACAAGGTGCTTTGGGGGGCTACCAATGTTGAGGGCATGTGGCCTGGTACGGTTCAGAAGGGGGGGCACCCTCTCGTCCCCCCTCTTTTCCTGCGGCCTGCCAGGTTGTGTGCTCGGATAAGGGTCTGGCATGGATTTTTGGGGGGGGCCCACGGCATTTTTTTTTTTACATTTTGGCGCGGGGTTCCCCTTAAAATCCATACCAGACCTGAAGGGTCTGGTATGGATTATGAGGGGGACCCCCACGCCATTTTTTTTAAAATCTTGGCACAGGGTTCCCCTTAATATTTTTACCAGACCTGAAGGGCCTGGTATGGAATTTGGGGGGACCCCCACACATTTTTTGTTTTTAATTTTGGTTTGGGGTTCCCCTGTGGGGGAATCCCATGCCGTTTTTATCAATGAACTTTTATGTGTATTGCCGGACCGACAATTCATTATAGCCGCGAGTAGTTTTAAATTACTTTTTTTCCTTTAGAAATGTCATTTTGCTGTCAGACTGTTCTAAACACGGGAAACATGCGCCACTTTACAGGCATACTATAGACACCCCCTAGGTACGAAATTTAAAGGAATATTACACTTTTATTGTTTCACTCTAAGCATTATTAAAATCACTGCTCCCGAAAAAAAAAAAAATTTAAAATTAGCACTTTTGATTTCTCATGTTCGTGTCCCATAGACTTTAACGGTGTTCACATTTTCAAACAAATTTTTTGCCTGTTCGCATGTTCTGGTGCGAACCAAACAGGGAGAGGGGGGGTGTTCGGCCCATCCCTAGTTACAGGATACATGCATCATGATGTGTAAAACCTCAGCTCTCAGCATGCTTGCATCTGCCCCCCTGACATGTTTCATCCAACCGGATTTCATCAGAGGCATGACAAATCTGTGTAATCTTGTGTAAAATATCTAGTGTTCCTGCCAGTGGTCAGTTCTCTAGCTGTGCTGGGAACTCCACCTGCTCTCCTCCAATGATCAGACTTGCCCTGACACCTTCCCCCCCCACACAGCCATTCACATAATAAGTTCAGTGTACTTCTGTTTCTCCTCCCCCAGCTCTCATGCAGCTGAGAACAGAGAGAATGTGATCACTTATAAAAAAAGGAAAAAAGGTATTTATAATTTTTTTTATATCTACTGTATACAGAAATGTGTTAAATGAAATGGGTTGTTTTACAAGGTGAGGGTTTACAATAATTTTAACTGTAAAATAGCTTATGGGCCAATGCACAGCGGGTCAAGTAAAAAAGTCAAGATACTTTAACTGTATGCTTTTTTTTTGGTAAGTGATTCAAAATATTAAAGCAAGAGGGTCCACATGGCAGGCAGGCAAACATCATTTAGCAAACTCCTAAAATAACACTAATCCTCCGAGATTCCCGCGCTAACGTCAGGCGGGACGAGGAGTGGAGAGGAGGAGAGAGCCGGCCAGTCACGTGAGCGCCGATAGGCGCTCTGAAATGAGGTATAATCAGCATTTTTTTTTAGAAATCACACACAGAAATCACACACACAGGGGGACACAGCATTAGGACACATTTAGCAAACTCCTAAAATAACACTAATCCTCACAATTTCTCTTAAAGTGGTTGTTAAGCCACTCTGACTAATTCATATCATCATCCGCTCTGTGTCCTAATGCTGTTTCCACCTGTATGTGTGGTTTAGAAAAAAATGCTGATTATACCTCATTTCAGAGCGCAAATCAGTGTTCACATGACTGGCTGGCTCTCTCCTCTCCCCACCTGACAGCTGCAGTGGGGGGGGGCCGAGATTCCCGCGCTGACGTCAGGCGGGACGAGGAGTGGAGAGGAGGAGAGAGCCGGCCAGTCACGTGAGCGCCGATAGGCGCTCTGAAATGAGGTATAAACAGCATTTATTTTAGAAATCACACACACAGGGGGACACAGCATTAGGACACAGAGTGGATGGTATTAAAATGTAAATGTTTCAGCAGAAGGAGGGGCAGAGGCGGGCACTGTCACAAGCTGACAGGTAGGGAGGGGAGGGGGAAGCAGACAGGAGAGCTGCGGATGATGGAGGCACGTAAACTGACCACGGTGTCAGGGCTCAGCAGCCATAATGAACCGTGATCAGTTTACAGAGGGCAGGTGTCAGGATCAGCCAGGTATTTCAGGTGTTACAGGTGGCCAAATTACACAGCACAAGCACTGTGCTGTATAACATGCTTTAAAGGGACAGGATCATTTTTTTTGTTTAGGTTAACAAACACTTTAACTGAAGAATATCAGCTATGGTTATATTTTGCTTTTATATAATGGGAAAAAGTTTCTGGAGTACTTCATTAATTAATTATTTCTTTATCTATTATCCACTATCCCTACCATTAAGGTATTTAGTCAAGACTGGGCAGTCCTTATTTCCTTATCTTAGTGAGAACATTTCACCTTGGGCAGCTGACATCAGTTTAACAGTGATAGTAAGGTTTTTTGCAAGATACTAAAATCCTTCTAAATAGTTTTTTCTGCTTTATCACAAACTGTACTGTTTCTTTGTTGATGTAGCAGCCTGATGTTTAGGCAGGGTTGCTAGTACATTTACCTGCCAGGTATATTTGCCTTGCCCAATTTATAGGAGATCAATTAATTTCACCCTAATTTTGGAATTGCTGCACTTTTCTCTTCTGTCACCAGATGGCCGGGTATCTGGTGGCATTAGATAAGACAAGGGCATTGCAAAGACTTGGCCTGCTGGGAGAACCTTTTTATTTGGGTGAGGTCAGGTGATCGGGGGTTCTGTGCCACCTGGATGGCTGTCTGGGTGGACATGTTTTGTGCTGCCCTAGGCTGCTAGGCTAGAGCCTGAGGCCTATCCCGGGGACATCTGGCTGCTAGGCTGTCTGAGGGCCTATCCCAAAGCAAGAGAGCAGCGTAGGATTGGGACTGCGGCTTGCAGTACAACCAGAAGTGATGGTTCTGCTGGCCGGAGAACCTGTCGTGGTCTGAGTTACCCTTAAAGAAGAAGGGAAACTGCTGGGAAGTCTGTAGACTTGTAAGAGGGGGTGGCATCTTCGGTCGAGGATGGGACCCACTTTCATTTATATGCATGTAGTTTGGACATATTGTAGGGTGTATTTACACTGCTATGCTGTTCTCAGCTGAGGACAATTAACAACTTCTTAAAGTTCACTTATGTACATATTACACTGTATTATCATAGCGATAGGTCGCATTTGCATTGCTGTTTATTTCTCTTTCAGGTGTTCCTGCACCATTGCATCTTTCTTGGACAAGGAGAAACAGTGACCCGACATGGATAATAATGCTAAAATATTCATGCCCTTTATTACTGTATATATTAGATCAGGGGTCCTCAAACTCCGGGTCCTCAAGGTCCGGCCCTCCAGCGTTTTTTATCCGGCCCGCGGACTGCCCCTTTAACATCGCAGCACTCCCCCTGCCCTCTGCTACTTTTATCACACAGGACGGGAAACATGACAGGTCTGGACAAAGGACCTTTTGTGTTAAGAAGCAGGTGATTGGTTACTAGGCATCGGGGCGGTCCCAGGAATCAATCACCTGCCTTTCACTTGCAAAGTCCCGCCCTTTGTCCAGGCCTACAATGCTTCGTGTCTTCTGTGATACAGGTAACAGAGGGGAGTGGGAGTGCTGTGATATTATAGAAGGGGCGGCAGTGTAATATCGATGAGGGGAGTCTGTGATGGGGGGGCATCTGTGATAGGAGGCAGTCTGATATGGGGGGCTCTGTGATGGCGGAGTCTGTTATGGGGGATCTGTGATGGGGGATCTGTGATGGGGGAGTGTGATATGGGGGGATCTGTGATATGGGGGGATCTGTGATATGGGGGCATCTGTGATGGGGGAGTCTGATATGGGGGGGATCTGTGATATGGGGGGGATCTGTGATATGGGGGAATCTGTGATATTGGGGGCTCTGTTATGGGGGATCTGTGATGGGGCATCTGTGATGGGGGAGTCTGATATGGGGGGATCTGTGATATGGGGGGATCTGTGATGGGGGATCTGTGATGGGGGGCTCTGTTATGGGGGATCTGTGATAGGGGGGGGATCTGTGATATGGGGGGATCTGTGATGGGGGATTTGTGATGGGGGAGTCTGATATGGGGGGATCTGTGATATGGGGGATCTGTGATATGGGGGATCTTTGATGGGGGGCTCTGTTATATGGGGGATCTGTGATATGGGAGAGTCTGTGATATGGGGGGAGTCTGTGATGGGGGATCTGTGACATGGGGGATCTGTGATATGGGGGAGTCTGTGATATGGGGGGAGTCTGTGATGGGGAATCTGTGATATGGGGGGATCTGTGATGGCGGAGTCTGTTATGGGGAAAGTCTGTGATGGGGCGTCTGTTATGGGGGTATCTGTGATGGGGGAAGTATGTGATATGGGGGAGTCTGTTATGGGGGGAATCTGTTATGTGGGGCTTTGTGATGGAGAGGAGTTTGTGTTGGGGGGCTTTGTGATGGGGGGATCTGTCATGGGGGGGCTTTGTTATGGGGTGAGTCTGTGATGGGGAGGGGGGGTCTGTGATTGGGAGTGGTTCTGTAATGAGGGGAGTCTGTGAAATACTGATAAGTTCATATTGATTACAATTGTTCTTTATTTTAAATGTTGTACTGTTTTTTCTTGTTTTTTTTTGCACTACAAATAAGATGTGTGCATAGGAATTAGTTCATATATTTTTTTAAACTATAGTGCGGCCCCCCCAACAGTATGAGGGACCGTGAACTGGCCCCCTGTCTAAAAAGTTTGAGGACCCCTGTATTAGATAGATAGTTAGGATATAAGGATAATGCTGATATGTCTCCCTTAACCAGTTGGGTGTTACACCACACGTTAAACTGTATATATAATGCCATGTGCATTACTTGTTGTTGATATTCCTTTCCTGTTTTCCCACCCATCCCAGTTTTTGCCAGGACATTCGCTCTCAGGCTTGAGAGCTCAAATTATTTGCAAATTCTGGGACACTTTGATGGACTCCGAGACATAGTTTTGCAGGCAGGGGAAGGATGTAGCTCCATGATGTTTAGGCAGGGTTGCTAGTACATTTACCTGCCAGGTATATTTGCCTTGGCCAATTGATAGGGGATCTATTGATTCCACCCTAATTCTGGAATAGCTGCACTTCTCTCTTTTGTCACAAGATGGCTGCGTTCACAGAATTGTCCACTGTGTCAATCCCCTGATAGCACATATATTCACATGTTCTGGACTTGCCCCAATTGGTGCATTACTGGACTGCAATTGTGGAGTGCGTTAATATCCGCTTACAGTTGTCAATTCCGATGTCGGCTGAACCGGCCTTATTAAGCATTCAGGATGATGATCAGAGACCTCAGTACACCAAGTTATTGGTCTCCTTAGCGTCAGCTCCTGTGATCCGTTGTTTGCTGTGGCTTGTACTTTTTGGACTATTACCTCCTTTTTTTAATAAAGGCATTTGATTTTGAGTGCGGCTGTTCAGAATCTTCCCTTCATCCGATTACCTATGCTTAGCCAGCACCTGCTGTTCCTACACTGAGGAGAGCTACATTTCCAGACACCCTTCCTAGAGCGGCATCTCTCTTCCCCATTGGTGTCTTTCCTGTTGTTCTATGCTAAAAAAGAAATATTGGTTACATGGGTTTCTTCCTCTCCCCCCTCAATAGAGTCCTGGGAATAAACCATAAATGGTGTGTATAAGCTAGCATACACTAATTGAGGGTGTCCTTAGAAATACGACTGAATCTGGCAACCATGGACTGAACAAACTCTATTCTTATAATGGGTTGTAGTTAGTCTTTGTCTCTCCTGGTCTAGTATGGTATGATATGATGGAAGTAGGCCTCCCCCTCCCCCCCTTCCCTATGCCCTGGAGAAACGTAGTTTTCAGCCACATAAATATGCACCTGTAATATGAGTATGCTTTATACTCTTTGCCATTGATGTGTGAATATTTATTGATGATTTCGCCATGTGTAATGTGCAATACCATGTTTTCTCAATAAAGACCAACCTTGTTTGTAAAAAAAAAAAAAAGAAGTGACGGTTCTGCCGGCCAGAGAACCTGTCAGGGTCGAAGGTAGAGGGAAAGCTGTCACCACTAAGGGACCATCCACCTCGTTACCAGAGACCACTAGGAGAAGTTGAAGTAAGTACCAGAGCAGTATTCTCACCAACCGGGGATGGTGAAGAATTGGGAAACTTCAGCAGGTGTCAAGCCAGGGACCCAGCCAGCGGAGGTGATGCTTGCAGAGCAGCCTTGTGTGTCAAGCTAGGGACCGAGCAGGCCAGTGGGGTACTGAGAGAGAAGGTTGGAAGAGCTCAGGAGATCCAGTGGCAGTGGATCAGCAGGTCTAGTGAGAGAGGCGGGGAGCTCAGTTGTATGAAGATCTACAATAGGAAATAGTAGAGGAAGTAAAAGAGTTCATTGTAACCCTTGTTAGAAACTGTTCAAGATTGTTGCCATAGAAGACAGCGTGTCTACACATGCAGATGTGGTTTCCGGCTGGGTGCCTTTCCCTGCATGGCTGTCTGCCTATAGAAGTCTCAGAGTCTGCCAATTAACATTGCAACTACTAAAGGGTGTCCTGGCCCTAAATCCTCTTCTCCCACAGTTCTGTTTAAGAGACAATAAATCTCTTTGCATTCAAGAAGTGTCTGGCACCCATGAATCTACGTTGCATCACACCCACCATACCTCGTAACCCATTCTACATAGAAGGATGTCAGCTGTCCCTAACTCTGGAGGTTCAGTTTAGACCAAAGGAGACCCAGGACTTGGCTACATAAGGACGGTTTAAATCTCACAATATGTCCTATAAATGCATTTCCACAGTAGCTGTCATGGTTGTGCACACCGGTTACTAAGGCTAAATCTCCAGAGGGGATGGATGCAGAGGATATAGATCACTGCACTCTGTCAGACCTGATGTGTGGGGGGCACCACATTGCAGCAGCCCATGGAGACTTAGTTTTAGAAACAAGCTGAGCTGTTCTAAGGAAAGTAAAAAGAGGTAAGAAAATGTGGTCATAGATTTGTATGCAGCTTTTTGTTCAACAATATGAACAAAAGTAAGAACATAAGTATGGTTTATTTTTAGCAAGTACATATTTCCATTCATAATTGAAAAGTATGTTATGTATTAAAGCAATTGTAAAGGCTGATTATTTTTAAATTAAAATAATAAACATGTTATGCTTACCTTACAAGGGTATTGCTCAGAGCAAACTTCTGGGGTCCCCCTCTTGAGCTCCTCCTCTTCTTATATCCATCTATGGTTCTTATGTATTGTGACGGGAGTCACTTTGGGTGGGTGGCTTGTGGAACCCAGCTTACTTTGGAGAGCTCTGGAATCTCCTTGTCCAGCTCCCCTGGCCCCTCTTATGTGTAAATTACCCTGTGTCCATTAGGGGCACAGGGTGACCGAGAACCTCAGTCTGATCTGTACTGATCAGACTCACTGTACAGCCACACTGGAATGTTGTGTGTATATATATATATATTGATATATATGTATATATATATATATATATATATATATTGTGGCAGTAGGACCCTGTGCTACCTAGAAGATTGCTGGTTTACGCCAGATTTTGGAGAGAAAGGCACGCTGATTGCACAGCTGTGTGCGGGGCTATTTAATTGTGACCTGGCTATGGCTCAGGGTTCCACCCAACAGACAGGAAGTCTGTGCATGGGAGTCAGGTGGACTCCCATTCCTCTGAGAGGATTCAGAGGCTGCAGGAGGCAGCCAGGGTATGCATGTCTGCAGGAGGCAGATGTACTTGGTGACAGAGCAGCAAGTAGTAAGCAGCAGGAGTAAGCTAGGAGAGAGCTTCACTCTAGGAAACTCTTTTGGGTCTGAGGAGCAGACCTAAGGCCTAGGCTAAAGGCCGGAATCAGCCATATGGCAAGAATGTACGCCAGGAGGCTAAAGTATTGAGTGTGCAAGATACAGTAATGGTGGAACCCCCTGCGAGGGCTACTGATGTCTTTGTGAACTTTTCTGTGCTTTTAAATAAAAGTGGGCTACCAGGCCCTTAAAAATACAGTTTTGTACTGGAGTACTCACTGACAACGCACCTACCGTTTGAGTCTGATACCCCCAATCTTACAATATATATAGTACATTGTCTCATACTATGGTGTGCTCTGTGTTGGGTCGTTTGGGGTGTGGCTGTATTCCATTGTTCTATTGTGTCTGTCTGCCTTGGGTATTATGGGGTGTGTATGTAGATTAGCTGTGAGAGGGGAGGATGGTGAATTCCTCTAACAGCTCTCCCTGCTGATTGGACAGTCTACCCTGCCCTGAATGCAAGGGGGGGGGGTTGTCCCGAGTGTTACCTCTGTGTACCTGTGTTTCAATAAACAGTTAATGGTCAGCAACCAAAACGAGTATTGTCTAATTATTGGTTGTCAATGGTTTGGAATATCTGATATCTATATTCAGACTGTATATGACAATAGCACTCAAGCGGAGTGTGTGATGCTTCGTTACATAGGTGGCAAGCAGTGGGACACTTCCTGCAGTCTGGGACATCCAAACCTACACACCTGGAACCAAGATCAGGATAGCAGACTTTGGTCACCCCAACGGAGATATGGATCTGGCATCAGAGTTTCCGGAGCTGCTGCGGATTGTCCTTTCAGCATACTCCAGGACTGTGTCTGTGGATGAATACCTGGAACTCAGGCAGCAGATTCGGGTAGGACTGGAGCCCTCCAGGTCGCTGGTATGCAACAGGGCAAGTGCTTTTCCAACCCCAGAGCAACGAGCCAGTGACCAACGGGAGTTACGGAAGCCATTCCTGGGAGAGCGGCCCCAGGACCAATGGGTGTCCAAGTTGGACAGGCTGGTCCAGCAGGAGATACAGCTGGACAATCGATCTGGGGCTCTGCAATTGCATGCAAAGCAAGGATATTTAGGGGAGACAACAGTATGCTCTCTGGAGGGATATGACTTTGGTGGCCCTGAATTACTGTGGGAGAGCCTTAGAGATGGTTTTGTGTTTAGCGATGAAGGAGAACCTACCCTTGAGGACCTTTATAGAGATTATAGAGAGGCTATGCTAGGTCTTGCAGGGGTCTCAGAGCTTAAATTGGACCTGGAATATTTGCTAAGGATGGAACAGCATCTGGAAAGGGTATACAGGAAACTGCTGGAAACACGTTCAGCAGCATGTCAGAGAATCAGCAGTGTAAACTCCGGAGATTGCCATCCCCAAAGCTGAAGTGCTGGCAACAGGGCAGAGCTCTGCTAACCTCTGCCCAGCACTGATAACATCTTCTGGGTTCTACGGACAGGAAATGGTGAACCTCTATCCCCAGACACCAGTACCAGAGACTGGGGATTTAATAGACTTCTCTGCTGAGGAAGGACAACCTGGTGAGCCTCCAGCAGAAGAGCTGGCATCCGGGCCAAACATCACTGAGCTCTGCCTAGAACCATCAGCAGCATCTGTGGAGTTACCAGAAACTTCTCCAGCTGAATCACTGACAAGTGGACAAGACCTCTGCCCTACACTTGTGGCAGTTCCAGAGGCCCAGAGTGAGAAGGTGGTGGTCTTTCCTCCCCAGCAAAGATCCATGCACCTGGGAGACAGTACCAGAGACATGTCATTCCAGCACCCAGATGAGGGTAAGGGAGGTGAAGCAGCCGGCTTCCCTTCCCAGCAGCAGATGGCACCCCAGAATGATGCCAGCAACCCAGCAGAGGGCCTGGCAACAGGGCCGAGTGCTGCTAGCCTCTGCCCTCAACTAACAAAAGATGTGGTCTCCATCTGTATACCCTAGGGATGCTGAGCAGTTGGCCCAGATCCCTAACAGCATGATGAAGTGAGCCCAGTTACCTTGTCTTTTCTTCAGTGGCTGAAAGGACTCCAGGGAGAAGGGCCAGTCCACGCTTCTCCCCAGCGGTGGGTATGTTCTCTGAGAGAGGCATAGATTGGCTGGGTGAGTAATGCTATGTTTGGGACAATTTATTGGGGGGACTGGAACTACTGACTAACTTCGAAGTCAACCCGTCTGGGGTCTTCTCCTGTGTTAGTCCCCTGTCGAAAGGGGAGATGTGTGACGGGAGTCACTTTGTGGTGATGGTGGCTTTTGGAACCCAGCTTACCTTGGAGAGCTCTGGAATCTCCTTGTCCAGCCCTCCTAGCCCCTCCTATGAGTAAATCACCCTGTGTCCATTAGGGGCACTGGGTGACTGAGAACCCCATTCTGATCTGTACTAATCGGACTCACTGTACAGCCACACTGGAATGTTGTGTGTATATATATATATATATATATATATATATATATATATGGACTGAAATGTGTGTGTCACTGGCGCAAAACTTGTCTTATCAATTAATATAAAAGTGATATTTGTGGCTGCTGCATCCAAAAGAATTCTTGAAAGAAAAAATAAAAAGTGCTATGTGTGTGGATGCGCTGCTTACATTTGTACTCTCTAACTTATCTAAGTGTATCCTATCTTTTAGACATAATCTTATTCACCATCCACCTATAAAAATTCATCACATTAAGCAACAACCATAAGCAAATTATGTAAATCATATAAAAGTCCGGTGACATATATCACTTAGTAATAAAGTCCCTTCATATATGCTTGTAAATCTTCCGTTAAGTTGCCGTGATCGGCGTGCTCTTGTGTTTGATCAATTTAAAGTGACTTAGTGCTTCACCACCACCTGTGAGATTGGCCACTCACCAGATATTCCTTTAAAAATGCACCTTTGGTTCATTCATAGGGATAACCACTCCACTCAAAGGGAACTTCTCCAATAGTGTTACTAGGACCTTAGTGTTCCTCATAGAAATGGATGGAAAACGATCATCGCACAATAACGTTTAAAACTTTTATTTTATAAAACATAAAAAAACTTTGCACTCACATATCCAAGTGCCATTGAGCCGGCACGGAGCTTTTCCAGCAGTTAGGGACGGGTGGGCGCTGCAGCCCGGTTCGCCTGGTGTGTGCTGTGCAACCTCCGTGTGCTGCTTGCGTTCCCCCCTTGTGTCCGTTCGCGTCCTCACCAACCACGCTCGTTCCCGGTCACGTGGGTGCAAATATCTCCCAGCAGCCTCTAAATAATTGCATTTCCATGTTCTGTGTACTGTGGGAGACCAGATATAGTGAATGCAGGTTCCTTGGTTTAGTAACACTTTAATGGGTGGTTGTCAGTCTGGGGGAATGCCATGCCTTATTTATTTATTTATTTCAGGTACTTATATAGCGCCATTAATTTACGCAGCGCTTTACATATACATTGTACATTCACATCAGTCCCTGCCCTCAAGGAGCTTACAATCTAAGGTCCCTAACTCACATTCATACATACTAGGGATAATTTAGACAGGATCCAATTAACCTACCAGCATGTCTTTGGAGTGTGGGAGGAAACCGGAGTACCCGGAGGAAACCCACGCAGGCACAGGGAGAACATGCAAACTCCAGGCAGGTAGTGGTTGGGATTTGAACCAGCGACCCTTCTTACTGCTAGGAGAGAGTGCGACCCACTAGACCACTGTGCTGTGAGGCTGCTGGGAGATATTTGCACCCACGTGACCGGGAACGAGCGTGGTTGGTGAGGACGCGAACGGACACAAGGGGGGAACGCAAGCAGCACACGGAGGTTGCACAGCACACACCAGGCGAACCGGGCTGCAGCGCCCACCCGTCCCTAACTGCTGGAAAAGCTCCGTGCCGGCTCAATGGCACTTGGATATGTGAGTGCAAAGTTTTTTTATGTTTTATAAAATAAAAGTTTTAAACGTTATTGTGCGATGATCGTTTTCCATCCATTTCTATGAGGAACACTAAGGTCCTAGTAACACTATTGGAGAAGTTCCCTTTGAGTGGAGTGGTTATCCCTATGAATGAACCAAAGGTGCATTTTTAAAGGAATATCTGGTGAGTGGCCAATCTCACAGGTGGTGGTGAAGCACTAAGTCACTTTAAATTGATCAAACACAAGAGCACGCCGATCACGGCAACTTAACGGAAGATTTACAAGCATATATGAAGGGACTTTATTACTAAGTGATATATGTCACCGGACTTTTATATGATTTACATAATTTGCTTATGGTTGTTGCTTAATGTGATGAATTTTTATAGGTGGATGGTGAATAAGATTATGTCTAAAAGATAGGATACACTTAGATAAGTTAGAGAGTACAAATGTAAGCAGCGCATCCACATATATATATATATATATATATATATATATATATATATATATATATATATATATATATATATCTTGTACATTATCTCATACTATAGTGTGCTCTGTGTTGGGTCATTTGGGGTGTGGCTGTATTCCATTGTCTTATTGTGTCTGTCTGCCTTGGGTATTATGGGATGTGTATGTAGATTAGCTGTGAGAGGGTAGGGGGAAATTCCTCCAACAGCTCTCCCTGCTGATTGGACAGTCTACCCTGCCCTGAATGCATAGGCGGGAAGGGGGTTGTCCCGAGTGTTACCTCTGTGTACCTGTGTTTTAATAAACCGTTCATGGTCAGCAACCAAAACAAGTACTGTCTTGTTATTGCTTGTCACCAGTTTGGAATATCTGATATCTATATTCAGACTGGGAGGAAGCTGTATATGATGAAAGCACTCAAGCAGAGTGTGGGACGTTTCGTTACATTTATGTGTTATCTTTGATCTTACCACCCATTCTATGGTGAGGCACTCACCTGTTTTCACTTTACACTCAAGATCTGTTCTTTGTCTTTCTTCCCTTCCCTGGTAATGATTTTCATATCTTCCCCAATTATTTATTGTGTAGTCAGTTTGCTGATACACTTTATTTACAATTTTTCAACAG
Source organism: Lithobates septentrionalis (assembly GCA_037952835.1). NCBI lineage: Eukaryota > Metazoa > Chordata > Amphibia > Anura > Ranidae > Lithobates > Lithobates septentrionalis. Next base: position 1,296,682 of record JBBDGP010000201.1, on the reverse strand, counting down.
AAGCCCTCTGGACCTTTACTCAGCACTTATTACAACCACAGTTACTTATTGGGGACAAAATCACTATTGATGCTTACCTCTTGTTCTCTGTTCACCGCTGTGTTGCCACAGTTATTGCCACCTCAGTTTCCGCGGATGATGTTCCCATAGTGCCTCCAGCTACCAATGCTTCCCATGTTGTTGAATACTGTGGCTCATTTATAGGTAAGAGTGCTGGGATTAAGATGTAGTTCCCCCTCTTTCTGTTATCTTAGTTACTATACTATTTGGCATTTATATTTCATTACAGACATATCTATATAGAATTTGCTCCTGATGAGTGGAAGTTATCCACCAAACGTGCATAGAGCTTTCCATTGTTATATTGTCACAGCTTCTATGTGTCTACTATGAGACTACCTTGCAGAATTTTGAATCAATTTTACAATATCATGTGTGCAATCAATCATGTCTATGTGCAAGTTTGGGTTATATTTAAAATAATTTTTCATATATACCATGTACTATGTAGGAACATGTATGTATATATATATATGTTTGTATTTATTTTATGGTATATATTGTATATATGTATTTATTGTCCCACATGCATCCATGTGCACCATTAAATAATACATACTAATTTATTAATTTGGTTCTGGTGGTGTGCCTCACACAAAGTCCCAACATTCCCCCATTCCCCTTCCCCCCTCTCGCTTCATTATGATTCAGGGATGGAGACACACAAACTCTACAGCAGTCATTGTCGCATATAAAATCCCAACATTTTTATTTAATAAAAACCTACTCTTCTTAGAGTGACCCAATAGCCTGTGTGCGGTTGGGCTGCATGTGTCCATAGACACACACAGCATGTCCTGGCCCTGCCCCTGCTGCCTTCTTACAGGATTTTATTGACAGCAGCAGGAGCCAATGGCTCCCACTGTTGACTTTGTGTCCTTTTAAATATAGAAAGCAAGAGCAGAGCTGCTTCAGATGGGCACAAAGGGAATAATGTCTTTACCAAGTAACTATAGACCTGTTAGTTTTACTTCTATAGTCGGGAAGATACTGGATAGTTTAATAAAAGAGCACATAGATGAGTTCTTGCTGGAAAAAAATATTTTAAGCAACAGACAGCATGGGTTCATGAAAGCCAGAAGTTGTCAAACAAATCTTATTTTTTTTTATGAAGAGGTAAGTAAAACCTTGGACAGAGGGGTGGCTGTGGACATGGACGTGGTATACTTGGATTTTGCAAAAGTGTTTGACAGTTCCCCACACACGGCTAAAGTGTAAGGTAAAGTCTACAGGCTTGGAAATATCAATTTGTAAATGAATAGAAAACTGGCTAAAAGACAGAATTCAGAGTAGTGATTAATGATTCTTACTCTGAATGGTCTAAGGTTATCAGTAGTGTACCCCAAGATTCAGTGTTGGGACCCTTACTTTTTAACATCTTTATAAATGATATAGGGTCTGGAATTAGTACCATTTCAATCTTTGCAGATGACACCAAACTATGCACAGTGGGCGGCACAGTGGTGTAATGGTTAGCACTCTCCCCTAGCAGTAAAAAGGGTCACTGGTTCGAATCCCAACCATGACACTACCTGCCTGGAGTTTGCATGTTCTCCCTGTGCCTGCATGGGTTTCCTTCGGGTACTCCGGTTTCCTCCCACACTCCAAAGACATGCTGGTAGGTTAATTGGCTTCTGTCCAAAAATTGGCCTTGGTATATGGGTGTGAGTTGGGGACCTTGGATTGTGGGCTCCTTGAGGATAGGGACCGATGTGAGTGTGTGATGTATGTGTGGAGTGCTGTGTAAATTGACGAAGCTATATGAGTACCTTAAAAAAGAAAAAAAAAAAAATAATAGATGAGCATCTTAATGAGACACAATGTACAGGGATAGGGACAATTGTAGACACACACACACTCACACTCACTCAGGTTGAACTGGATGGACTGGTGTCTTTATTCAACCTTACCAACTATGTAACTATGTAACTATATGCAGTGAAATACCGTCCTTTCAGGATGTCTCCAATTTACAGTCTAATTGGGTGACTATGTGGCAGATGAGGTTAAATGTTGATCAATGTAAAGTTATGCACTTGGGGGCTAAGAATATGCATGCATCATACATACTAGGGGAGTACAACTGGGGGAATCTGTAGTGGAGAAGGATCTGGGAGTTTTGGTAGATCATAAGCTCAATAATAACATGCAATGCCAAGCTGCTCAATAATAACATGCAATGCCAAGCTGCGGTTTCCAAAGCGAACAAAGTCCTTTCTTGTATAAAGAGAGGTATGGACTCCAGAGAGAGAGGTATCATTTTGCCCCTGTACAAATCATTAGTAAGACCTTATCTGAAATATGCAGTTCAGTTTTGGGCACCAGTTCTCAAAAAGGATATCGGGGAACTGGAGAAAGTGCAGAGAAGGGCAAACAAAATGATAAGAGGGACAACACAGAGGACAAGGGGGCACTCTTTACGCCTAGAGGAAAAGAGATTTCATCTCCAAATACGGAAAGGTTACTTCACAGTAAGAATAGACTCCCTCCAGTGGTGGTTCTGGCCTGCTCAGTATATTGCGTTAAGAAAGGCCTGGATTCTTTTCTAAATGCATACAATATAACTGGGTACTAACATTTATAGGCAAAGTTGATCCAGGGAAAATCCGATTGCCTATTGGGGGTCAGGAAGGAATTTTTACCCCTGCTGTAGCAAATTGAATCAGGCTTTGCTGGGGTTTTTCGCCTTCCTCTGGATCAACTGTGGGTATAGGATTGGGTATATGGGATTGTTTGATATTATTTTTTATTTATTTATTTATTTTTATGGTTGAACTAGATGGACTTGTGTCTTTTTTCAACCTGACTAACTATGTAACTATGTAACCTAACTCATAGACATGCATTGTGGAAAAGATCAGCAAAGCATAATTTTTGTGTTGCACTACAAAGTAGGAAATAGAGCCATCATGTGTCATGAGCAAATATGGCTTCCTTCACGTACTGTACATTTGTAATTACAAGTTATAAATGAAACACATTTTTTGCAAATGTTCCCTATATAGTTTACAATGTTATTATTATTTATTTCAAGTTGATAGCTTTAATGCTTATATTTACAACATTTGCTTAATATTTCTTTTTATTGCAGTTGAGCCTTAAGCAAAGGATTGCCTTCTGCATTGATATGTGAAATCCACTCTCTGGAGAATCTTCTTTGTGTATGAAGCAGTCATCATTCGTATGTCCTTTATTAGTGTCCTGTTAATAATTAGTTTGTTTTAGATGTTTCAGAGCACCTGTTGTTATTCTCTTCTTTTAATAGATGAGCCAATCTAGAAGTCACACAAGATATGATTAAAGTATTTGGTGAAAACCAGATAAAATCAATAAGAACGGTGTTACAAAGCAAGAACACACAACTGCCCTATGTGTTCATTGATTGCTTTCTGCCTCGTCTCCATGAATTAAAGGGAATAATTTGCAGTATGAATCAGTGACCTCTGGGGGTTGTGCAATAAAAGATTTTTAGATTATGCTTCTAGTCACAGTCACACCAGGGACTTTCCATCAAGAAGATTTGTGAAACGGTATTTCTACATGACAAACCATGGAAGTGATAATAGTTATGTGGTATAGTGGGGAGAAAATCTTTTAGAATCTTGAAAGAGGCATGATGGGTTGTAAGATGGCGGCTGCCTGACTGCAATTTCAAAGGATAAGATCCCTGCAGGATCTCAGTTCTGCGTAGCTCTTAACTGTATCACATATTAATAAACCACGCACTTACTATTACCACAAAAACAAAACCATATGAAAACTTGTAAAAATGTTATATATATATAAAAAAAAAAGGTGGGACTAACATGACACACCGCTTCCGTTATACTGTAATGCAGGTGGAACGCAGACCGGCGTTCCTGGGTTTGTTTGAATGCTGTGAGTACATCTAAACATTGTAAGTGTAATTTTAACCCTATTTTAAATAAAATTGGATTTACTGCACTATGAGAGGCTTTTCTTCTATCCCCCCGGAATACGGCTCTGCTCAAGAGTTTTCAAAGGCATAGAAGCGCCGCTATTGATGGCGTATCCAGGCATGCCAAATGCAAGCATATCAACAGTTATCATATTTGACTACCTGTAATGGGGGTCAAGTAGATCTGGTGAGTGAGTTGTGTGCTTGTATGATGGTGAAGAGGACACACCCAAGGCCCGGCTGGTGTGGACATTATGTTTGGTGTTGGTTGACACAAATCTATTTATTTGGAAGGAACACTGTGAATTTTCATCACTTCTTCACTGGACTTTCTTAATTTTATATAATTTTATTTTACATTTTTCTATAACATTTTTGCAAGTTTTCATACAGTTTTGTTTTGGTGATAATAGTGAGAGCGCGGTTTATTAATATGTGATACAACATTTCGATGTATAATATTTGGGATTATGAAAGCAGTACATAAAATGCTTGCTTTGCTCCTATAAATTTAAGTGTTATTAAAGGTTCTTTTTTTTCATTTTTTTTTTTTTTAAGTAGCAAACATGTCATACTTACCTGCGCCATCCAATGGTTTTGCTCAGAACAGCCCCAATCCTCTTCTTCCGGGTCCCCTGCCAGCACTCTAGGCTCCTCCCTCCTGCCTAGTGTCCCCGTAGCAAGCAGCTTGCTAAAGGGACACCCAAGCAGGCTCACTTCTGAGCCGCTGCTCAATGTGTCCATTCACACACGGAGAGTGTGGGTCGCGCCCCAGCTCTCCCCTCATTGGGCTGTGATTGACAGTAGTGGGAGTCAATGGCTCTCATTGCTGTCTCAGCCAATGAATAGGGAGGGACCCAAGAGAGCCGAGGCTCTCCTGCACATCGCTGGATTGAGATGGGGCTCAGGTAAGTTTTAAATCTCGCATCCGTCCTTGCCTTCTTTTACATGTTGGAAACTCCAAAAGAAAGCTCCCCTTACATGTCCTATTGCATTATCAATAATATTACATAGTTAAAAAAATTAATCAGTGATGGTGGGAACCCTTTATAATTGATGTAGTTTTTGTGCAGTTCCAGGAATTCGAGCACAGAGATCCCGCCAAGAGAGTCCCTGAGAAAAACCATGTAAGAAATTGTCTAATGTTTTTTATGTTTGTATTCCAACTTCTACCAAAGACAGAAATCTTATCAAGAACCGACCCTTTAATTTTAAGATCTAAAACACACATACATATTTATATACAATGGCAAGAAAAAGTATGCAAACCCCTTAACTGGTTTTCTGCAGTAATTTGCCATAAAATGTGATTTGATCCTCATCTAAGTCACAACAATAGACAAACACAATTTACTTAAACTGATAGAATACAAACAATTCAAATGTTTTGTGTCTTTATTGAACACACCTATTAAACATTCTCAGTGCTGGAGGAAGTAATATGTGAACCCATAGACTAAATACTTCAACAAAAGCTAATTGGAGTCAATAGTTTTCACCTCTGGAGGCCAATTAATGAAATGAGTTTGGAGGTGTGGATTAGTGCTATTTTGATTGATATAAGGCACTCAAACATTTGCGATTGCTGTTCATAAAATGCATCTGATGTGACCAATGCATCACAAAAAGGAGCTCTCTGAAGACATATAATCAAAAGTAGTTGATCTGCATAAGGCTGGAAAAGGATACAAAGAAATCTCAAAGTGTGTAGCTGTCCATCAGTCGACAGTTAGATAAATTGTCTATAAATGGTGGCAGTTTAGTGCTGTGGCTACATTTTCTGGGTGCCCAGCCAGGATAACTCCCAAGGCACAATGCAGAATACTCAGTGGGGGAAAGAACCCATGTGTAACAGCTAAAGGCTTGAAGACATTACTGAAAGAGGCAAACATCCCTGCTCATGAGTCTACCATAAATACATCTTTAACCACTTGCCTAGCAGGCACGAACATCCCCTTCCTGCACAAGCCCTTTTTCAGCTTTCAGTGCTGTTGCATTTTGAATGACAATTGCGTGGTCATGCAACGCTGTACCCAAATTAAATTTTTATCATTTTTTCCCCACAAATAGAGCTTTCTTTTGGTGGTATTTGATCACCTCTGCGGTTTTTACATCTTGCACTAGAAACAAAAGAATAGTGACAAGTTTGAAAAAAACACAATATTTTTTACTTTTTGCTATAATAAATATCCAATTTTTTTTTTAAACTAATTTTTTCCTCAGTTTAGGCCGATACGTATTCTTCTACATATTTTTGGCAAAAAAAAATTCACAATAAGCGTTTGTTGATTGGTTTGCGCAAAACTTATAGCGTCTACAAAATAGGGGATAGATTTATAGCATTTTTATTATTTTTTTTTTTTACTAGTAATGGCGGAGATTTGCGATTTTTATCGTGACTGCGATTTTGCGGCGGACATATCGGACACTCTTGACACATTTTTGGGACCATTCACATTTATACAGCGATCCGTGCTATGAAAAAGCATTGATTACTGTGTAAATGTGACTGGCAGGAACGGGGTTAACACTAGGGGGTGATCGAGGGGTTAAATGTGTTTCCTGGGAGTGATTCTAACTGTGGGGGGAGAGAACTCACAAGGGGAGGAGGCCGATCGGTGTCCCTATGTACAAGGGACACACCATCGGTCTCCTCTCCTCTGACAGGACGTGGATCTGTGTGTCCGCACACACAGATCCACGGTCCTGCTCAGTTACTTGGCAATCACGGGTGCGGGCATGCGCATCGGGTCCCCAGCAATGTAGCGTGCGCGCACCCCCTAGTGGCCCGAGAAGGAAATCACGTCATATGACGGCGGCCCAGAACAAGAGCTGCTTCATCCTGCCGTCATATGACAGTGGGCGGGCGGGAAGTGGTTAAACAGATAGGGTGTCCATTGCAGAGCATCACTGAGAAAGCCACTGCTCTCCAAAATAAAAAAACATTGCTACTCACCTGAAGTTTGCCAAAAGACTACTTGGTAAACCGCAACATTATTGGGAAAATGTTTTGTGGACTGATGAAACACAAATTGAATTGTTTGGGGGGGAATATTCAGCACTATGTATGGTGCAAAAAGGGTACAGTTTACCAACATCATAACATCACCCCAATGGTGAAGTACGGTGGAGAAAAAAAAATCAAGATTTAGGCTTGCTTCACTGTCTTAGGGCCTCTGACCATTTGCCATCATCAAGGGAAAAATGAATTCACAAGTTTACCAAAATATCCTATAGGATAATGTCAGGGTGGCTGTCCACCACTGAAGGTTAGTAGAAGTTGGGTAATGAAGCAGAACAATGACCTTAAGCATTAAAGTAAATCCACCACAGACTGACTTTAGAAAAAGAAAGTGCGCCTTTTGCAGTGGCCCAGTCAGAGCCCAGACCTTAACCCATAGAGAGGGTCAATCTCCTTGCAGGTGGACAGGCAGACAAGGAGACTGCAGCACAGCCAAAACCAGGAGGCTGGAATGAGACCAGCATCTGTGATGGAGCAGAAGCGTTCCTGACAGAATCTTATTAAAATATTTATTCTAAGTTTACTAGAATAAAAACGAATGGATCAGAAACAATTCAGATCATTCGCTATGTAGAAACATTATTTTGGATCCTTCAAACATTGACAAAAGGCCAAAACTATCGCATCAAGTCATCCAAATGAAATTAATGAATAAAAATTACTTCATTGTTTTCATTATAACTCATTTTGGATTCATTAAAATTCGTTACTATTGTGATTCAGAGATTCCAATACATCCAAATCTCTGAATAATGAACATTTTGTACGAATTTCCATTTGTAACTAAACAAATTGCGCATAACTGTTTGTCTATTGTTGTGAATTATATAAGGATCAGATCCCATTTCATGAGAAATTACAGCAGAAAACCAGTTAATTCCAATGGGTTCACAAACTTTTTCTTGTCTATATAATTTGGTAAAGCTTAAACAATTAATCGGTAAAACAATATTCCAAGCTCAAGTATACTCCTAATCAAACAAATTCATGCCAAACTGCTAGAACCAAAATTAATTACATTTTATCTAGATAGTTAATATGATACAAGTGTGCTAAAGAGTGTGAGTTGTATTCAAGAATGTCACCTGAGAAGTAAGGTGAATATCAACACATAGAAAAGGGTCAAATTCCTTCTTTTCCAATGGTATCAGTTCACACTACAGTATCCTGTCATATGTGCTGAAAAAAAGTACTGCACAAAATACTTTTTATTTCGTTCAGCGCAACAGGTTGCAACACAAACTGCAGCATGTAACACCGCAGTGGTGAATAGGACTGTATGGAAATGTCACCTGTGAAAAAAGTGCATTGGCACTGTCTGCCAGCGCACACCAGCACCCATGCGGTCAGCAAAGCTGGCTACTGTGAATGAGCCCTGAATGATGCTTATCTCTGCTGTAGGGGAAACACTACAGGCATACTCCACTTTACGTACCCTCACTTTACGTACACTCGGGAGTGCGGACACATGGGCGTCTGTAGGAAATCTTGGTCAGCTTGAAATAGCACTGCTCCCAGTTTTTAACATTGGTGTCTATGAGAAATCTTGGTCAGCTTGACATGGCACTGCTCCCTGTTCTTAACATTTGCCATTGGCATCTATAGAAATGGTAGATTATCTAGGCAAGCTAGACGACCCCAAAATCAGATATGTTGTATTCCTGGGTCCCCTCTCAGTGCTCCCCAAGTTTGGTGTCCCTGTCACTTATGGTTCGGGAGCAGTGCCATGTCAAATTGACCAAGATTTTCCACAGACGCCAATATTAAATGCAGTGGCGGCTTGTAATGCAGGGCACACGGGCGCCGCCCCCCATCCATGCATCCAGCCCCCTAATCTACATGCGGGGCGCCGGACACATAGACTCCAATGGGGTTTGTTTCTTTTATGAAGCACGTGATTAGAGCCAGAGGCTCTAATGGGCTTCAAAAAAGGGTGGACTTGGGGCGCAGGGCACTGAGGAGAAACAGGAGAAGCCGCTGCCCGTCGCTCGGAGGGATGCGTGCCATAGATGAGGTAAGTGCGGGGCCAACCGACCGACCAAAGGGAGGGTGGGGTGCGGGTGGCCCGACCAACCGGGGGGTGGCTGTGGGTGCAATATTTGCCACCCCCCCTAAAAAAAAACACCAGCTACCACTGGTTAAATGTTAAAAACTGGGAGCAGTGCCATGTTAAGCTGACCAAGATTTCCCATAGAGCTAGTGTATTTACATGCATTGAGAAGTGAAAAAAGGTATTGCTTTGCTTTAAGTACAGTTTCGTTTTACATACATGCTCTGGACCCATTGTGTACTTAAAAGTGGGGTATGCCTTTATTATAGTGTAGGGAGATCCTGGCTGCATGAGTGTTTTGCACTATTTTAAGCACTTTATTAACCAAAATTAAAAGGAATTCTCTTGAGAATGGCCTATTGGTTGAAATTCATTGGGGGTCGGGGGGGAGCTTGTGCTGATCTCATTACACCAGCTGGAGCTAGCAGTGGTGGTGGTTGTGTTTACATGATGTTTATCTTTGTACCTGTGTAAGTAGACACACAAACACTTATTACTAGGGATGAGCCAAACACCCCCCAGTTCGGGGCAAAAAACCGTGCGAACATGCGAACACTGTTAAAGTCTATGGAACACGAACATGAAAAATCAAAAGTGCTCATTTTAAAGGCTTATATGCAAGTTATTGCCATAAAAAGTGTATGGGGACCCAGGTACTGCCCCAGGGGACATGTATCCATGCAAAAAAAAGGTTTAAAAACAACTGTTTTTTCAGGAGCAGTGATTTTAAGAATGCTTAATGTGAAACAATACAAATGAAATATTCATTTAAATATCATGTCTGGGGGTCCCCTTAATTTACATGTAAAGTAGCGTATCTGTCTGATGTGTTTTACTGTCCCACAGCAAAATTACATTTCTAAAAGAAATGTCATTTAAATTTGCTCACAACTGTAATGTATTGCCGGGTCCTGGCAATATAGATAAAAATCAAGGGAGAAGCGGCATGGGTTCCCTCCCCAGTCCATACCAGGCCCTTTGGGTCTGGTATGTATATTAAGGGGAACTTCATGCCAAATTTTTGTTTAAAAAGAGCGTGCCTCCCCCCCCAAAATCCATACCAGGCCCTTTGGGTCTGATATGGATTTTAAGGGGAACTTCATGCCAATTTTTTTTTTTAAAAGAGCGTGCCTCCCCCCCCAAAATCCCTACCAGGCCCTTCTGGTCTGGTATGGATTTTAAGGGGAACTCCAAGCCAAAATTTAAAAAAAATTGGCGTTCAGTTCCCCCCAAAATCCATACCAGACCCTTATCCGAGCATTCAGCCTGGAGGAGAGCATGGGGGTAGAGATGAGCGAGCGCCCACCCTTGAACCATATCAGGCCACATGCCATCAACATGGGGAGGGTGCTTTGGGGTCCCCCCAAAGCACCTTATCCCCATGTTGATGGGGACAAGGGCCTTATACCCACAACCCTTGCCTGGTGGTTGTGGGAGTCTGCGGGTGGGAGGCTTATCAGAATCTGGAAACCCCCTTTAACAAGGGGGCCCCCAGATCCCGGCCCCCCTATATGAATGGGTAGGGGTACATTGTACCCCTATCCATTCTCCAAAAAAAGTGTCAAAAGTTAAAAAACACATAAAGACAGTTTTTGTCAATTAAAAAAAAAGTGTCCCGCGATATCCATCCATCTTCAATCACGGCGCAGATGGACCCCAAAAATAAAAGAAAAAAAAGCTCCGCCTCGATGGGCGTCCCACCGACTGCTGTCTTTTCACGGTGCCAGCTGTTATAAAGGCAAGGGCAGGGCCACCTGCTGACGTAACCAGATGACCCGTCCCCCTCTGATGGCACATGACGTCAGAATGAGCGGGGTCACTCGATTACGTCACCGGGTGGCCCCGTCCTTGCCTATATAACAGCTGGACAGCAGTCGGCGCGACGCCTCCCATTGAGGCGGAGCCTTTTTTTATTATATTTTTCGTGTCGGCACTGTGATGGAAGATGGATGGACATCGCGGGACACTTTTTTTTAAATAAAGAAATTGTCAAAAACTGTGTTGCTAAAGGGGGCTTCCAGATTCTGATAAGCCCCCCGCCGCAGACCCCCACAACCACCAGGCAAGGATTGTGGGGATGAGGCCTTTGTTCCCATCAACATGGGGTCAAGGTGCTTTGGGGGGACTCCAAAGCACCCTTCACATGTTGAGGGCATGTGGCCTTGTATGGTTTTGGAGGGGGGGCGCTCGCTCACCCCTCCCTTCATCTTCTCCTCCAGGCTGCATGCTCGGATAGGGGTCTGGCATGGAATTTGGGGAACCGAACGCCAATTTTCCCAAAAGGACTGGTGTGGATTTTGGGGGGACCCCACGCTGTTTTTTTTTTTATTTTGGCGTGAAGTTCCCCTTAATATCCATACCAAACCCAAAGGGCCTGATATGGACGCTGTTTTTTTCCCTTGATTCTTATCTGTATTGCCAGGACCCGGCAATACATTACAGCCGCAGGCAAGTTTAAATTACATTTTTTCCTTTACTCGGCTACGTCACCAGCTGGCCATGCCCTTGCCTATATAACAGCTGTCACAGTGAAAAGACAGCAGTCGGCGGGACACCTCCCATCATCGGCGGAGCTTTTTTTTCCCTATTTTTTGTGCCCGTCAGCACCGTGATAGAAGATGAATGGACATCACGGGACACTTTTGTTTTTTTTAATAAAGGAATTGTTAAAAACTGTGTATTGTGGTTTTTACTTTTTGACGCTTTTTTTTGGTGAATGGGTAGGGATACAATGTACCCGATACCCATTCACATAGGGGGGTTGGGATCTGGGGTCCCCCTTGTTAAAGGGGGTTTCCAGATTCTAATAAGCCCCCCCGCCCACAGACCCTCACAACCACCTGGCAAGGGTTGTGGGGATGAGGTTCTTGTCCCCATCAACATTGGGACAAGGTGCTTTGGGTGGGACCCCAAAGCACCCTAACCATTTAGAGGTCAAGCGGCCTGATATGGTTCAGGAGGAGTTGTGCTCGTTTGCCCCCCCATCCTGCTTGCTCGAATAAGGGCCTGGTATGGATTTTGGGGGGACCCCCACGCCATTTCTCTATTTTGGTGCGGGGTTTCCCTTAACTACTTCAATACACTGTGTCATATAAACTACACTGCCTGCACTGACTGAATATAGAGTCTATACTGAATATCTAAACTAAATGCAGAGTATATATATATATATATATATATATATATATATATATATATATATATATATATATATATATATATATATATATATATATATATATATATATATATATATACACTACCTGCATGCCAATAACTAACCTGCCTGCCTAATCTGGCTCAATCTATCTCCGTCCACACACTATACACAGCCTTATATAGTGTGGGGTGTGGACTTCCCTGCCTTTGGCCAATTATGGCTCTCGCAGCAGAGCGCACTGTGATTGGCCAAAGCATGCAGGTCAGGTGCATGCTTTGGCCAATCATCAGACGTCAATGCACTGCGATATTGCAGTGCATTATGGAGCGGTCTGCAGCGCTCGAATTTCCCGCAAACGCCCCATATGTTTGGTTCGTTTGCGAGCAAACGAACACCCGATGTTCGATTCAAACTTACGTTCCACTCGAACCACAGGCTCATCCCTATTTATTACAAAACATCTGCTGTTTGCGCTATGGAATGCTTGTTTATCTCCTACATGGCTTAATGTACAAGGCGGAGCGGAGGTGCAAACAGTCAACCCCTTCTGATGTACTCTGGAATTCCTGAAAGTGCCATTGAACAACCTGTTGCTGTGATATCCTATATGGTTTCAAGGCTGTGGATGAATGTTTACTGTTAACATGCTGTTATAAGACCATTCATAATTTGGGGGTCTTATCACTTGGTAAGAGGCTGCAATTGGTGGTGGTGTTGAATTCACACGTCTGCTCACAAGTGGAAACATATGACAAGATGTGCAATGATGGTGGAATCCTCCTACACACAACTACTTGTTTCATTTGGAAATTTGCATATACGTGGTGGACTTCCATCATAATCTTTGTTTATTGATTTATAAATTTGTATTTTTTATTTTTTGTGTGACGTTGGAATAGTGGTGTCACCTTCTGAATTTTATTTTTCAATTGTATTTGGATTTATGATGTACACATATCACATTTATTTTTGACAATATTATGATCCTTTGTATTGGGTACATATAACTAAGGACATTTCATTTAGTAACACAGTGTAACATTTATAATGCTTTTAATTTTGTTTCAGCACTGGTATTATGTGTTTGTGGGTGCAGCTGTGGGAGTTTTTGACTTTTGTTTGATGCTGAACACCAAGCACAGTTTTCTACCATTTACAGTACTTTATTAATCAAGATAACAAAAGGATTGATGTATACATTCACTATAGTGAAATATGGTTGAGACATGACTCAGAATGTGACACCACATCCAAATATAAGCGAAAAAGAAAAATCAAGGATGAACGTGGACTTAAAATAGGTAGCCACCAGTAGACCCAAAATGAAGGAAAGAGCACTCAATTGAATAAAAAATTCAAATTTATTTTAACATCATAGTAAAAACATATTAAAATCAGAAATAAAGTACATAGCAGGTGATTCCATTAATATATGGTATTGTCCCACCTAGGTAAAAACCTATGTGGACACTTTAGAAAACCTGTAGATATGCCCATAGATATGGTGGACTCTATGACTGGCATATGCAGAAGGTCTTACATATCAGGGCCCCACAGGAGATCAACACACAGAGGGATCACTACGCAATATGTCAATACATATATATATATACAGTGGGGACGGAAAGTATTCAGACCCCCTTAAATTTTTCACTCTTTGTTATATTACAGCCATTTGCTAAAATCCTTTAAGTTCATTTTTTCCTCATTAATGTACACACAGCACCCCATATTGACAAAAAAAACACAGAATTGTTGACATTTTTGCAGATTTATTAAAAAAGAAAAACTGAAATATCACATGGTCCTAAGTATTCAGACCCTTTGCTGTGACACTCATATATTTAACTCAGGTGCTGTCCATTTCTTCTGATCATCCTTGAGATGATTCTACACCTTCATTTGATTCCAGCTGTGTTTGATTATACTGATTGGACTTGATTAGGAAAGCCACACACCTGTCTATATAAGACCTTACAGCTCACAGTGCATGTCAGAGCAAATGAGAATCATGAGGCCAAAGGAACTGCCTGAAGAGCTCAGAGACAGAATTGTGGCAAGGCACAGATATGGCCAAGGTTACAAAAAAATTCTGCTGCACTTAAGGTTCCTAAGAGCACAGTGGCCTCCATAATACTTAAATGGAAGACGTTTGGGGCGACCAGAACCCTTCCTAGAGCTGGCCGTCCGGCCAAACTGAGCTATTGGGGGAGAAGAGCCTTGGTGAGAGAGGTAAAGAAGAACCCAAAGATCACTATAGCTGAGCTCCAGAGATGCAGTCGGCAGATGGGAGAAAGTTGTAGAAAGTCAACCATCACTGCAGGGAGTCTATGCCTCTTCCTGTCCCTCTGCGCTGTCTCCTGGGAAACAAACAGCTCCCAGGAGATAGCGGGGACCAGTTACGATGTGCAGCGCGACTCGCGCATGCGCAGTAGGGAACCGGGAAGTGAAGCCGCAACGCTTCACTCCCTGATTCCCTCACCTAGGATAGCGGTGGCAGCTGCCGAGAACCGAGCGGGTTCTCGGCGTCGCCTGCCGACATCGCTGGACCCTGGGACAGGTAAGTGGCCATGTATTAAAAGTCAGCAGCTGCAGTATTTGTAGCTGCTGGCTTTTAATATTTTTTTTTTTTGGCGGTTTAGGTGGACTCCCTCTTTAACTCCCCTAGGGAGCACCCAGAACTGGCCTGTGTGTTAAAATGGAGTACAGATTTGCATCACACATTTACAGATTTACAAATTCAAAATATGATTGAGCTTTCCTATAAATCTTCAATCTGTACCAAAATACAGTAAACCAATTATAAGATATTTACAAGATGGTATATGACACCTAGTTGACTTCATGCTATCTTTCCAGATACGTCAGAGCATTGCTGGCGATGTGGTACAGATAAAGGGACGATTCTGCATATATTTTGGACGTGCCCTAAGTTGACTTTTTACTGGGCAATGGTTCAAACGATTGCCCAGAAATTTAGTAATTTTCAAATCCCGAATGACCCGGCTTTTTTTTTATTACATATTACCACTATACCAACGAAAACATATAAAAAAATCTGTCCTATGTCATTTACTAAATGCAGCTAAATCCTGTATACCTTTGATGTGGAAACAGCAGAATCCACCGACCACAGCATTATGGTTGAGGAAGGTGGAAGACATTAGAAAGATGGAGGACCTGATATTGACAGCAACTGATAGACAGTACACTCGGCTAGGTTCGGGCGGCGCTCGAGTGAAGCCGAAAGTGGCCGAGAAGAGCCGAGGACTGGCTCTGTGTATTTCGGCGCCGGCAGCGCCATTTTCAAATCGCGGTCGGCGATTTTGAAGATCTGTCAGCTCAGGATCGCAAGGGATCGGCGTATAACACGCACCCGCGATTATCCCCTGATTTTAAGGGGAAAAAAGTGCGTGTTATACGCCGATAAATACGGTAATTCAGAAGAAGGTATCTCCCTCTTAGGGCTGTGAAACGCGGATATGAGTCTGAGTTAAGAGATATGATTGATGTGCGATCAAAGAGACATCAGATGCGATACTGAGCACCATTTTCGGAATCCTTTCCCTATTTATTTATTTTTTTCCCTTCCCTCCTCTCTAAAACTTCCCTTCCCTTTTCCCTCTCCCCCATACCCTTTCCCCTCTCCCACCTTTTTTTTTTTTTTTTTTTATGTTATGTTATATCTCCTCTTGTCCTCTATTTAGATTTGTTTTTTAAGTTAAAGTATACAGAATGAAGCAGAGGTGCTTTGTCACATAAGGTGATAAGAAGCAGGAACTTAGATTACTGTAGCAGTGAGATAAGGGGATACTTAGATTTTTGAGTTTTTGTATGTATAAATTTAATATATGTTAAGTTTCTTTTGTAATATATGCTTATTATTTTAGGAGACTATGATCTCCCATTCTGTAAACACTGTTATAGTATGTATATGCAATTCATTCCTGAAAAAAATGTAATAAAATCATATTTAAAAAAAAAATACACTGCAAAGTTTGCATCCATTCACTCCATGCACGCCCTTTTAAGTGCGTCATCGGTGACGCAAATCACGGAGGAATCAACCCCCAGGATGACGTGAAAACCGGAAATGCTCTGCTGGAATGCATCACGTCCTGCGCCTGCGTTCCATACAGAGGAAATGCCTCACAGATGATGCGAGAGACGAAGGAGGAGCCCCCTGACAGATGCACCAACAGCAAATGGATCCTCTAGCTGCTAGACACTATCATGTCAGCGCTAGGTACATACATGCACAAAAAATACATTTACTATAGCCAGGGCAGGACTTAGGGTGGTGGGGACCCCTGGGCATGAGTCACTTTCGGCCCTACCTTCTATACATTACTTTAAACCTTTAGTTTTCTTTTAAGCGCGCCACTCTGATACCATTAAATCACTGTCTAATACATACAGGTTTTCTCAACAGCAGTAAAAGAGGCACCATGTAACTGCCAATAACCAATCAGCAAACCTCAAGATAAGAGTTTTTAAGGAATTTTAAGGAAAAAAACTAATTAGGGAAAAAAAATTATATTTAAATGCTCATCAATGCAGCCTTCAACCGCAGGTCAGCCTGTAATTGTAGGAGGAGTCAGGCTGCATAAAGCCTGCCCTCCTTCTTCTCCTTCCTGTGGTCGTAGGATCTCGTGTGCGTCTGACGTCACTTCCGGGTTTTTCGTCTCAGCAGGAGGATGTGCGGCTGCGAGGGGCGAGTCTCCCTATTTCAGCGGCGGGGTTACAGGTTTGGACAGGGGGGTTCACAGGCAGGTGGCCACCTCCATCTGGACTCTCCCGGGCATCCCGGGTTTTGCCTTTTCAGGTTCAGAGCCCGCCAAGGTTACAGGCCGCCCGTTTCTTCCGGTATCCTCATTGGGAAAAGGGGGGGTTCGGCACCTTATGCTCCTCTCCTTGTACTGCTACGATTCTTTAAGGCCGCCTGTCCGCTCCTTCCGGTGCTGTCGCGGGGGGGTGTTCGGCCACTTGTCTGTTTTAAATCTACTCAGCAACATAGGCTGGGTACAGATAGGGTGCTACTGCATGAGCCTTGGTTAAGTGTTTGTGTCCCTTCAATCACCAGTATATCACTGAATTAGGATGTATGCTTGTACATTCTGCTGGGAATTTTCCATGGTAAGTGTCAAATTTTGGAAAGTCTTGCAGTGATGAAAAAAAAAAATCCAGAGGGGAACTAGTGGAATTTGTGGAATTCTGGATGACAGAGATCTTAATGTGAAATTAATGTGAAATTAACAACCATCCTCTGGTATGTAGCTGACCCCTGAGGCTGCGGCAGTAGTGCGATTTCCATTGGATTTAGCGCTGGAACCAGTCTCCCACAGCCTCTCTACCTCCAAGCAACTTGCAGGAGTATGCAAGATCTCAGGGGTCAGGTAGGGCCAGAGCCAGGTGGCTTGGAAGGAGTGTAGCAGGGGGTTGGTGGAAGAGGCACAAGGAAGGGATGTGCAGGGCACTGCACGTAAATCTTAGTACTATGTGATCCGATTTGCCATTAGAGCTAAAGGATGGATGAGATCTTGCTACTCAAGGTTTAGGGGTAATTCAGGCGGTGGGGTTGCCACGACACTTGCTCATTCGCCTGTCATCTCATCTTATTCTGTGGGCTTGCACATTACGATTTCTAAGGTAATTATGGTTCTCATGCATGTTACGGTTTTAGGCAATTGCGGTTCTCATACAATTATGGTTTCTTATGCATTGCATGGTTGTCTTGCGATTTACGTTTTTTTTTTCATTTTACGGTTTCATTCAATTTACGGTTTCTTATGCATGTTACAGTTTCGCAGGTATTTTCGGTTTCTCATGCATTTTACGGGTTTGCTCATGCATTTTGCGGTTTTCTCATGCATTTTACGGCTTTTCTCATGCATTTTACGGCTTTTCTCATGCATTTTACAGTTTTTCTCATGCATTTTACGTTTTTTTTCATGCATTTTGCGGTTTCTCATGCATTTTTCGGTTTTCTCATGCATTTTACGGTTTCTCATGCATTTTACGGGTCTCATACAATTTACGGTTTCTCATGCTTTTTATAGTTTCATGCAGGTTACGGTTTCATTAAAATTTACGGTTTCTCATGCATTTTACGATTTCTCATGCAATTACATTTCTCATGCTGTTTACGTTTCTTATGCTATTTACGTTTCTCATGTAATTTACGTTTCTCATGCAAATTACGTTTCATGTAATTTACGGTTCTCATGCAATTTACGTTTCTCATGCGATTTACGGTGTTCTCATGGAATGTACGTTTTCTTATGCAATTTGTCACTTCTTATGCCTATATGTTTCTTTCATTTCTTACGTATTTTCATGGTTCTCACATTTCTCTTGGTTCCCATGTTTTTCCCTTGGTTCTCACGTTTTTCTATGTTTCTCACGCTTCCCACGTTTCCATGCCTCTCAAATTTTTCGTGCTTCTTACGTCTTCCATGCTTCTTACGTCTTCTCATGCTTCTCATGTCTTCCCATGCTTCTCACGTCTTCACATGCTTCTCACGTCTTCCCATGCTTCTCACGTCTTCCCATGCTTCCCATGCTTCTCACGTCTTCCCATGCTTCTCACGTCTTCCCATGCTTCTCACGTCTTCCCATGCTTCTCACGTCTTCCCATGCTTCTCACGTCTTCCCATGTTTCTCACGTCTTCCCATGTTCTCAAGTTTTTCCATGTTTCTCTCGTTTTCCACGTTTCTTTCGGGTGCTTCTCTCGTTTTCCCATGCTTCTCTTGTTTTTTCCATGTTTTTCTTATTGTTCCCAGGTCTATAACGTTTCATGTCATGTGTTTTTATGTCATGGTCTGTCATTCGTTTCACAGTGTTTTCATGCAGTTTCACAGTGTTTTCATGCAGTTTCACAGTGTTTTATGCAGTTTCGCAGTGTTTTCATGCAGTTTCGCAGTGTTCTCATGCAGTTCCACAGTGTTCTCATGCAATTTTCAGTGTTCTCATGCAATTTTCACAGTGTTTTTCATGCAATTTTCACAGTGTTTTCATGCAATTTTTACAGTATTTTATGCAATTTTCACAATGTTTCATGCAATTTTCCACAGTGTTTCATGCAATTTTGCACAGTGTTTCATGCAATTTTCACAGTGTTTCATGCAATTTTCACAGTGTTTCATGCAATTTTCAGTGTTCTCATGCAATTTTACAGTGTTCTCATGCAATTACGGTTTCTCGTGCAATGTGTCACTTCTTATGCCTTTTCATGTTTTCTTACATTCCTCATGTTGTTCTTACTTTTCTCATGTTTTCACGTTTTTCCCTTGGTTCTCACGTTTGTTTCTCACGTTTTTCTCTTGATTCTCACGTTTTTCCTTTGATTCTCGTTTTCCCATGCTTCTCACGTTTCTCATGCTTCTCTCGTTTCCCATGCTTCTCTCGTTTTCCCATGCTTCTCTCGTTTTCCCAGGCTTCTCTCAGTTTCCCATGCTTCTCTCGGTTTCCCATGCTTCTCTCGGTTTCCCATGTGTTTTACGTTCATGTCATATGTTGTTATGTTACAGCTTTTCGTTCGCTGCATTTCCATTAGCTAGTGCTCACATTCAGGGTCTGTCACGTCTACAGATCCGTACAGGCTGAGGTTTCGTTTTAATTGATTGTTGTCCCACAATCTTCTCGCCTGTTTTCCATACGTCATACGTGCACGTTCACCATTACACATTTACTTCTACCCACCACGGTCTGTGGGTACCTTAGCCCTGAGTGTTCGTTTTTAATTTCCTGTCCTGGCGCTGCAGGTTGCTCGGGCTCGCTCACTGCATACAGTAGGGGGGTGTTATCATTAGGTTCACATTCTTGCGCTATTGGTCTTGTCATTTCTGCACCCACATCATCATACTTGTCGGGTACCAGGGGTGTTATGTCTTAGTAATGTTATTTGGTTGCTTTCAAACAGCTGGGTTGTTCATGTTCTACCACTGCAGATTACCCATCACGTCTATGGGTTGACAGATTGAGGTGATCGTTTTTAATTGGCTTGTTCGGTGGCAAGTCTCCTCATCTGTTCTTACGCTGTTTATGTATTTCGTACAAACTCACGTTTCTTATGCAATTTACGTTTCTCATGCAATTTACGTTTCTCATGCAATTTACGTTTCTCATGCAATTTACGTGTCTCGTGCAATTTACGTGTCTCGTGCAATTTACGTGTCTTGTGCAATTTACATGTCTCATGCAATTTACGTGTCTCATGCAATTTACGTGTCTTATGCAGTTTACGTGTCTCATGCAATTTACGTGTCTCATGGAATTTACGTGTCTCTTGCTATTTACGTGTCTCTTGCAATTTGTTGTCTCTATGATAAACTCACTTTTTTATGTTTCTCTCGTTTTTCCAGGTTTTCTCATGTTTTCCCAAGGTTACTCTCCTTCTCATGTTTCTCATGCTGTTCATCAATTCACGTTCTCGTGCTACCGGGGTTTCTCATGTAGTTTGCGGGTTCTTGCAGCCTCGGTGCTTAGGCTGCTCACGTTTCGTAAGCTCGCATTATACATGTGTTTCGTTCCTTCATGCAGCTTACGTTCCTGGCGCAGGCTCTCAGCATGCTCACGTTCTCTCGTAGTTCATGTTGCTGTCCCAGTGGCGTGTCACTTACACGGAGTAGGTTACCCAGGGGTCATTGGTTTTCCCTCTTGTAATGCACACGACCTTTTATTTCCTAGTTACATTTGGCTAGGGTTGGCAGAAGCATGGAACTATTGTTAAGTCAGCCATGGCAGCTCCAGCAGCCCTTACGGGCTCAGGGGCTTTAGTGGCTCCGAATTTTCTCAGTCTCTAGGTCAGTATCAGTAGGCTTCCTACTTGGTTCGGTTTTTGCCTCTTTTAACTCATATCGGCATGGCATTGTCGGGGCGTATCTGGTTTGGACTCAGCATTTCATGTTGTTGGAGACCCCGACAGATCTTTCTTTATTAGCTGCGTATTTTATAAGCCATCCTCAGGGTTCTTGAAGAGTAGCCCTCCTGCTGTGATCAGCAGACATCTCATCATGGGTCATATTTTCCGTGTGGTATCTATCACATTCTCATGGTCTCCTTCATGTTGGGTACCAGCTCGGTGCCCAAGGCAGGCCTATACCCGGCTTTTTGGGTCATAGGAGATAGGAGCAGGTTCTGTGTATTTGTGCCAAGAACCCCAGCCCGTTTGGGTAGGTGGAGGTCGTCTTGTTTCTCTGGGCTTGACCCAGAGCCACTTTTCAGATACCATAAGCGTTTGTAATTTGGTAGATTATACGTAATTTCAGTGGGCTATAATTTGGCATCATATTCATCCTACTGGTCATTTTTGCCCCCTTTTAGGCATACTGACCACTTGACCAGGGCACAACTCAGGTCTATGTTCTTTGTTGCTTTTTGTTCCTTTCCTACACTATCCACAGATTGACTCCGAGTACAAGTGTAAGGCTGACCTGCGGTCAGCCTGTAATTGTAGGAGGAGTCAGGCTGCATAAAGCCTGCCCTCCTTCTTCTCCTTCCTGTGGTCGTAGGATCTCGTGTCCCACCCACCCATTCCCTTTTTTCTTTTTCATTTATTTCAATTCATACTTGGGTATGCCCCCTTTTAGGCAGTGGTGTATTTAGGTTTTGCGCTGCCCTAGGCCTGACTAAACTCATGCACCCCTAATTTAAATACGACCCACCCTTCCTGTCAAGGACACACCCCTTCCTATTTAAGACACGCCCTGTCATCTGTAAACCACACCCCTTCCTCTTTAGGCTCCACCTTTTCTTTTTAGAGCTCCACCTCTTCCTCTCTGTATTAGCAAAAAAAATGACACACCATTCACTCCATACTTGCATCAATCACTCCATCATGAAACTGAGATGATGATGTTTTTAATAACTTAGATAACTTTAATTAACCTAAAATGAAGATATAAACTGAAATAAGTGCAAATTGCAATCAATCCATCATGAAACTGGCATGATGATGTTTTTAATAACTTATGTAACTTTAAACTAATATAGAACTATTTTAAACTGAAATAAGTGCAAATTGTTGAATCAGAGGATGCCAAAATCAAACTAAAGTGGCTTTCGCCGAACTCTCTGTGTGGCAAAGCTGTTGATAAGCTCATCGTAGTCCAAAGATTTTGTAAGTTCTGACTCAATTGCCAACACAGCCAGTGAGTTCAATCTTTCCTCTCCCATTCTGGATCGCAAATAGTTCTTTACACGTTTCAAAGTTGAGAAAGAACGCTCAGCTGAGCAGTTAGTTGGTGCTGTGCATAAAAACATTCTGAGAGCAATGTCCACATTTGGATAAATACTTTGCAATTCTCTCTCTCTTATCACTTGGGACATATCTAGAACAGAGGTATGTTCTACAGCAGAACTTAGGAGATAGGAACGATAGTGGAGGCACTCATCAAAAAAGCACTCCTGTTCCAAGTCTTTGCTGTAAGAAGTACAAAGCTCTGTAGCATTTTTTAATATTGCTGATGGCTCAATTTTTGTGAGGTCCGTAATAAATTTAAACTTTTCAAAGAAAGAGTCGTATGCAGTTTTCTTCTCTCAAGTTCAGCAACCAAGTTGTCACAAATGACATAAAAGGTGTTGATTCTGAACTTTTCTTGAGCTTCCTCGCGTCTTGCCGGAAGTTGCTGAGCTTTTCCTCGCTTGAATACCTTTCCTTTTAACCTCATAATCCTTCACACTTGATTTTTCTATTGCTGTAGCTAGTGCTTGATAGGTTATGTTTAAATCACCCATGTAAGAAAATATTGTCTACCATGTAGAATTGTGCTGACTAAAGTGAAACAAGTAGTTCTATAAACTTTGCTGTGAATAAATTAGAAATTGACCCCAAAGTTCAAAAGTTTTGGGACAACATGGCGCCAAAAAACAAAGAATATTTTGTTAATATTAAGTGAAAAAACTCAAGTGAGTAAAAATGTCAGTGCACTATCTGTTTTGCCAATCCCATATTTTGTGAAAAATGTTAACTTGGGTAGAAACTAACCCCAAGGTTCAAAAGTATTGTGACAGTGAGCGCCTGCTGGATATAAATTAATTATTTGTGTGAGAAACTTATTAAAGTAGAATATAAAATAAATCACTCCCTGAGCATTAAATACAATGCATATAACAATCCCAAAAATATCATGCATATAAAATAATTTCCAGTCTCTTGTATATTATAGCAGGTGATGGTTCATTTCTAAAAAATTTTGTTTATATATATATATGTAATCCATGTAAAAGGGTTTTTAACCAGATGAGAGAATTAAGTTCAGTATATATACTGTATATTTCACCCTTGAGGGCTTCCACCAGTGACTTCTGTGCGTTTTATTCAGGTAGTGACTTGAAGTGCTCACCCCCCAGTGCTCCCCCACTCACCAGAAGTAATCACCCCTACAGGGGTACCAAGCGACAGAGTGGGTGCCTTAGGGTGGTTGATGATCACTCCGGTTATGCTGCTGTTCCTCTAATTTATGCGATCCTTATAAGTATTCCAGGGTAAGCTATGTGCTCCAAAATGACCAGATTACTCCATACCACCTTTATCTGTTAATCTCAGAGATCGCACATCAGATCCTCCATGAGATCATCCGTACAATAAATGTATGGGCAGCAATGAGCGATCCACTTCTGACAGCAAATTTGAGGATTTGCTGTCAGAAGTGGATCGCTCATTGCTGCCCATACATTTACATGGGTGATTTAAACATAACCTATCAAGCACTAATTAATATTTTTTGAATCACAGGTGTTTTATTTTATTTTATTTCATTTATTTTATCAAAATTTTTCCGGCCTTCTCTATTTTGAGATCTTAATACGGCATCCAGTGATGGAGTTCTTACATGCCACAGTTATTTGAACTCAGTGTATAGTTTTTAACATCTGTATTGTTAACTAATTAACATAGAGGGCAGCGCCTTTTTTATCTCCTTATTATCTATCTACTCTTGTAATTAGACCTCTAGGGGTACTAATTAGGGATAGGCAGCAGCTCTTAGACTGTCCTAAGCGCGGATTATATATATATATATATATATATATATATATATATATATATATATACACATACACACACAATAAAAATATGCATATTATAAAACATTTAATAACTACAAGAATTAACAATGAGAAATTCAGTTTTGAGATCATATTGAGTTTTCGCATTATAATATGCATTGCACATTGTACAGTATGCTGTAGAGAAGAAATATACTACTGATCTTAGCTAATACGTAATATTATGTGGGAATTTGTTTTAGGGCTCTTTCACACGGGGGATCCGTATGTCCGTGTTTCATCCTTCCATTTTCGGATGAAAAACGGACATACATGTATCCCTATGGAGCGTCGGATGTCAGCGGTGACATGTCCGCTGACATCCGACCAGCTCCGATCCGAAAAAGTGTAACGGAGGAAAACCCTACTTTTCCATCCGTTTTCGGATCAGATCGGGTGACGACGGACTCTACGGTCCGTCATCATCGGATCCCCCATAGGGGAGAGCGGCACTCTGACAGGTCCGTCGCTGCTGTCATTTTCCTGCTCAGCGGGGATCGGCGGAGCAATCCCCGCTGAGCAAGCGGGTGTTCACGGGGCGGATCATCACTGATCCGCCCCGTGTGAAAGAGCCCTAAGTTAACCACTTGCTGACAGATACTGTACATAAATACCTGTACGTGATTCTGCACTTCTGGGTCTGGGAAGCAGACACGCATGGCCCTGGCAACCCGCTCCCACTGTGATTGAGCACAACGGGAGCCAATCAGCGAACTCAATGTCCGCCGGGCCCACCGATCGCTCAGGAAAGAAGCAGAACGACGGTCTGCCTATGTCTTCAGCATATCGCTGTTCTGTCAGTAGGGAAGGCATACCTCTGAACTTTTTACGATAGGAATGAGGGATACCTATCAGCACATGGAAACACTTTCTGAATGATAAAAAGTGCATTTTATATACAATTATAGAGATCAGATCAAAATGAGGGACAAATGAGGAGGACAGAGGGACATTGCTCCAAATCAGGGACAGTTGGGAGCTAGGGCTGGACTGAGATAAAAATGTGGCCCTGGACTTCATCCAGACCGGCCCAGGGCACAACACATCAGGGTACAGTGCACATCAGGGCACGGTACAGAGCCCAGCACATCAGGGCACAACACATCAGGGCACGGGGCACATCAGGGCACGTGGCACATAGCACATCAGGGCACATTGGGGCACATCAGGGCACATAGCACAACAGGGCACATATCACATCAGGGCACATATCACATCAGGGCACATATCACATCAGGGCACATATCACATCAGGGCACATATCACATCAGGGCACATTGCACATCAGGGCACATTTCACATCAAGGCACATTGCACATCAAGGCACATAGAACATCAGGGCACATCGGGGCACATCAGGGCACATAGCACATCAGGGCACATAGCACATCGGGGCACATAGCACATCAGGGAACATGACACATCAGCGAACGGGGCACATCAGGGCACATAGCACATCAGGGCACATTGGGGCACATCAGGGCACATAGCACATCAGGGCACATTGGGGCACATCAGGGCACATGGCACATCAGGGCACATGGCACATAGCACACCAGGGCACATCAGGGCACATAGCATATCAGGGCACATTGGGGCACATCAGGGCACATAGCACATCAGGGAACATCAGGGCACATAGAACATCAGAGCACATAGCACATCAGGGCATGGGGCACATCAGGGCACAGGGCACATAGCACATCAGGGCACATTGGGGCACATCAGGGCACATAGCACATCAGGGCACATTGGGGCACATCAGGTCACATAGCACATCAGGGCACATTGGGGCACATCAGGGCACATAGCATATCAGGGAACATAGTACATCAGGGCACATTGGGGCACATCAGGTCACATAGCACATCAGGGCACATTGGGGCACATCAGGGCACATAGCATATCAGGGAACATAGTACATCAGGGCACATTGGGGCACATCAGGGCACATAGAACATCAGGGCATATAGAACATCAGGGCACATAGCACATCAGGGCACATCAGGGCACATCGGGGCACATCAGGGCACATCAGGGCACATTGGGGCACGGGGCACATCAGGGCACATAGCACATCAGGGCATGGGGCACATAGCACATCAGGGCACGGGGCACATCAGGGCACAGGGCATATAGCACATCAGGGCACATTGGGGCACATCAGGGCACATAGCACATCAGGGCACACTGCACATCAGGGCACATAGCACATCAGGGCACATTGGGGTACATTAGGGCACATAGAACATCAGGGCACATAGCACATCAGGGCACATCGGGACATGGGGCACATAGCACATGGCACAGTGGTGGCAATTGATGGGCACAGTGGCTGCGTTTGATAGCACAGTGGCGGCAATTGATGGCACAGTGGTGGCAATTGATGGGCACAGTGGCTGCATTTGATGGCACAGTGGTGGCAATTGATGGGCACAGTGACAGCATTTGATAGGACAGTGGTGGCAATTGATGGGCACAGTGGCGGTGTTTGATAGGACAGTGGTGGCAATTGATGGGCACAGTGGTGGCGTTTGATAGGACAGTGGTGACAATTGATGGGCACAGTGGCGGCGTTTGATGGCACAGTGGTGGCAATTGATGGGCACAGTGGCGGCGTTTGATAGGACAGTGGTGGCAATTGATGGGCACAGTGGCGGCGTTTGATGGCACAGTGGTGGCAATTGATGGGCACAGTGGCGGCGTTTGATGGCACAGTGGTGGCAATTGATGGGCACAGTGGCGGCGTTTGATAGGACAGTGGTGGCAATTGATGGGCACAGTGGCGGCATTTGATGGCACAGTGGTGGCAATTGATGGGCACAGTGGCGGCGTTTGATGGCACAGTGGTGGCAATTGATGGGCCCAGTGGCGGCGTTTGATGGCACAGTGGTGGCAATTGATGGGCACAGTGGCTGCGTTTGATAGCACAGTGGCGGCAATTGATGGCACAGTGGTGGCAATTGATGGGCACAGTGGCTGCATTTGATGGCACAGTGGTGGCAATTGATGGGCACAGTGACAGCATTTGATAGGACAGTGGTGGCAATTGATGGGCACAGTGGCGGTGTTTGATAGGACAGTGGTGGCAATTGATGGGCACAGTGGTGGCGTTTGATAGGACAGTGGTGACAATTGATGGGCACAGTGGCGGCGTTTGATGGCACAGTGGTGGCAATTGATGGGCACAGTGGCAGCGTTTGATAGGACAGTGGTGGCAGTTGATGGGCACAGTGGCGGCGTTTGATGGCACAGTGGTGGCAATTGATGGGCACAGTGGCGGCGTTTGATGGCACAGTGGTGGCAATTGATGGGCACAGTGGCGGCGTTTGATAGGACAGTGGAGGCAATTGATGGGCACAGTGGCGGCGTTTGATGGCACAGTGGTGGCAATTGATGGGCACAGTGGCGGCATTTGATGGCACAGTGGTGGCAATTGATGGGCCCAGTGGCGGCGTTTGATGGCACAGTGGTGGCAATTGATGGGCACAGTGGCGGCGTTTGATAGGACAGTGGTGGCAATTGATGGGCACAGTGGTGGCGTTTGATAGGACAGTGGTGGCAATTGATGGGCACAGTGGCGGCGTTTGATGGCACAGTGGTGGCAATTGATGGGCACAGTGGCGGCGTTTGATGGCA
Source organism: Lithobates septentrionalis (assembly GCA_037952835.1). Classification (NCBI taxonomy): domain Eukaryota; kingdom Metazoa; phylum Chordata; class Amphibia; order Anura; family Ranidae; genus Lithobates; species Lithobates septentrionalis. Next base: position 1,268,783 of record JBBDGP010000201.1, on the reverse strand, counting down.
CAGTGGTGGCAATTGATGGGCACAGTGGCGGCGTTTGATGGCACAGTGGTGGCAACTGATGGGCACAATGGCGGCGTTTGATAGGACAGTGGTGGCAATTGATGGGCACAGTGGCGGCGTTTGATAGGACAGTGGTGGCAATTGATGGGCACAGTGGTGGCGTTTGATGGCACAGTGGTGGCAATTGATGGGCACAGTGGCAGTGTTTGATGGCACAGTGGTGGCAATTGATGGGCACAGTGGCGGCGTTTGATGGCACAGTGGTGGCAATTGATGGGCACAGTGGCGGCGTTTGATGGCACAGTGGTGGCAATTGATGGGCACAGTGGTGGCGTTTGATAGGACAGTGGTGGCAATTGATGGGCACAGTGGCGGCGTTTGATGGCACAGTGGTGGCAATTGATGGGCACAGTGGTGGCGTTTGATGGCACAGTGGTGGCAATTGATGGGCACAGTGGCGGCGTTTGATGGCACAGTGGTGGCAATTGATGGGCACAGTGGCGGCGTTTGATAGGACAGTGGTGGCAATTGATGGGCACAGTGGCGGCGTTTGATGGCACAGTGGTGGCAATTGATGGGCACAGTGGCGGCGTTTGATGGCACAGTGGTGGCAATTGATGGGCACAGTGGCGGCATTTGATAGGACAGTGATGGCAATTGATGGGCACAGTGGCGGCATTTGATAGGACAGTGGTGGCAATTGATGGGCACAGTGGCGGCGTTTGATGGCACAGTGGTGGCAATTGATGGGCACAGTGGCGGCGTTTGATGGCACAGTGGTGGCAATTGATGGGCACAGTGGCGGCGTTTGATGGCACAGTGGTGGCAATTGATGGGCACAGTGGCGGCGTTTGATAGGACAGTGGTGGCAATTGATGGGCACAGTGGTGGCGTTTGATAGGACAGTGGTGGCAATTGATGGGCACAGTGGCGGCGTTTGCTGGCACAGTGGTGGCAATTGATGGGCACAGTGGCGGCGTTTGATGGCACAGTGGTGGCAATTGATGGGCACAGTGGCGGCGTTTGATAGGACAGTGGTGGCAATTGATGGGCACAGTGGTGGCGTTTGATAGGACAGTGGTGGCAATTGATGGGCACAGTGGCGGCGTTTGAAGGCACAGTGGTGGAAATTGATGGGCACAGTGGCGGCGTTTGATGGCACAGTGGTGGCAATTGATGGGCACAGTGGCGGCGTTTGATGGCACAGTGGTGGCAATTGATGGGCACAGTGGTGGCGTTTGATGGCACAGTGGTGGCAATTGATGGGCACAGTGGCGGCGTTTGATAGCACAGTGGTGGCAATTGATGGGCACAGTGGTGGCGTTTGATAGGACAGTGGTGGCAATTGATGGGCACAGTGGCGGCGTTTGATGGCACAGTGGTGGCAATTGATGGGCACAGTGGTGGCGTTTGATGGCACAGTGGTGGCAATTGATGGGCACAGTGGCGGCGTTTGATGGCACAGTGGTGGCAATTGATGGGCACAGTGGCGGCGTTTGATAGGACAGTGGTGGCAATTGATGGGCACAGTGGCGGCGTTTGATGGCACAGTGGTGGCAATTGATGGGCACAGTGGCGGCGTTTGATGGCACAGTGGTGGCAATTGATGGGCACAGTGGCGGCATTTGATAGGACAGTGGTGGCAATTGATGGGCACAGTGGCGGCGTTTGATAGGACAGTGGTGGCAATTGATGGGCACAGTGGCGGCGTTTGATGGCACAGTGGTGGCAATTGATGGGCACAGTGGCGGCGTTTGATGGCACAGTGGTGGCAATTGATGGGCACAGTGGCGGCGTTTGATGGCACAGTGGTGGCAATTGATGGGCACAGTGGCGGCGTTTGATAGGACAGTGGTGGCAATTGATGGGCACAGTGGTGGCGTTTGATAGGACAGTGGTGGCAATTGATGGGCACAGTGGCGGCGTTTGCTGGCACAGTGGTGGCAATTGATGGGCACAGTGGCGGCGTTTGATGGCACAGTGGTGGCAATTGATGGGCACAGTGGCGGCGTTTGATAGGACAGTGGTGGCAATTGATGGGCACAGTGGTGGCGTTTGATAGGACAGTGGTGGCAATTGATGGGCACAGTGGCGGCATTTGAAGGCACAGTGGTGGAAATTGATGGGCACAGTGGCGGCGTTTGATGGCACAGTGGTGGCAATTGATGGGCACAGTGGCGGCGTTTGATGGCACAGTGGTGGCAATTGATGGGCACAGTGGTGGCGTTTGATGGCACAGTGGTGGCAATTGATGGGCACAGTGGCGGCGTTTGATAGGACAGTGGTGGCAATTGATGGGCACAGTGGCTTCTTTACTAAAGCTGACTGCTGACACTCAATTCAATTATAAATATCCAGGACTTAGGGTCCATTCACTCTCTGTCATCTTTACCTGAGTGAGCCGTTCCCGCCGCTGTCCTCCTCTCTCTCGCTCCTCCTCCTCTGGGCTCTGGCAGTGGTTACAGAGAGAGACCCGCCCCGTCCATCTCCCCGAGAACCTGTAATGATGCCGCGCGGAGGTGGGTAGGCGGAGCATTAGGCTCCGCCTCACCCTCTTGTCATTTAAGCTAGTAAGTGCATCGAGCACCACCAAGTATGGCCAGGCAGTGACACTGACGGTCACTCATGGTCCATTGTATGGGGGCGGCAGACGCTCCCGCCCCCCCCCCGCCATCCTCGCCCCCGCCCCCCCTCCCCGCCAAGTAAAAGCAAGTGCTGAGTTCAGGCATAGCATGGCAAGCTGCGGGAGGCTATATCTGTGAGGGAGCCGGCCGCGGTAGGCTTTACATGTGCGGGACTTGAGGAGTACGGGTGGGGGGGGGTTCGTGCGGGGGGGGGGCGGCAAAAAGCCGCCCCCCCGCAAAGTGCCGCCCTAGGCCTAGGCCTTGTCGGCCTAAGCCAAGACACAGCTCTGCTTTTAGGCATACTGACCACTTGACCAGGGCACAACTCAGGTCTATGTTCTTTGTTGCTTTTTGTTCCTTTCCTACACTATCCACAGATTGACTCCGAGTACAAATATATATATATATACATGGAAAAATGCAGTTTGTAAAGCAATGCCACATAAATAATATATATATACACATGGCTTAAGGATACACACCTCTTAACTGAGGGATCACATGAGCCATACGGTGTGTTTAAACCATGATCAAAATGTAAAAACATTTATTAAATAATGTATAAAAAAACCTATACTCTTAAAATACTAAGCGCCCCTAGTGGATATTTAGTAAACTATCACCCATGGAAATATCAGAAAACATAAAACATTATATACATATATATAGAGTCATTGCTATTGGTACCACTACCTATTGCCACCCTTTAGCTGAGGGTGTACAATCAACTATATAGTAATAAAGGGAAATTGGGACTTTAAATGAAGCGTTTGGATAGTGGAGGTAAATCACACCACGTTTGAATTTCACCATGGAATGTTTAATGATATACAAACAATAAAAGTATGGATTTCATGTACATATAAAAAGTGTACACATGGCATAGGCATAGTAAAAAAGTACAGTTATAACAGCACATGATTCTATTGGTATAGCATAATACTGTAGGTGACAACATGCCAGATACAGATAATTGTACCCATACGGTAAACATACATCCACTGAGTAGGAACAGATAATATGGTTGAATACATAAGATGGTGGTTCAGTAAGTATGGTTGCGTGTAAGATGTATCTGGGGCATCACAGTAAAGCTTGACGCGTTTCATGGAAGGATGTAGTTGAACTCATTTTTTGGATGCGTCCAAAAATTCCTATGGAATATGTATAGAAGTAAAATAAACCATACTGATAATGTAGAGAGACTAACAAGGTGAATGAACATCTAGTGTATATAAATATTGAACCAGACACACTCACCGCCTCAGACAGCGAGTGCAGTGCATGGCGGTGGGTGCAGGGTGGGCTAGGAACATAAGCTCTCCACGGGAGCTGAGGCGGCATATAGATGGATGCGACAATCGGGTGGAGAAGGGAAGTGCAACAAAAATGGCGAAGATCTCATCAAACGGAGCTGAAGTATAGTTGTTTAAACAAGCATACCTGGGAACAAAATATTGAGTATATGTATAATTTATAGTAGTAGTGCTTAGGATATTAATTAATAATGAACCCAGTAAGTTTCATAGAAGGTGATAATATTAATCTAAATAGTGCAAAAAGGTAGTGTTAGGTCTATATCATAAGTGTTATTGCATGAATATAAAGTTGCAGGGAATAAGTGAAAATGAAATAATATGCAGTAAAAAGGACATTGTTTGACTAGAAAATAAATAAAAAACTGAGAAAACAGGGTCACCAATAGAAAAAATGTCACCCGACAGTTGCACCCAAGCACCACCAGTATTCCAAGAGACCGGTGTGCATTAACCCCATGAGGAGACTAGCCAGGGACACAGCTTGCTGCAGGAGTGGGGTATATATGTATGCCGCCAACGCCACGTGGGTGCAAGCCGAAGGGGGAGGGACCGCACCTGAACTGAGTAATTATCATTCACCTTGTTACTCTCTCTACATTATCAGTATGGTTTATTTTACTTCTATATATATTCCTTAGGAATTTTTGGACGCATCAGCTCCTGATGAGTGGAAATACATCTATCCACGAAACGCGTCGAGCTTTACTGTGATGCCCCAGATACATCTTACACGCAACCATACTTCAGCTCCGTTTGATGAGATCTTCGCCATTTTTTTGCACTTCCCTTCTCCGCCCGATTGTCGCATCCATCTATATGCCGCCTCAGCTCCTGTGGAGAGCTTATGTTCCTAGCCCACCCTGCACCCACCGCCATGCACTGCACTCGCTGTCTGAGGTGGTGAGTGTGTCTGGTTCAATATTTATATACACTAGATGTTCATTCATCTTGTTACTCTCTCTACATTATTAGTATGGTTTATTTTACTTCTATACATATTCCATAGGAATATTTGAAGGCATCAGCTCCTCATGAGTGGAAATACATCTATCCACGAAACGCGTCGAGCTTTACTGTGATGCCCCAGATACATCTTACACGCAACCATACTTACTGAACCACCATCTTATGTATTCAACCATATTATCTGTTCCTACTCAGTGGATGTATGTTTACCGTATGGGTACAATTATCTGTATCTGGCATGTTGTCGCCTACAGTATTATGCTATACCACTAGAATCATGTGCTGTTATAACTGTACTTTTTTACTATGCCTATACCATGTGTACGCTTTTTATATGTACATGAAATCCATACTTTTATTGTTTGTATATCATTAAACATTCCATGGTGAAATTCAAACATGGTGTGATTTACCTCCACTATCCAAACGCTTCATTTAAAGTCCCAATTTCCCTTATACCGGGATGGAGGCACTTTGCCATGCTTCATCTAAAGTCCCAACTCCCCCTCTTTTTCATATATATATACCGGGATGGAAGCGTTTGGATAAATGGGATTGGTAGTGTTCCCCTACCTTCCCGGTGTGAGGTTTGCCCTCATTCATAGGGCAACTTATTTTAAGGTATATATACTAGATATAATTTATATGTATATACTGCTTTTTTGTACTTATATCAAGTTATTTGCTTATATGGAATTTATTTCTATACATGGTTTTATAGGCAGCATGCCTGGCACCGATTCAGTGTCCCGCATGGTAATTACTCAGCAGCTGGCGTGAAAATATCCCTCAATGGGAACACCGGGATCAAAAACAACACACGTCGGCGCAGGACGTCAGAACTGACGTCAAACGTACGATGTAGGAGACGTGGCGCCGATGCGCAGAGAGGCGTCCGCCTGAACCTCTCAATCACAAGGTGAAAGGGGGAGGTGGGGAGGACCCACTGGCGCATCGCAGCTCCTGCACGGAGGAGGGAACCCAGCACAACCCGACAACCCAAACAACCACACAGAGCACAACACTGGCCGGGTGGTAAACATGCATGGGACACCTAGAAATAAATAGCCATGTGGGACACTGAATCGGTGCCAGGCATGCTGCCTATAAAACCATGTATAGAAATAAATACCATATAAGCAAATAACTTGATATAAGTACAAAAAAGCAGTATATACATATAAATTATATCCAGTAGGGATGAGCTTCGAGTTCGAGTCGAACTCATGTTCTACTCGAACATTGGCTGTTCGCAAGTTCGCCGAACAGCGAACAATTTGGGGTGTTCGCGGCAAATTCGAATGCCGCGGAACACCCTTTAAAAGTCTATGGGAGAAATCAAAAGTGCTAATTTTAAAGGCTTATATGCAAGTTATTGTCATAAAAAGTGTTTGGGGACCCGGGTCCTGCCCCAGGGGACATGGATCAATGCAAAAAAAAGTTTTAAAAACGGACGTTTTTTCAGGAGCAGTGATTTTATTAATGCTTAAAGTCAAACAATAAAAGTGTAATATCCCTTTAAATTTCGTACCTGGGGGGTGTCTATAGTATGCCTGTAAAGGGGCGCATGTTTCCTGTGTTTAGAACAGTCTGACAGCAAAATTACATTTGGAAGGAAAAAACTCATTTAAAACTACCCGCGGCTATTGCATTGCCGACAATACACATAGAAGTTCATTGATAAAAACGGCATGGGAATTCCCCACAGGGCAACCCCGAACCAAAAAAAAAAATGATGTGGGGGTCCCCCTAAATTCCATACAAGGCCCTTCAGGTCTGGTATGGATATTAAGGGGAACCCCAGCCAAAAATTTTTAAAAAAATTGACTTGGGGTTCCCCCTAAATTCCATACCAGACCCTTCAGGTCTGGTATGGATTTTAAGGGGAACCCCGCGCCAAAAAAAAAAAAAAAACGGCGTGGGGTCCCCCCAAAAATCCATACCAGACCCTTATCCGAGCACGCAACCTGGCAGGCCGCAGGAAAAGAGGGGGGGACGAGAGTGCGCCCCCCCCCCTCCTGAACCGTACCAGGCCACATGCCCTCAACATTGGGAGGGTGCTTTGGGGTAGCCCCCCAAAACACCTTGTCCCCATGTTGATGAAGACAAGGGCCTCATCCCCACAACCCTGGCCGGTGGTTGTGGGGGTCTGCGGGCGGGGGGCTTATCGGAATCTGGAAGCCCCCTTTAACAAGGGGACCCCCAGATCCCGGCCCCCCCCTGTGTGAAATGGTAAGGGGGTACTTACCCACACCATTTCACTAAAAAACTGTCAAAAATGGTTCTTCTGGCTCTTCTGGTTCTTCCTCCGGCGTTCTCGTCCAGCATCTCCTCCGCGGCGTCTTCTATCTTCTTCTCCTCGGGCCGCTCCGCACCCATGGCATGGGGGGGAGGCTCCTGCTCTTCTCTTCATCTTCTTCTCTTCTTCATCTTCTTCTTCATCTTCTTCTCTTCTTCCTTCTTCTCTTCTTCATTTCTTCTCCGGGCCGCTCCGCAGCCATGCTGGCATGGTGGGAGGCTCCCGCTGTGTGACGGCGTCTCTTCGTCTGACGGTTCTTAAATAACCGGGGCGGGGCCACCCGGTGACCCCGCCCCCCTCTGACGCACGGTGACTTGACGGGACTTCCCTGTGACGTCACGGGGAATGCCACAGGGAAGTCCCGTCATGTCCCGTGCGTCAGAGGGGGCGGGGTCACCGGGTGGCCCCGCCCCCCGTTATTTAAGAACCGTCAGACGAAGAGACGCCGTCACACAGCGGGAGCCTCCCACCATGCCAGCATGGCTGCGGAGCGGCCCGGAGAAGAAATGAAGAAGAGAAGAAGGAAGAAGAGAAGAAGAAGAAGAAGATGAAGAAGAAGATGAAGAAGAGAAGAAGATGAAGAGAAGAGCGGGAGCCTCCCCCCTCATGCCATGGGTGCGGAGCGGCCCGAGGAGAAGAAGATAGAAGACGCCGCGGAGGAGATGCTGGACGAGAACGCCGGAGGAAGAACCAGAAGAGCCAGAAGAACCAGAAGAAGATGAAGGAAGAAAGAAGAAGCATTTAAATAAAGGAATTGTCAAAAACTGTCTCTTGTCATTTTTAACATTTTTGACAGTTTTTTAGTGAAATGGTAGGGGTAAGTACCCCCTTACCATTTCACACAGGGGGGGGGCCGGGATCTGGGGGTCCCCTTGTTAAAGGGGGCTTCCAGATTCCGATAAGCCCCCCGCCCGCAGACCCCCACAACCACCGGCCAGGGTTGTGGGGATGAGGCCCTTGTCTTCATCAACATGGGGACAAGGTGTTTTGGGGGGCTACCCCAAAGCACCCTCCCAATGTTGAGGGCATGTGGCCTGGTACGGTTCAGGAGGGGGGGGGCCGCACTCTCGTCCCCCCCTCTTTTCCTGCGGCCTGCCAGGTTGCGTGCTCGGATAAGGGTCTGGTATGGATTTTTGGGGGGACCCCACGCCGTTTTTTTTTTTTTTTTGGCGCGGGGTTCCCCTTAAAATCCATACCAGACCTGAAGGGTCTGGTATGGAATTTAGGGGGAACCCCACGTCAATTTTTTTTTTAAATTTTGGCTGGGGTTCCCCTTAATATCCATACCAGACCTGAAGGGCCTTGTATGGAATTTAGGGGGACTCCCACATCATTTTTTTTTTTAAATTTTGGTTCGGGGTTGCCCTGTGGGGAATTCCCATGCCGTTTTTATCAATGAACTTCTATTTGTATTGTCGGCAATGCAATAGCCGCGGTAGTTTTAAATGTGTTTTTTCCTTCAAAATGTCATTTTGCTGTCAGACTGTTCTAAACACGGGAAACATGCGCCCCTTTACAGGCATACTATAGACACCCCCCAGGTATGAAATTTAAAGGGATATTACACTTTTATTGTTTGACTTTAAGCATTATTAAAATCACTGCTCCTGAAAAAACGGCCGTTTTTAAAACTTTTTTTTGCATTGATTCGTGTCCCCTGGGGCAGGACCCAGGTCCCCAAACACTTTTATTGACAATAACTTGCATATTAGCCTTTAAAATTAGCACTTTTGATTATTCATGTTCGTGTCCCATAGACTTTAACGGTGTTCGCGTGTTCGAACGAATTTTTTTCCTGTTCGCATGTTCTGGTGCGAACCGAACAGGGGGGTGTTCGGCTCATCCCTAATTATCCAGTATATATACCTTAAAGTAAGATGCCTTATGAATGAGGGCAAACCTCACACTGGGAAGGTAGGGGAACACTACCGATCCCATTTATCCAAACGCTTCCATCCCGGTATATATATGAAAAAGAGGGGGAGTTGGGTCGTACATATGACGTCACTTATGACGTCACTGCGCCGACGTGTGTTGTGTTTGATCCCGGTGTTCCCATTGGGGGGGTATTTTCACGCCGGCTGCTGAGTAATTACTTAGTTCAGGTGCGGTCCCAGCCCCCTTCGGCTTGCACCCACGTGGCGTTGGCGGCATACATATATACCCCACTCCTGCAGCAAGCTGTGTCCACGGCTAGTCTCCTCCTGGGGTTAATGCACACCAGTCTCTTGGAATACTGGTGGTGCTTGGGTGCAACTGTCGGGTGAGATTTTTTCTATTGGTGACCCTGTTTTCTCAGTTTTTTATTTATTTTCTAGTCAAACAATGTCCTTTTTACTCCATATTATTTCATTTTCACTTAATCCCTGCAACTTTATATTCATGCAATAACACTTAGGATATAGACCCAACACTACCTTTTTGCACTATTTAGATTAATATTATCACCTCCTATGGAACTTACTGGGTTCATTATTAATTAATATCCTAAGCACTACTACTACAAATTATACATATACTCAATATTTTGTTCCCAGGTATGCTTGTTTCAACAACTATACTTCAGCTCCGTTTGAGTGGAGAGCTTATGCTCCTAGCCCACCCTGCACCCACCGCCATGCACTGCACTCGCTGTCTGAGGTGGTGAGTGTGTCTGGTTCAATATTTATATACACTAGATGTTCATTCATCTTGTTACTCTGTCTACATTATCAGTATTGTTTATTTTTTTTCTATACATATTCCATAGGAATATTTGAAGGCATCAGCTCCTCATGAGTGGAAATACATGTATCCACGAAACGCGTCGAGCTTTACTGTGATGCCCCAGATACATCTTACACGCAACCATACTTACTGAACCACCATCTTATGTATTCAACCATATTATCTGTTCCTACTCAGTCGATGTATGTTTACCGTATGGGTACAATTATCTGTATCTGGCATGTTGTCGCCTACAGTATTATGCTATACCACTAGAATCATGTGCTGTTATAACTGTACCTTTTTACTATGCCTATGCCATGTGTACGCTTTTTATATGTACATGACATCCATACTTTTATTGTTTGTATATCATTAAACATTCCATGGTGAAATTCAAACATGGTGTGATTTACCTCCTCTATCCAAACGCTTCATTTAAAGTCCCAATTTCCCTTTATCATTACCCATATACCGGGATGGAGGCATTTTGCTGTGCTTCATCTAAAGTCCCAACTCCCCCTCTTTTTCAATCAACTATATAAGGATTAGGGATGAGCCGAACACCCCCCCCGGTTCGGTTCGCGGCAGAACATGCGAACAGGCAAAAATTTTGTGCGAACACGCAAACACTGTTAAAGTCTATGAGACTCGAACATGAAAAATATAAAGTGCTAATATTAAAGGCTAATATGCAAGTTATTGTCATAAAAAGTGTTTGGGGACCCGGGTCCTGCCCCAGGGGACATGTATCAATGCAAAAAAAAGTTTTAAAAAGGGACGTTTTTTCGGGAGCAGTGATTTTAATAATGCTTAAAGTGAAACAATAAAAGTGAAATATTCCTTTAAATATTGTGCCTGTGGGGGGTGACTATAGTATGCCTGTAAAGTGGCGCATTTTTCCCATGTTTAGAACAGTCCCTGCAGCAAAATTACATTTCTAAAGGAATAAAAGTCATTTAAAACTGCGTGTGGCTGTAATGTAATGTTGCCCCCCCCCCCCCCCAGCCCATTACCAGGCCCTTTGGGTCTGGTATGGGTATTAAGGGGAACCCCGCACCTAACACCCAAATTTAAAAAAAAAAGGCGTAGGGCCCCCAGGCCCTATATGCTCTGAACAGCAGCAGTATACAGGTGGTCCCCTGGTTACAAACAAGATAGGGACTGTAGGTTTGTTCTTAAGTTGAATCTGTTTGTAATTTGAAACAGGTACATTTTGTAAGTGTAGTTCCAGCCAAAAAATCTATTTTTAAGCTTTTTGGATAACATAGGGAAGGGTTATCATCACCCCTGTAACATTTGTTTTGCTGTCTGTGCCCCTGTTCAGAAGATTTCATCTCACTTTCTGTCCCAATGACAATTGGATTTAGAAAATTTTGGGTTATTAGGGAAACAAGGATTGGTGATAAAACATCAGTGGAGACACCTTTTTCCCATATTAACACTTACAGGAGAGAATTTCCCTACCTAGGGGTAGATTTTCTCTCGCTTTCTGTTGTCTCCCTCTGTTTGTAAGTAGGAGTCGTTTTTAAATCGGATGTTTAAAAATAGGGGACCACCTGTATATCCTATACGGCCTGCCCTATACACTCTGTGGAAAATTGGGCCTTAGGTGTTGGTGGTACCAGAACACTGTAAGCCCTCACAATTACTCTTGGTAGGCGCTGGAACGGGCCCTGCTATGAAATATTATATCAAGAATTTTATTTACGCGCCCCTGTTAAACAGGGGCATAAAAATTGGGCCTTAGGCGGTGGTAGTGGTGGTGGTGGCACAACACTGTAAAGCCTCACAGATACTTTTGTTGAGCACAGGAACAGGCCCTGCTGTGAAATATTAGATCAATAATTGTAATTACGCTCCCCTGTTAAACAGGAGCATAAAAATTGGGCCTTAGGCGGTGGTGGTGGTGGCACAACACTGTAAAGCCTCACAGATACTTTTGTTGAGCGCAAGAACAGGCCCTGCTGTGAAATATTAGATCAAAAATTGTAATTACGCACCCCCTGTTAAACAGGGGCATAAAAATTGGGCCTTAGGCAGCGGTGGTGGTGGTGGCATAACACTGTAAAGCCTCACAGATACTTTTGTTTAGTGCAGGAACAGGCCCTGCTGTGAAATATTAGATCAAAAATTGTAATTACGCACCCCTGTTAAACAGGAGCATAAAAATTGGGCCTTAGGCGGTGGTGGTGGTGGCACAACACTGTAAAGCCTCACAGATACTTTTGTTGAGCGCAGGAACAGGCCCTGCTGTGAAATATTAGATCAAAAATTGTAATTACGCACCCCCTGTTAAACAGGGGCATAAAAATTGGGCCTTAGGCAGCGGTGGTGGTGGTGGCATAAAACTGTAAAGCCTCACAGATACTTTTGTTTAGTGCAGGAACAGGCCCTGCCCTGAAATATTAGATCAAAAATTGTAATTACGCGCCCCTGATAAACAGGAGCATAAAAATTGGGCCTTAGGCGGTGGTGGTGGTGGCACAACACTGTAAAGCCTCACAGATACTTTTGTTTAGTGCAGGAACAGGCCCTTCTGTGAAATATTAGATCAAAAATTGTAATTATGCACCCCTGTTAAACAGGGGCAGAAAAATTGGGCCTTAGGCAGTGGTGGTGGTGCCCTGGCCTGAACCGAAAGCTATCATCATGAAGATTGAGGAGGAATAGGCTAGTCACTCAGCATAATAGGATAGTCACTCAGCATATGCAGTCTTCAAGGGATCCCACATCCATAGAAAAATCAATCGGTTACATCAGCATCAGGTGCTTGGTAGCTGGTGATCCAAGACTGATTCATTTTTACGAATGTGAGCCGATCAACAGAGGCTGTGGTTGGTTACAAAGCCTCCAGCAGCACTGAATATGCATTTAGAAAGAACGCTGGATACAGAAAAGGGCAGGAGCTCAATTGAATATTGAGCAAGCTCTGGCCAGTGGTCCACCCTCAAGACCCAGTAACCCAATGGATGTTCTGGTGGAAAGGTCTCCAAGTCTGATCTTGCCCCTAGATATTCCTGCACCATGTAATTCAGATGATGGTGATGGTTGCTGGAACTGATCAAACCTGGGCGCTAAGGACTGAAGAATTGTCTGAAGGCATCGGTCAGCCGGCCACCTTCTCCACCGCTCTTTCTGTGACTGAACGAAGCCTCAGCAACACGTTGTCCAGCACCAGAAAATTGTAACTTCCCAGGCTCTGGAAATGCATTGCACAAACCTTTCTGCAATGCCTCCCGAAGATGTTTCATCCTCTGCTCCCTCTGCGAAGACTGGATAAGTTCTGCAACCTTACCCTTGTAACATGGATCAAGAAGGGTTGCCAGCCAGTAATGATCCCTCTCCTTGATACCAAGAATCCTAGGGTCCTTTCGCAGGCTTTGCAGGATCAGGGAGGCCATGCAGTGTAAGTTTGCAGAAGCATTCGATCCTGAGTCCTCTGGGTCACATGATCCTGAACCACCTCCTCCCAGTCACGTACAACTCCATGGGTTTCTGGGGACTGCAAACGATCCCTTGAAGACTGCTGCTGATGCTGAGTGTTATCCTTCACCTCTATGCTGACACAATCCTCCTCTTCTTCTTCCTGTGTGATCGGCGGGCCTGCAGGAATACTAGTATCTGGATAAAGGGGGCTTTGAGAGATAAGGAAGTGCTCATCTTCCTCCTGCTGTTCTGCCTCAAGTGCCCTGTCCATTATTCCATGAAGCGTATGCTCCAACAGGAAGACAAGAGGGACAGTATCACTGATGCATGCACTGTCACTGCTCACCATTCTCATGGCCTCCTCAAATGGTGACAGGACAGTGCATGCATCCTTGATCAGTAGCCACTGGCAAGGTGAAAAAAAGCTAAGCTCCCCTGACCCTGTCCTGGTGCCATACTCACACAGGTACTGATTGATGACCCTCTGCTGCGTGTGCAGTCACTGCAGCATCGCCAACGTTGAGTTCCACCTGCCGGGCATGTCACAAATGAGGCGGTTCTTGGACAGGTTGCATTCTCTTTGAATGTCAGCCAGCCGAGCACTGGCATTATATGACCAGTGGAAATGACCACAGACTTTCCTGACCTGCCTCAGGAGATCCTGTAAACCAGTGTACCTGCTCAAGAACCGCTGCACCACCAAATGCGGGATGTGATCCAAACAGGGAACATGGGTCAAGTGTCCCTGTCGGAGGGCAGAGTGGAGGTTGGTGCCATTGTCGCATGCAACCATTCCTGGCTGAAGCTGGCGTGGCGTCTATCACCTCTGCGCCTGCCCCTGCAGAGCTGACAGAATCTCTGCCCCCGTGTGGCTCCTGTCCCCTCAGCAGACCAAGTCAAGCACCGAATGGCATCTTTTTGCCTGAGTGCTTGCTTAGCCCCTTGAATGCCTACGGAGCACCGTTGGTTCAGAGGGGAAATCTGCAGAGGAAGAAGCCATGGAGGAAGAAGAAGAGTAGGGGGTGGAGGAGAGAGCTGTGGCAGAATCACCACTAGCATTTTGGAGGCATGGTGGTGGAACAAGCTCCAACAATACTGAACCCTGTCCTGCATCCTTCCCAGCTGCCAGCAGAGTTACCCAGTGCGCCGTGAAAGAAAGGTAACGTCCCTGTCCATGCCTGCTGGACCATGAGTCAGCAGTAATATGCACCTTACTGCTGACCGCCCTATCCAACAAGGCCAAGACATTGCCTTCCACATGCTGGTAGAGAGTAGGGATGGGGTATCTGAGTCGAACATGAGTTTGACTCGAACATTGGCTGTTCGCCTGTTCGCCGAACAGCGAACAATTTGGGGTGTTCGCGGCAAACTCGAAAAGCCGCGGAACACCCTGTAAAATACTATGGGAGAAATCTAAAGTGCTAATTTTAAAGGTTAATATGCAAGTTATTGTCATAAAAAGTGTTTGGGGACCTGGGACCTGCCCAGGGGACATGTATCAATGCAAAAAAGGTTTTAAAAACGGCAGTGATTTTAATATTGCTTAAAGTGAAACAATAAAAATGAAATATTCTGTTAAATTTCATACCTGGGGGGTGCCTATAGTATGCCTGTAAAGTAGAGCATGTTTCCCGTGTTTATAACAGTCCGAGAGCAAAATGACATTTCTAAAGGAAATAAAAGTCATTTAAAAGTGCTAGCGCCGGCTATTGATGAATTGTCGGCCCGACAATACACATAAAAGTAATTGAAAGTCATTGAAAAATTTTAACAAAATGCGTGAGGGTCCCCCAAAATTCCAAAATTTTAGCAAAAATATTAGCACATTTGATTTTTCAAGTTCGTATCCCATAGAATTTAATGGTGTTCGCGTGTTCGAACAAATTTTTGCCTGTTCGCATGTTCTGGATGCAAACTGAACAGGGGGGTGTTCGGCCCATCCCTAGTAGAGAGCCAGAATGGCCTTCCGAGAAAACAAATTGCGTTTGGGAACCTGCCACTGAGGTAACGCACATTCCACAAGTTCACGAAAGGGGGCAGAGTCTACCAGCTGAAAAGGCAGCAGTTGCAGTGCTAGCAATTTGGCCAAGCTAGCATTCAGACACTGAGCACGTGGATGGCTGGGACCGAATTTCTTTTGACGGTTTAGCAACTGGGGTAGGGATGTAAAATCCTGCTAAAATCGGATGTTGGTGTACCGCTAGCAGATTGGCCGCAAGTACTTATAGGGACAGCTATTTCTATACCTTCATTCCTCTCAGTGCAGGTTTCTGAGAGGACTGGAGGTATAGTGGGGTTGGAGATCCCAGCTGATGAGGAGCAAGGAGAGGTCTGCCTTGTTCTTTGATGTGGGTCTTTTAAGTGCTGTTGTCAACGCACTGCATGGGAGGTCGTCATATGTCTGATCAAGCATGTGGTGCCCAAGCGGCTGCTGTTTTGGCCACGCTTGATACACTTCAGACATATGTTGCAAACAGCAACGGTGCGAACTGCTGCACACGTGTCAAAAAAGGCCCACACCAAAGAACTTTTCAAAATATTTGAGGAGTCAGCAGTGCCCTGCACCTGATAAGCTCTGCAGTGTGATGCAATAGGGTGGCTGCCCTTAAGCTGCCCCCCGGAGGGCATCCTGCCTCGTTGGAGATGTGCCTCCTCCTCCTCCTCCCCTCTTCTATCAGGCACCCAAGTAGCATCAGTGACCTCATCATCCCCTCCCTCCTCATCACTGGAGCAAGCTTGGCAGTGTGCTGCAGTTCGGGGAACATGACTGCCAGTTTCTTGACCTTCTTGGGCACCCCCTCTCTCTAAGCTCACGTTACTCTCTTCCTCAACCATCGGAGCCTTCAAATTGCTGCGCATCCTCCTGCAGCATGTACCCAACACTGTGGTCGAATAGTTCGGGGGACTCTTCCGTGCATGATGTTGGGGCTAGGGAAGGAGTGACTGTTGACATGAAGCTGATGGAATAGGCCACTTTGGTAGCTGCATTGGCAGGCAAACTACTAGGAGGGCTTTGTTATCCATTCCACCAACTCTTCTGCATGTTGTGGCTCAATAACATGGCCAGCTGCAGAAAAAAAGGACAAGCGTGTCCCACGGCCACACGCTGAGGATGCACCGTGTCCATGACCAGAACTGTCGACTGTAGACACAGAGCCTGCTTGCCCTCTTTTAGTGGCCTGTGAGCGTCTGTCTCTCCTTGGTGGCCTTCCGGACATGCTGTAAATTTTGTTTAGCAAAAACACACTAGACTGTATTGTGCAGTCTACGTGTACACCACATAGAAGTAGTAGCAGCTGCACTAGGGGTGCACGGTACTGTGTACACCAACAGAAGTTTAACAACAACTATGGGTGCACTGTATGTATTGTGTACTGTGTACACCATCAGAATAGTAGTAGCAAATGCACTATGGGTGCACGGTACTGTGTGCACCAACAGAAGTGTAATGACAACTATGGGTGAACTGTATGTATTGTGTACTGTGTACACCACCAGAAAAGTAATATCAGTAGCAACTGCACTAAGGGTGCACGGTACTGTGTACACCAACAGAAGTGTAATAACAACTATGGGTGTACTGTATGTATTGTGTAATGTGTACACCACCAGAAAAATAGTAGCAACTGCACTAGGCGTGCACGGTACTGTGTACACCAACAGAAGTGTAATAACAACTATGGGTGTACTGTATTGTGTACACCACCAGAAAAGTAGTAGCAACTGCACTAAGGGTGAACGGTATTGTGTACACCATCAGAAGTCTAATAACAACTATGGGTGCACTGTATGTATTGTGTACTGTGTACACCACCAGGAAAGTAGTAGCAACTGCTGTGTACCATGCACCAACAGAAGTGTAATAACCACTACGGGTGTACTGTATTGTGTACACCACCAGAAAAGTAGTAGCAACTGCACTAGGGGTACACCGTACTGTGTACACCAACAGAAGTGTAATAACAACTATGGGTGTACTGTATTGTGTTCACCACCAGAAAAGTAGTAGCAACTGCACTATGGGTGCACGGTACTGTGTACACCAACAGAAGTGTAATAACAACTATTGGCTTACTGTGTACACCACCAAAAAAGTAGTAGCAACTGCACTATGGGTGCACAGTACTGTTTACTGTGTACACCGCCTGAAGTATATTAGAAACAGTACACCAGGAACGGACTGCTGTTAGATATAGCTAAACCGGATACAGTGGGTATATATATACGAGACTGTCTGTATATATATTAAATACACTGCAGTTAACTAAATAACCTGCCTGACTGCTCAATCTAAATGACACTCTCTCTCCGTCCATGCCAACAGCACACTACACAGGGCCGACGTGCAGGCAGCCTTATATAGTGTGGGGCGTGGACTTAGTCCCTCTGAGCCATGATTGGCCAAAGGCACCCTGACTTTGGCCAATTATGGCTGTCTTAGCTGAGGGCACTGGGATTGACCAAAGCATTCAGGTAATGGTGCATGCTTTGGCCAATCATCATACAGCAATGCACTGTGCTCCCGCAGTGCATTATGGGCCGTTACATGGCTCTCGAATTTGGAGCGAATGGCCCATAATGTTCGGTTTTCAACGAACGCGCAAATAGCAAATGTTCGAGTCGAACTCATGTTCGACCCAAACAGAAAGCTCATCCCTAATAAGGATAATAAATATTCCTCAACTGTTAATAATGAAGCTATTCACGTCCCAATCTACATTTAATCTGAATGGCGTATAGCATTTTAAATGATAAATCCAGCAGGTTTCCATACGCGAGATCTCTCTCTTAGCGACACTCCCACGCCAATGTGGGGTAAACCTATCAATAGCTGTGAATGTAGTAACCGCTGGATTTTTGTTGTGACATTATAAGTAATGACGGGAAATGACGTGTGTTTAGGAAACCTCTTTTTGATGTTAACCACATGTTCTTTTATTCTAACGTTCAAAGCCCTAACCGTGCGGCCCACATATTGTAGACCGTATGGACAGGTTAACATGTAAACCACGTTTTGAGACGTGCAAGTAATGAATATATTAATATCATACTCTTTCAATGTAATGTTAGATTTAAATGGGCAAATTTTTCTACCTTTGTTTCTATTAAGAAAGCAGACAGCACATTTGCGACATGGATAGAAACCTTTTGTTTTCTGAAAAAAAGAAGGTATATTGGGAGTGTCTAGAATGTTAGGTGCTACTCTAATGCCGCGTACACACGGTCGTACTTTTTGTCTACAAAAGTCAGACAGCCTGTCCGACAGACTTCCGGCAGACTTTCGGCGTACTTGCGGCGGACTTGCGGCGGACTTGCGGCATACTTTCTAACGAACGGACTTGCCTACACACGATCACACAAAAGTCCGTCGAATTCTTACGTGATGACGTACACCGGACTAAAATAAGGAAGTTCCTAGCCAGTAGCCAATAGGTGCCCTAGCGTGGCTTTTTGTCCGTCGGACTAGCACACAGACGAGCGGATTTCGGGGTCCGTCGTAGTTACGAAGTAAAGATTTGAAGCATGTTTCAAATCTAAAGTACGTCGGATTTGAGGCTAAAAAAGTACGTTGAAAGTCCGGAGAAGCCCACACACGATCGGATTACCAGCCAGCTTTAGTCCGTCAGCGTCCGTTGGACTTTTGTAGACGAAAAGTACGACCGTGTGTACGCGGCATAAGTTTAAGGGGAGGAAATCCTCTAAATACTACTTGTGGACAGTCTGGAAGGACAGGGCCCAACTCTCTATAATTTTTTAAACTGCCCAATGTTTAAAAAAAAAAAAAATTAACGTCATAATATTGGTGAGAATATGTGGTGACCATAGAGAAATTATGATCATTTTTGCGTACTTTATTTCTGCCTTTCAGCATCACAGCTCTATCCATGTTAGTCACCTCACCAATAACTTTATCCAAATCACCGGGAAGGTAGCCCTTAGCAATGAATTTATTTTTTAAGGAAGAAGCTTGTTCAAAAAATCCTTTTTCATAGTACAGTTTCACCCCAAGCGAATTAACTGACTTTTAGGTACTGATTTTAGCCATGTGGGGTGATGGCACCCCAAACATATACACCTGGCAAATAAATGACATATGTATAAATGTCTATTAAATATGCATTGGATCGGGGTAAGGGATACAGCCACTATTGCTAAATAAGCATATATCAGGTAATGGATAGGTATATATTTGTTTTTTATATCTTCCTTGTGTATATAGAAGGACATAACTATGTACCTACCATGTATAAAATGTGTCCAAAAAACATGTCCAAAAGAAGCAGGACCTGGAGAGATGTCGTATGTTTATGTAAGATATTGTACTGCCATCCTTTTTAAGTAAAAAGTCTCCAAAAATCATGTGTCCGCTGTGGGTATAAGTATAGGGTGTATATATTAGTACCCCCCCCCCCCCCCCATGCACATTAGGAGATGAGAAAGGATGTTTGATTCTAAAAAAATCTTCTTACATTTAATCCCCATAGAGGCTAAATTTGAAATGAAAAAGGGGAAGAGTATTGAGGCTCACCTTTCATGTAATGTAGACCCCTGATGCTTGTGCCGACTCTGGCTGTAACCAAACCCCCCGACTTAGGAAAAAAACTAGACATCCATTCGGATCATCCCTCTGCCACTCCTATATATATTTGGCCTGAGGAAATGGCTGCCAAATCAAAACCTCCTCACAATGCTCGCCGCGTTGCCTGCTAGGTGGTGAAAATGCGGGTGGGTATCTTACTGGGCATGTGCAGCTGGAAAAATGGCCCTGCTTGTCCAGAGATGGTGGGGCGGGATAAGAAAATTCGTCCCTTCTCTCACTCTCAGATCGGATCGGCTGATCCCAAGAGTGGGGCACGTAAGCGTGCAAGCATCTCATTACGCCAATTACGTGGTGAGATGTCGGGAATGTGCATAGCTACGCCCCACCAAGGATCACAGCATAGGGTGGAGGTATGAAATCACACTGTCACCCTGTCTCCATAGATTTAGATCATGTGTGTCAGGCGCAGCTCGAGAATAGATCAAAGTAGACAAAGTAAGAAAGAGAAAAAGACAAAGAATAAAAGGGGGAGAAGAGGGTAAGAAAGACAAAAAGACAAAAACAAAAAAGTAAAAAAAAAGGAAAAAATTGCCGTGGGACAGATATATGTCTCATGACTGTGTGAGCACTCATAGGAGATTGCCGTGGTCCACTAACCCTAACTGAAATGAAAATTAAAAAAAAATAAAAAATAAAATTAAATAAACAAATGAAAATAAATATAAATATCAATTAAAAAAAGGAATGGGGAGGAGAAAAAGCAATAGGTAAGTGGGTGTATGAAGGGTCATTTTGGTAGTTTGTGTTGTCATCATGATTTAAAAAGAGTAAACACAGTTGATTAACGATAAATGGCTTCAGCCAAACACTAACCATAAGTGAAAGAAATGTTTTTGTGCTATTATTCATATTCTCTGAAAAATGGCCAAGAAATCATAAATTCTGTGTGTAAACTTATGAGCACAACTGTATTTACAGTTTTACAAACTATACAGTTGTGAAGAAATGACACAAAGATAAGTGTGTGAACCCAATAAATATACAGTTGGGACGGAAAGTATTCAGACCCCCTTAAATTTTTCACTCTTTATTATATTGCAGCCATTTGCTAAAACCATTTAAGTTCATTTTTTTCCTCATTAATGTACACACAGCACCCCATATTGACAGAAAAACACAGAATTGTTGACATTTTTGCAGGTTTATTAAAAAAGAAAAACTGAAATATCACATGATCCTAAGTATTCAGACCCTTTGCTGTGACACTCATATATTTAACTCAGGTGCTGTCCATTTCTTCTGATCACCCTTGAGATGGTTGTACACCTTCATTTGAGTCCAGCTGTGTTTGATTATACTGATTGGACTTGATTAGGAAAGCCACACACCTGTCTATATAAGACCTTACAGCTCGCAGTGCATGTCAGAGCAAATGAGAATCATGAGGTCGAAGGAACTGCCTGAAGAGCTCAGAGACAGAATTGTGGCAAGGAACAGATCTGGCCAAGGTTACAAAAAAATTTCTGCTGCACTTAAGGTTCCTAGGAGCACAGTGGCCTCCATAATCCTTAAATGGAAGATGATTGGGAGGACCAGAACCCTTCCTAGCCACTTGCCGACCGCCTAACGACTATATACATCAACACAATGGCACGGGCAGGCAAAATCACGTACCTGGTACGTGATTGCCTTCCCCCTGGTGCCAGCGGCGGTCGGCTTTGGTCTGGGAGCGTTTAGAGATGAGGGGGAGGCCATCCGATCGTGGCCCCCCCTCACGATCGCTCCCAGCCAATGACAATCATCCCCTGCCTCTGTGCAGTACACAGAGGCAGAGGATGTGATGTCATCTCTCCTCGGCTCGGCAGTTTCCGGAGAGAAGACATGTGAGTGCACAACACACACACAGTAGAACATGCCAGGCACACTTTACACCCCCGATCCCCCCCGATCGCCCCCCGATCACCCCCCAATCACCCCTCCCCCCCCCCCCGTCACACTGACACCAAGTAGTTTTTTTTTTTTCTGATTACTGCATGGTGTCAGTTTGTGACAGTTAGAAGGGGTAGGGCAGTTAGTGGTAGCCCCCTTTAGGTCTAGAATACCCCCCTAACCCCCCCTAATAAATTTTTAACCCCTTGATCACCCCCCGTCACCAGTGTCACTAAGCGATCATTTTTCTGATCGCTGTATTAGTGTCGCTGGTGACGCTAGTTAGGGACGTAAATATTTAGGTTCGCCGTCAGCGTTTTATAACGACAGGGACCCCCATATACTACCTAATAAATTTTTTAACCCCTTGATTGCCCCCTAGTTAACCCTTTCACCACTGATCACCGTATAACCGTTACGGTTGACACTGGTTAGTTTGATTATTTTTTATAGTATCAGGGCACCCGCCGTTTATTACCGAATAAAGGTTTAGCCCCCTGATCGCCCGGCGGTGATATGCGTCGCCCCAGGCAGCGTCAGATTAGCGCCAGTACCGCTAACACCCACGCACGCAGCATACGCCTCCCTTGGTGGTATAGTATCTGAACGCATCAATATCTGATCCGATCAGATCTATACTAGCGTCCCCAGCAGTTTAGGGTTCCCAAAAACGCAGTGTTAGCGGGATCAGCCCAGATACCTGATAGCACCTGTGTTTTTCCCCTCCGCCCGGCCCAGTCCACCCAAGTGCAGTATCGATCGATCACTGTCACTTACAAAACACTAAACGCATAACTGCAGCATTCGCAGAGTCAGGCCTGATCCCTGCGATCGCTAACAGTTTTCATGGTAGCGTTTTGGTGAACTGCAAAGCACCAGCCCCAGGCAGCGTCAGATTAGCGCCAGTACCGCTAACACCCACGCACGCACCGTACACCTCCCTTAGTGGTATAGTATCTGAACAGATCAATATCTGATCCGATCAGATCTATACTGGCGTCCCCAGCAGTTTAGGGTTCCCAAAAATGCAGTGTTAGCGGGATCAGCCCAGATACCTGCTAGCACCTGCTAGCACCTGCCAAGCCCAGCCCTGCCAAGCCCAGCCCACCCAAGTGCAGTATTGATCGATCACTGTCACTTACAAAACACTAAACGCATAACTGCAGCATTCGCAGAGTCAGGCCTGATCCCTGCGATCGCTAACAGTTTTTTTGGTAGCGTTTTGGTGAACTGGCAAGCACCTGCCCCAGGCAGCGTCAGGTTAGGGCCAGTACCGCTAACACCCACGCACGCAGCGTACACCTCCCTTAGTGGTATAGAATCGGAACTGATCAATATCTGATCCGATCAGATCTATACTGGCGTCCCCAGCAGTTTAGGGTTCCCAAAAACGCAGTGTTAGCGGGATCAGCCCAGATATCTGCTAGCACCTGCGTTTTGCCCCTCCGCCTGGCCCGGCCCAGCCCACCCAAGTGCAGTATCGATCGATCACTGTCACTTACAAAATACTAAACGCATAACTGCAGCATTCACAGAGTCAGGCCTGATCCCTGCGATCGCTAACAGTTTTTTTGGTAGCGTTTTGGTGAACTGGCAAGCACCAGCGCCCTAGTACACCCCGGTCGTAGTCAAACCAGCACGGCAGTAACACTTGGTGACGTGGCGAGTCCCATAAGTGCAGTTCAAGCTGGTGAGGTGGCAAGCACAAGTAATGTGCCGCTGCCACCAAAAAGACAAACACAGGCCCGTCGTGCCCATAATGCCCTTCCTGCTGCATTCGACAATCCTAATTGGGAACCCACCACTTCTGCAGCACCCGTACTTCCCCCATTCACATCCCCAACCAAATGCAGTCGGCTGCATGAGAGGCATTTTCTTTATGTCCTCCCGAGTACCCCTACCCAACAAACCCCCTCAAAAAAGATGTCGTGTCTGCAGCAAGCGAGGATATAGGCGTGACACCCGCTATTATTGTCCCTCCTGTCCTGACAATCCTGGTCTTTGCATTGGTGAATGTTTTGAACGCTACCATACACTAGTTGAGTATTAGCGTAGGGTACAGCATTCCACAGACTAGGCGCACTTTCACAGGGTCTCCCAAGATGCCATCGCATTTTGAGAGACCCGAACCTGGAACCGGTTACAGTTATAAAAGTTACAGTTACAAAAAAAAGTGTAAAAAAAAAAAAAAAAACCACAAACAAAAATATAAAATAAAAATAAATATTTGTTGTTTTATTGTTCTCTCTCTCTCACTATTCTCTCTATTGTTCTTCTCTTTTTTACTGTATTCTATTCTGCAATGTTTTATTGTTATTATGTTTTAGCATGTTTGCTTTTCAGGTATGCAATTTTTTATACTTTACCGTTTACTGTGCTTTATTGTTAACCATTTTTTTGTCTTCAGGTACGCCATTCACGACTTTGAGTGGTTATACCAGAATGATCCCTGGGATAGGAAAAGACAGCTACTTTTGGTCAGAAAGGGTACTCAACGAGATCAATGTAAAAAATAAAGTATCACATTTTATTTTAAAAAAATAAAAAAATAAAAAATAAAATTTGATACTTTATTTTTTACATTGATCTCGTTGAGTACCTTTTCTGACCAAAAGTAGCTGTCTTTTCCTATCCCAGGGACGCCCAAACCTATGGACCTCCCAAGGGATAGATCTCTTTTTTCTTATATGCTATCGGCTACGGCCAGAACCTCCAATTTGGAGGAGTGGTAGAGAGCAAACCTTTTACTTCATTTAAATAATCAATAGAGAGTGAACTAGAACATGGTCTCCTTTGCAGTTTTTGCAGTTTCTAGCTATACCAGAATGATGCCTGCAAGTTTAGGTATCCTCTTGGTATCATTCTTTTCAGACAGCGGTCGGCTTTCATGTAAAAGCAATCCTAGTGGCTAATTAGCCTCTAGACTGCTTTTACAAGCAGTGGGAGGGAATGCCCCCCCCCCCACCGTCTTCCGTGTTTTTCTCTGGCTCTCCTGTCTCAACAGGGAACCTGAGAATGCAGCCGGTGATTCAGCCAGCTGACCATAGAGCTGATCAGAGACTAGAGTGGCTCCAAACATCTCTATGGCCTAAGAAACCGGAAGCTACGAGCATTTTATGACTTAGATTTCGCCGGATGTAAACAGCACCATTGGGAAATTGGGAAAGCATTTTATCACACCGATCTTGGTGTGGTCAGATGCTTTGAGGGCAGAGGAGAAATCTAGGGTCTAATAGACCAAAATTTTTATAAAAAAGAGTACCTGTCACTACCTATTGCTATCATAGGGGATATTTACATTCCCTGAGATAACAATAAAAATGATTTAAAAAAAAGAAGAAAGAAACAGTTTAAAAATAAGATAAAAAAGCAAAAAAATAATAAAGAAAAAAAACAAACAAAAAAAGCACCCCTGTCCCCCCTGCTCTCGCGCTAAGGCGAACGCAAGTGTCGGTCTGGCGTCAAATGTAAACAGCAATTGCACCATGCATGTGAGGTATCACCGCGAAGGTCAGATTGAGGGCAGTAATTTTAGCAGTAGACCTCCTCTGTAAATCTAAAGTGGTAACCTGTAAAGGCTTTTAAAGGCTTTTAAAAATGTATTTAGTTTGTCGCCACTGCACATTTGTGCGCAATTTTAAAGCATGTCATGTTTGGTATCCATGTACTCAGCCTAAGATCATCTTTTTTATTTCATCAAACATTTGGGCAATATAGTGTGTTTTAGTGCATTAAAATTTTAAAAAGTGTGTTTTTTCCCCAAAAATGCGTTTGAAAAATCGCTGCGCAAATACTGTGTAAAAAAAATGAAACACCCACCATTTTAATCTGTAGGGCATTTGCTTTAAAAAAATGTATAATGTATGGGGGTTCAAAGTAATTTTCTTGCAAAAAAAAATAATTTTTTCATGTAATCAAAAAGTGTCAGAAAGGGCTTTGTCTTCAAGTGGTTAGAAGAGTGGGTGATGTGTGACATAAGCTTCTAAATGTTGTGCATAAAATGCCAGGACTGTTCAAACCCCCCCCAAATGACCCCATTTTGGAAAGCAGACACCCCAAGCTATTTGCTGAGAGGCATGTCGAGTCCATGGAATATTTTATATTGTGACACAAGTTGCGGGAAAGAGACAATTTTTTTTTTTTTTTGCACAAAGTTGTCACTAAATGATATATTGCTCAAACATGCCATGGGAATATGTGAAATTACACCCCAAAATACATTCTGTTGCTTCTCCTGAGTATGGGGATACCACATGTGTGGGATTTTTTGGGAGCCTAGCCGCGCACGGGACCCCGAAAACCAAGCACCGCCTTCAGGCTTTCTAAGGGCGTACATTTTTGATTTCACTTTTCACTGCCTATCACAGTTTCGGAGGCCATGGAATGCCCAGGTGGCGAAAACCCCCCCCAAATGACCCCATTTTGGAAAGTAGACACCCCAAGCTATTTGCTGAGCGGTATAGTGAGTATTTTGCAGACCTAATTTTTTGTCACAAAGTTTTGAAAATTGAAAAAAGAAACAAAAAAATGTTTTTTCTTGTCTTTCTTCATTTTCAAAAACAAATGAGAGCTGCAAAATACTCACCATGCTTCTCAGCAAATAGCTTGGGGTGTCTACTTTCCAAAATTGGGTCATTGGGGGGGGGGGGTTGTGCCACCTGGGCATTCTATGGCCTCCGAAACTGTTATAGGCAGTGAAGAGTGAAATCAAAAATTTACACCCTTAGAAATCCTGAAGGCGGTGATTGGTTTTCGGGGCCCCGTACGCGGCTAGGCTCCTAAAAAGTCCCACACATGTGCTATCCCCATACTCAGGAGAAGCAGCTAAATGTATTTTGGGGTGCAATTCCACATATGCCCATGGCCTGTGTGAGCAATATATCATTTAGTGACAACTTTGTGCACAAAAAAAAAAAATGTGTCACTTTCCCGCAATTTGTGTCAAAATATAAAATATTTCATGGACTCAACATGCCTCAAAGCAAATAGCTTGTAGTGTCTACTTTCCAAAATGGGGTCATTTGGGGGGGTTTTATGCCATCTGGGCATTTTATGGCCTTCAAAACTGTGATAGGTAGTGAGGAGTAAAATCAAAAATGTACGCCCTTAGAAATCCTGAAGGCAGTGATTGGTTTTCGGGGCCCCGTATGCGGCTAGGCTCCCAAAAGGTCCCATACATGTGGTATCCCCATACTCAGGAGAAGCAGCTAAATGTATTTTGGGGTGCAATTCCACATATGCCCATGGCCTGTGTGAGCAATATATCATTTAGTGACAACTTTTTGTAATTTTTTTGTCATTATTCAATCACTTGGGACAAAAAAAATGAATATTAAATGGGCTCAACATGCCTCTCAGCAATTTCCTTGGGGTGTCTACTTTCCAAAATGGGGTCATTTGTGGGGGTTTTGTACTGCCCTGCCATTTTAGCACCTCAAGAAACGACATAGGCAGTCATAAATTAAAGGCTGTGTAAATTCCAGAAAATGTACCCTAGTTTGTAGGTGCAATAACTTTTGCGCAAACCAATAAATATACACTTATTGACATTTTTTTTACCAAAGACATGTGGCCGAATACATTTTGGCCTAAATGTATGACTAAAATTGAGTTTATTGGATTTTTTTTAGAACAAAAATAATAATAATATAGAATAATAATAGAATTTAGAAAATATAATTTTTTTCAAAATTTTCGGTCTTTTACCGTGTATAGCGCAAAAAATGAAAACGGCAGAGGTGATCAAATACCATCAAAAGAAAGCTCTATTTGTGGGAAGAAAAGGATGCAAATTTCGTTTGGGTACAGCATTGCATGACCGCGCAATTAGCAGTTAAAGCGACGCAGTGCCAAATTGTAAAAAGTGCTCTGGTCAGGAAGGGGGTAAATCCTTCCGGGGCTGAAGTGGCTAGAGCTGGCCGTCCGGCCAAACTGAGCTATCGGGGGAGAAGAGCCTTGGTGAGAGAGGTAAAGAAGAACCCAAAGATCACTGTGGCTGAGCTCCAGAGATGCAGCCGGGAGATGGGAGAAAGTTGTAGAAAGTCAACCCTCACTGCAGCCCTCCACCAGTCGGGGCTTTATGACAGAGTGACCCGACAGAAGCCTCTCCTCAGTGCAAGAAACATGAAAGCCCGCATGGAGTTTGCTAAAAAAACACCTGAAGGACTTCAAGATGGTGAGAAATAAGATTCTCTGGTCTGATGAGACCAAGATAGAATTTTTTGGCCTTAATTCTAAGCGGTATGTGTGGAGAAAACCCAGGCACTGCTCATCACCTGTCCAATACAGTCCCAACAGTGAAGCATGGTTGTGGCAGCATCATGCTGTGGGGGTGTTTTTCAGCTGCAGGGACAGGACGACTGGTTGCAATCGAGGGAAAGATGAATGCGGCCAAGTACAGGGATATCTTGGACGAAAACCTTCTCCAGAGTGCTCAGGACCTCAGATTGGGCCGAAGGTTTACCTTCCAACAAGACAATGACCCTAAGCGCACAGCTAAAATAAGGAAGGAGTGGCTTCACAACAACTCTGTGACTGTTCTTGAATGGCCCAGCCAGAGCCCTGACTTAAACCCAATTGAGCATCTCTGGAGAGACCTAAAAATGGCTATCCACCAACGTTTATCATCCAACCTGACAGAACTGGAGAGGATCTGCAAGGAGGAATGGCAGAGGATCCCCAAATCCAGGTGTGAAAAACTTGTTGCATCTTTCCCAAAAAGACTCATGGCTGTATTAGATCAAAAGGGTGCTTCTACTAAATACTGAGCAAAGGGTCTGAATACTTAGGACCATGTGATATTTCAGTTTTTCTTTTTTATTAAATCTGCAAAAATGTCAACAATTCTGTGTTTTTCTGTCAATATGGGGGGCTGTGTGTACATTAATAAGAAAAAAAAGGAACTTAAATGATTTTAGCAAATGGCTGCAATATAACAGAGAGTAAAAAATTTAAGGGGGTCTGAATACTTTCCGTCCCCACTGTATACAGACATGATATACGATGAGAAATTGGGGAAATTAGACCAATTGAGTGAGTGGATAGTCCACCTAACTAATCATGTATGTCGGTAAGTTGAAGGACAGCTATTCCGATATACTCAGTTTGTTTCTTTCAAAGAAAAAGTTTGTAGCTAACGCATTCGTTTAAGCCTGGGGACCTGGTGGCCTGTAGGGTCACTATCCACTTGGTCTCCAACCTTAAGAGATGGGGATCAATGTTCCCTCCTCTATCATAAGTGGGGACATGCTCTAATGCAAAGAATCCCATAACCGAGGGATCAAAGTTATGGTATAACCCTACATACCTACTAATGGCTCATTCAATTTTTACATTTTTTAGCAGGTAGACGAATGCGCTTCCAAAAAGGCCTCTGGGTTTTGCCGACATAAAATGCCTTGCTTTTGCAGGTCATAAAATAGACCACCACAGTATATACGGTATTGGGGGGTCCAGGTAGAAACCATTTGGCAAAGTTACATATCTATTCGGTCTTATCCACTCACAGAACTCACATTTTCCACAACGGAAAGTCCCTCTATTTGCCAGCCTAAACTGTGAAGATGTGGAACTTTATGGAAGATGGCTCCTAATTAGATGGTCTCTAAGTGATTTAGCCCTTTTGTAGGTGATAGTTGTTTTTTTACTGACTTATTTGGCCACAATGGCATCATCAGTAAGAAGATGCCAATGTTGTGCCAATATGGCACGTGAATGTTGTTTGGAAAATCTCGTGATTAATCTCATTTGTGATGATTGACTATCTTGTCTTTTTGAGTGGATCAATGAATGTCTACTTTTTTGTTTTGCCCTTTTGAAGGCCTTCTTCAGGCGGGTCTTGGTGTGGCCCTGTCTGAGAAGCCTTTCTTGTAGTTCTTTAGCTCGCAGGAGGAAATCTTCCTCCTTGGTGCAATTTCTTCTAAGCCTAAGATATTGCCCATAAGGATTATTATGCACCAGCGGTTTGGGATGGGCACTGCTGGCATGTAGAATAATATTTGCTAAGGTTTCCGATATAAATCAGAAAATAAATTGCCACCTTCATCCACCTTGATCTGTACATCCAAGATCATCACTACTGATTGGCTGCATTCCATCGTAAATTTCAAGTTGAACTCATTCTGGCTGATCAGATTCATAAAGGTATCAAGTTCTGATCTAGTGCCATCCCAGATCATAAAAGCATAGTCAATGTATCTGTGCCACGATATTACATGGCACAGATCCATCATGTCCCCATCGCCACCCCCTGCACCTGGAGGAAGTGGGAACCCCGAAACACAAAAACATTATGAGACAGTATGTATTCCAGAAATCTGAGAACAAATGAATTGTAGGGCCATAAGGTCTTTTGGTCTTTAAAAATTACCCAATCACTTGTAGACCCCTAGTGTGCGGTATTGAGCTATATAAAGCTTCTATATCAATGGTGATAAGTAGGGATGGGCTATCTGTTCGAGTCGAACATGAGTTCGACTTAAACACTGGCTGTTTGCCCATTCGCCGAACAGCAAAC
Organism: Lithobates septentrionalis; assembly: GCA_037952835.1. Classification (NCBI taxonomy): domain Eukaryota; kingdom Metazoa; phylum Chordata; class Amphibia; order Anura; family Ranidae; genus Lithobates; species Lithobates septentrionalis. The sequence continues at coordinate 1,238,455 of JBBDGP010000201.1, read as the reverse complement.
AATTTGGGGTGTTTGCGGCAAATTCGAAAAGCCGCGGAACATCCTTTAAAATTCTATGGGAGAAATCTAAAGTGCTAATTTTAAAGGTTAACCACTTCAATACCAGGCACGTACTCCCCTTCCTGCCCATGCCAATTTTCGGCTTTCAGTGCTGTCGCTGTTTAAATGACAATTGCGCGGTCATACAACACTGTACCCAAACTAAATTTTTTATCATTTTGTTCCCACAAATAGAGCTTTCTTTTGGTGGTATTTGATCACCTCTGCGGTTTTTATTTTTTTGCTAAACAAATAAAAAAGACCAAAAATGTTGAAAAAAAAATGTTTTTCTTTTGTTTCTGTTATAAAATTTTAGAAATAAGTAAGTTATTATTATTATTATTATACAGTATTTATATAGCGCCAACAGTTTACGTAGCGCTTTACAACTTGAGGGTAGACAGTACAAATACAATACAATTTGATACAGTGGGAATCAGAGGGCCCTGCTCCTTAGAGCTTACAATCTAAGAGGGAAGGTCAAGAGATACAAGAGGTAATAACTGTGGGTGATGTGCTGATTGAGAAGATAAATGTACAGTTGTTAGGTGGGGGCCAGATAGGCTTCTCTGAAGAGATGAGTTTTCAGGGATCGTCTGAAAGTGGATAAAGTAGGAGAAAATCGGACGGATTGGGGTAGAGCATTCCAGAGGATGGGGGAGGCTCTGGAGAAGTCCTGAAGGCGAGCATGGGATGAGGTGACAAGGGAGTTTGAGAGCAGGAGGTCTTGGGAGGAGCGAAGAGAACGATTAGGTTGGTATTTTGTGACTAGGTTAGAGATGTAGCTAGGGGCCAGGTTGTGGATGGCTTTGTAAGTTATAGTTAGTATCTTAAATTTAATTCGGTGACTGAGTGGCAGCCAATGGAGGGATTGGCAGAGGGGTGTAGCAGACGCTGAGCGGTTTGTGTGGTGGATGAGCCTGGCCGCAGCGTTCATGATGGACTGAAGTGGGGATAGCCTATTTAGAGGTAAACCAATGAGGAGGGAGTTGCAGTAGTCAAGGTGGGAGATGACCAGGGAGTGGATTAGAAGCTTTGTGGTGTCATTGGTTAGAAAGGGGCGTATCTTGGAGATGTTGCGAAGACAGAGGCGGCAAGCTTTGGATAGTGATAGAATGTGGGGTCCATCTCTTTCATTGATGGGCACTGATAAGCCAGCACTGATGGGCACTGATAAGGTGGCACCAATGAGGTGGCACTGACGGCCACTGATGGGTTGCACTGATATGCAGCACTGATGGGCATTGATAGGCGACACTGATGGGCACTCATGGGTGACACTGGGCAATGAAAGGCTGCACTGATGGGTACTTATGGGTGGCAATGATAGGCGGCAATACTGGGTACTGATACGTGGCACTGATGGGCACTGATATGCTGCACTGATAGATGGCACTGATAGGTATTGCTGATTAGCACTGATTGCCATCTGTCTGGGCACTGATTGTCCTCTATCTGGTGGTCCAGGGTGGCATACTTTTTGGGTACCTCTGTGGGCATCTCTGCTGGTCTGGCGGCATCCTGGTGTTCCTGGGCGGGCATCCGCGGGTTGGGGCTGCGCTGATAAACAATCAGCACAGACCCCCCTGTCAGGAGAGCCGCTGATAGTCTCTCCTCTACTCATGTCTGTCAGAGGCGAGGAAAAGCCGATTAACAGCTCTTCCTGTTTACATCGTTATCAGCCATGAGACTCTTTACCGAGATCAGTGTAGTGGTGTGTTAGACTGACACGCCGCAACAATGATCGCCGCTATGCGCGCCACCACGGGCGAGCTCCGGCAGTTATCCTGCTGAACATCATATGACGCTCAGTCAGTATAACAGAACCACCGCCTGGCCGTCATTCTGCTATAGGCCGGGCGGGAAGTGGTTAATGTGCAAGTTATGGTCCTGCCCCAGGGGACATGTATCAATGCAAAAAAAAAGTTTTAAAAACGGCCGTTTTTTTGGGAGCAGTGATTTTACTAATGCTTAAAGTGAAACAATAAAAGTGAAATATTCCTTTAAATTTCGTACTTGGGGGGTGTCTATAGTATGCCTGTTAAGTAGCACATGTTTCCCGTGTTTATAACAGTCCGAGAGCAAAATGACATTTCTAAAGGAAAAAAAAGTAATTTAAAAGTACTAGCGCTAGTGGTGGCTATTAATGAATGACAGTCCCGACAATACACATAAAAGTCATTGAAAGTCATTGAAATAAAAAAAATGCGTGGGGGTCCCCCAAAATTCCATTACCAGGCCCTTATCCGAGCACACAGCCTGGCAGGCCACAGGAAAAGCGGGGCGGGGGGACGAGAGAGCGCCCCCCCGAACCCTACCAGGCCACATGCCCTCAACATGGGGAGGATGTCCCCACGTTGATGGGGACAAGGGCCCCATCCCCACAACCCTTGCCCAGTGGTTGTGGGGGGTCTGTGGTCGGGGGGCTTATCGGAATTTGGATACCCCCTAACAAAGGGGACATCCAGATCCGGGCCCCCCCCCATGTGAATTGGTAAGAGGTACATTGTACCCCTACCATTTCACAAAAAGAAAGTGTCAGAATGTTAAAAAAACACAGGAGACGGCTTGGGACAAGTCCTTTATTAAAAATAAAAAAATTAAAAATAAAAAAGATATTCCAGCGATGTAATCCAATAAATCCATACTCCTACTCCAGCGATGTAATCCAATTCTCAATCTCCAGTGATGGATGAACTCCAGCGATTCCAGCGAGGAACACGCACAGGATCCTGCCTCCACCGGAGGCACCCAGCCAATGATGCGGCGCTATGTAGCTGAGGGCAAGGCCACCCATCACGTTACCCCTCCCCCTCTGACAAGGGGAAATGCCGGGGTTTCCCAGTGACGTGTAGATTAGAGTTACTTTCTAGTTTCTTCAAGGCATTCTGTAAAGAGGGCTGTAGATTTTGGGATCCAAGTTGAGAAGCATTAATGCGGATAATATCATAACTGATCTTCTGTACAAATGCCCAAATGCTACTGTTAGTCTGTAAAGTAGGAAAAAACTGTGATTTGTTTTTATAGGTCAGTGGAGTGTGGAGTGTCCTTCTCATCTGAGGAGTCATCATCTGTATCTGATTCCTCATCTACCTGACCCTCCTCATAAAGGAGCATCAGATCTCTCAAAGCCCTGAAATCTTTTATAGTAAAATCCTTCCATATTTCGCTGTCGACCTAGGAATACAAGGGTGCTCCATAGTCCTTATCATGCATAACATGTAGTAGAAGGTTTCTGGCAAAGAGATTTACAACCTTGGTTGCTTTAAATTTGTTAATGTTCTGGTCTGGACCAAAACTAACCCGAGCTCCCAGACCCGAGGTCACTGCCCCCCCAAACTAGGGGGCTGACCTCAAAAGTTTCTGACAGCCTCCTAACATTCCATCTCCATCTTCCACCCGAACTCCATTTCCCCAGCTGGGCTGACCCTGAGTATTTGAGAGGGCCTGCCTCCTGCCAACCCATCTGTTGGGGATTGGTCAGGGCCTTCATGAATACTCCAGGCAGCTCCTTTCTCACCTTCCCTCCCATTCTTCGAGAATCTTCTCCAAGTTTCTAGAAGTAGGGGGAGGTATCAGAGGTGCTGCCTTTGAGCCATCCAACCCTCCCTAAATCTATGCTCAGACCCAGATAAAAAAAAAACACAGGCTTGGCTGTCAGCCAAGTGTGAACATTTTACCTACACTAACAACAAAAATCTAGCACTCTAGCACACTAAATAGGGGGTGCTACAATTATTTTTTACAATTTTTTAGGAGCCTTGTTGGGGGGCTTTGGTGAGACATCAGGGGTCTAAACAGACGTTCCACCTTTGAGACAGAGAAAGGAGATTGAGGACATAACCTTCTCTGCAGCCTCAGCTGCACAGAATGAATGGCCAAGAATAGCTCTGTACAGAGCTTCCCGTTCAATCACAAACTAAAACATAGTAACGTTTACTATGCCACAGTTATGAATGGATAGAGTCAGTGATTGGTACAGATCACTGATTCTCCGTTCAGAAAAGGAAGGGGCTGGTAAATGCCCTCCATTCTGACGGATTGACCGCAGTAGCTGGCAATTAAGAGGGGGAACCCGGCATAGCCGGGTCTGGGAAAAAGCACAGGGGGCAGGAGAAGGAAGCTGGATAGGAGGAATGACGGGGGCAGCTGCATATAGACTAATAGATCTCTCCATTTTCCTCCTGCAGCCGCTGAATGCGCGCTTCTCCTCTTCTCCCTCCCGCAGGCATTCAGTGGGTGCAGGAGGAAAATTAAGAAATCGATTACTCGATATGCAGGCGTCATCACTATAATCTATGGGTGTTAGAGTCTTTTTGTTTAACCTGAACATAATGCAAGGTCTGCTTTAATCACCTCATTTAAAAAACATTACTTTAATACAAAGAAAAACTAGCACAGTGTTAACTTTTCCTAAGCTCATTGCATGGCAGATTGTATTTGCAGTATGACAAGTGCACTTTAACTTCTTGATTTGCATTGTTGCTTTATAATATTTTTGTTCTTAGCAGCTTACTTCTCTCTTGTGTTATAAAGTATTTCTTTGTAGTCTGATCATGTTTTCTGTAAGTTGTTTTTTTTCTGTGTCCTCTTTGACACACGGGAACCCATTAACAGATACCTACAGCACAAACAAAACAGCAGGGTCAGTGATTATAATGGGGCATTGCAACAATATAAAATGTCAGTTTGCATAAAGAGATAATAATGAGAAATGCATGTGGCTACAGCTTCTATTTGCATTACTAAATTTCTCTTTAAATCAGCATTTCATTTTCCCTTATTCAAAGAAAGAAAAGGCTGGGACAATGCAAAAGAAGCAGAAGCCGCTTTAAAGGGTGCAACTGCTTCTCCTGCCTGAAGGGGACATATCTGCTTCGGGATTTACATTGACATACTATAGAAGGAATATTTGGAAAATTGATGACTGCAATACTAACCCTGTCCACCAGGTGGCACTTCAGAGCATTGCAAAACTTAATTGTAGCTGTAATGGATCATATGCAACAATGCAGTCGAAAGCTACCATGTGTTGTATTTTTTTATTCTTTTACTTTTTTTTTTAAGAAATAGTTTTTAACATATTGCCTTGTGTATCAGTACAGCTTGGACCTTAGTAGGAGAATATCCCCTGAAAGCTTATTCCGAAAAAGAAACCGTTAGTGCAAATAAAAAAGTAGTATGGACAGTTCTCAACTAAAAAAAAATGACAAAGAATGTTTACAGTAAAGGGAAGCCTGTTTAGAGAGGAATGCATAAGCTGCTTTTGCTGACTACCCCTTATGGAAAAGGACTGCCTGGCTGTCTTGTCATGCTGATCAATAACCTCACTACTTTGAGTAAAACAGATAAGAGTGGAAACGGCGCTGCCCTTTATAATATCATTGCATACCAAAAAATTGTCACAGAATTCACACCTAAAACCAGGTGACCATGATACATACAAGCTCCACCAATATTTAAAGATATATAATACAGTCTAAAACAGGGTGGGTCATATATTTAAATATTGAAAGATGGCCAGTGTTTAAAAAAACATTTAGAAACTGCTAGATGTGGTGCATCCCTGCAACAGGGTGGAGGTGTTAATCAATTTGAACTTTATAATAAATAAGTGAAGAAAATAAGTATAGTGTACTGTGCAATAATGCAGTGCAAAATATAGAATTTGGCCCCAATGTTCAAAAATATTGGGACAAGATGGCACCCAAAACACGTTTTTGGATATTAAGAAAGAAAATGTGAAATTTATTACCAGTGTAGTATCTGTGTAACCCTTTCCATATATATATATGTGTAAAAAATAGTAAATAATAAATACAGTAGTTAGAGTCAAAAAAACAGGGGTAATTGGCGCTGTTCCGCTAAGATCAAAAAGACTGGTGTATTATATCAAGTGAACTATGAAACAAACCAAGCACAAATAGCAATGTATAAAATAAAGAGAAATTAAGTGAAAATAGCTGAAGTGTGTGCAACACCTGCCATGAAAAAGTGCAGCGTGTATTCGTTCCTAGGTGAACCAAAATAGATTAAGGTCTAGGTGAAAATGAATTCTCAAACCAACTATCAGGAAATCCTTAAAATCATATACTAATCATAATAAACATCAGTAGTGCAAAAACTAGCAAACACCAATAGTGTATAAATAAATGACTTTGAAATCTATAATCACAAATGCACATAAAAAAATTAAAAAATTAAAAATTAAAAATTAAAAATTCATCACAAATCTTGAGTCCACAAAAAGTCCCACAAAATATAAGTAAATTGTAAAAAAGGCCTGTAGTGCAAAATTCTTCATAAAGTGCAAATAGTGAGTCTTTTTAAATTTCTAGCAATGATCTTAGTGCCGTGAAATCCTCCTGTCATCCAAAACGCCCCCCAATGTGCCCTCACTCACCGAAGGAGGACACCCCTGCAGGGGTATCAGGCCTGTCAGCTGTATTCCGCAGCTATGGTCCTTGGTAAAGGCTCCTGTTCGGATCTCCACTCTCGGTGTCCGGGCTGGCTCCAATCAATCCCCGCAGGCACATCTGGCTGATGGTGTCCTGTTCCGCAGATTGATGTGCAGCTCCTCTGATGAGTCTTCTATGGTTGGGGTCCTCTCGGATGGTCCCTCTCCCTATGATTTTCTCAAAAGCTCTGAACTGGCTGTTGAACCCTGTGATGAATGCTACTTGTGGCGTCTTCTGAGTTTTTTTATTTTTATTACAGAGTAGGGAGGTTCTATCTAGCTTCATAATGTCTGCTTTTAATTTCAGAAGTCTCTCCTTATCATATCCTTTTTCATGGAATTTTTTAATTAGAATATCAGCCTGTTGGTTAAAATCTTCAGCTCTATCACAGTTACGTCTTATCCGTAGTAGCTGTCCTTTAGGGACATTACTTTTCCATCTTGGATGGTGGCAGCTGGAAGTGGGGATGTACCCGTTTCTATCTGTTGGTTTAAAAAAAGTGCGGGTAGATAACTTGTCTCCTGTCTTAAAAATTTCTAGGTCCAGGTAATCAATCTTCTCATAACTCCACTTCCCGGTAAATTTAATGCCATACTTGCTATCATTTAGATTCTCAAGGAATTTTGTAAGGCTGTCTGGTGTCCCATTCCACAGAATAATCAGATCATCAATATACCTTTTATACATCTTAATCTGCGGTATATTTTTGCTGTAGATGTATTTATCTTCCCACAGGTCCATGAATAAATTAGCTACGCTGGGAGCATAGCGTGCTCCCATTGCAACTCCCTTCGTTTGCACGTAGTATTTTTTATCATGCCAGAAATAATTGCATTCCATGGCCATTTTTAGGCCCTCAAGGATATAACCGATCTGTTCCTGCTTCATACTCGTGTTCATGTGGAGGGCTCTTTCCACCCCTCGTAGGCCGTCCTTTTGTTCAATACTGGTGTACAGAGAATTAACATCTACTGCCACCAGTAACCATTGTTCAGCTCCCTTAATGTTTTGCAATTCTTGAATCAGTTGCATGCTGTCTCGCAGGTAAGATTTCCCTTCTTTCACTAATGGTTTAAGGAATATATCTAGGTACTCTCCCAACCTGGAGAAGATGGAATTGATCCCACTGACAATGGGCCTTCCTGGAGGTTTTTCCAACCTTTTATGGATTTTGGGTGTATGGTATATTACTGGCGTTTTAGTTGAATTGGATATTAGATATTCTGCCTCTTTACAATTTAGTATGCCTTTAGTTTTCCCTTTTTCCACATAGGTTCTGAGCTTCTTTTCATATTTTTTCTTCGGGTTCCCTTTTAGCGTTTTATATGTATCTGCTATGCTTAGGAGGTTATTCATCTCATCCTGATAATCTTTTTTATTCAGGATGACTAGGCCTCCCCCCTTGTCAGCAGGCCTGATCACTACCTCGTGTTTTTTTCCTATGTTCTTGATGGTATTCCAGATGTGATTAGATCTTTTTTTCTTGGTATTTCCCAATAATTTGATATCTTCTTCCACCATTTTTTTAAAAGCATTAATACATTGATTCCCTGGGGTCTTTGGATTAAAAATAGAATTATTTTTGAGGTTTGTTTGTTCAAATTCTGAGTCTATCCCTACTGTAGCACCTGGGTTCATTGCAAAATGTTTCTTTATATTGAGCTTTCTTAAAAACTTTTGCAAGTCAATAAAAACCTCAAATTGATCAAACGACTTGTCTGGGGCATATTTAAGTCCCAGTTCTAGTACCCTAAGCTCTTCTTGCGTGAATTGCACATTGCTGAGATTAAATATGCCTTCTCCTAGTAATTTCTGGGCCTCTTTCTTCTTCTTGCCTCCTCGTTTTCCTCTTGTCTGTTTTCTCTTTCTGTGTATCTTTGTGTGGGTCCTATGTCCGTCCCTTGTTGAGGTTTTTTTTGACTTGCAAAAGTTTTTAAGAAAGCTCAATATAAAGAAACATTTTGCAATGAACCCGGGTGCTACAGTAGGGATAGACTCAGAATTTGAACAAACAAACCTCAAAAATAATTCTATTTTTAACCCAAAGACCCCAGGGAATCAATGTATTAATGCTTTTAAAAAAATGGTGGAAGAAGATATCAAATTATTGGGAAATACCAAGAAAAAAAGATCTAATCACATCTGGAATACCATCAAGAACATAGGAAAAAAACACGAGGTAGTGATCAGGCCTGCTGACAAGGGGGGAGGCCTAGTCATCCTGAATAAAAAAGATTATCAGGATGAGATGAATAACCTCCTAAGCATAGCAGATACATATAAAACGCTAAAAGGGAACCCGAAGAAAAAATATGAAAAGAAGCTCAGAACCTATGTGGAAAAAGGGAAAACTAAAGGCATACTAAATTGTAAAGAGGCAGAATATCTAATATCCAATTCAACTAAAACGCCAGTAATATACCATACACCCAAAATCCATAAAAGGTTGGAAAAACCTCCAGGAAGGCCCATTGTCAGTGGGATCAATTCCATCTTCTCCAGGTTGGGAGAGTACCTAGATATATTCCTTAAACCATTAGTGAAAGAAGGGAAATCTTACCTGCGAGACAGCATGCAACTGATTCAAGAATTGCAAAACATTAAGGGAGCTGAACAATGGTTACTGGTGGCAGTAGATGTTAATTCTCTGTACACCAGTATTGAACAAAAGGACGGCCTACGAGGGGTGGAAAGAGCCCTCCACATGAACACGAGTATGAAGCAGGAACAGATCGGTTATATCCTTGAGGGCCTAAAAATGGCCAAGGAATGCAATTATTTCTGGCATGATAAAAAATACTACGTGCAAACGAAGGGAGTTGCAATGGGAGCACGCTATGGTCCCAGCGTAGCTAATTTATTCATGGACCTGTGGGAAGATAAATACATCTACAGCAAAAATATACCGCAGATTAAGATGTATAAAAGGTATATTGATGATCTGATTATTCTGTGGAATGGGATACCAGACAGCCTTACAAAATTCCTTGAGAATCTAAATGATAACAAGTATGGCATTAAATTTACCGGGAAGTGGAGTTATGAGAAGATTGATTACCTGGACCTAGAAATTTTTAAGACAGGAGACAAGTTATCTACCCGCACTTTTTTTAAACCAACAGATAGAAACGGGTACATCCCCACTTCCAGCTGCCACCATCCAAGATGGAAAAGTAATGTCCCTAAAGGACAGCTACTACGGATAAGACGTAACTGTGATAGAGCTGAAGATTTTAACCAACAGGCTGATATTCTAATTAAAAAATTCCATGAAAAAGGATATGATAAGGAGAGACTTCTGAAATTAAAAGCAGACATTATGAAGCTAGATAGAACCTCCCTACTCTGTAATAAAAATAAAAAAACTCAGAAGACGCCACAAGTAGCATTCATCACAGGGTTCAACAGCCAGTTCAGAGCTTTTGAGAAAATCATAAAAAAGTATTGGCCTATACTCAAAGAAGATCTAACCCTAACAAAACTCCTGCCAGCTAAACCAGTATTTATATACAGAAAAGCACCCAACCTAAGGGACCATGTAGTGAAAAATGTTACTGACCCCCCGAAGCCTATTAAAATATGCCCAGAACTAAAAGGATTCTTTAGGTGCCAGAGATGCCTACCGTGCAAAGTAGCCAAGAGACAACCAAGAAGGAAAAATACTTTTAAATCATGCACCGATCACAAAGAATATAGAATTAACCAACTGATCACCTGCCGTAGCACACATGTCACATATGTTGTGGAATGTCCTTGCCGCCTCCAATATGTGGGAAGAACTACCCGCCAACTTTTTGTCCGAATTCGGGAACATATCAAAAACATTAGGAAAGGGTTCCCTAATCATAGTCTATCAAGACACTTTGACGAGGTTCACCATAGGGACCCCAGTGTACTAACTTTTTATGGGATTGATTCTGTACAAGAACACTGGCGAGGAGGTAACAGAGAAACCTCAATATCTAGAAATGAAACCAGTTGGATCTACCGACTAGGTTCTCTTGCCCCCAAAGGGCTTAACCTGGACATAGACCTAAATTGCTACATAGCCAACCCATAGATACTCTATGAAACATAAGGGCTGTGATCTAGCTACACACATATGACTAACTGGCTTTCCAACTGTATTTATGGTATCCCTCTATGGTTAGCAACTAGGATGTGAACATTTGATCTACTATAGAATTATATAACTAAAGGCTGAACTAGGGGCACAGGAACCCCCTTTCTAAAAAAGGGGGGCCCTCTCAACAACCCTCCCTTCACAATTCCCCCCCCCTCTCTTTATCTTTATCTGGATGTTTATTAATGTTTTGTATTTACTTCAAAAGCAAACACAGCTGACATATAGACCTGGTCTCATAAGATAAAAAAAATTTTGATTTTAGGCACGAGGACATGGCATTCAAGGGGCCGAATTATACCTAAGGCCGGGCCACCTACACTATATGTACCCTCTGTATAAGTTACATGGCACCAATGACAATTCCCTATTCACCCTTAATTTAATACGACCACACCTGCATGCCTACAAATATATGGGTTTTTCCTACTTGTTGTCTATTTAATATCTCTCTTACCCTCTATCTTCCACCTGATAACATATGCATTTTACTGATCTAATATTTTATGGAATAACTATATACATTTTAAACTAACCCATTACACACCTATGTTACCGGGCTGTTTTTACATAATGGTTTCTAAATGATTTTTTTAGATATACACTCAGTTTTGAATATACATGAAAATTGCATACAGTTTTAAAGTGGTTTTGATTATTAAAGTTATAATGTTGGGGTTTTTCATGTATTTTTAAATATATGCATATATATTTTTATACTATTATGTAGAGGAGTAATTATATGTTTTTATATGTGATCTCATGCATTCTTATTGTTTTTAATTACTGTTTTTAATTTTTGATTGAAATGAAGCAGTCAGTATTTATTCCTAATCTCAATTTAACCACTTCAGCCCCGGAAGGATTTACCCCCTTCCTGACCAGAGCACTTTTTACAATTCGGCACTGCGTCGCTTTAACTGCTAATTGCGCGGTCATGCAATGCTCTACCCAAACGAAATTTGCGTCCTTTTCTTCCCACAAATAGAGCTTTCTTTTGATGGTATTTGATCACCTCTGCCGTTTTTATTTTTTGCGCTATAAACGGAAAAAGACTGAAAATTTTGAAAAAAAATGATATTTTCTACTTTTTGTTATAAAAATAATCCAATAAACTAAATTTTAGTCATACATTTAGGCCAAAATGTATTCGGCCACATGTCTTTGGTTAAAAAAATGTCAATAAGCGTATATTTATTGGTTTGCGCAAAAGTTATAGCGTCTACAAACTAGGGTACATTTTCTGGAATTTACACAGCTTTTAGTTTATGACTGCCTATGTCATTTCTTGAGGTGCTAAAATGGCAGGGCAGTACAAAACCCCCCCAAATGACCCCATTTTGGAAAGTAGACACCCCAAGGAAATTGCTGAGAGGCATGTTGAACCCATTGAATATTTTTTTTTTTTGTCCCAAGTGATTGAATAATGACAAAAAAAAAAAAATTACAAAAAGTTGTCACTAAATGATATATTGCTCACACAGGCCATGGGTATATGTGGAATTGCACCCCAAAATACATTCAGCTGCTTCTCCTGAGTACGGGGATACCACATGTGTGGCACTTTTTGGGAGCCTAGCCGCGTACGGGGCCCCGAAACCCCAGCACCACCTTCAGGATTTCTAAGGGCATACATTTTTGATTTTACTCCTCACTACCTATCACAGTTTTGAAGGCCATAAAATGCCAAGATGGCACAAACCCCCCCCAAATGACCCCATTTTGGAAAGTAGACACACCAAACTATTTGCTGAGAGGCATGGTGAGTATTTTGCAGCTCTCATTTGTTTTTGAAAATGAAGAAAGACCAGAAAAAAAATTTTTTTTTTCTTTTTTCAATTTTCAAAACTTTGTGACAAAAAGTGAGGTCTGCAAAATACTCACTATACCTCTCAGCAAATAGCTTGGGGTGTCTACTTTCCAAAATGGGGTAATTTGGGGGGGGGGGTTTGTGCCACCTGGGCATTCCATGGCCTCCGAAACTGTGATAGGCAGTGAAGAGTGAAATCAAAAATTTACGGCCTTAGAAAGCCTGAAGGCGGTGCTTGGTTTTCGGGGGCCCGTGCGCGGCTAGGCTCCCAAAAAGTCCCACACATGTGGTATCCCCGTACTCAGGAGAAGCAACAGAATTTATTTTGGGGTGTAATTTCACATATTCCCATGGCATGTTTGAGCAATATAACATTTAGTGACAACTTTGTGCAAAAAAAAAAAAAAAAAATTTGTCTCTTTCCCGCTACTTGTGTCACAATATAAAATATTCCATGGACTCGACATGCCTCTCAGCAAATAGCTTGGGGTGTCTACTTTCCAAAATGGGGTCATTTGGGGGGGGTTTGAACTGTCCTGGCATTTTATGCACAACATTTAGAAGCTTATGTCACACATCACCCACTCTTCTAACCACTTGAAGACAAAGCCCTTTCTGACACTTTTTGATTACATGAAAAAATTATTTTTTTTTGCAAGAAAATTACTTTGAACCCCAAACATTATATATTATTTTAAAGCAAATGCCCTACAGATTAAAATGGTGGGTGTTTCATTTTTTTTTTTTCACACAGTATTTGCGCAGCGATTTTCAAACGCATTTTTTGGGGAAAAAACACACTTTTTTAAATTTTAATGCACTAAAACACACTATATTGCCCAAATGTTTGATGAAATAAAAAAGATGATCTTAGGCCGAGTAAATGGATACCAAACATGACATGCTTTAAAATTGCGCACAAACGTGCAGTGGCAACAAAATTAATACATTTTTAAAAGCCTTTAAAAGCCTTTACAGGTTACCACTTTAGATTTACAGAGGAGGTCTACTGCTAAAATTACTGCCCTCGATCTGACCTTCGCGGTGATACCTCACATGCATGGTGCAATTGCTGTTTACATTTGACGCCAGACCGCCGCTTGCGTTCGCCTTAGCGCGAGAGCAGGGGGGACAGGGGTGCTTTTTATTTATTTATTTTTTTTCTTTATTATTTTTTTTCTTTTTTATCTTATTTTTAAACTGTTCCTTTCATTTTTTTTTTTTTAAATCATTTTTATTGTTATCTCAGGGAATGTAAATATCCCCTATGATAGCAATAGGTAGTGACAGGTACTCTTTTTTGAAAAAATTGGGGTCTATTAGACCCTAGATCTCTCCTCTGCCCTCAAAGCATCTGACCACACCAAGATCGGTGTGATAAAATGCTCCCCCAATTTCCCAATGGCGCTATTTACATCCGGCGAAATCTAAGTCATAAAATGCTCGTAGCTTCCGGTTTCTTAGGCCATAGAGATGTTTGGAGCCACTCTGGTCTCTGATCAGCTCTATGGTCAGCTGGCTGAATCACCGGCTGCATTCTCAGGTTCCCTGTTGAGACAGGAGAGCCAGAGAAAACACGGAAGACGGTGGGGGGGGGGGGGGCATTCCCTCCCACTGCTTGTAAAAGCAGTCTAGAGGCTAATTAGCCGCTAGGATTGCTTTTACATGAAAGCCGACCGCTGGCTAAAAAGAATGATACCAAGATGATACCTAAACCTGCAGGCATCATTCTGGTATAACCACTCAAAGTCGTGAATGGCGTACCTGAAGACAAAAAAATGGTTAACAATAAAGCACAGTAAACGGTAAAGTATAAAAAATTGCATACCTGAAAAGCAAACATGATAAAACATAATAACAATAAAACATTGCAGAATAGAATACAGTAAAAAAGAGCAGAACAATAGAGAGAGAGAATAGAGAGAGAGAACAATAAAACGACAACTATTTTTTTTTATTTTTGTTTGTGTTTTTTTTTTTTTTACACTTTTTTTTTGTAACTGTAACTTTTATAACTGTAACCGGTTCCAGGTTCGGGTCTCTCAAAATGCGATGGCATCTTGGGAGACCCTGTGAAAGTGTGCCTAGTCTGTGCAATGCTGTACCCTACGCTAATACTCAACTAGTGAATGGTAGCGTTCAAAACATTCACCAATGCAAAGACCAGGATTGTCAGGACAGGAGGGACAATAATAGCGGGTGTCACGCCTATATCCGTGCTTGCTGCAGACACAACATCTTTTTTGGGGGGGTTCGTTGGGTAGGGGTACTTGGGAGGATATATAAATGCCTCTCATGCAGCCGACTGCATTTGGTTGGGGATGTGAATGGGGGAAGTACGGGCGCTGCAGAAGCGGTGGGTTCCCAATTAGGATTGGCGAATGCAGCAGGAAGGGCACTATGGGCACGACGGGCCTGTGTTTGTCTTCTTCTTGGTGGCAGCGGGACACTACTTGTGCTTGCCACCTCACCAGCTTGAACTGCACTTATGGGACTCGCCACTAAGGGAGGTGTACGGTGCGTGTACGGTGCGTGCATGGGTGTTCGCGGTACTGGCGCTAATCTGACGCTGCCTAGGGCGACGCATATCACCGCCGGGCGATCAGGGGGCTAAACCTTTTTTCGGTAATAAACGGCGGGTGCCCTGACACTATAAAAAATAAACAAACTAACCAGCGTCACTTGTAACGGTTATACGGTGATCAGTGGTAAAAGGGTTAACTAGGGGGCCATCAAGGGGTTAAAACATTTATTAGATAGTATATGGGGGTCCCTGTCGCTATAAAACACTGACGGCGAACCTAAATATTTACGTCCCTAACTAGCGTCACCAGCGACACTAATACAGCGATCAGAAAAATGATCGCTTAGCGACACTGGCGACAGGGGGTGATCAAGGGGTTAAAACTTTATTAGGGGGGGTAAGGGGGGTACCCTAGACCTACAGGGGGCTAAACTTTTATTTGGTAATAAACGGCGGGTGCCCTGACACTATAAAAAATAAACGAACTAACCAGCGTCACCCGTAACGGTTATATGGTGATCAGTGGTGAAAGGGTTAACTAGGGGGCAATCAAGGGGTTAAAACATTTATTAGGTAGTATATGGGGGTCCCTGTCGCTATAAAACACTGACGGCGAACCTAAATATTTACGTCCCTAACTAGCGTCACCAGCGACACTAATACAGCGATCAGAAAAATGATCGCTTAGCGACACTGGTGAGGGGGGGTGATCAAGGGGTTAAAACTTTATTAGGGGGGTAAGGGGGGTACCCTAGACCTACAGGGGGGTAACAGTCACTACCCTAACACTGCTAACTGTCACAAACTGACACTATGCAGTAATCAGGAAAAAAAAAAAAAAAAACCTGCTTGGTGTCAGTTTGTGACAGGGGGGGGGTGATTGGGGGGGGATCGGGGGGCGATCGGGGGGGGATCGGGGGTGTAATGTATGCCTGGCATGTTCTACTGTGTGTGTGTGTGTGTGTTGGTGCACTTACATGTCATCTCCCCTCGGCGCTGGAACGGAAACTCCCGAGCCGAGGAGAGATGACATCACATCCTCTGCCTCTGTGTACTATACAGAGGCAGGGGATGTTTCTCATTGGCTGGGAGCGATCGCGAGGGGGGGCCACGATCGGATGGCCTCCCCCTCGTCTCCCATCACTTCCAACCAAATGCCGACCGCAGCTGGCACCGGGGGGGGGGGTCCGATCGGACCCCCCACCCGCGGGAAGGCAATCACGTTTCAGGTACGTGATTTTGCCTGCCCGTGCCGCTCTGCTCACGTATATAGGCGTGAGGCGGTCGGCAAGTGGTTAAGAAGCACGGTTGACCATTCACTGCTACTTGTCTCCATGTATATACTTTATATCAGGAGATTTTACCCCAATCTGATCAACTTACACATGCCTGTTCTAAGTGCACTGCATTTAGTCTAAAGGTTTTTTCACATTAATGGGTAGTTGCAGTTTGAATAGCCGGTGCACCGTTCAAGGATAAGTAGAAAGTGCTGAGTTCATCTCTATGTATGTACTATATCCCTGTAGCCTAGCGGCCACAACGCATCCTCCCCCCGAGCGACATTACCATAATAAGGGGAGTGGCGTTGGAGACCGCAGGACTATATTACAGTGTGAAGCGTAGGCGTCGACACCGTCTTTGAGAACGTCCTATGACGAAACGCGTAAGGCGGAGTCACGCTCACACGTCATACCCGGAAGTGGACGCTGGAACGCAAGTTGGAACGCACGCTCGCAATTTCGATGCTGGTTCGTTCCTTGCATACAGCGCAGCCTAAATTTGATTTCAAATACTTTATGGCTTGTTTCGTTTTGGATTTTCGTTTTGAACCTTTCTTTGCTTAACTGGAATAAACAACCTTTACATACTTCACGAAGGCAGCCCCTTGTGTTTTCTCTTTTCTTCGGTCATCTGGAGAGTCTAACATTCTAAAGGTGGTATACTGCTGGAGTAGTATGGTGATATTAGAACACTCTTTTTCCCTGGAACAACCGTGAGGACCGCACTAAGCAGAGGATTGGAAGCAGTCTTTGGAGTGAAAAACACCCGCCCTAAGGCACCCACTTTGTCGCTTGGTACCCCTGCAGGGGTGATTATATCTGGTGAGTGGGGTAGCACTGGGGGGCGAGCACTTCAAGTCACCTTATGAAAAATCGCACTGAAGTCACCGCGGTGTACCCTCTAGGGTGAAATACACAGCAATTATAGCCAAACCCTGCTTTCCCTACATTGTTTACAATATTCCTCTTTGCATGGACTATATATAAACTTTTCATGAAATCAACCATATTGCTTGACATCATAGTTAGGAAATTGTTACAATTGTAGATTGATTTATTTATTTATAATCATATTTATGCACAGTTAGTGTTTCTACTTAATTTTAAATCAGTCCTGTCATATATCAGGACACTTCACGTTTCACAAGTGCTACACTGTCCCAAAACTTTTGAACATTTGAGTCAAACACTACTGTATTTATTATTTACTATTTTTTACACATCTATATATGGAAAGGGTTACACAGATACTACACTGGTAATAAATTTGACATTTTCTTTCTTAATATCCAAAAACGTTTTTTGGGCGCCATCTTGTCCCAATATTTTTGAACATTGGGGCCAAATTCTATATTTTGCACTGCATTATTGCACAGTACACTATACTTATTTTCTTCACTTATTAGTGGGAATGCTTTAGCAGTCCCACTATTGTTATTCGATTTTATTTATTAGTGGGAATGCTTTAGCAGTCCCACTATTGTTATTCAATTTTATTTAGTGGGAATGCTTTAGCAGTCCCACTATTGTTATTAGTGGGACTGCTTTAGCAGTCCCACTATTGTTATTCGTTTTTTTATTATTTTTCTTATTCCGTACGTTTTTCGGTAATGCGTAACTTCTGCATACTTTCAGCTATTAAAACCATTCAACTATCAAAATGTTCGTCTCTTTTAGCTGAGGTGTGCTCTTTTTCAACTTTTTTTCTACCATTTATACTTTTTAAAATATTAAGCTTTTTATCACTTTTTTTAACATTGAAGTCAATGGGAGCATGCTTGAAATCCTTAAATTTTTCTTCCACTCCCAAAAGTTTCAGCTCCTTCATACTTTCACCTAGAGACACCAAACAAACTTTAAAATGTTCACAAAATATTCAGCTATCTGGCTATAGCTTTTCAATTTGATATCTTTTACAGTTTTTGAGAAAAAGCTTTTTGTTTAGAGGTCATTTCAAGAAATTTTAGCCATTAATCAGAGTGTACTGTGTGTGTTTTGTTGCCATGGTTACCAAAGCTTCTGTTATACACAGGGGGGGAGGTGGCTGGAGCATCTCAGCTCTGATTAGAGCCCAGGGGAGGGGACAAAAGCTGAAAAATCAGAACATGATTTCTAAACTGCCTCCACTCCCTCATTTTCAAGCCCACCTACATAAATCTTATATCAAAACGTTCAGCTATCCCTGCTGCCACTAAACATGTCCACGGCTAAGCCATAGTCCTGATAGTTTTCACAATATGACCATTTGTTTGCAGCTCACACCGTCCATTGACATTCATTGAAACTACACTCTAGCCCCTTCAAATTTGAAGGGCAATTTCTAAACTGCGACCGTGCCTTCAATTTTAATATTTCAGAGACATACTGTCAGGAAATGTTCCATCCGCTGGTAAGACCTGTTATTTGGCATGCAGTACTGAGGTCCACCAGCAGGTGTCTCCTGGCAGTTTGGAACTGTCAGGAGAGCTTTTCCCTGTTTATAATATATCATCTTTGGGCCGCAGTACTGGCGTCCACCAGCGGATGGATCCTGGCAGTGTGGAGCAGACAGTACCTCCTACAATCAGGTGTCACTTGAGGCCAATCATAGGCCTATAAATACCCGGCAAGCATTCACATGTTTGCCTTGATTTCGTCATTGCCTCCTGACCTGCTAGCTTTCTGATCCTGATCCTGATCCTGATCCTGATCCTGATCCTGATCCTGATCCTGAACCTGAGCCCTGAGTCCTGATCCTGTCCCTGTCCCTGTCTGGGACCCTATCCTGTCCCACCTGTTACCTTGGGTCCCTGCCTGCAGTCTGACCCATCCATCCTCTCCCTGTCCTGTGTTCCATACCCCATCTACTGACTTCCCTGTGTATGACCTTGGCCTGGCTTACGTTTACGTCTCTGGAACATCCCTGCTGATCTTCTGTGTATGACCCTGGCCTGGCTATTGTTTATGAACCTGGTATTTCCCATTTATTGCATTTATCTGTCTATTGTTATTTGTAGGTCTCCGTCTGTGGTTGGTTATTGCACTGTGTCATATTGGAGTTGGTTGTTATTTATTACTCACTTTCCTTAATAAATTAATATATATTTTCACTTATATACGTTTGGGTGTCCTCTGTCGCAGATCACACGGTTCTGGTCACACCCGCTCATGACAGTAAATCAAGGCCATCTCTGACCAGAAGTGACTGCGCAAAGGAACCATTGTAGTGCTATGAAAATGCAATCAAAAACTGTTGTTCTCCTTGCCTCACTGGTGTTGGAGGATAACAATTACTGTCGTCTGGTATTGAAAGAGTGGGCCAGGTATCAGCTCCTGGAGTGTATCCATCTGGCCCATTCTCTGGTTGATCAGGGTAGTTTGCTATTTGAAAATGTTCAGCCTCTGATCCAGCTGTGTGCAGAGCTAGCCTTGTCCAGGACTCCAGAGGGCAGGGATGATTTTTCTCCCCCCTTCAGTTTTGATCAGGTTGAGTCTCTGGTGTGGTTATTAGAGTATGACCCAGCCTTTTTCAAGGAACATTATGCCTCTTGTTCTCCGCAGGTGTTGTCTGATTGCATCCATTCAGTGCAATCTCTGGTTAGTCAGGCTGTGTGTGAAGCAATGTTTGTTCATCCTGTGCTACAGGCATGGTCAGATCTCCTTAATTTAGCCAAGCCACAACAACCCAGCCCTGCCATTAATCACCTGCCTTCCCAAGAATCTATTCCCCCATCGCTCATGGCAACCTCAGCTACAGCCCAATATACCCTGCTTCCCACCAAGTATCAATGCCCTGTTTCTCCTTCCTGTACCTATCCTGCCTTTAACCCACCTGCCTCTTCTCTAATACCTGCAACTTTCCCACAAGAACTCCCTCTGGCTGCTGTTCCCCCTTCCTTGCCATATCCCAGCCCTTCCTTTCAGTATGCCTCACCTCCTGTCTACAGTCCTACAGCCACCTACAGATCTCCAGCAGTTAAGCCAAAGAAGAAACGGAAGTTCTTCCCTACTCATACAATCCTGCCAGTAACCCAACCTGCTCCCAATTTCCAGTCTGATGTTCCAGCTTTGCAGTCTGATGTTCCAGCTTTGCAGTCTGATGTTCCAGCTTTGCAGTCAGACGTTCCAGCCTTCCAGTCTGACGTTCCAGCTTTGCAGTCTGACGTTCCAGATTTGCAGTCTGATGTTCCAGATTTGCAGTCTGATGTTCCAGCTTTGCAGTCTGATGTTCCAGCTTTGCAGTCTGATGTTCCAGCTTTGCAGTCTGATGTTCCAGCTTTGCAGTCTGATGTTCCAGCTTTGCAGTCTGACGTTCCAGCTTTGCAGTCTGACGTTCCAGCTTTGCAGTCTGATGTTCCAGCTTTGCAGTCTGATGTTCCAGCTTTGCAGTCTGATGTTCCAGCTTTGCAGTCTGATGTTCCAGCTTTGCAGTCTGATGTTCCAGCTTTGCAGTCTGACGTTCCAGCCTTCCAGTCTGATGTTCCAGCTTTGCAGTCTGATGTTCCAGCTTTGCAGTCTGATGTTCCAGCTTTGCAGTCTGATGTTCCAGCCTTGCAGTCTGACGTTCCAGCTTTGCAGTCTGACGTTCCAGCTTTGCAGTCTGATGTTCCAGCTTTGCAGTCTGATGTTCCAGCTTTGCAGTCTGATGTTCCAGCTTTGCAGTCTGATGTTCCAGCTTTGCAGTCTGATGTTCCAGCTTTGCAGTCTGATGTTCCAGCTTTGCAGTCTGATGTTCCAGCTTTGCAGTCTGACGTTCCAGCCTTCCAGTCTGATGTTCCAGCTTTGCAGTCTGGTGTTCCAGCTTTGCAGTCTGACGTTCCAGCTTTGCAGTCTGACATTCCAGCCTTCCAGTCTGACTTTCCAGCCTTCCAGTCTGACGTTCCAGCCTTCCAGTCTGACGTTCCAGCCTTCCAGTCTGACGTTCCAGCTTTCCAGTCTGACGTTCCAGCTTTCCAGTCTGACGTTCCAGCTTTCCAGTCTGACGTTCCAGCTTTCCAGTCTGACGTTCCAGCTTTCCAGTCTGACGTTCCAGCTTTCCAGTCTGACGTTCCAGCTTTCCAGTCTGACGTTCCAGCTTTCCAGTCTGACGTTCCAGCTTTCCAGTCTGACGTTCCAACCTTCCAGTCTGACGTTCCAACCTTCCAGTCTGACGTTCCAACCTTCCAGTCTGGTGTGCCCACCTTCCAGTCTGGTGTGCCCACCTTCCAGTCTGGTATGCCTGCCTTCCAGCCCAAAACCCCAGTGTCCATGTTCCAGTCTGATGCTCCAGCGACTATTGACCAGTCCGATGTACCTGCTGTTCTGCCTGATGTGCCCACTGTTCAGCCTGATGAGCCTGCTTTCCGGTTTGATGTGTCCATCCTCCAGCCTGATATCCTGGTATCTGTCTTCCAGCCTGATGTCGTGATGTTGGTATCCCAGCCTGAGGTTTCGGTGCCCGTGTTTCAGCCTGGAGTTTCGGTGCCCGTGTCTCGGCCTGTTGAATCGGTGCCCGTTACCCAGTCTGTTGAATCGGTGCCCGTTACCCGGTCTGCTGAACTGCTGCCCGTTACCCAGTCTGCTAAACCGAAGTCCATCACTTTGCCTGTCAAGCCAGTATCCGTTATCCGGCTTGCCGAACCGGTGCACGGTGTCCAGCTCGCTGAGTCAGGGCCTGTTACCCAGCCCACTGGGCCGGGGTCCGTTACCCAGCTTGCTGAGCCGGTGCCTGTAATCTGGCCTGCCCTTACGGTGCTCGCTGTTCGGCCCAATGTTCCAGAGCCTGCTGCCCAGCCCGATGACCCGGAGCCTGCTGCCCAGCCCGATGACCCGGAGCCTGCTGCCCAGCCCGATGACCCGGAGCCTGCTGCCCAGCCCGATGACCCGGAGCCTGCTGCCCAGCCCGATGACCCGGAGCCTGCTGCCCAGCTCGATGACCCGGAGCCTGCTGCCCAGCCCGATGACCCGGAGCCTGCTGCCCAGCTCGATGACCCGGAGCCTGCTGCCCAGCTCGTTGACCCGGAGCCTGCTGCCCAGCTCGTTGACCCGGAGCCTGCTGCCCAGCTCGATGACCCGGAGCCTGCTGCCCAGCTCGATGACCCGGAGCCTGCTGCCCAGCTCGATGACCCGGAGCCTGCTGCCCAGCTCGATGACCCGGAGCCTGCTGCCCAGCTCGATGACCCGGAGCCTGCTGCCCAGCTCGATGACCCGGAGCCTGCTGCCCAGCTCGATGACCCGGAGCCTGCTGCCCAGCTCGATGACCCGGAGCCTGCTGCCCAGCTCGATGACCCGGAGCCTGCTGCCCAGCTCGATGACCCGGAGCCTGCTGCCCAGCTCGATGACCCGGAGCCTGCTGCCCAGCTCGATGACCCGGAGCCTGCTGCCCAGCTCGATGACCCGGAGCCTGCTGCCCAGCTCAAGTTGTTCCCGTCCGCTGCCCAGCTCAAGTTGTTCCCGTCCGCTGCCCAGCTCAAGTTGTTCCCGTCCGCTGCCCAGCTCAAGTTGTTCCCCTCCGCTGCCCAGCCTGGAGTGTTCCTGTCCGCTGCCCAGCCTGATGTGCCCACTGCCCAGCTGGACACCATGGACTTTCCCCAGCAACGGCTAGTTGGAGCGTCCGGAGGTCGCTCCTTTGAGGGGGGGTACTGTCAGGAAATGTTCCATCCGCTGGTAAGACCTGTTATTTGGCATGCAGTACTGAGGTCCACCAGCAGGTGTCTCCTGGCAGTTTGGAACTGTCAGGAGAGCTTTTCCCTGTTTATAATATATCATCTTTGGGCCGCAGTACTGGCGTCCACCAGCGGATGGATCCTGGCAGTGTGGAGCAGACAGTACCTCCTACAATCAGGTGTCACTTGAGGCCAATCATAGGCCTATAAATACCCGGCAAGCATTCACATGTTTGCCTTGATTTCGTCATTGCCTCCTGACCTGCTAGCTTTCTGATCCTGATCCTGATCCTGAACCTGAGCCCTGAGCCCTGAGCCCTGAGTCCTGATCCTGTCCCTGTCCCTGTCTGGGACCCTATCCTGTCCCACCTGTTACCTTGGGTCCCTGCCTGCAGTCTGACCCATCCATCCTCTCCCTGTCCTGTGTTCCATACCCCATCTACTGACTTCCCTGTGTATGACCTTGGCCTGGCTTACGTTTACGTCTCTGGAACATCCCTGCTGATCTTCTGTGTATGACCCTGGCCTGGCTATTGTTTATGAACCTGGTATTTCCCATTTATTGCATTTATCTGTCTATTGTTATTTGTAGGTCTCCGTCTGTGGTTGGTTATTGCACTGTGTCATATTGGAGTTGGTTGTTATTTATTACTCACTTTCCTTAATAAATTAATATATATTTTCACTTATATACGTTTGGGTGTCCTCTGTCGCAGATCACACGGTTCTGGTCACACCCGCTCATGACACATACTATGTATCAAAATCTAGGTCTGAGTCTTGTGATTCTCACAATAAAAAGATCTTTGCTGTAGGATGTATAGTTTTTAAAATACGGCCATTTGTTTAGAGGTCATTTCAGGAAATTTTAGCCATTAATCAGAGTGTACTGTTAGTGTTTGTTTTGTTGCCATGGTTACCAAAGCTTCTGTTATACACAGGGGGGAGGGGACAGACACACCATGTACTGATTTATAATAGAGGAATATGATGGGGCAGTTTTGATGGGGTAATTCTGATGGGGCAGTTTTGATGGTGGCAATATGATGGGGCAGTTTTGATGGTGGCAATTCTGATGGGGCAGTTTTGATGGTGGCAATATGATGGGACAGTTTTGATGGCAATATGATGGGGGCAATTTTGCTGTGGGCCGTTTTAGCAATTCAGCATTCCCACGCATTTTCCCCAGGAAATGCATTTTCTAGTTCGATTTTATTTATTTAGTGGGAATGCTTTAGCAGTCCCACTATTGTTATTCGATTTTATTTATTTTTAATTTTATTCCGTACGTTTTTCGGTAATGCGTAACTTCTGCATACTTTCAGCTATTAAAACCATTCAACTATCAAAATGTTCGTCTCTTTTAGCTGAGGTGTGCTCTTTTTCAACTTTTTTTCTACCATTTATACTTTTTAAAATATTAAGCTTTTTATCACTTTTTTTTAACATTGAAGTCAATGGGAGCATGCTTGAAATCCTTAAATTTTTCTTCCGCTCCCAAAAGTTTCAGCTCCTTCATACTTTCACCTAGAGACACCAAACAAACTTTAAAATGTTCACAAAATATTCAGCTATCTGGCTATAGCTTTTCAGTTTGATATCTTTTACAGTTTTTGAGAAAAAGCTTTTTGTTTAGAGGTCATTTCAGGAAATTTTAGCCATTAATCAGAGTGCACTGTGTGTGTTTTGTTGCCATGGTTACCAAAGCTTCTGTTATACACAGAGGGGGGGGAGGTGGCTGGAGCATCTCAGCTTTAATTACAGAGCCCGGGGGGAGGGGACAGACACACCATGTACTGATTATAATAGAGGAATATGATGGGGCAGTTTTGATGGTGGCAATTCTGATGGGGCAGTTTTGATGGCGGTCATTTTAGCAATTTAGCTATTCAGCAATTATTTTTGAAAAAAAAATATATTTTTGAAAAAAAAAATATATTTCTGAAAAAAAAAAAATTATTTTTGAAAAAAAAAAAATTTATTTTTGAAAAAAAAAAATTATTTTTGAAAAAAAAAAAATTTTTGAAAAAAAAAATTATTTTTGAAAAAAAAAAATATTTTTGAAAAAAAAAAATATTTAAAAAAAAAATCATTTTTGAAAAAAAAAATTTTTGAAAAAAAAAATTTTTGAAAAAAAAAATTTTTGAAAAAAAAAATAATTTTTGAAAAAAAAATTATTTTTGAAAAAAAAAAATATTTTTGAAAAAAAAAAATATTTTTGAAAAAAAAAATATTTTTGAAAAAAAAAAAATTTTTTTGATGGGGCAGTTTTGATGGTGGCAATATGATGGTGCAGTTTTGATGGGGCAATTCTGATGGGGCAGTTTTGATGGTGGCAATATGATGGGACAGTTTTGATGGCAATATGATGGGGGCAATTTTGCTGGGGGCCGTTTTAGCAATTCAGCATTCCCACGCATTTTCCCCAGGAAATGCATTTTCTAGTTAGTGGGAATGCTTTAGCAGTCCCACTATTGTTATTAGTGGGAATGCTTTAGCAGTCCCACTATTGTTATTCGATTTTATTTATTATTCTTATTCCGTACGTTTTTTGGCTCTGCGTAACTTCTGCATACTTTCAGCTATTAAAACCATTCAACTATTAAAATGTTTGTCTCTTTTAGCTGAGGTGTGCTCTTTTTCAACTTTTTTTTCTACCATTTATACTTTTTAAAATATTAAGCTTTTTAACACTTTTTTTAACATTGAAGTCAATGGGAGCATACTTGAAATCCTTAAATTCTTCTTCCGCTCCCAAAAGTTTCAGCTCCTTCATACTTTCACCTAGAGACACCAAACAAACTTTAAAATGTTCACAAAATATTCAGCTATCTGGCTTTAGCTTTTCAGTTTGATATCTTTTACAGTTTTTGAGAAAAAGCTTTTTGTTTAGAGGTCATTTCAGGAAATTTTAGCCATTAATCAGAGTGTACTGTGTTTGTTTTGTTGCCATGGTTACCAAAGCTTCTGTTATACACAGGGGGGAAGTGGCTGGAGCATCTCAGCTCTGATTACAGAGCCCGGGGGAGGGGACAGACACACCATGTACTGATTTATAATAGAGGAATATGATGGGGCAGTTTTGATGGGGTAATTCTGATGGGGCAGTTTTGATGGTGGCAATATGATGGGGCAGTTTTGATGGGGCAATTCTGATGGGGCAGTTTTGATGGTGGCAATATGATGGGGCAGTTTTGATGGGGACAATTTTTATGGAGCAGTTTTAAAGGTGGCAATATGATGGGGCAGTTTTGATGGGGGCAGTTTTGATGGTGGCAATATGATGGGGGCAGTTTTGATGGGGCAATTCTGATGGGGCAGTTTTGATGGTGGCAATATGACGGGGCAGTTTTGATGGGGCAATTATGAGGGGGCAGTTTTGATGGGGCAAATCTGATGGGGCAGTTTTGATGGTGGCAATATGATGGGGCAGTTTTGATAGGGCAATTCTGATGGGGCAGTTTTGATGGGGCAATTCTGATGGGGCAGTTTTGATGGGGGCAGTTTTGATGGTGGCAATATGATGGGGCAGTTTTGATGGGGCAATTCTGATGGGGCAGTTTTGATGGTGGCAAAATGATGGGGCAGTTTTGATGGGGCAATTCTAATGGGGCAGTTTTGATGGCAATATGATGGGGGCAGTTTTGATGGTGGTAATATGATGGGGCAATTCTGATGGTGCAGTTTTGATGGGGAAATTCTGATGGTGGCAATATGATGGGACAATTTTGATGGAGCAATTCTGATGGGGCAGTTTTGATGGTGGCAATATGATGGGGCAGTTTTAATGGGGACAATTTTGATGGGGCAATTCTGATGGGGCAGTTTTGATGGCAGTATGATGGGGCAGTTTTGATGGCGGCCGATTTAGCAATTTAGCTATTCAGCATTCCCACGCATTTTCCCCAGGAAATGCATTTTTAGTGGGAGTGCTTTAGCAGTCCCACTATTGTTATTCGATTTTATTAGTGGGACTGCTTTAGCAGTCCCACTATTGTTATTCGATTTTATTTTTTATTCTTATTCCGTACGTTTTTTTGGCTCTGCGTAACTTCTGCATACTTTCAGCTATTAAAACCATTCAACTATTAAAATGTTTGTCTCTTTTAGCTGATGTGTGCTCTTTTTCAACTTTTTTTCTACCATTTATACTTTTTAAAATATTAAGCTTTTTAACACTTTTTTAACATTGAAGTCAATGGGAGCATGCTTGAAATCCTTAAATTCTACTTCCGCTCCCAAAAGTTTCAGCTCCTTCATACTTTCACCTAGAGACACCAAACAAACTTTAAAATGTTCACAAAATATTCAGCTATCTGGCTATAGCTTTTCAGTTTGATATCTTTTACAGTTTTTGAGAAAAAGCTTTTTTGTTTAGAGGTCATTTCAGGAAATTTTAACCATTAATCAGAGTGTACTGTGTTTGTTTTGTTGCCATGGTTACCAAAGCTTCTGTTATACACAGGGGGGGAGGTGGCTGGAGCATCTCAGCTCTGATTACAGAGCCCGGGGGAGGGGACAGACACACCATGCACTGATTTATAATAGAGGAATATGATGGGGCAGTTTTGATGGGGTAATTCTGATGGGGCAGTTTTGATGGGGCAATTATGATGGGGCAGTTTTGATGGTGGCAATATGATGGGGCAGTTTTGATGGGACAATTCTGATGGGGCAGTTTTGATGGTGGCAATATGATGGGGCAGTTTTGATAGGGCAATTCTGATGTGGCAGTTTTCATGGTGGCAATATGATGGGGCAGTTTTGATGGGGACAATTTTAATGGAGCAGTTTTAAAAGTGGCAATATGATGGGGCAGTTTTGATGGGGGCAGTTTTGATGGTGGCAATATGATGGGGCAGTTTTGATGGGACAATTCTGATGGGGCAGTTTTGATGGTGGAAATACTGATGGGGCAGTTTCATGGTGGCAATATGATGGGGCAGTTTTGATGGGGCAATTCTGATGGGGCAGTTTTGATGGTGGCAATATGATGGGGCAGTTTTGATGGGGCAATTCTGATGGGGCAGTTTTGATGGGGCAATTGTAATGGGGCAGTTTTGATGGTGGCAATATGATGGGGCAGTTTTGATGGTGGCAATATGATGGGGCAGTTTTGATGGGACAATTCTGATGGGGCAGTTTTGATGGTGGCAATATGATGGGGCAGTTTTGATGGCAATATGATGGGGCAGTTTTGATGGTGGCCATTTTAGCTATTCAGCATTCCCACGCATTTTCCCCAGGAAATGCATTTTTAGTGGGAATGCTTTAGCAGTCCCACTATTGTTATTCAATTTTATTTATTTTTAATCTTCTTAATTTTAATTTTAATTTTATTCCGTACGTTTTTTGGCTCTGCGTAACTTCTGCATACTTTCAGCTATTAAAACCATTCAACTATCAAAATGTTTGTCTCGTTTAGCTGATGTGTGCTCTTTTTCAACTTTTTTCTACCATTTATACTTTTTAAAATATTAAGCTTTTTATCACTTTTTTTAACATTTAAGTCAATGGGAGCATGCTTGAAATCCTTAAATTCTTCTTCCGCTCCCAAAAGTTTCAGCTCCTTCATACTTTCACCTAGAGACACCAAAGAAACTTTAAAATGTTCACAAAATATTCAGCTATCTGGCTATATCTTTTCAGTTTGATATCTTTTACAGTTTTTGAGAAAAAGCTTTTTGTTTAGAGGTCATTTCAGGAAATTTTAGCCATTAATCAGAGTGTACTGTGTTTGTTTTGTTGCCATGGTTACCAAAGCTTCTGTTATACACAGGGGGGGAGGTGGCTGAAGCATCTCAGCTCTGAATACAGAGCCCGGGGGAGGGGACAGACACACCATGTACTGATTTATAATAGAGGAATATGATGGGGCAGTTTTGATAGGGCAATTCTGATGGGGCAGTTTTGATGGGGCAATTATGATGGGGCAGTTTTATTGGTGGCAATTATGATGGGTCAGTTTTGATGGTGGCAATATGATGGGGCAGTTTTGATGGGACAATTCTGATGGGGCAGTTTTGATGGTGGCAATATGATGGGCAGTTTTGATGGGGCAATTCTGATGGGGCAGTTTTGATGGTGGCAATATGATGGGGCAGTTTTGATGGGGACAATTTTAATGGAGCAGTTTTAAAGGTGGCAATATGATGGGGCAGTTTTGATGGGGGCAGTTTTGATGGTGGCAATATGATGGGGCAGTTTTGATGGGGCTATTCTGATGGGGCAGTTTTGATGGTGGCAATATGATGGGGCAGTTTTAATGGGGACAATTTTGATGGGGCAATTCTGATGGGGCAGTTTTGATGGCAGTATGATGGGGCAGTTTTAATGGCGGCCATTTTAGCAATTTAGCTATTCAGCATTCCCACGCATTTTCCCCAGGAAATGCATTTTCTAGTTCGATTTTATTTATTTTTAATTTTAATTTTATTCCGTACGTTTTTCGGTAATGCGTAACTTCTGCATACTTTCAGCTATTAAAACCATTCAACTATCAAAATGTTCGTCTCTTTTAGCTGAGGTGTGCTCTTTTTCAACTTTTTTTCTACCATTTATACTTTTTAAAATATTAAGCTTTTTATCACTTTTTTTTAACATTGAAGTCAATGGGAGCATGCTTGAAATCCTTAAATTTTTCTTCCGCTCCCAAAAGTTTCAGCTCCTTCATACTTTCACCTAGAGACACCAAACAAACTTTAAAATGTTCACAAAATATTCAGCTATCTGGCTATAGCTTTTCAGTTTGATATCTTTTACAGTTTTTGAGAAAAAGCTTTTTGTTTAGAGGTCATTTCAGGAAATTTTAGCCATTAATCAGAGTGCACTGTGTGTGTTTTGTTGCCATGGTTACCAAAGCTTCTGTTATACACAGAGGGGGGGGGAGGTGGCTGGAGCATCTCAGCTTTAATTACAGAGCCCGGGGGGAGGGGACAGACACACCATGTACTGATTATAATAGAGGAATATGATGGGGCAGTTTTGATGGTGGCAATTCTGATGGGGCAGTTTTGATGGCGGTCATTTTAGCAATTTAGCTATTCAGCAATTATTTTTGAAAAAAAATATATATTTTTGAAAAAAAATATATATTTTTGAAAAAAAAAAAATTATTTTTGAGAAAAAAAAAAATATTTTTGAAAAAAAAAAAATATTTTTGAAAAAAAAAAATATTTAAAAAAAAAATCATTTTTGAAAAAAAAATTTTTGAAAAAAAAAATTTTTGAAAAAAAAAATTTTTGAAAAAAAAAATAATTTTTGAAAAAAAAAAATATTTTTGAAAAAAAAAAATATTTTTTGATGGGGCAGTTTTGATGGTGGCAATATGATGGTGCAGTTTTGATGGGGCAATTCTGATGGGGCAGTTTTGATGGTGGCAATATGATGGGACAGTTTTGATGGCAATATGATGGGGGCAATTTTGCTGGGGGCCGTTTTAGCAATTCAGCATTCCCACGCATTTTCCCCAGGAAATGCATTTTCTAGTTAGTGGGAATGCTTTAGCAGTCCCACTATTGTTATTCGATTTTATTAGTGGGACTGCTTTAGCAGTCCCACTATTGTTATTCGATTTTATTAGTGGGAATGCTTTAGCAGTCCCACTATTGTTATTCGATTTTATTTATTTTTAATTTTAATTTTATTCCGTACGTTTTTCGGTAATGCGTAACTTCTGCATACTTTCAGCTATTAAAACCATTCAACTATCAAAATGTTCGTCTCTTTTAGCTGAGGTGTGCTCTTTTTCAACTTTTTTTCTACCATTTATACTTTTTAAAATATTAAGCTTTTTATCACTTTTTTTTAACATTGAAGTCAATGGGAGCATGCTTGAAATCCTTAAATTTTTCTTCCGCTCCCAAAAGTTTCAGCTCCTTCATACTTTCACCTAGAGACACCAAACAAACTTTAAAATGTTCACAAAATATTCAGCTATCTGGCTATAGCTTTTCAGTTTGATATCTTTTACAGTTTTTGAGAAAAAGCTTTTTGTTTAGAGGTCATTTCAGGAAATTTTAGCCATTAATCAGAGTGCACTGTGTGTGTTTTGTTGCCATGGTTACCAAAGCTTCTGTTATACACAGAGGGGGGGGAGGTGGCTGGAGCATCTCAGCTTTAATTACAGAGCCCGGGGGGAGGGGACAGACACACCATGTACTGATTATAATAGAGGAATATGATGGGGCAGTTTTGATGGTGGCAATTCTGATGGGGCAGTTTTGATGGCGGTCATTTTAGCAATTTAGCTATTCAGCAATTATTTTTGAAAAAAAATATATATTTTTGAAAAAAAATATATATATTTTTGAAAAAAAAAATATATATTTTTGAAAAAAAAAATATATATTTTTGAAAAAAAAAATATATTTCTGAAAAAAAAAATTATTTTTGAAAAAAAAAAAAAATCATTTTTGAAAAAAAAAATTATTTTTGAAAAAAAAAAAATTATTTTTGAAAAAAAAAAATATTTTTGAAAAAAAAAATATTTAAAAAAAAAAAATTTTTGAAAAAAAAAATAATTTTTGAAAAAAAAAATAATTTTTGAAAAAAAAAAATATTTTTGAAAAAAAAAAATATTTTTGAAAAAAAAAAATATTTTTGAAAAAAAAAAATATTTAAAAAAAAAAAATTTTTGAAAAAAAATTTTTTGAAAAAAAAAAATATTTTTGAAAAAAAAAAATATTTTTGAAAAAAAAAAATATTTTTGAAAAAAAAAAAAATTTTTTGATGGGGCAGTTTTGATGGTGGCAATATGATGGTGCAGTTTTGATGGGGCAATTCTGATGGGGCAGTTTTGATGGTGGCAATATGATGGGACAGTTTTGATGGCAATATGATGGGGGCAATTTTGCTGGGGGCCGTTTTAGCAATTCAGCATTCCCACGCATTTTCCCCAGGAAATGCATTTTCTAGTTTATTTTTAATTTTATTCCGTACGTTTTTCGGTAATGCGTAACTTCTGCATACTTTCAGCTATTAAAACCATTCAACTATCAAAATGTTCGTCTCTTTTAGCTGAGGTGTGCTCTTTTTCAACTTTTTTTCTACCATTTATACTTTTTAAAATATTAAGCTTTTTATCACTTTTTTTTAACATTGAAGTCAATGGGAGCATGCTTGAAATCCTTAAATTTTTCTTCCGCTCCCAAAAGTTTCAGCTCCTTCATACTTTCACCTAGAGACACCAAACAAACTTTAAAATGTTCACAAAATATTCAGCTATCTGGCTATATCTTTTCAGTTTGATATCTTTTACAGTTTTTGAGAAAAAGCTTTTTGTTTAGAGGTCATTTCAGGAAATTTTAGCCATTAATCAGAGTGTACTGTGTGTGTTTTGTTGCCATGGTTACCAAAGCTTCTGTTATACACAGAGGGGGGGAGGTGGCTGGAGCATCTCAGCTTTAATTACAGAGCCCGGGGGGAGGGGACAGACACACCATGTACTGATTATAATAGAGGAATATGATGGGGCAGTTTTGATGGTGGCAATTCTGATGGGGCAGTTTTGATGGCGGTCATTTTAGCAATTTAGCTATTCAGCAATTATTTTTGAAAAAAAAAAAATATTTTTGAAAAAAAAAAAAATATTTTTGAAAAAAAAAAAATTTTTTAAAAAAAAAATTTTTTGAAAAAAAAAAAAAAATCATTTTTGAAAAAAAATATATATATTTTTGAAAAAAAAATTATTTTTGAAAAAAAAAAAAATATTTTTGAAAAAAAAAAAAAAATTATTTTTGAAAAAAAAAAAATTATTTTTGAAAAAAAAAAATATTTTTGAAAAAAAAAAATATTTTTGAAAAAAAAAAATATTTTTGAAAAAAAAAAATATTAAAAAAAAAAAAAAAATCATTTTTGAAAATAAATTTTTTAAAAAAAAAATTTTTGAAAAAAAAAAAATTTTTTGAAAAAAAAATATTTTTGAAAAAAAAATAATTTTTGAAAAAAAAAATATTTTTGAAAAAAAAAAAAATATTTTTGAAAAAAATAAAATATTTTTGAAAAAAAAAAATATTTTTTGATGGGGCAGTTTTGATGGTGGCAATATGATGGTGCAGTTTTGATGAGGCAATTCTGATGGGGCAGTTTTGATGGTGGCAATATGATGGGACAGTTTTGATGGCAATATGATGGGGGCAATTTTGCTGGGGGCTGTTTTAGCAATTCAGCATTCCCACGCATTTTCCCCAGGAAATGCATTTTCTAGTTTATTATAAAGTTCGATTTGATTAACACCTCCACCCTGTTGCAGGGATGCACCACGTCTAGCAGTTTCTAAATGTTTTTTGAAACACTGGCCATCTTTCAATATTTAAATATATGACCCACCCTGTTTTAGACTGTATTATATATCTTTAAATATTGGTGGAGCTTGTATGTATCATGGTCACCTGGTTTTAGGTGTGAATTCTGTGACAATTTTTTGGTATGCAATGATATTATAAAGGGCAGCGCCGTTTCCACTCTTATCTGTTTTATTCATTATGCAATTAGACCCTAAGGGGTACTAATTAGAGATTGGCAGCAGCTCTCATTCTGTCCTAAGCGCGGATCTATCTACTTACATTTTCACTACTTTGAGTGCCTCTGACTGGCTACAGGGAGGCACATCAGTGGATTTTGACTTTGCTCTGAATTCAGTGGCTGCATACATGTTCCAGGTCAGTAGCTTAGGAAGCCACAAACAGCCGAGCAACTGGTACTTTCAGAAGAAAGACTAGAAATAGCAACCTACATACAGTATTTCTCATTGCTCATGGGATTGCACATGCTACAAATTCGGAGTTATGCTTATTCTCCAATCAGCCTAATATCGAAATAAATTGGTGGCAACAGAGACATGCATATTGGATAGTTCTCAGCTATCTTTTAGTACCTCTTGCACCATCGTATTCACATTCAGAGCTGTTGTCCATGACTGCTGAGAAGCTTAGGCTTATCTTAACCCCACTTATTGAAACCAAAAAGACACTGAGACTACTTTAAGTTGGAAGTAGGGCAAGGCCACAGTTTTATTGAACATATCAAGTATAACAACCTTCAAAATACCACATGACCATGCCAGTCACAGTTATACTGTGAGCATCCATAACCAAAACCCGGATAGCCTAAGAGGCCTGTCTTCACCATCAGTGCGAGACAGGCATTTAACTAACTCCGCAATTAAACTTGAGGACATAGCCCATAAAGTAATATAAATTGCTGGCAGGGTAAAACTGCCAAGAAAGCTGTGACGAGACTCACAATGGGCGGGTGGGCAACTCTTGTGACGTCAACTTCTCTTGAGAGTAGTGGGACGTGCCTCTGCGTAGCCTTTTCTAGAGTTCAGGCTCCACCCAGTCAACTCGTGCCAATCTTAGCCAATCCAACTCCCTGGTTAGGTTGACGCCCCACTTAGATGCCAAGCATTCAGCAGTCAAGGCTCCCTTTCCTTAGGATGGGGAGGGTCATTACTAGGGATGAGCCGAACACCCCCCGGTTCGGTTCGCACCAGAACCCGCGAATGGACCGAAAGTTCGCACGAACGTTAGAACCCCATTGACGTCTATGGGACTCGAACGTTCGAAATCAAAAGTGCTCATTTTAAAGGCTAATTTGCATGGTATTGTCCGAAAAAGGGTTTGGGGACCCGGGTCCTACCCCAGGGGACATGTATCAATGCAAAAAAAACTTTTAAAAACGGCCGTTTTTTCGGGAGCAGTGATTTTAATGATGCTTAAAGTAAAAAAAAAAAAAGTGAAATATTCCTTTAAATATCGTACCTGGGGGGTGTCTATAGTATGCCTGTAAAGTGACGCGTTTCCCATGTTTAGAACAGTCCCTGCACAAAATGTCATTTTTAAAGGAAAAAATCTCATTTAAAACTGCTTGCGGGTTTAATGTAATGTCGGGTCATGGCAATATGGATGAAAATCGGTGAGACAAACGGCATGGGTACCCCCCAGTCCATTACCAGGCCCTTTGGGTCTTGTATGGATATTAAGGGGAACCCCGCACCCAAATTAAAATAAGGAAAGGTGTGGGGCCACCAGGCCCTATATACTCTGAACAGCAGTATACAGGCGGTGCAAACAAGACAGGGACTGTAGGTTTGTTGTTAAGTAGAATCTCTTTGTAATTTTGAACGGGTACATTTTTAACGTGTTTAGCTCCAGCCAAAAAATCTTTTTTAAGCTTTTTGGAAAACATAGGGAAGGGTTATCACCCCTGTGACATTTGTTTTGCTGTCTTTCCTCCTCTTCAGAAGATTTCACCTCACTTTTTTGTCCCAATGAAAAATGTTTTTTGAAAATTTGGGTTTTTTTGTGGAACAAGGATTGGAAAGCATCAGTGGAAAGGAGAAATTGTTTTCCCATATTAACTCTTACAGGAGAGAATTTCCCTTCCTAGGGGTAGATTTCATCTCACTTCCTGTTGTCTCCTTCCGTTTGCAAGTAGGAGTCGTTTGTAAGTTAGATGTTTGAAAGTAGGGTCCTGCCCTATATACTCAGCAAAAATTTGGGCCTTAGGTGTTGCTGTGGCCACAACACTGTAAGCCCTCACAGGGCCCTGCTGTGAAATATTAGATCAAGAATTGTAATTACATGCCCCTGTTGAACAGGAGCTGAAAAATTAGGCCTTAGGCACTGGTGCTGGTGCCACAACACTGCAACCCCTCACAGACACTCTAGTTGGAACGCAGGAACGAGCCCTGCTGCAAAGTATTGCTTCAAAAATTGTAATTACACGCCCCTGTTAGACAGGGGCAGAAAAATTGGGCCTTAGGCACTGGTGCTGGTGCCACAACACTGCAACCCCTCACAGACACTCTAGTTGGAACGCAGGAACGAGCCCTGCTGCAAAGTATTGCATCAAAAATTGTAATTACACGCCCCTGTTAGACAGGGGCAGAAAAATTGGGCCTTAGGCACTGGTGCTGGTGCCACAACACTGCAACCCCTCACAGACACTCTAGTTGGAATGCAGGAACGAGCCCTGCTGCAAAGTATTGCATCAAAAATTGTAATTACACGCCCCTGTTAAACAGGGGCTGAAAAATTGGGCCTTAGGCACTGGTGGTGGCGCCCAGAACCAAAAATGTTCTTACAAGC
Organism: Lithobates septentrionalis; assembly: GCA_037952835.1. Taxonomy (NCBI): domain Eukaryota; kingdom Metazoa; phylum Chordata; class Amphibia; order Anura; family Ranidae; genus Lithobates; species Lithobates septentrionalis. Next base: position 1,202,507 of record JBBDGP010000201.1, on the reverse strand, counting down.
TATCAGCGTGATGATTGAGGAGGAAGAGGATAATTACTCAGGGATAGTCACTCAGCATCAGCATAGGCAGTCTTTGAAGGGATCTGAGATTTCAAAAAAAATTATTCGGTTACATCAGCATCAGGTGCTTGGTAGCTGGTGGTGATCCAAGACTGATTCATTTTTATGAAGGTCAGCCGATCGACCGAGTCGGTGGACAGACGCACCCTGTGATCGGTTACCACGCCTCCAGCAGCACTGAATGTGCGTTCCGAAAGAACGCTGGATGCAGGACAGGCCAGTAGCTCAATTGCATACTGTGCAAGCTCTGGCCAGTGATCCATCCTCAAGACCCAGTAACCCAGAGGATTTTCGGTGGGAAAGGTGTCCAAGTCTGATCTTGCCCCTAGGTATTCCTGCACCATGTAAAACAGACGCTGGCGATGGTTGCTGGAACCGATCATACCTTGGGGCTGCGGACCAAAAAATTGTCTGAACGCATTGGTCAGACGGCCACCTTCTCCACCGCTCCTTCTTTGACTGACCGAAGCCTCAGCAACACGTTGTCCAGAAACAGGAGTTTGTAACCTCCCAGTCTCTGGGAACGCGTTGCACAGACCTTTCTGCAAGGCCTCCCGAAGATGTTTCATCCTCTGCTCCCTCTGCGATGGCAAGATAAGGTCCGCAACCTTACCCTTGTAACGTGGATCAAGGAGGGTTGCCAGCCAGTATTGGTCCTTCTCCTTGATACCACGAATACGAGGATCCTTACGCAGGCTTTGCAGGATCAGGGAGGCCATGCAGCGTAGGTTTGCTGAGGCATTCGGTCCGGAGTCCTCTGGGTCACTAAGGACAACAACGTCCGCAGCCACCTCCTCCCAGCCACGTACAAGTCTCCCAGCCACGTACAAGTCCATGTGTTCCTTGGGACTGATCCCTTAAAGACTGCTGATGCTGAGTGCCAGGCTCCACCTCCATACTGACACAATCTTCCTCCTCCTCCTCCTCCTCCTCGTCCTCTTCCTGTGTGATCGGCGGCACGCAGGAACACTGTCTGGATAAAGGGGGCCTTGAGAGCTAAGGAAGTCCTCCTCTTCCTGCCTCTGTTCTGCCTCAAGTGCCCTGTCCATTATTCCACGCAGCGTGTGCTCCAACAGGTGGACAAGGGGGACAGTGTCACTGATGCATGCACTGTCAGTGCTCACCATCCTCGTGGCCTCCTCGAATGGTGACAGGACAGTGCATGCATCCCTGATCATGGCCCACTGGCGTGGGGAAAAAAAACCAAGGTCGCCTGACCCTGTCCTGGTGCCATAGTCGCACAGGTACTCATTGATGGCCCTCTGCTGTGTGTGCAGCCGCTGCAGCATGGCCAACGTTGAGTTCCACCTGGTGGGCATGTCACAGATTAGGCGGTTCTTGGGCAGGTTAAACTCCTTTTGGAGGTCCGTCAGCCGAGCACTGGCATTATATGACCGGCGGAAATGCACACAGACTTTCCTGGCCTGCGTCAGGACATCCTGTAAGCCCGGGTACCTGCCCAAGAACCGCTGCACCACCAAGTTAAGGACGTGAGCCAAACAGGGCACATGGGTCAGTTGTCCCTGTCGGAGGGCAGAGAGGAGGTTGGTGCCATTGTCGCAAACCACCATTCCTGCCTTAAGTTGGCGTGGCGTCAACCACCTCTGAACCTGCCCCTGCAGAGCTGACAGAACCTCTGCCCCAGTGTGGCTCCTTTCCCCCAAGCACACCAGCTCAAGCACCGCATGGCATCTTTTGGCCTGCGTACTTGCGTAGCCCCTTGAACGCCTACGGAGCACCGCTGGTTCCAAGGAAGAGGCCATGGAGGAAGAAGAAGAGGAGGGGGTGGAGGAGAGAGGTGTGTCACAATCAGCATTTTGGAGGCGTGGTGGCGGAACAACCTCCAACACTACTGCACCTTGTCCTGCATCCTTCCCAGCTGCCAGCAGAGTCACCCAATGCGCCGTGAAACTTAGGTAATGTCCCTGTCCATGCCTGCTGGACCATGAGTCAGCGGTAATATGCACCTTACCGCTGACCGCCCTGTCCAGCGAGGCATGGACATTGCCTTCCACATGCCGGTAGAGAGCCGGAATCGCCTTCCGTGAGAAAAAGTGGCGTTTGGGTACCTGCCACTGAGGAACCGCACATTCCACAAACTCACGGAAGGGGGCAGAGTCTACCAACTGAAAAGGCAGCAGTTGAAGTGCTAGCAATTTGGCCAAGCTAGCATTCAACCGCTGGGCATGTGGATGGCTGGGAGCAAACTTCTTTCGGCGGTGCAGCAGCTGGGGCAGGGAAATTTGCCTGGTACAATCTGACGTCGGTGTACCAAAAGCAGATTGCCCACAAGTACTTGGCTGTGACACACCTAATTCTACACCTTCATTCCTCTCACTGCAGGTCTCAGAGAGGACTGAAGGTCTAGTGGGGTTGGAAATCTCAGCTGATGAGGAGCAAGGAGAGATCCTCTTTGTTCTTTGGTGTGGGTCTTTTAGATATGCTTGCCAACGAACTGCATGGCAGGTCAACATATGTCTGGTCAAGCATGTGGTACCCAAGCGGGAGATGTTTTGGCCACGCGAGATACGCTTGAGACATATGTTGCAAATAGCAGCGGTGCGATCTGATGCACTCGTCTCAAAAAAGGCCCACACCAAAGAACTTTTTGAATAACGCGCAGAGACTGCAGCGCCCTGCACATGTGGAGCTTTGGGGTGTGATGCAGTCAATGTGCTGCCCTTAGGCTGGCCCCTGGAGGGCATCCTGCCTCGTTGGTGATGTGCCGCCTCCTCCTCCTCCTCCTCTCTCCTATCAGGCACCCACGTTGAGTCAGTGACCTCATCATCCCCTCCCTCCTCATCACTGGAGCAAACCTGGCAGTATGCTGCAGCAGGGGGAGCATGACTGCCAGATTGCTGTCCTTCTTGGGCACCCCCTCTGTCCGTGCTCATGTTACTGCCTTCATCGAGCTCAGTATCATCATCAGAGCCTTCCAAACGCTGGGCATCCTCCTGGAGCATGTACCCAACACTGTGGTCAAACAGTTCGAGGGAATCCTCAGGAGGACATGGTGGAGCTAGGGAAGGAGTCACTGATGACATTGAGCTGAGGGAAGAGGCCGCTGCTTTGCCAGACAAAGCACCCTGGGCATGGGTGAGAGAGGATGAGGAGGATGAGGACGGCTTGGTCATCCACTCGACCAAGTCTTCCGCATGTTGCGGCTCAACACGGCCAGCTGCCGAAAAAAAGGCCAAGCGTGTCCCATGGCCACGTGCTGATGAGGATGCACCGTCTCCACGACCAGCACTAGACACAGAGCCTGCTTGCCCTCTCTTATTGGCTTGTGACTGTCTGCCTCTCCTTCTTGGCCTTCCAGACATACTAATGGCCTGTAGCTGCACTAAGCTGGGATAGAACACCTGTAATTTTCTTCAGGTAGCTTTATATACTGTAACCAGACAAGCCTGCCTGTCAGTAGGAAGATAACAGGAACGGATCTAGCTGAACACTGTGAGCAGGACGCACTGCACTAAATGTAAATAGCAGGAACGGATCTAGCTGAACACTGTGAGCAGGACGCACTGACTGCACTAAATGTAAATAGCAGGAACGGATCTAGCTGAACACTGTGAGCAGGACGCACTGCACTAAATGTAAATAGCAGGAACGGATCTAGCTGAACACTGTGAGCAGGACGCACTGCACTAAATGTAAATAGCAGGAACGGATCTAGCTGAACACTGTGAGCAGGACGCACTGCACTAAATGTAAATAGCAGGAACAGATCTAGCTGAACACTGTGAGCAGGACGCACTGCACTAAATGTAAATAGCAGGAACGGATCTAGCTGAACACTGTGAGCAGGACGCACTGACTGCACTAAATGTAAATAGCAGGAACAGATCTAGCTGAACACTGTGAGCAGGACGCACTGACTGCACTAAATGTAAATAGCAGGAACGGATCTAGCTGAACACTGTGAGCAGGACGCACTGCACTAAATGTAAATAGCAGGAACGGATCTAGCTGAACACTGTGAGCAGGACGCACTGACTGCACTAAATGTAAATAGCAGGAACAGATCTAGCTGAACACTGTGAGCAGGACGCACTGACTGCACTAAATGTAAATAGCAGGAACGGATCTAGCTGAACACTGTGAGCAGGACGCACTGACTGCACTAAATGTAAATAGCAGGAACAGATCTAGCTGAACACTGTGAGCAGGACGCACTGACTGCACTAAATGTAAATAGCAGGAACGGATCTAGCTGAACACTGTGAGCAGGACGCACTGCACTAAATGTAAATAGCAGGAACGGATCTAGCTGAACACTGTGAGCAGGACGCACTGACTGCACTAAATGTAAATAGCAGGAACAGATCTAGCTGAACACTGTGAGCAGGACGCACTGACTGCACTAAATGTAAATAGCAGGAACGGATCTAGCTGAACACTGTGAGCAGGACGCACTGACTGCACTAAATGTAAATAGCAGGAACGGATCTAGCTGAACACTGTGAGCAGGACGCACTGCACTAAATGTAAATAGCAGGAAGGGATCTAGCTGAACACTGTGAGCAGGACGCACTGACTGCACTAAATGTAAATAGCAGGAACGGATCTAGCTGAACACTGTGAGCAGGACGCACTGCACTAAATGTAAATAGCAGGAACGGATCTAGCTGAACACTGTGAGCAGGACGCACTGCACTAAATGTAAATAGCAGGAACAGATCTAGCTGAACACTGTGAGCAGGACGCACTGCACTAAATGTAAATAGCAGGAACGGATCTAGCTGAACACTGTGAGCAGGACGCACTGCACTAAATGTAAATAGCAGGAACGGATCTAGCTGAACACTGTGAGCAGGACGCACTGCACTAAATGTAAATAGCAGGAACGGATCTAGCTGAACACTGTGAGCAGGACGCACTGCACTAAATGTAAATAGCAGGAACGGATCTAGCTGAACACTGTGAGCAGGACGCACTGCACTAAATGTAAATAGCAGGAACGGATCTAGCTGAACACTGTGAGCAGGACGCACTGCACTAAATGTAAATAGCAGGAACAGATCTAGCTGAACACTGTGAGCAGGACGCACTGCACTAAATGTAAATAGCAGGAACGGATCTAGCTGAACACTGTGAGCAGGACGCACTGACTGCACTAAATGTAAATAGCAGGAACGAATCTAGCTGAACACTGTGAGCAGGACGCACTGCACTAAATGTAAATAGCAGGAACAGATCTAGCCTAATCTATCTAACTCAAATCAAATGACACTGTCTGTCTCTCTCTCTATCAGCACACCGGAACACACTACACAGGGCAGCCGTGCAGGCGGCCTTATATAGTGTGGGGCGTGTACTAAATCCCCTGAGCCATAATTGGCCAAAGCCACCTTGGCTTTGGCCAATTACAGCTCTCTCTACTGACGGCGCTGTGATTGGCCAAGCATGCGGGTCATAGTGCATGCTTGGCCAATCATCAGCCAGCAATGCACTGCAATGCCGCAGTGAATTATGGGCCGTGACGCGCCACACGAATTTGGCGCGAACGGCCCATAACGTTCGCAATTCGACGGACGGTCGAACAGCCGATGTTCGAGTCGAACATGGGTTCGACTCGAACACGAAGCTCATCCCTAGTCATTACTGATGTTTTCTTGCTTGATTTTCGCCTGTTAAACACATTATTAAAAGTGTTTTGTAATATCTGTCGATAAGTGCCAAAAGTACCGTTGTCCCTGGCAGAAATTCAAAGCTGTCCTGTCTCCTCTGCATTGTTGTTTCAAACAATCTTACCTTCCTGGCTAGGTTACCTACGTGAACTGAAGAACATCCCCCTCTACTCTTTTCTATACCATAGGGGAAAGGTGTTCTGTTGTTCACATAGGTAATTTAGCCAGGAAGATAAAACTGCATATCTATAAGCTAGATAGATACAGTATAGTGAGTGAGCATTGTCACCCTAAGACAGGAAGTGTATTTCTGGCAGGATAGCCAGGTGAAAATAGCCTGAAAATTAAAAAAAATGCAGCCCTCACATCTAAGGACTAGTAAGCTGCAATATATTTGAGTTTTGCTCTTGGGTTTTAAAACAAATAAGACACTTAGGCTGCATTCATGCCTCTTTACTTTAGTGTGATGCAAAAACACCCGGCTTCCTTTATCTTTGCTGTGGTTTGCAGAAAAAATGTTCCTTCATAGGAATAAAATAAATATTATTCGGAGAGCGCATGTGCGGGAGTTCTGAGATGGCTGCCTGAGCCTGGAGCTCCTCACCTTACCAGACCAGCTGCGCCCGCAGCGCCCTCCAGCACCACCCAGGAATGCACACAGTGAGGGGATTGTTCCCCCAAACTGCCGGAGAACATCCACCGAATGCACAGCCCGCCATCAGGCGAGACCTGGGGCCACATTTCGAAGCCTCCACCAGGGCCCGGTGTACCAAGATGGCCACCGCATCCACAAAGCCTCATGTTCCCAGCTTGGAAAGAGCTCCAGAACAAAGGCAAGTGATCGCCCCTGCCACTCTAAATTACAATCCAATAACTCATGGGAACAGCCAGGAGGCCCTGACACCCTCTCCTACATCCACGGAATCCCTAATCAGCCGTTCCTTTGGTGACCAAGCTTTCTCCCCTGTAGGGCCTACTGCTTGTTTTACCCTTTTTGTATGTATATACAGTATCTCACAAAAGTGAGTACACCCCTCACATTTTTGTAAATATTTTATTCTAACTTTTCATGTGACAACACTGAAGAAATGACACTTAGCTACAATGTAAAGTAGTAAATGTATACAGCTTGTATAACAGTGTACATTTGCTGTCCCCTCAAAATAACTCAACATACAGCCATTAATGTCTAAACTGCTGGCAACAAAAGTGAGTACACCCCTAAGTGAAAATGTCCAAATTGGGCCCAATTAGCCATTTTCCCTCCCTGGTGTAATGTGACTCGTTAGTGTTACAACATCTCAGGTGTGAATGGTGAGCAGGTGTGTTAAATTTGGTGTTATCACTCTCACTCTTTCATACTGGTCACTGGAAGTTCAACATGGCATCTCATGGTAAAAAACTCTGAGGGTTTGAAAAAAAGAATTGTTGTTCTACATAAAGATGGCCTAGGCTATAAGAAGATTTCCAAGACCCTGAAACTGAGCTGCAGCACTGTGGCCAAGACCATACAGCGGTTTAACAGGACAGGTTCCACTCAGAACAGGCCTCGCAATGGCCAACCAAAGAAGTTGAGTGCATATGCTCAGCATCATATCCAGAGGTTGTCTTTGGAAAATAGATGTATGAGTGCTGCCAGCATTGCTGCAGAGGTTGAACTAGTGGGGGGGTCAGACTGTCAGTGCTCAGACTATATGCCGCACACTGCATCAAATTGGTCTGCATGGCTCTCGTCCCAGAAGGAAGCCTCTTCTAAAGATGATGCACAAGAAAGCCCTCAAACAGTTTGTTGCAGACAAGCAGACTAAGGACATGGATTACTGGAACCATGTGCTGTGGTCTGATGAGACCATGATGAACTTATTTGGTTCAGATGGTGTCAAGCGTGTGTGGCGTCAACCAGGTGAGGAGTACAAAAACAAGTGTGTCTTGCCTACAGTCAAGCATGGTGGTGGGAGTGTCATGGTCTAGGGCTGCATGAGTGCTTCCGGCACTGGGGATCTACAGTTCATTGAGGGAACCATGAATGCCAGCATGTACTGTGATATACTGAAGCAGAGCATGATCCCCTCCCTTCAGAGACTGGGCTGCAGGGCAGTATTCCAACATGATAATGACCCCAAACACACCTCCAAGACGACCACTGCCTTGCTAAAGAAGCTGAGGGTAAAGGTGATGGACTGGCCAAGCATGTCTCCAGACCTAAACACTATTAAACATCTGTGGGGCATCCTCAAAGGGAAGGTGGAGGAGCGCAAGGTCTCTAATATCCACCAGATCCGTGATGTCATCATGGAGGAGTGGAAGAGGACTCCAGTGGCAACCTGTGAAGCTCTGGTGAACTCCATGCCCAAGAGGGTTAAGGCAGTGCTGGAAAATAATGGTGGCCACACAAAATATTGACACTTTGGGCCCAATTTGGACATTTTCACTTAGGGGTGTACTCATTTTGTTGCCAGTGTTTTAGACATTAATGGCTGTGTGTTGAGTTATTTTGAGGGGACAACAAATTTACACTGTTATACAAGCTGTACACTCACTACTTTACATTGTAGCAAAGTGTCATTTCTTCAGTGTTGTCACATGAAAAGATATAATAAAATATTTACAAAAATGTGAGAGGTGTACTCACTTTTGTGAGATACTGTATATCATATGTATTTCATATTTGTACATATATGACTTCTGCATGTAAATTTTATGTGCTAGATATACTTTTTGACAATAAATACATTTATATATTTTTCCCAATGTTCTGCCATATGCTTGATTTAAAGTCCAAAACTTTTCCCCTTTGTAACCGAATTAGGGATGGAGGCACATCCTTTATGTGCCTCATTTTAAGTTCCACCCATTTTTCTTCCAAACATCTAAGGACTAGTAAGCTGAAATATATTCAATTTTGCTCCTGGGTTTTAAAATAAATAAGACACTTAGGGGTTGATTTACTAAAGGCAAATAGACTGTGCACTTTGCAAAGTGCAGTTGCACTCTGCAAGTGCAGTTGCTCCAGTGCTTAGTAAATGAGCAGAAGCTCTGCTGACTTCCAACAACCAATCATATGCAAGCAAAAATGCAGTTTTTTAAATTTTCTTTGCACGTGATCGGGTATTCTTTGCAAAGTGAAACTTTACCTCATTTACTAATCTCTGGAGTAACTGCACTTGCAGAGTGCAACTGCACTTTGCAAAGTGCACAGCCTATTTGCCTTTAGTAACTCAACCCCTTAGATGGCTGCCTGAGCCTGGAGCTCCTCACTTTACCAGACCAGCGGCGCCTGCAGCACCCATCAGCACCACCCAGGACCGCACACAGTGAGGCGATCGTTCCCCCAAACCATCTGAGAACATGCCCGAATGCACAACCCGGCCCCAGGTCTTGGCCAGGCAAGACCTGGGGCCGCATTTCAAAGACTCCACCTGGTGTAGCAACAGGCCCGGACTACAGCTTCCAAAATCACAGGGGGCAAAAAATCAGACCTCCAAAATGTATTCTCAAGGATTGAAGCAATTGAAAACAAACTGAGTATCTAACCAGAACTCTGACTTTATCCAAACCCTCCATGAACAACTGGACACCGCCCTATCGTGCATGGACGACTTACAAAACAGATCCAGAAGGTACAATTTCAGGATCAGGGGCCTACTAGAGACAATCACAGATGTCATGGCGGCAACCCAAGACCTAATAAAAACCCTGATACCGAATGCCCCACAACACCGTCTGGAGCTAGACAGAGCCCATAGAACCCTGGGACCCCCCCTGGAAGAATGGCTCCTCCAGAGACATCATAGCCAATCTCCACTTCTACGCAGTTAAGGAAATGGTTATGAAGCAATCCCGTGCCATGACCCAGGTGACATGCCAAGGCCACACGGTGCAGACTTTCGTGGATCTATCACCTTCCACCATCCAGCGCGGACAGACCCTGAAACCACTACTATCTGCTCTACCCCAGAAGGACATCAAATACAAATGGACTTTCCCTTTTGCGGTGAAGTTCTCCTATAAAGGCCACAATCAGGCTTTCTCTAGCTTCCCAACAGGAGAAAAACTCCTATTAAGCCTTAAAATAATCTCTCAAGAAACAGATATGGACACGTTAACCTCCACTTCAAGATCCACCAAAAGACCTACAGCCGCAAGTTCATTGACCCCCCTCTGGAACAAGATGAAGACACGAAGATCTACAAACAATGCTTCCCCTGGATAGTCCCCTCCCTTAAGGTTCCGGATCCTTTCATCTATCTAACCTAACATTGGAACACTCACCATTTGCGCTTGGTTGACAGAAGTGGTCTCTCCTTTGTTCCTCCTAAGTTATTAAGTCAGTTTTATATATGTTGGACAGTTCATCTTTTGCTCCCTGAAGCTGAAATCTCCGTGGTCCACTCGCCACTACTTAGGAGAAAGGACCACTCTATGGAACTGGCTGAAGGTGTTCGCACTGTAGACTTATCTGTTCAACTTATTGGCTTACCCGGCCCACCCCCCCTTTATACCAAGGTGGAGGGGGTGGTTCCTGGGGTCAATTTATACCCCATCACTGTTATTTTTCTGATTGTTTGTTGTTGACACAGTTACTGTGACACAGCTATATTGCTATATTTCTAAAGGGCGCCCTGGTCTGATGTGGCTCCCATGTGCCTCCTCCTACCCCTTAGATTCCTACTGGTCTCTGGGGGATAGGATATTCAAGCCTATTTAGTTTGTTTGTTTTTTTCCTTGTAATATGGTTCCCAGGGATCTTTTCTCCCCCCTGGTACCAGATTCCTATCTAGGGAAACCCCCCTCCCCCCTCTCTTACTGTCTTTCTTCCTCTCTCTCTCATCCTCTTTCCTATCATGCATCTCCTAATTATTTTGTCTCCTGCAGAAAATCACCTCATCTGGCCTGTAAAGTATGCTAGATTTCGAATACTGCAACAGAGATTTCCCTTCACACGCCTCTACTGGAAAAGACCCCTTGAGGTAAGTGACGGTAGAATCATCTGCTCCCCCCACTTCTGGTTTCATGGCTATTTCCACACAGAACACTCTAAGGGTAGCCACTCCTAACGTTCAGGGCATAAACTCACCTCTCAAAGGCAGGAATGTTTTTTATAACTATAATGCCGCGTACACACGGTCGGACTTTTCAGCTACAAAAGTCCGACAGTCTGTCCGACAGACTTCCGGCGGACTTTCGGCGGACTTGCGGCAGACTTTCTAACGAATGGACTTGCCTACACACGACCACACAAAAGTTCGACAGCCTAGTACGCGGTGACATACACCAAGTCCAGCGAGACTATAAAACGGAAGTTCAATAGCACGTACGACACCCTTTGGGCTCCTTCTGCTAATCTCGTGTTTATCTCGTGTTAGTAGAAGTTTGGTGAGGGACGATTCACGCTTGTGAGACTTGTATTTTTCAGTTTGTTTTAACTGTTGTTCAGTCTGTGCTTGTGAGGTTTGTATCTGCTTTTCAGTGCGTTTGGTCAGTTGGCATTGAGAAATCTTTGTTTTATTGTCCGCTCGTTCCTGATTTTCAGGTCGCTCTTCACAGGCCTTGCTGTTCTTCAGTGCGTTCTGTTTAGTGCGTTCTGACCAGCCGACCGTTTTGAAACCATGTTACCTGTACGTACTCGTCGTCGAGCTCGTGCATTGTATGTGTTTGGTGCTGTAGTTTATTCTTCAGACCAAGACCAGTCCATGAACAGGGCGAGGAGGAGTTCATGGACCAAGAATTGGTTGCTCCAGCGTGACCAGTTCTGTCACATGCCATTGCTCCGTGAGATCCGTGAGAATAATCCTGAGGATTTCAGGAACTTTCTCCGGATGACGGACCCCGTTTTTGACCGTTTGTTGGCTTTGCTGACCCCCTATATCAGCAGGCAGGATACCTGCATGAGGCAAGCCATCACTTCGGAGCAGAGGCTAGTTGCCACGTTGCGGTACTTGGCGACAGGGAGAAGCCTGCAGGACCTCAAGTTCTCGACAGGCATCTCCCCCCAGGCTCTGGGGATCATTATCCCAGAGACCTGTTCTGCCATCATCCAGGTCCTGCAGAAGGACTATATTAAGGTAAGATATTTTTATTTTATTAGCATCACATGTTCTTTTATGTAATCTTTGATAATGTAATGTATTTCTTGCCTCAAACACTACTTACCATCATTGCAATATAGTGTGAATGTCCCCTTTTTCTCCTCACACATGCAGGATTTTTTTCCTGTTCTTTTTTGTCATGCATGTATATTTTCCTTCAATAACCTCCCCAGCATGCAATGATGGGAACATATCCACCCAGTCTACTCATTTTGAATGTATTTTGTTTGAGTGTATTTAGTGTGCTTCTAATTAGCAATTAGCTTGATTTCCCAACCCCCCACCTAAACTCAATCCGAATAGTGTGCTTCTAATTAGCAATTAGCTTGATTTCCCAACCCCCCACCTAAACTCAATCCAAATAGTGTGCTTCTAATTAGCAATTAGCTTGATTTCCCAACCCCCCACCCCCACCTAAACTCAATCCAAATAGTGTGCTTCTAATTAGCAATTAGCTTGATTTCCCAACCCCCCACCCCCCCACCTAAACTCAATCCAAATAGTGTGCTTCTAATTAGCAATTAGCTTGATTTCCCAACCCCCCACGCCCCACCTAAACTCAATCCAAATAGTGTGCTTCTAATTAGCAATTAGCTCGATTTACCAACCCCCCCACCCTCGTAAAAATTTGCTTGAATGTTCTGTGGTGTTGATTTGTATAAAGCAAATATATGTTGCACTTTGCAAAATGCATGTGCACTCTACAAGTGCATTTGTTCCAGTGCTTTAGTAAATGAGCAGAAGCTCTGCTGATTTCCATCACCAAATCAAATAAAGCCACAAAGTGTTTTCATTAATTGCCCTTGCATGTGATTGTGTACTCCTTGCAACATGACTGCCTTTTTACCTTACCTCATTTACTGTAAGCTGGGTAGCAACTGCACTTGCAGAGTGCGACAACTGCAGTCTTGTTGCCTTTTTAGTCCCTAAATTCCTGCGTGTCCTAAAAGTAATCTTTTTTAGGGATTTCACAACCCCCTAAAATGTAATCAATGTTCCATCAGAGGGGGTGAGCAATCTGATAAGTGTGCCTTTCCATATTAGTTATTCCAGAAGATTTAAAATTTTTAATGTTATACTGATGCTGGGGAATAATGTTTTTAATTGTATAATTTTCTTGCAATGTTATCTTCAAAATTAATGATTTTGGTTTTCTTGTTTGATTCCCCAGTTTCCTTCAACGCCACAGGAATGGCAGACTGTGGCATCCCATTTTGCCAGCCGTTGGGACTTTCCCAATTGTGGAGGGGCTATAGATGGGAAACATGTCCACATCGGGCCACCACACCATTCGGGGTCATACTATTTTAATTATAAGGGGTTCCACAGTATTGTTTTAATGGCGGTGGTGTCGGCACACTATGAATTTTTATATGTGGACGTGGGGAAGAATGGCCGGATGTCGGATGGAGGAGTATTTGCCCAGACGGAGTTCTGCCAGCGTCTCCAGAGTGGTGGCCTGGGATTGCCACCTGATGCGGATAACGTGGAAGGACTCCCCTTTGTCTTCATTGCCGATGAAGCCTTCGCTCTGAGCAAGCACCTCATGAGGCCATTCCCCCAAAGAACCCTCACCCCGGAGAAGAGGGTTTTTAATTTCCGGCTGGCCAGAGCTAGAAGAGTGGTTGAGAATGCGTTTGGGATTCTGGCCAGCCGGTTGCGCCTGTTTCAAACCTCCATTAATTTGGCGGAATACAAACTTAATTTTATCATTTTATCGTGCTGCATCCTGCACAACTTTTTACACCAACATTCTCAAAATTATATGGGAACAGTTGGGCCTGAGGTCGTACTTATAGATGACAACCTTACGGGCCTGGATACTGTCCGTACTGGCTTGGCCCCCCAAAGTGCCCGTCAAGTTAGACAGCAATATGTTAATTATTTTATGGGTAGGGTGGCCATTGCAATGGGCCAGGATATTTAAATATTTTAAATAAAAAAAATATTGCTGAAATCTTGAATTATATTTATTGCTTGCCTTTCTTTTGGGCTTTCTCCTAGGTTATGGTCGAGCAGTTGTAGTGCCAACTGTATTTTCCTTTTAAATGTCTAAATAAGCTCCATTGCCACTGTAAACAACTTTTTTACAATTATAACCAAACTGATACTGAGCATTGAAATAACAAACCACACATTTATTTAATTCCTAAGGAGATGTTTTTATTAATCGTTGTTATGCATTCAGTTATGCATTTAGTATAAAATGTTCCTAGCCAAAAATATAATGAAATCTTAATAATTTTGAAAAATATAATTATAGTTAAATATTTTTACAGAATCAAAAATAATTTTTTTTGGGCTTTTTGATTTTCGCAAACAGGCTTTTTTTTTGTTTTTTTTTGTTTTTTTAAAATCCTTTTTTTTTTTTTTTTTAAATCAATTTTTTTTTTTGTTTTTTTTTTTAAATCATTTTTTTTATTTATTTATTTTTTTTTAAATCCTTTTTTTTTTTTGTTTTTTTTTAAAATCAATTTTTTTTTTTTTGGATTTTTAAGGTATTTTCTATAAACAGCCCTCCTTTTTTAAATTATGTTAAACAGCCATATAATTTCAGCAAAAATAATAAAGCGAAGGCCCAGAATGGGGTCAGCAAAACAGGAAATGAAGGACATGATCGATGTTTTGGGGTTTCAAAAAGGGCATTTAGATTCGACCCAAAACATCAATCATGTCCTTCATTTCCTGCTGCATACGATCCAGCCTTTGGGCACTGTCTGAGGTGAAATAGTCAGTTCTTGTACCTAAAGTGGAATGAAACAAAAAAATGTGTTTAGAAATATGCACACATACATAGTTTACCTTACCATAAAGCTGGTGTCTCAGACACTGACCTGGTGGGGTGCCCATGTCGCATAATTCCTGAACATCCTCGGGGGTGGCGCTGTTGCTTGACTCAAGCACAACCAGATCACCTAAAATAGAGTAGAAAAATTACATAAAAGAAAAGGCAGCCATGCATAGATTACCGTAAGCTGGTGTGTCAGACACTCACCTGGTGGGGTGCCCATGTCGCCCACCTCTCCTTCCTCCACATCCTCAGTGGGGCTTGGGCTGATTTCCCAAGTATGTTCTTTGGCTTGGGGTGGACTGTGTTCTTGTTGGCTGAGTGATTTTTCCCCTATGTGAACCAAAAAATTAATATACTTAGCACACAGATATTTTAGTACATAGTAATTTTCAAACATTTGTAGTGAAGTGGTGTACAAATGTTCTGTTTGTGTAGAGTTCCTATTTTACCTCAATATTTAAAATTAGAAAGACATTTCGGATAGATAGATATCTAGATATCAATATCTATAAATATAGTTAATAATCTTTTGATCTCTCTCTCTCTCTATATCTGTAACAAAATATAAATATCTAACTAAATGTAAAGAAAAAAAAATATATAACTTAAAATATTCCAAAAGAATGTTTTACATTTCTATATCTATCTATATCTATCTATATCTATATATCTACATATCTACATCTACCTATATCTATCTCTATATATCTATCTCTATATATATATATATATATATATATATATATATATATATATATATATATATATACATACACATATATACATACACACACATATATATATAGAGATAGATATATATATATTCCTACATACATATATATATAGATATATAGATAGATATATCTATAGATATGTAACGATGTTTATTAAAAGATCGTTTGAAACGAGGAGCAAAAAAATCGTATAGGAATGAAAAGCACATGGAGCAGTATACAAGGTAATAAACACAAAAGAAAAACACGACAAGTACTTACTTTTTTTCAGCACTTTACGGATCCGTCTGTACTGATCCGGCTCCCTGAGTTTGAGGTCAGACCATCTTTTTCGAATTTGATCCTTGGAGCGCTGGACCCCAAAAGAAGCCTGTAAAGTGTCCACCACCTTCGCCATTATTTTGGCCTTGCGCAAATTTGGCCGGGCGTACGGCCCATACTTCCCATCATAGTCCTTTTTTTTAAGAATGGCCACCATTTCTACCATCTCTTCAAAGGACATATTGGAGGCCTTAAATCTAGGCCTCACAGATCTTGATGTTCCGGCCTCCGGGCTTTCTTCGCTACCTGAGGTAGTACACACCTGATGTGTCTCCGCCATTATTCACCCCACTACGCGCCGTAAATAAAAATGGGCGGAGAACATGAGTTAAAATCGAACGTCAGGGGCGGGCGACGCAGGCGGAGTTTCACACATGCGTAGTGTATAAAGAGGGGCCTTGTGCACGTGTCGTACGTACGTTCTGTGCGTCAAATTAGGGGACGGAGAACATGAGTTAAAATCGAACGTCAGGGGCTGGCGACGCAGGCGGAGTTTCACACATGCGTAGTGTATAAAGAGGGGCCTTGTGCACGTGTCGTACGTACGTTCTGTGCGTAGGTGATAGTGGACCGGGACGTTACTAAACGAAGGTAATTTTAAAATTATATTTTTTTTATGGTCATGACTTTGTAGCAAGCGGCCTATATGGCTTGACAGATTGATGAGGCCTACATAGGGAGAAGATGATGAGGGTTTAGCAGAAACCTAATAAGTGTTTTTTGTCTTGTGACTTTATCTTTTCCAGATATAATGAATCCCCTATTTAAGGATCCAGAGTTCCTTACAGCTTTCATTTCGAAATATCGAGAGATGAGGAATTTGTGGGAGGTGAAACACCCTCAGTATTATGCAAAGCATGTGAGGAAGTCAACGCTGGAGAGACTTCTGTCCTTTGTCCAGGCGACCATCCCGGAAGCAACAATGGAGACATTGCTCCGGAAAATTGGGGTCTTGAGGAATATGTATAAGAGGGAGCATAAGAAGATCCAGGAATCAATGAGATCAGGAGCATCATCAGATGATGTTTATGTACCCAGGCTGTGGTACTACAATCAACTCCGTTTTCTTGATGACCAGACTGAAGCCAGGGCATCACTTTCAACCCTTCCCTCCACCCTTCCCTCCACCCTTCCCTCCACCCCAGCAGAGGCTGATGAGGAGCAAGCTGGGTCTTCCATCCTGGATGAACCGGATATGACCATCTGGAGTCAGGTAAATTAGTTTAAACAATATTTACTGTACTAATATTAATGAGGTTAACTGGATGTTATAATTGTCTCAAAGATTTTTGCCCTCAAAATTGTGTATACATATCAATTGACAGGAGTGGCTAAATATGTTTGGCACCTGCTGGAAAAAATTAGGGTGTCTGATTAGACTCTTTTATTAAAGAGATGTATTCACATTGAATTTGCTAGTCATGAGAAGCAAATTGTGTGTCATTGATGAACCCCCAAAAAAAACCTAAAACTATGTCCTTTTTTTATACACAGGATGAGTCCATCCAGGAGGAATGTGTGGAAAGTGGCAGGCAGGAGGAGACCGGGCCCATGGACAGCCTGGAGGAGGCCGGATTCACCATCATCCTGGAGGAGGCTGGGCCCAGTGTCAGGCAGGAGGTGGCTGGTCCCAGTGAGGTGGCTGGGCCAAGTGAGGTGGCTGGTCCCAGTGAAGTGGCTGGGCCCAGTAGGAGCATGACCCAATCCCAAGTGCCTCCCCTCCGCCTTCCCAAAAAAAGGGCCAGGAAGGGGACGGTCACACAGGAGGCATCCCTGCACCTCATGCAAGAGGCCACCCGTTTTTTGAGGAGCCCCCCCGAAGCGGAAGAGTCCTATGGCTGCTACTTAGCCAGCAGGCTTCTTCAAATGGATTGGGACCAGCGCCTCATTTGCGAGCGCCTATTTGGGGAAACTATCCAGAAGGGGCTGCAGGGCACGCTAACCCGAAACACCCAACTACATGAGGCAGCCCCCCTCCTCCTCCTCCTCCTCCTCCTCCTGCCACAACTGAAACACCACAGCCACAGCCTCCAAAGAAGGCTACAGGGAAGGCTGCAGGGAAGGCTGCAGGGCAGCGTGGAGGAAAGGCTGCAGGGAAGAGAAGAAAGTGATGACCTGGGTTCAGTCTGGTCTGACAGAAGACGCAGGCTGTTGTAGGACCACAGTCTGGGGACATCTATATCATCTGCTGGTGCTGTTGATCTCTGGGATTCTTGGACCAGATTGTGCTCCCTCTTATATGGACTCCTCAAGATCCCAATTTTCTGGTACACCGACTTTTTCCAGCGTTGACTTCCTCTTTATTTTATTTTGACCATGAATAAATGGATCTTTTTTGAGTTTAGCAAAAGACTTTATGTGTTTTCTTTTAAATCATTGATTTTACACACAATGTTAAATTAACAAGGGACAACAATCTCATTGAGTTTGCAAAAACACACCAAAAATACATTAATAATGTTAATAATGTTCGAGTGGTAAGTCTTGAAAAAAAAAAAAGATACATAACCAAAAACGGTGCATTGGGTTAACTTTATCTAAAAAATAAAAAAAAATCACTATATAAAAACAAAACTATAATAATGGGTTCTTTGTGGTAACTTTACAAACCTAAAAAAAATTACAAAAAAAAAAAAAATACAAATGGGTTCTTTGTGGTAACTTTACAAACACAAAAAAAAGAAAAAAACAAATATAGAGATAAACATATAAAAAAGTTCAACAACAATCATAAAATAAATATCTGGATAAAAATTACAAGAAAATATGACTCCACACAAAAAAAAAAAAAAAAAAAAAAAAAAAAAAAAGGGTAAAAAGTATTATTAGTATGGAAACATTGTTTTTAAAAAGCATACTATATCATTCATGAGATCAAAGAGAAAAAGAATCCAGAAATCAGTTTGGGAGAACTCTGAATATGAACAGCAAAACACCTTCGTTCTTTATAGCATTCGTAAAGAAGACATAAAATGCGCTGCATTCAACGATCACAGATTTTGCAGCGTGATGAATGTGCTACCTACAATACGAACACTAGTTTTACTAGACCGAGTGCTTCCGTTTAGTTTTTGCTTATGAGCATGCGTCGTTTTTTTGTCCGTCGGACTAGCATACAGACGAGCGGACTTCGGGGTCCGTCGTAGTTACGACGTAAAGATTTGAAGCATGTTTCAAATCTAAAGTACGTCGGATTTGAGGCTAAAAAAGTACGTTGAAAGTCCGGAGAAGCCCACACACGATCGGATTACCAGCCAGCTTTAGTCCGGCAGCGTCCGTTGGACTTTTGTAGACGAAAAGTCCGACCGTGTGTACGCGGCATAAGTCTCTGATCCTAGACGTAGTTATGCTTCAAGAAACTCATTTTCCGGCTCGGTACAGTTCCAAGTTTCTACACTTCCAATTCCATAATTTCTAACTAGCTAATGCGGAAAACAAAACCAAGGGGGTAGCCATCAAATTTTCAAAATCATGCAAATTTAACTGGCTCTCAGACACTAGAGGCCCGGAGGGCAGGTTCATTTTATTTAAGGGAACGATCGAGGGTCACCAATACTCCCTGATATGCTACTATACTCCCAACAAAAGACAAGCTGCATTCTTCAAACATCTCCTTGACACCCTTAACCCCCCTTTGGAAGGCACAGTTATCCTAGGGGGTGACTCTAATGTATCCTTTGATCAGGAAATTGTCAGAAACCATGAACCAGACCGAGACAGAAGTACAGTAAAATCACACGTGTTTATTAATAAAAATACAAAGGTAAATAGAGTAAGTGTAGTCAAAGCATAGCCAGAGTCCAGTAACCGGATCGGGTAGTCAGCCAAGCCAGAGTTCAGTAACCAGATCAGGAAATCAGCCAAGCAAGAGTTCAGAAACCAGATCGGGTAATCAGCCAGGCCAGAAGTCAGGGATCCAAGTAGTTTAACAGCAAACAGGATAAGGAGCCAGAAGGAATGTCAGCAAAGCCAGTCTTTAAAAAGGAACGCGGGAGATGGTTTCTTGTGATGTGACCAAGGCAAAGGCAGGAATGAAGTGAGCTGGAGATCTTTAAGTAGGCGGGACTGACGAGCAGATCCACAAGAGCTGGTTAACTGTGGAGAGAGATGAGAACTGGCAATTAGCCGTCAGCTGAGCGGCCAGCTCAGAGAAGGAAGGGCTGAGCCAGCCCTGACAAAAATAGATAAATCTAAGCCCCTTGGAACCCAACTGACCCGCCCAACCAAAGTAAGCCACAAAATAGCTAAACTAATACATACCCAGGGCTTGGCAGATGTTTGGAGAGAACAGAACCCCTCAACACAAGACTTCACGCACTACTCCAATCCACACAATTCATATGCCAGAATCGACCATATTCTGGTTCCCACACACATTATCCCACTTGTCTTAAACTCCCATGTTAGAGACACGGTCTTGTCTGACCACTCCTTAGTAATAATGACTATTCGCCTACTATCTCCAAAGTCCGGACAGAGGCACTGGAGACTGAACAAGTCCATCCTCTCTGATCCAATCAGAGTTGCCATGATTGATAAATCATTACAGGAATACTTTAACTTCAACAATATTGATGGAAACTCTGCGGAGACCTTGTGGGCAGCCCACAAGGCCTTCATCAGGGGAGGAAATCATTCGGATGGCCACTCAAATTAAGCGAGAAAAAGCAGCCGACATCGAGAGATTAGAAAATGCCTACGAATGCTATGGGCCCAACACAAAAAGAACCCTTCAGCAACTACAATAGACCAACTTGACAAAGCCCGGCTGGAACTCAACTTGGCACTCACAGGAAAAGCAGAAAAATACATTTACTGGAACAAAAACAAATTTTTTACCCAGAAAGACAAGATAGATACCATGCTGGCATCCAAATTGTCACTCCGAATACAGCTCCATGTAAAGCCAAAGATAAGAATTCCTGAGCAAGGTCCTACAGCCAACCCCTCTAAAATTTCAGAGGCATTCCATGATTTCCATGCCAATCTGTATAGCCCCAGGTCTTGAATAATAACAATTCCAATAATAGGTTCCTGGATAATCTCCCAATCCCCTCCTTATCAACCGAACACAAAGATATTCTTGAAGCAACCTTCACCGAGGAGGAGGTGTTAGGAGTCATCAGGGACCTCTAAAGGGCTTTAGCCCCTGGACCAGATGGTCTTTCGATCCCCTACTACAAAGCGTTCGCTAACACCTTGGCTCCCCATTTAGTAAAATTCTTTAATGCCAAGACCTGGGTTGACCCAATGGACACACAACTCAATACAGCATATATTGCTGTAATACCCAAGCCGGACAAAAACCCAGAGGAAGTCAGCAACTATCGTCCAATATCCCTTATAAATAATGATCTAAAAATTTGACCAACATTTTATCCAACCGCTTAGCCTCCTTTATTAATACTTACATTCACAAAGACCAAGTGGGTTTCATCCCAGACAGACAGGGCCCCAACCAAATTAGAAGAGCAATTGATATAGTATCCATACTCCAGACTAATTGGGAAGGGGACCTAAACAATCAGGCATGCTACTCTCTCTAGACCTACAAAAAGCCTTTGACTCGGTTTCCTGGCCCTATATTTTTGCCCTTCTGGAGCGCTGGGGCTTCAGCAGGCAATTCATGGGCTTAATTCAGGCTCTCTATTCTCAACAAAAAGCACACATTCGCCTTCTGGGATACTACTCCAAATCAATACATATAGAAAAGGCACCAGACAAGGATGTCCACTCTCACTGCTCATTTTTGCCTTAGCAATTGAAACCCTAGCCATCTCAATTCACCAAATTCCTAACATAAAAGGAGTATCATGTGGCCCCCAAACACACAAATGTGGTCTCTTCGTGGATGAAATTTTCCTATTCCTCATCTCCCCTATAACCTCACTTCCTAATTTATGCCAAACATTAGAAGAGTTCTCTAAGATATCAGCCTTCAAGTTAACTATTCCAAGTCCCAAGGACTGAATGTATACTTACAGCCAGACACGGTTACACTACTGCAGAAATCCTTCAAATTCGAATGGAGAGAGTCTTCCATTAGATATCGGGACCGACCCCTTACCACATGATCAGCTGTCAGCCAATGACAGCTGATCATGTGATGTAAACAGAGCCGGTAAGCGGCTATTTTTCCTCCTCGCGCTGACAGCGTGAGGAGGAAAAAAAAAAACGATCACCGGCGGCCGTGATCGGGACATCAGTCCCGATCACGGCGATCATCTGTGACACAGCAATAGGCAGCAGTGCCGCCTACCAGTGCCCACCAGCGTCACCCATTAGTGCCCACAGTGCCATCAATCAGTGCCATCCATCAGTGCCCACAGTGCCACCAATCAGTGCCCACAGTGCCACCCATTAGTGCCCACAGTGCCACCCATCAGTGCCACCCATCAGCGCCCACATCAGTGCAACAACAGTGCTGCACATCAGTGCCACCTATCAGTGCCCATCAGTGTCACCTACCAGTGCCCATAAGTTTCCATCAGTGCCGCCCATCACTGCCCATCAGTGCCACCCATCAGTGCCCCCCATCAGTGCCGCCCATCAGTGCCGCCCATCATTGCCCCCCATTAGTGGTAACTATCAGTGCCCATTAGTCCCACCCATCCGTGCCACCCATCTGTGCCACCCATCAGTGGCACCCAGTGCCACCCATCAGCGCCCATCAGCGGCCATCAGTGCGGCCTTATCTGTGCCCATCAGTACCGCCTTATCTGTCCCCATCAGTGCTGCCTTAACTGTGCCTATCAGTGCCGCCTTAACTGTGCCTATCAGTGCCGCCTAAACTGTGCCTATCAGTGCCGCCTTATCTATGTCTATCCGTGCCCATCAGTGCAGCTTATCAGTGCCCACCAGTGCCACCTCATCAGCACATATCAATGAAGGAGAAAAATTACCTGTTTGCAAAATTTTATAACAAACTATTAAACATGATTTTTTTTTTTTCAAAAATTTCCATCTTTTTTTGTTTGTTTATCAAAAAATAAAAACCCCATCTGTGATTAAATACCACCAAAAGAAAGCTCTATTTGTGGGAAAAAAAATGATAAAAATTTCATTTGGGTACAGTGTTGTATGACCGCGCAATTGTCATTCAAAGTGCGTCAGCGCTGAAAGCTGAAAATTGGTCTGGGCAGGAGGGGGGTTTAAGTGCCCAGTAAGCAAGTAGTTAAACTCGTAAACTCGAATCAGACCTTAAGACCTGGTCCAAAATAACCTATCCTGGCTGGGAAGGATAAAATCTATAAAGATGACACTACTCCCCAGGCCGCTCTACCTGTTCCGCTCCCTCCCCATCCCAATCAAGAGGGACCACATCTAATCCTTTCAAAGCAAGCTACTGAAATTCAAGGGGAGGCCTAGGCTTACCTCAACTCACAAATACTACCTAGCTGCCAGACTTGCCCAGCTTTCAATAGTGTACTCCATATTCGAGAAGCCGGACTGGGTACAAATAGAAAGACAAGCAGTTCCATACCACACCTTGGACTTTTTGCTCTGGTGTCCCCGAAAAATCTGCCTCTGATAATGGCCCCTACCTTATCCCACTCTTTCACCTTATGGGAATGGGGGCTGGACAGGGGACTGTACCGAATTGGACATTTCTGCACCTCCACGAGTCCTCTCTCCCTCAATCACTGCATCAGTAAGCTGGACCTACCTGCTTCTGAACGCTTCAGATTCAGACAAATTTCACAATTCTTACACTCACTCTGGATAGATAAACCACCATGGCAGTCCATAGTTTGACATAAACCAGAGGACCAGAGTAGCTCACAGGTAGTTGGTTGCCGGTTCTTGAGGTTCCACTAACTGTTTCTTCATAATGTTTGTTTTCTGCCAACTCTTTGTCAACCTTGGAATGGGACTCCGATCTCGCATTTGCTTAATGTGAGATGTGTAATTTCATTCTTTATCTTGTGTTTCTCTTGTCTTTTTCTTGTATATGACTTTTATTTTTCAAAATAAAACTTAAAAAAAAAAGTATTATCCTTACCTCCGCTCCAGTGATGCAGTGTTGGCAAGCTTTCTCACACATATTAATAACTTCTCACATGCTTTCCCTGGGTTCAGGTCCATCTTAATTGTCCAGGCTGGAATGATGTAGCTCTTGCACATACCAGCACCAGCACAGCTCAGTGTACAGTGTAAAAAGTTTGTGAGGAAGAAGGTTAGAAATCTTAAAGCGTGAATCCACTTTTGTTGAGAAAAAAAAACATTCCCCTCTGGGTGATCTATGTACATTACAAGGGTTTTACCAAACTTTGTTGCAGATTCCTACCTTTTGTTATTCTGAAGAAATCCCTGTGTGTTTGTCTGTATCCATGTGGGAAAGTGAGTCTAATGGAAGTGGTCATAATGATCAATCAGCTGTGCACTTTCAGGGCTCTAATGAGGAAAGCTGCTGGACCTGCATCCCTTTAGCTGTGATTTCCTATTGGAAATATCTCACCAAAATGACATTTTTGTTGCAGAAGATGCCTGAAATCTGACTTGTATCTTAGTGCAGACTTCTGGGAAAATTGCTGAGCCAATCACACAAGCAGGAAATTATGTTTCTGGGGGGCGTTCTGTACACATTCTGTGTACAGAACACCTCCAGGTAGCCATATTGCATTGCATTTTCAGAAATTTGCAAAGCTGCAGATTAAAAAGGAAAGGTAATTTTTAATAACATTCAATTACAATATGACTTGTGTCGCAATTGTATACACTATATTGTTTTTCTTTATTTGCTACTTTTTCCCCCCATGAAAGTGGAGTTACCCCTTAACCACTTGCTTACTGGACACTTAAACCCCCTTCCTGCCCAGGCCAATTTTCAGCTTTCAGTGCTTTTACACTTTGATAGACAATTGCGCGGTCATGCAACACTGTACACAAATGAAATTTTTATCATTCTTTTCACACAAATAGAGCTTTCTTTTGGTGGTATTAAATCACTGCTGGGTTTTTTATTTTTTGCAAGAAAAAAAGAAAAGAGGCCGAAAATTTTGAAAAAAACAAAAAACAAAATCATAGTTTGTTATAAAAATTTGAAAACAGGTAATTGTTCTCCTTCACTGATGTGCACTGGTAGGTGGCACTGGTGGGCACTGATGGGCCAGCACTGGTGGGCACTAACAGGTGGCTCTGATGGGCACTGAGAGGTGGCACTGATGGGTGGCACTGATGGGCACTGATAGGCGGTACTAAAGGGCACTGAAAGGTGGCACTTAAGGGCACTGATAGGTGGCACTGAAAGGCACTGGTAGGTGGCACTGATAGGCAACACTGATAGGTGGCACTGATGATGAGGCACACATTGGCAGCACTGATGGGCACTGATAGGTGGCACTGGTGGGCACTAGCAGGTGGCACTGGTGGGCACTGCACAGCAGCCGTGGCTCTCCATGATCGGGATTAGGGATGAGCTTCGAGTTCAAGTCGAACTCATGTTCGACTCGAACATGGGCTATTCGCCAGTTCGAACAATTTGGGGTGTTCGAGGCAAATTCGAAGGCCACGGAACACCCTTTAAAAGTCTATGGGAGAAATCAAAAGTGCTAATTTTAAAGGCTTATATGCATGGTATTGTCATAAAAAGTGTTTGGGGACCTGGGTCCTGCCCCAGGGGACATGGATCAATGCAAAAAAAGTTTTTCGGGAGCAGTGATTTTAATAATGCTTAAAGTGAAACAATAAAAGTGTAATATCCCTTTAAATTTTGTACCTGGGGGGTGTCTATAGTATGCCTGTAAAGGGGCGCATGTTTCCCGTGTTTAGAACAGTCTGACAGCAAAATGAAATTTCAAAGGAAAAAAAGTCATTTAAAACTACTCGCAGCTATTAATGCATTGCCGGTCCGACAATACACATAGAAGTTCATTAATAAAAACGGCATGGGAATTCCCCACAGAGGAACCCCGAATCAATATTTTTTTAAAAAATGACGTGGGGGGTCCCCCTAAATTCCATACCAGGCCCTTCAGCTCTGGTATGGATATTAAGGGGAACCCCGGCCAAAATTTAAAAAAAAAATGCGTGGGGTCCCCCTCAAAATCTATACCAGACCCTTCAGGTCTGGTATGGATTTTAAAGGTAACCCCGCGCCAAAATTAAAAAAAAAATGGCAATGAACTGTTATGTGTATTGTCATGACCGGCAATTCATTAAGCCGCGAGTCGCGACTATTAATGAATTGCCGGTTAGACAATACGCATAACAGTTCATTGATAAAAACTGCATGGGATTTCCCCACAGGGGAACCCCGAACCAAAATTAAAAAAAAAATGATGTGGGGGTCCCCCTAAATTCCATACCAGGCCCTTCAGGTCTGGTATGGATATTAAGGGGAACCCCGGCCAAAATTTAAAAAAGAAAATTGGCGTGGGGTCCCCCTCAAATCTATACCAGACCCTTCAGGTCTGGTATGGATTTTAAGGGGAACGCCGTGCCAAAATTGAAAAAAAATGGCGTGGGGTACCCCTAAAAATCCATACCAGACCCTTTTTCGAGCCCCCCAAAGCACCTTGTCCCCATGTTGATGAGGACAAGGGCCTCATCCCCACAACCCTGGCCCGGTAGTTGTGGGGGTCTGCGGGCTTATCAGAATCTGGAAGCCCCCTGGACCCCCAGATCCCGGCACTCCACCCTGAGTGAAATGGTAAGGGGTTACAAAAGTACCCCTACCTTTTCACAAAAAAATGTCAAAAATGTTAAAAATGACAAGAGACAGTTTTTGACAATTCCTTTATTTAAATGCTTCTTCTTTCTTCTATTTTCTATCTTCTTTCTTCTATCTTCCTTCGGTTTCTTCAGGTCTGGTATGGATTTTAAGGGGAACCCCGCGCCAAAATAAAAAAAATGGCATGGGGTACCCCCAAAAATCCATACCAGACCCTTATCCGAGCACGCAACCTGGCAGGCCGCAGGAAAAGAGGGGGGGACGAGAGAGCGCCCCCCCCTCCTGAACCATACCAGGCCACATGCCCTCAACATTGGGAGGGTGCTTTGGGGATAGCCCCCCAAAACACCTTGTCCCCATGTTGATGGGGACAAGGGCCTCATCCCCACAACTCTTGCCCGGTGGTTGTGAGGGTCTGCGGGCGGGGGGCTTATCGGAATCTAGAAGCCCCCTTTAACAAGGGGACCCCCAGATCTCAGTCCTCCCCCCTGTGTGAAATGGTAAGGGGGTAAAAAAAGTACCCCTACCATTTCCCCAAAAAAATGTCAAAAATGTTAAAAATGACAAGAGACAGTTTTTGACAATTCCTTTATTTAAATGCTTCTTCTTTCTTCTGTCTTATATCTTCCTTCGGTTTCTTCCTCCATCTTCTTCTGGTTCTTGTTCTTCTGGTTCTTCTTGTTCTTCTGGTTCTTCATCCGGTCTTCTCGTCTGGCATCTTCCTCAGCGGTGCCTTCTTCACTTCATCTTCTTTCCTCGGGCCGCTCCGCATCCACATCCACGATTGGACGGGAGGCTCCCGCTGTGTGACGCTTCTCCTCTTCTGAACCCTCGAGTTTTTTCAAGTGAAAAAACTTCTGACAATGACCAGACCCCCAGCCCCCCGTTTTACTCACCTGAGCCCATTCGCTCCCACGGCAGAGGCGCGCTCTACCTCTCTGCCCGTTGTCTCGGCTCTTGATTGGATAGATTGATAGCAGCACAGCCATTGGCTCCCGCTGCTGTCATTTAAATCCAATGACACGGGCGCTGGGGGGTGGGGCCAAGACCGACATTCTGTGTTAATGGGTGCAAATGCTGGACTCAGGAGTGCACCCGCATGGTTAACCCCAAGGAGAGAGCTTCTCCTAGGGGGTTTCCGGATGCAGGGAGGAGCCACCAGCGCCAATGTGGGACCCCAGAAGAGGACGATCGGGGCCACTCTGTGCAAAACGAACTGCACAGTGGAGGTAAGTATGACATGTTTGTTTTTTGTTTGTTTTTTAACCACTTCCTGCCCGGCCTATAGCAGTGACCAATCACAGCTGATCAGCGCGTGAACCTGGAAGTGCCAGTAAAGGGCATTCCTCGGTTCACGTTGACAGGGAGAGCCGATCGGTGGCTCTCCCTGTCGGGGGGGGGGGCTGTGCTGATAATCAGCACATTGATTATCAGTACAGCCCCCTCAAATGTACCAATCACCTGTCAATCAGTGCCCAGCAGTGCCCCAACAATTAAGTGTGCCAGTGCCCACTACAGTGCCAATCACTGCCCACCACAGTGCCAATCACTGTCCACCACAGTGCCAATCAATGCCCAGCAGTAACACCTGTCAGTACTTATCAGTATCTAATCATAAGTGCTGCCCATCAGTGCCACCTGTCAGTGCCACCAGTAAATGCCAATCAGTACCGCCTATCAGTGCCCATCAGTGCCGTCTATCAATTGTCGTTCAACGTGTGACAGCGCTGAAAGCTGAAAATTGTCCTGGGCAAGAAGGGGCTTAAGTGACTGGTATTGAAGTGGTTAAACAAGGGTTTAGTAACCCTTTAAGGCCTGCGCTGTAGCTGTCTTTCAGCTATAGCGCGGATGGGAGGTGGTTAAAGCAGAATTCCAGTTTATACCTAACTAGACTTACAAATGCTCCCTTCCACCCTCCTAACATCTATGTTAACTAACCTGTGTAAAAAAAGATTATTATATTTACCTTTTTTATTTTGGAAACAGCATTTTTGAGTGGTACGGCTGTCTGCCCACTTACTGTATATTGGCCAATGAGAGTCCTGTTTTTAGAGAGGAACTTTTACACCACTGCGAATGCAGACTCTGGTATTTCATCATAAGCTTTCCCATGGGCCGGACGGCTCACTACATCTCTCTTTTAGAGGTTTTTGAGGTTTACAGGTGCAGCATTACCACTAGGGAGTAATAACAACTATGATCGTCAAATCTGACACATTAGCATTCAAGGTCCTGCAGAAGTGGCGTTGTCCACAAATTGTGTAGAACTAATCAAAGCCGCTATGCATTCTAGACGCTTAATCTTTGCTGTGTTGTTTTTACTTATACACATATTGCACTTATTTCTGCAAAACAATTTTATGGATAGTAATAGAAAGTTTTGTTTTTAATATCATTTTGGTAAATTTGAGATATTTAGTTTCCGGTGGATATTAATTATGTGTAAGCCTTTTTTAAATTAGTTGATTATATGGGACGGTGCCCTGGGCTGTCACTTTTGGAGGTTATGTTCCAGTTCCCCACCTTCTTTAAAAGTATAAATGGTTTCTTACCTATTTTCAGCTCAGGCTAGTTATGTCATGTGATCCCCCGTGTCAGCCAGTGACAGTTGCAGAGGAAAGGAGAGAGCTATTGACAATGACTGGTAAAGCCTGGAGCGGTGATGTCATCCATAGGCTTCTATGGCCCGTCTGTTGTCGGTGCTCCCTCTTCTCCTCTGCAACCACTGCTGGCTGAGAAGGGAGAGCTGGATTATGTGATTAATCCTGAGCAGCCTGAAAATAGGTAAGTATATCATCTTTTTTATACAAGTTATTTTTTATAGCTAGTTAGGTGTAAGCTAGGTGTCCGCTTTAATTGCATCAAAGAACGTAGTGTGCCTCGTCTGCAATAAAAAGGAAACCTTCTTGTTTACAAATTGTCAAATTTTGCTTACAATTCTGCATTACTGGTGAGGTATATAAAAGTGGCGGCTGGTGGTAATTTTTTTTGAGAGGGCGGCAAACAGTGCGCTCGCCTCTGGCTCTAATCAGGTGCTTAAAAAAACAAAACACAGCCGCTGTAATTCATGCTGTCGGCATCCTGAAAGGGGCCAGACGCATGAATAGGGGGTGGCGGCGGCGATGAAAAGGGGAGGCGGCGCCCGTGAGCCCCTGGTATATAATGTGTTAAAATGTGTATAGAGATGGCAATGCAAGTGTAGGACACGCAGGTTCACATTAACCACTTGCCGACCGCCTAACGACTATATACGTCAACAGAATGGCACGGGCAGGCAAAATCGGTACGTGATTGCCTTCCCACGGGCGGGGGGTCCGATCGGACCCCCCCCCGGTGCCAGCGGCGGTCGGCTTTGGTCTGGGAGCGTTCAGAGAGGAGGGGGAGGCCATCCGATCGTGGCCCCCCCTCGCGATCGCTCCCAGCCAATGAGAATCATCCCCTGCCTCTGTGTAGTACACAGAGGCAGAGGATGTGATGTCATCTCTCCTCGGCTTGGCAGTTTCCGTTCCGGCGCCGAGGAGAGAAGACATGTGAGTGAGTGCACAACACACACACATCACAGTAGAACATGCCAGGCACACTTTACACCCCCGATCCCCCCCGATCGCCCCCCGATCACCCCCCAATCACCCCCCCCCCCCCTGTCACACTGACACCAAGCAGTTTTTTTTTTTCCTAATTACTGCATGGTGTCAGTTTGTGACAGTTAGAAGTGGTAGGGCAGTTAGTGTTAGCCCCCTGTAGGTCTAGGGTACCCCCCTAACCCCCCCTAATAAAGTTTTAACCCCTTGATCACCCCCCGTCACCAGTGTCACTAAGCGATCATTTTTCTGATCACTGTATTAGTGTCGCTGTTGACGCTAGTTAGGGACGTAAATATTTAGGTTCGCCGTCAGCGTTTTATAGTGACAGGGACCCCCATATACTACCTAATAAATGTTTTAACCCTTGGATTGCCCCCTAGTTAACCCTTTCACCACTGATCACCGTATAACCGTTACGGGTGACGCTGGTTAGTTCGTTTATTTTTTATAGTGTCAGGGCACCCGCCGTTTATTACCGAATAAAGGTTTAGCCCCCTGATCGCCCGGCGGTGATATGCGTCGCCCCAGGCAGCGTCAGATTAGCGCCAGTACCGCTAACACCCACGCACGCAGCATACGCCTCCCTTAGTGGTATAGTACCTGAACGCATCAATATCTGATCCGATCAGATCTATACTGGCGTCCCCAGCAGTTTAGGGTTCCCAAAAACGCAGTGTTAGCGGGATCAACCCAGATACCTGCTAGCACCTGCGTTTTTCCCCTTCGCCCGGCCCAGCCTAGCCCACCCAAGTGCAGTATCCATCGATCACTGTCACTTACAAAACACTAAACGCATAACTGCAGCGTTCGCAGAGTCAGGCCTGATCCCTGCGATCGCTAACAGTTTTCTTGGTAGCGTTTTGGTGAACTGGCAAGCACCAGCCCCAAGCAGAATCAGGTTAGCACCAGTACCGCTAACACCCACGCATGCAGCATACACCTCCCTTAGTGGTATAGTATCTGAACGGATCAATATCGGATCCGATCAGATCTATACTGGCGTCCCCAGCAGTTTAGGGTTCCCTAAAATGCAGTGTTAGCGGGATCAGCCCAGATACCTGCTAGCACCTGCGTTTTGCCCCTCCGCCCGGCCCAGCCCAGCCCACCCAAGTGCAGCATCGATCGATCACTGTCACTTACAAAACACTAAACGCATAACTGCAGCGTTCGCAGAGTCAGGCCTGATCCCTGCTATCGCTAACAGTTTTTTGGTAGCGTTTTGGTGAACTGGCAAGCACCAGCCCCAGGCAGCGTCAGGTTAGTGCCAGTAGCGCTAACACCCACGCACGCACCGTACACCTCCCTTAGTGGTATAGTATCTGAACGGATCAATATATGATCCGATCAGATCTATACTGGCGTCCCCAGCAGTTTAGGGTTCCCAAAAACACAGTGTTAGCGGGACCAGCCCAGATACCTGCTAGGACCTGCGTTTTGCCCCTCCGCCCGGCCCGGCCCAGGCCACCCAAGTGCAGTATCAATCGATCACTGACACTTACAAAACACTAAACGCATAACTGCAGCGTTCGCAGAGTCAGGCCTGATCCCTGCGATCGCTAACAGTTTTTTTGGTAGTGTTTTGGTGAACTGGCAAGCACCAGTGGCCTAGTACACCACGGTCATAGTCAAACCAGCACTGCAGTAACACTTGGTGACGTGGCGAGTCCCATAAGTGCAGTTCAAGCTGGTGAGGTGGCAAGCACAAGTAGTGTCCCGCTGCCACCAAAAAGACAAACACAGGCCCGTCGTGCCCTGCTGCAATCGCCAATCCTATTTGGGAACCTTCTGCAGCACCCGTACTTCCCCCATTCACATCCCCAACCAAATGCAGTCGGCTGCATGAGAGGCATTTTCTTTATGTCCTCCCGAGTACCCCTACCCAACGAACCCCCCCAAAAAAGATGTTGTGTCTGCAGCAAGCGCGGATATAGGCGTGACACCCGCTATTATTGTCCCTCCTGTCCTGATAATCCTGGTCTTTGCATTGGTGAATGTTTTGAACGCTACCATACACTAGTTGAGTATTAGCGTATGGTACAGCATTCCACAGACTAGGCGCACTTTCACAGGGTCTCCCAAGATGCCATCGCATTTTGAGAGACCCGAACCTGGAACCGGTTACAGTTATAAAAGTTACAGTTACAAAAAAAAGTGTAAAAAAAAAAAAAACACAAACAAAAATAGAAAATAAAAAAAAATAGTTGTCGTTTTATTGTTCTCTCTCTCTCTCTATTCTCTCTATTGTTCTGTTCTTTTTTACTGTATTTTATTCTGCAATGTTTTATTGTTATTATGTTTTATCATGTTTGCTTTTCAGGTATGCAATTTTTTATACTTTACCGTTTACTGTGCTTTATTGTTAACCATTTTTTTGTCTTCAGGTACGCCATTCACGACTTTGAGTTATACCAGAATGATGCCTGCAGGTTTAGGTATCATCTTGGTATCATTCTTTTCAGCCAGCGGTCGGCTTTCATGTAAAAGCAATCCTGGCGGCTAATTAGCCTCTAGACTGCTTTTACAAGCAGTGGGAGGGAATGCCCCCCCCCCCACTGTCTTCCGTGTTTTTCTCTGGCTCTCCTGTCTCAACAGGGAACCTGAGAATGCAGTCAGTGATTCAGCCAGCTGACCATAGAGCTGATCAGAGACCAGAGTGGCTCCAAACATCTCTATGGCCTAAGAAACCGGGAGCTACGAGCATTTTATGACTTAGATTTCGCCGGATGTAAACAGCGCCACTGGGAAATTGGGGAAGCATTTTATCACACCGATCTTGGTGTGGTCAGATGCTTTGAGCGCAGAGGAGAAATCTAGGGTCTAATAGACCCCAATTTTTTCAAAAAAGAGTACCTGTCACTACCTATTGCTATCATAGGGGATATTTACATTCCCTGAGATAACAATAAAAAAGATTTAAAAAAAAAATGAAAGGAACAGTTTAAAAATAAGATAAAAAAGCAAAAAAAAAAAAAATAAAGAAAAAAAAAAAGCACCCCTGTCCCCCCTGCTCTCGCGCTAAGGCGAACGCAAGCGTCGGTCTGGCGAACGCAAGTGTCCCCCCGGCTCTCGCGCTAAGGCGAACGCAAGCGTCGGTCTGGCGTCAAATGTAAACAGCAATTGCACCATGCATGTGAGGTATCACCGTGAAGGTCAGATCGAGGGCAGTAATTTTAGCAGTAGACCTCCTCTGTAAATCTAAAGTGGTAACCTGTAAAGGCTTTTAAAGTCTTTTAAAAATGTATTCATTTTGTTGCCACTGCACGTTTGTGCGCAATTTTAAAGCATGTCATGTTTGGTATCCATGTACTCGGCCTAAGATCATCTTTTTTGTTTCATCAAACATTTGGGCAATATAGTGTGTTTTAGTGCATTAAAATTTAAAAAAGTGTGTTTTTTCCCCAAAAAATGCGTTTGAAAAATCGCTGCGCAAATACTGTGGGAAAAAAAAATGAAACACCCACCATTTTAATCTGTAGGGCATTTGCTTTAAAAAAATATATAATGTTTGGGGGTTCAAAGTAATTTTCTTGCAAAAAAAAATAATTTTTTCATGTAATCAAAAAGTGTCAGAAAGGGCTTTGTCTTCAAGTGGTTAGAAGAGTGGGTGATGTGTGACATAAGCTTCTAAATGTTGTGCATAAAATGCCAGGACAGTTCAACCCCCCCCCAAATGACCCCATTTTGGAAAGTAGACAGCCCAAGCTATTTGCTGAGAGGCATGTCGAGTCCATGGAATATTTTATATTGTGACAAGTTGCGGGAAAGAGACAAATTTTTTTTTTTTGCACAAAGTTGTCACTAAATGATATATTGCTCAAACATGCCATGGGAATATGTAAAATGACACCCCAAAATACATTCTGTTGCTTCTCCTGAGTATGGAGATACCACATGTGTGGGACTTTTTGGGAGCCTAGCCGCGCACGGGACCCCGAAAACCAAGCACCGCCTTCAGGCTTTCTAAGGGCGTAAATTTTTGATTTCACTCTTCACTGCCTATCACAGTTTCGGAGGCCATGGAATGCCCAGGTGGCAAAAAAAACCCCAAATGACCCCATTTTGGAAAGTAGACACCCCAAGCTATTTGCTGAGTGGTATAGTGAGTATTTCGCAGACCTCAATTTTTGTCACAAAGTTTTGAAAATTGAAAAAAGAAAAAAAACTTTTTTTCTTGTCTTTCTTCATTTTCAAAAACAAATGAGAGCTGCAAAATACTCACCATGCCTCTCAGCAAATAGCTTGGGGTGTCTACTTTCCAAAATGGGGTCATTTGGGGGGGGTTGTGCCACCTGGGCATTCCATGGCCTCCGAAACTGTGATAGGCAGTGAAGAGTGAAATCAAAAATTTACACCCTTAGAAATCCTGAAGGCGGTGATTGGTTTTCGGGGCCCCGTACGCAGCTAGGCTCCTAAAAAGTCCCACACATGTGGTATCCCCATACTCAGGAGAAGCAACTAAATGTATTTTGGGGTGCAATTCCACATATGCCCATGGCCTGTGTGAGCAATATATCATTTAGTGACAACTTTGTGCAAAAAAAAAATAAAATTGTCACTTTCCCGCAACTTTTGTCAAAATATAAAATATTCCATGGACTCAACATGCCTCAAAGCAAATAGCTTGGGGTGTCTACTTTCCAAAATGGGGTCATTTGGGGGGGGGGGGGGTTATGCCATCTGGGCATTTTATGGCCTTCAAAACTGTGATAGGTAGTGAGGAGTAATATCAAAAATTTATGCCCTTAGAAATCCTGAAGGCAGTGATTGGTTTTCGGGGCCCCATACGCGGCTAGGCTCCCAAAAAGTTCCACACATGTGGTATCCCCATACTCAGGAGAAGCAGCTAAATGTATTTTGGGGTGCAATTCCACATATGCCCATGGTCTGTGTGAGCAATATATCATTTAGTGACAACTTTTTGTAATTTTTTTTTTTTGTCATTATTCAATCACTTGGGACAAAAAAAATGAATATTCAATGGGCTCAACATGCCTCTGAGCAATTTCCTTGGGGTGTCTACTTTCCAACATGGGGTCATTTGTGGGGGTTTTGTACTGCCCTGCCATTTTAGCACCTCAAGAAACTACATAGGCAGTCATAAATTAAAGGCTGTGTAAATTCCAGAAAATGTACCCTAGTTTGTAGGCGCTATAACTTTTGCGCAAACCAATAAATATACACTTATTGACATTTTTGTTACCAAAGACATGTGGCCGAATACATTTCGCCTAAATGTATGACTAAAATTGAGTTTATTGGATTTTTATTAGAACAAAAATTAGAAAATATAATTTTTTTTCAAAATTTTCGGTCTTTTTCCGTGTATAGCGCAAAAAATAAAAACGGCAGAGGTGATCAAATACCATCAAAAGAAAGCTCTATTTGTGGGAAGAAAAGGACGCAAATTTCGTTTGGGTACAGCATTGCATGACCGCGCAATTAGCAGTTAAAACGACGCAGTGCCAAATTGTAAAAAGTGCTCTGGTCAGGAAGGGGGTAAATCCTTCCGGGGCTGAAGTGGTTAATATAGCCCTATTTAATATGGCAGCCCAAAGACAGTATCTGTGGGCATCCATTCATTTATTCATAAATGTTGTATGTACTGTAGATACCATAAAGATGAATGTGCAGCATATGTCAAAATGACTTCTTTAGTTTTGGCCAGAGCACTGAATGGATAAAACCTCTGTCAGGTTTTTATTACACGCTAGTAGATTCACCCTTTCTGTTTGTCCTTATGACTATTGTCACTGGGACAAAACAATAATGGAACTTATTAATATTATACAGGATTTATATAGTGCCAACAGTTTGCGCAGCACTTTACAACATGAGAGCAGACAGTACAGTTACAATACAATTCAATAGAGGAGGAATCGGAGGGCCCTGCTCGTTAGAGCTTACAATCTAGAAGGGAGGGTCAAGTGAAACAAAAGGTAATAACTGTTGGGAATGAGCTGATGATGAAAATACAGTTGTTTGGTGTGGGTAGGATAGGCTTCTCTGAAGAGGGTTTTCAGGGATTGTCTAAAAGCTAATAGAGTAGGAGATAATCGGACAGATTGGGGTAAGGAGTTCCATAGGATTGGAGAGGCTCTGGAAAAGTCCTGGAGTGTGCATGGGAGGTATTCCAATAGGGATAGCTGTTCTGGTGACAGCAACCTAAGAGGGGATTTCTCCTCACTTCCTACTATTGTTTTAGGACCAGACGTAAAGTGAAATCTCTTAAGAATAAAAAGAAACAAAAAAAAAGTTAGTGGCTGCAGTTAATTGCAGTGATCAATGCATGGAAAACAAAACCACTCACGTGGGTAATGTCTGTTTTAAGCCCAAAGTCAGGCAACCCAACAGCAAGGATTGAAACAACACAATATATATTGAAACCCAAATATTAACATTTGAACACCATGTGTGACTAAATAAATAAAATAAAAACCATATTTATCGGCGTATAACACGCACTTTTTTCCCCTTAAAATCAGGGGAAAGTCGCAGGTGCGTGTTATACGCCGATCCCATGCGATCCCGAGCTGCACAACTTCAAAATCGCCGACCGCGATTTGAAAATGGCGCCGCCGGCGCCTAAATACACAGAGCCGGTCCTCGGCTCTTTCCGGCGGCTCTCGTTCACTTTCTGCTCCACTCGTAGTCCCGAGCGGAGCTATCCGAACCTACTCGGCTAGGTTCGGATAGCTCCGCTCGGGACTACGAGTGGAGCCGAAAGTGAACGAGAGCCGCCGGAAAGAGCCGAGGACTGGCTCTGTGTATTTCGGCGCCGGTGGAGCCATTTTCAAATCGCGGTCGGCGATTTTGAAGACAGGGGATCGAAGGCTGCACTGGGGCAAGGCTGCACTGGGCAAGGCTGCACTGGGCAAGGCTGCACTGACAAGGCTGCACTGACAAGGCTGCACTGACATGGCTGCACTGACATGGCTGCACTGACAAGGCTGCACTGACATGGCTGCACTGACAAGGCTGCACTGGTAAAGGCTGCACTGACAAGGCTGCACTGACATGGCTGCACTGGGGCAAGGCTGCACTGAGAAGGCTGCAATGATGGGCATTTAAATGTAAGTTTTTTTCCCT
Organism: Lithobates septentrionalis; assembly: GCA_037952835.1. Classification (NCBI taxonomy): domain Eukaryota; kingdom Metazoa; phylum Chordata; class Amphibia; order Anura; family Ranidae; genus Lithobates; species Lithobates septentrionalis. The sequence goes on along the minus strand of JBBDGP010000201.1, from coordinate 1,165,540 downwards.
TCAACTTCCCTCCTAAAAGTTTTTTTTCCTTAAAATTCCGTCCTAAATTCGGGTGCGTGTTATACGCCGGTGCGTGTTATACGCCGATAAATACGGTACTTAATAAAAAAATCTGTGAATATTGTGACTGTAATGTAAAAGTCCTTAGAACAAATGAATCCTCACAAAGTGATAAAAAAGATGAGTCAGTGACTGATAGTGACTTCAATAAAAAAGTCCTTAAAACAGATGATTCCACCAGTAGTGATTGAAGGCTTAATCAGCAAACACCCAGTGAAAAGGATCCGCCACCTATAATGATGTACGCTTACCAGAGGTAAGCTTTATTCAAGCTTATGTTAGAAATCCACTCTGCAGGGACACCACCATCGGTCTCAGCACAGGGGGAGGACAACCCGGAACTCTCCGTCCAAAGAAACCAAAACTTAGCAGGAGGAACCCAGGGAAATGAAAGACACATCCTCCATAGTGTGAATCCGCATAGACAATTTATTAAATAAAAGTAATTGCACTTACATGGAAAGAATGAATTAAAAGCATGTATCGTAGGACAGCCGGCCGGCCTGCATGCACCCGTTCACAGTGGGATAGAAACAATGACGTCAGCGCGTCTGCCTTTGGAAGCCTTTGTGCCATATGCCCCCCCCCCCCCACAGCCTGGCAATGTTAAACATTTCCCTGGTGGCCTTAATGGTCCCCCGGGGAGATTTAGACAAGGACCTCAGCAGTCCCCTGCAAGACGGGGTGGTGGAGGGAAGCGAGGTACTACATCCAATTATCCGCCCACATTCCCACGACGTTCTCGTGGGATGGGCGGTTCCCATCAGGGGGGACGTGGTAGAGGTGGTGGTCATGGCAATGGTGGATCCTTGTTGGCCCCACAGTTTGGTGATAGGCCATATGACCATTATAATACCTATGGGGATTATCCGCCCTCTCCTAGGGCTTTTGATTTTGGACCGTACCCTGATCGCAATTACGGCCCTAATCAAGGCTTTAAGCATGATTATTATGACGGGCAGGTGCGTGGTTTTCAAAATCCTGGATTTTTGAACAATAGAAGAGGTTATCCTGATTATAATATCAGTACCTCCAATCAGTTCTATCCCCTCAGTGATCTTGAGGGACCCTTGCCCCATTCCAATTCAAGGTATGATCAAAATGGAGGTGCTTTACAGCCTACCCCCACATTGAGGGGATCCACCGTTGATGATGGCAATCTGGGCCCTTTGGGTTCTAGTTACCAACAGTGGGGTTTTCACAGGCCAAGTCAGGGCACCAAAAGGTCGGCAGACCAAAGAGAGGATCTAGAGGGGGGTGGCGATTGCGAGCTAAAAAGGAAAAAACGTAACTACTGACGGGATATTCAACTTGAGTTCAGTCACGTTAAGTGATTCCGAAAAAACCCTGCTCAACAAGGGTCTTAAATTTGCACCTCCTTGGGGTTTGGATAAATTCCAGACCTATATAGACATACATAAATTTGTATGTAAAATTAATATCAAAAGATATATGGCCTCCTACCCCATTTCAAATACTGTGACCAGCTCTAGTGAGTACCGCCATTCGGGGTTGGCGATTGTGTCTCAATTAAACACCCCTGGTACTATGGCCCCCTCTTTGAGGGTGTTTAGGGACCTAATGCTTAGGGATTTGGAACAACTACCCCTGAGAAAAATACATTTCAATAAGGATTTGAAGTCTGGTTTAAATTCTTTATGTGAGAATAAGAACCTAGTAATTAGACCTGCTGACAAAGGGGGGGGGCATCATCGTCTTAGATAAGAAGGACTATCTTGCTGAGATGTCCAAGATATTAGGGGACCGAGATACATATACCCCCCTCAGATCGGACCCCAAGGCTCAGTATAAGAAAGAGCTTGAAGCAATTGTCCAATATGGTTTTGATCAAGGTATTCTGAATGGTAAGGAGAAATCTTATTTGGTACCCAGGGCTCCACGTACCCCGGTGATTTATTATCTGCCGAAAATCCATAAGCATCCTACCTGCCCCCCGGGACGCCCCATTGTTAGTGGCATTGATTCCATCTCATCCCGGGTGGGCAGGTATATATCGATTTCTTCCTACAACCATTGGTCACTAAGATGCCGTCACATTTGAAAGACTCCCGCCATGTGATTACTTTACTCTCCAATTTTACCCCCAATTCAAGGTGGTGGCTGGTGACAGCTGATGTCACCTCATTATACAAGGTGATACCGCACAATTTGGGGTTATTCGCGGTGGAATATTATTTGAGGCGTGATTCCACATTATTTGACGAACAGATTTGTTTCATCATGCAATTACTTTATTTTGTAGCCACCCGGAAATACTTTTGGTTTGGGGGTCAGTTTTATAGACAGGATAGAGGAGTTGCTTTGGGGGCTAAATACGCCCCCAGTTTGGCGAACCTTTTTATGGCCCTATGGGAGGAGGATGCCATCTATGCCCACCAGAGACCCCAGGTGGTCTTGTGGGCTAGATACATAGATGACATCCTCCTCCTGTGGAATGGAGATCGCCACGATTTAGACTCCTTTATGAGTGAGTTGAATGACAATAATCAGGGTATACGACTCTCTTATGAGGCAAGCCAAACTGAGATTAATTTCTTAGATCTCAAGATTGGAATTAGAGATGGACAATTTACTACAGCAACTTTCTTTAAAAATACGGACCGTAACTCTTACATATCCACCGATAGTTGCCATCATGAAGCCTGGCTAAAGTCAGTGCCGAAAAGCAAACTCATACGCCTGAAACGTAATTGCTCCGACCATGAGGAGTTTTTGGCTCAGGCTGATGTCCTAATAAGACATTTTCTTGAGAAAGGTTACCCTGAGGCGTCTCTTAAAACCACATTGGATGAGGTTACTACTCTCGATAGGGGTATTCTGCTTAAGAATAAAGCTCCCAATATGGATAGGGTACCGTCTGTTCCATTTATTACCCCCTATTCCTTACAACACAGGAATGTGGCGAAGCTGGTTAGGAAATATTGGCATGTTCTTAGAAACGTTCTTAGAAATCATATATTGGGTACCATTCTTCCAGTCAAACCACAAATGGTGTATAAAGGTGCCCCTTCACTCAGAGGGAGAGTGGCCCCTAATATTCTTGATCCTCCTCCTATTAAGAGGGTTTTTTTGAGTACATGACGGGTTTCTACCAGTGTAAAAAATGTATGGTATGTTCCCTGAGTGGATGTACGCATAGAAGAACACATAAGTTTACCTCTACCAGTACTTCGGTGGAATTTGAAAGTAAATAATTCATTACGTGTTCTACTGAACGCGTGGTATATCTCTTGCAATGTCCTTGCGGATTGCAATACGTAGGGAGGACTAAACGTCCTCTTTCTGTAAGGCTTAACGAACATGTAACCAACATCCTGACAGGTTTCCCTAAGCACCCGGTCTTTAGACATTATCTGGAGACACATAATCAAGACTAGGGATGAGCTTCGTGTTCGAGTCGAACCCATGTTCGACTCGAACATCGGCTGTTCGACTGTCCATCGAATTGCGAACGATATGGGCCGTTCGCGCCAAATTCGTGTGGCGCGTCACGGCCCATAATTCACTGCGGCATCGCAGTGCATTGCTGGCTGATGATTGGCCAAGCATGCACTATGACCCGCATGCTTGGCCAATCACAGCGCCGTCAGTAGAGAGAGCTGTAATTGGCCAAAGCCAGGATGGCTTTGGCCAATTATGGCTCAGGGGATTTAGTACACGCCCCACACTATATAAGGCCGCCTGCACGGCGGCCCTGTGTAGTGTGTGTTCCGGTGTGCTGAGAGATAGAGAGAGAGAGAGACAGTGTCATTTGATTTGAGTTAGATAGATTAGGCAGAACAGTCAGTCAGTTAGCTGCACTTACAGTGTATTGTGTATATATATGCATCCCAGGTGTTGCATATATTTATATACACTGTATTCAGTTTAGCTAGATCCGTTCCTGTTATCTTCTATCTAGACTATTTACATTTAGTGCAGTGCGTCCTGCTCACAGTGTTCAGCTAGATCCGTTCCTGTTATCTTCTAGACTATTTACATTTAGTGCAGTGCGTCCTGCTCACAGTGTTCAGCTAGATCCGTTCCTGCTATTTACATTTAGTGCAGTGCGTCCTGCTCACAGTGTTCAGCTAGATCCGTTCCTGCTATTTACATTTAGTGCAGTGCGTCCTGCTCACAGTGTTCAGCTAGATCCGTTCCTGCTATTTACATTTAGTGCTGGGAGTCCTGCTCACAGTGTTCAGCTAGATCCGTTCCTGTTATCTTCTAGACTATTTACATTTAGTGCAGTGCGTCCTGCTCACAGTGTTCAGCTAGATCCGTTCCTGTTATCTTCTAGACTATTTACATTTAGTGCAGTGCGTCCTGCTCACAGTGTTCAGCTAGATCCGTTCCTGCTATTTACATTTAGTGCAGTGCGTCCTGCTCACAGTGTTCAGCTAGATCCGTTCCTGCTATTTACATTTAGTGCAGTGCGTCCTGCTCACAGTGTTCAGCTAGATCCGTTCCTGCTATTTACATTTAGTGCAGTGCGTCCTGCTCACAGTGTTCAGCTAGATCCGTTCCTGTTATCTTCTAGACTATTTACATTTAGTGCAGTGCGTCCTGCTCACAGTGTTCAGCTAGATCTGTTCCTGTTATCTTCTAGACTATTTACATTTAGTGCAGTGCGTCCTGCTCACAGTGTTCAGCTAGATCCGTTCCTGTTATCTTCTAGACTATTTACATTTAGTGCAGTGCGTCCTGCTCACAGTGTTCAGCTAGATCCGTTCCTGTTATCTTCTAGACTATTTACATTGAGTGCAGTGCGTCCTGCTCACAATGTTCAGCTAGATCCGTTCCTGTTATCTTCCTACTGACAGGCAGGCTTGTCTGGTTACAGAATATAAAGCTACCTGAAGAAAATTACAGGTGTTCTATTTGATGCTATTAGTACCACGGTCAGGCAGCTAGACTATTTACATTTAGTGCAGTGCGTCCTGCTCACAGTGTTCAGCTAGATCTGTTCCTGTTATCTTCCTACTGACAGGCAGGCTTGTCTGGTTACAGTATATAAAGCTACCTGAAGAAAATTACAGGTGTTCTATTTGATCCTATTAGTACCACGGTCAGGCAGCTAGACTATTTACATTTAGTACAGTGCGTCCTGCTCACAGTGTTCAGCTAGATCCGTTCCTGTTATCTTCCTACTGACAGGCAGGCTTGTCTGGTTACAGTATATAAAGCTACCTGAAGAAAATTACAGGTGTTCTATTTGATCCTATTAGTACCACGGTCAGGCAGCTAGACTATTTACATTTAGTACAGTGCGTCCTGCTCACAGTGTTCAGCTAGATCCGTTCCTGTTATCTTCCTACTGACAGGCAGGCTTGTCTGGTTACAGTATATAAAGCTACCTGAAGAAAATTACAGGTGTTCTATTTGATCCTATTAGTACCACGGTCAGGCAGCTAGACTATTTACATTTAGTACAGTGCGTCCTGCTCACAGTGTTCAGCTAGATCCGTTCCTGTTATCTTCCTACTGACAGGCAGGCTTGTCTGGTTACAGTATATAAAGCTACCTGAAGAAAATTACAGGTGTTCTATCCCAGCTTAGTGCAGCTACAGGCCATTAGTATGTCTGGAAGGCCAAGAAGGAGAGGCAGACAGTCACAAGCCAATAAGAGAGGGCAAGCAGGCTCTGTGTCTAGTGCTGGTCGTGGAGACGGTGCATCCTCATCAGCACGTGGCCATGGGACACGCTTGGCCTTTTTTTCGGCAGCTGGCCGTGTTGAGCCACAACATGCGGAAGACTTGGTCGAGTGGATGACCAAGCCGTCCTCATCCTCCTCATCCTCTCTCACCCATGCCCAGGGTGCTTTGTCTGGCAAAGCAGCGGCCTCTTCCCTCAGCTCAATGTCATCAGTGACTCCTTCCCTAGCTCCACCATGTCCTCCTGAGGATTCCCTCGAACTGTTTGACCACAGTGTTGGGTACATGCTCCAGGAGGATGCCCAGCGTTTGGAAGGCTCTGATGATGATACTGAGCTCGATGAAGGCAGTAACATGAGCACGGACAGAGAGGGTGCCCAAGAAGGACAGCAATCTGGCAGTCATGCTCCCCCTGCTGCAGCATACTGCCAGGTTTGCTCCAGTGATGAGGAGGGAGGGGATGATGAGGTCACTGACTCAACGTGGGTGCCTGATAGGAGAGAGGAGGAGGAGGAGGAGGAGGAGGAGGAGGCGGCACATCACCAACGAGGCAGGATGCCCTCCAGGGGCCAGCCTAAGGGCAGCACATTGACTGCATCACACCCCAAAGCTCCACATGTGCAGGGCGCTGCAGTCTCTGCGCGTTATTCAAAAAGTTCTTTGGTGTGGGCCTTTTTTGAGACGAGTGCATCAGATCGCACCGCTGCTATTTGCAACATATGTCTCAAGCATATCTCGCGTGGCCAAAACATCTCCCGCTTGGGTACCACATGCTTGACCAGACATATGTTGACCTGCCATGCAGTTCGTTGGCAAGCGTATCTAAAAGACCCACACCAAAGAACAAAGAGGATCTCTCCTTGCTCCTCATCAGCTGAGATTTCCAACCCCACTAGACCTTCAGTCCTCTCTGAGACCTGCAGTGAGAGGAATGAAGGTGTAGAATTAGGTGTGTCACAGCCAAGTACTTGTGGGCAATCTGCTTTTGGTACACCGACGTCAGATTGTACCAGGCAAATTTCCCTGCCCCAGCTGCTGCACCACCGAAAGAAGTTTGCTCCCAGCCATCCACATGCCCAGCGGTTGAATGCTAGCTTGGCAAAATTGCTAGCACTTCAACTGCTGCCTTTTCAGTTGGTAGACTCTGCCCCCTTCTGTGAGTTTGTGGAATGTGCGGTTCCTCAGTGGCAGGTACCCAAACGCCACTTTTTCTCACGGAAGGCGATTCCGGCTCTCTACCGGCATGTGGAAGGCAATGTCCATGCCTCGCTGGACAGGGCGGTCAGCGGTAAGGTGCATATTACCGCTGACTCATGGTCCAGCAGGCATGGACAGGGACGTTACCTAAGTTTCACGGCGCATTGGGTGACTCTGCTGGCAGCTGGGAAGGATGCAGGACAAGGTGCAGTAGTGTTGGAGGTTGTTCCGCCACCACGCCTCCAAAATGCTGATTGTGACACACCTCTCTCCTCCACCCCCTCCTCTTCTTCTTCCTCCATGGCCTCTTCCTCGGAACCAGCGGTGCTCCGTAGGCGTTCAAGGGGCTACGCAAGTACGCAGGCCAAAAGATGCCATGCGGTGCTGGAGCTGGTGTGCTTGGGGGAAAGGAGCCACACTGGGGCAGAGGTTCTGTCAGCTCTGCAGGGGCAGGTTCAGAGGTGGTTGACGCCATGCCAACTTAAGGCAGGAATGGTGGTTTGCGACAATGGCACCAACCTCTCTGCCCTCCGACAGGGACAAATGACCCATGTGCCCTGTTTGGCTCACGTCCTTAACTTGGTGGTGCAGCGGTTCTTGGGCAGGTACCCGGGCTTACAGGATGTCCTGAGGCAGGCCAGGAAAGTCTGTGTGCATTTCCGCCGGTCATATAATGCCAGTGCTCGGCTGACGGACCTCCAAAAGGAGTTTAACCTGCCCAAGAACCGCCTAATCTGTGACATGCCCACCAGGTGGAACTCAACGTTGGCCATGCTGCAGCGGCTGCACACGCAGCAGAGGGCCATCAATGAGTACCTGTGCGACTATGGCACCAGGACAGGGTCAGGGGAGCTTGGTTTTTTTTCCCCACGCCAGTGGGCCATGATCAGGGATGCATGCACTGTCCTGTCACCATTCGAGGAGGCCACGAGGATGGTGAGCACTGACAGTGCATGCATCAGTGACACTGTCCCCCTTGTCCACCTGTTGGAGCACACGCTGCGTGTAATAATGGACAGGGCACTTGAGGCAGAACAGAGGCAGGAAGAGGAGGACTTCCTTAGCTCTCAAGGCCCCCTTTATCCAGACAGTGTTCCTGCGTGCCCGCCGATCACACAGGAAGAGGAGGAGGAGGAGGAGGAGGAAGATTGTGTCAGTATGGAGGTGGAGCCTGGCACTCAGCATCAGCAGCAGTCTTTAAGGGATCAGTCCCAAGGAACACATGGACTTGTATGTGGCTGGGAGGAGGTGGCTGCGGACGTTGTTGTCCTTAGTGACCCAGAGGACTCCGGACCGAATGCCTCAGCAAACCTACGCTGCATGGCCTCCCTGATCCTGCAAAGCCTGCGTAAGGATCCTCGTATTCGTGGTATCAAGGAGAAGGACCAACACTGGCTGGCAACCCTCCTTGATCCACGTTACAAGGGTAAGGTTGCGGACCTTATCTTGCCATCGCAGAGGGAGCAGAGGATGAAACATCTTCGGGAGGCCTTGCAGAAAGGTCTGTGCAACGCGTTCCCAGAGACTGGGAGGTTACAAACTCCTGTTTCTGGACAACGTGTTGCTGAGGCTTCGGTCAGTCAAAGAAGGAGCGGTGGAGAAGGTGGCCGTCTGACCGATGCGTTCAGACAATTTTTTGGTCCGCAGCCCCAAGGTATGATCGGTTCCAGCAACCATCGCCAGCGTCTGTTTTACATGGTGCAGGAATACCTAGGGGCAAGATCAGACTTGGACACCTTTCCCACCGAAAATCCTCTGGGTTACTGGGTCTTGAGGATGGATCACTGGCCAGAGCTTGCACAGTATGCAATTGAGCTACTGGCCTGTCCTGCATCCAGCGTTCTTTCGGAACGCACATTCAGTGCTGCTGGAGGCGTGGTAACCGATCACAGCGTGCGTCTGTCCACCGACTCGATCGATCGGCTGACCTTCATAAAAATGAATCAGTCTTGGATCACCACCAGCTACCAAGCACCTGATGCTGATGTAACCGAATAATTTTTTTTGAAATCTCAGATCCCTTCAAAGACTGCCTATGCTGATGCTGAGTGACTATCCCTGAGTAATTATCCTCTTCCTCCTCAATCATCACGCTGATAGCTTGTAAGAACATTTTTGGTTCTGGGCGCCACCACCAGTGCCTAAGGCCCAATTTTTCAGCCCCTGTTTAACAGGGGCGTGTAATTACAATTTTTGATGTAATACTTTGCAGCAGGGCTTGTTCCTGCATTCCAACTAGAGTGTCTGTGAGGGGTTGCAGTGTTGTGGCACCAGCACCAGTGCCTAAGGCCCAATTTTTCTGCCCCTGTCTAACAGGGGCGTGTAATTACAATTTTTGAAGCAATACTTTGCAGCAGGGCTCGTTCCTGCGTTCCAACTAGAGTGTCTGTGAGGGGTTGCAGTGTTGTGGCACCAGCACCAGTGCCTAAGGCCTAATTTTTCAGCTCCTGTTCAACAGGGGCATGTAATTACAATTCTTGATCTAATATTTCACAGCAGGGCCCTGTGAGGGCTTACAGTGTTGTGGCCACAGCAACACCTAAGGCCCAAATTTCTGCTGAGTATATAGGGCAGGACCCTACTTTCAAACATCTAACTTACAAACGACTCCTACTTGCAAACGGAAGGAGACAACAGGAAGTGAGATGAAATCTACCCCTAGGAAGGGAAATTCTCTCCTGTAAGAGTTAATATGGGAAAACAATTTCTCCTTTCCACTGATGCTTTCCAATCCTTGTTCCACAAAAAAACCCAAATTTTCAAAAACATTTTTCATTGGGACAAAAAAGTGAGGTGAAATCTTCTGAAGAGGAGGAAAGACAGCAAAACAAATGTCACAGGGGTGATAACCCTTCCCTATGTTTTCCAAAAAGCTTAAAAAAGATTTTTTGGCTGGAGCTAAACACGTTAAAAATGTTCAAAATTACAAACAGATTCTACTTAACAACAAACCTAGAGTCCCTGTCTTGTTTGCACCGCCTGTATACTGCTGTTCAGAGTATATAGGGCCTGGTGGCCCCACACCTTTCCTTATTTTAATTTGGGTGCGGGGTTCCCCTTAATATCCATACAAGACCCAAAGGGCCTGGTAATGGACTGGGGGGTACCCATGCCGTTTGTCTCACTGATTTTCATCCATATTGCCATGACCCGACATGACATTAAACCCGCAAGCAGTTTTAAATGAGATTTTTTCCTTTAAAAATGACATTTGGTGCAGGGACTGTTCTAAACATGGGAAACACGCGTCACTTTACAGGCATACTATAGACACCCCCCAGGTACGATATTTAAAGGAATATTTCACTTTTTTTTTTTTACTTTAAGCATCATTAAAATCACTGCTCCCGAAAAAACAGCCGTTTTTAAAAGTTTTTTTGCATTGATACATGTCCCCTGGGGTAGGACCCGGGTCCCCAAACCCTTTTTAGGACAATACCATGCAAATTAGCCTTTAAAATGAGCACTTTTGATTTCGAACGTTCGAGTCCCATAGACGTCAATGGGGTTCTAACGTTCGTGCGAACTTTCGGTCCGTTCGCGGGTTCTGGTGCGAACCGAACCGGGGGGTGTTCGGCTCATCCCTAATCAAGACCCCAGTAAGACCATTTTTTTGGGGATCGATAGATATACTACACCTTGGAGGGGGGGCTCCCTTCTAAGGGGGATTTCTAGACTTGAGATGGCCTGGATATACAAATTAAGGTGCTATACTCCATTTGGGCTCAACGTTGAGGTAGACCTTAATGCCTTCCTAGACAATTCATGAATTTACATTTTTCATACTACACATATTGGGATGTGAGGGTTATATGACTATAAAGAGGAACCTAAACACAATATGTGACTATTAGCCACTGGCGGTTTAACTTTGAATTTATTGCTTTGTTGTGAACCCGCTTTGAACCTCTGGAGGCCTGGTTTTAATAGTATCAAGCTATTGTTAATTAGCCATTAGTGGTTTTATTTTAAATTATTTCTTTGTTACAAACTTCTATTGGCATAACCTTTAGTGTCATGATCGTTAATTTTGGTTTTGGGGTTCACACACCCCTGTGGTGGAGTACTTATGTGTTTTTTTAGTATCTGATTTTACTTCATTAATTAATATTTATTGTGTGGAATGCGTAGTTGTTCTATTAGTAATTTGGGAAGGCACATCATATGCATGAGGCCTTTTCGTCCTCCTTATTATTTTTATAATAATTGTTTGGTAAATTTTACTCATGGAGGCATATTTATTGTATGAGGCTTTTAAGCCTCCCCCTTTTTTATAGTTGGAATATATTATTCCGGTGGTATATGATATCAATTGAGCTTTATTATAGAGTGGTATATGACTCTAGGAATATCATAATTAAATTTGCCTTCATTGACATCCTTAGGAGATGGTGTGTGCCATTAAGGGACACATGTATTTCAACATTCCCCACTAGATGGCGTTTTTTGATTATTTATTCTTATTTTTATGAATATATTCCTTAAATGATGTTTTAGAATTAGTTATTTTTATAGGATGGTTATTATTTTGGTAACATTATTCTGTGCAATCTATTTAGTGTTGCCCACTATTAATACATTTAGGGATATATACATATGTTTCCTGTCTCTCCAGTGATCGAGTAGTGTCATCATTTGAGCGCTGGAGTGAGGTTTGGTTCTATGTATATTAATTCCTGGTTTCCTGTAAGATAGGGTTGATTAGCGTCATTATTCAAATGCTGGAGTGAGGCTTGGTTTTATCTATAATACTTCCTGGTTTCCTGGAAGATAGGATGTGGCCACCAGAGTTTCAGAACGAGGTGTGGTTTTACACTTGTATTAAAGGAGCGATGAGTCAGTGCGTCGCCCGTTCCTATGACAACGTCCAATAGGACGAAACGTACGTCGGAAGGCAGACGCGCTGACGTCATCGTTTCTATCCCACTGTGAACGGGTGCATGCAGGCCGGCCAGCTGTCCTACGATACATGCTTTTAATTTGTTCTTTCCATGTAAGTGCAATTACTTTTATTTAATAAATTGTCTATGCGGATTCAAAAAAAAAAAAAAATAAGGAAGGCAGACGCGCTGACGTCATCGTTTCTATCCCACTGTGAATGGGTGCATGCAGGCCGGCCGGCTGTCCTACGATACATGCTTTTAATTCGTTCTTTCCATGTAAGTGCAATTACTTTTATTTAACCACTTCAGCCCCGGAAGGATTTACCCCCTTCCTGACCAGAGCGTTTTTTGCGTCGCTTTAACTGACAATTGCGCGGTCATGCGACGTGGCTCCCAAACAAAATTGACGTCCTTTTTTTCCCACAAATAGAGCTTTCTTTTAGTGGTATTTGATCGCCTCTGCGATTTTTATTTTTTGCGCTATGAACAAAATAAGAGCGACAATTTTGAAAAAAACGCATTATTTTTTACATTTTGCTATAATAAATATCCCCCAAAAATATATAAAAAAAACATTTTTTTCTTCAGTTTAGGCCGATCGTATTCTTCTACATATTTTTGGTAAAAAAAATCGCAATAAGCGTTTATTAATTGGTTTGCGCAAACGTTATAGTGTTTACTAAATAGGGGATAGTTTTATGGCATTTTTATTAATAATTTTTTTTTACTAGTAATGGCGGCGATCAGCAATTTTTATTGTGACTGCGACGTTATGACTGACATGTCGGACATTTTTGACACATTTTTGGGACCATTGTCATTTATACAGCGATCAGTGCGATTAAAAATGCACGGATTACTGTGTAAATGACACTGGCAGTGAAGGGGTTAACCACTAGGGGGTGGGGAGGGGCTAAGTGTGTCCTAGGGAGTGATTACTAACTGTAGGGGGATGGGCTGTGTGGGTGACGTCACTGATCTCTGCTCCGATGACAGGGAGCAGAGATCGAGTGACACTTGTCACTAGGCAGAACGGGGAGATGCTGTTTACAACGGCATCTCCCCGTTCATCCGCTCCGTGAGGCGATCGCAGGTATCCCCGCGGTGATCGAGTCCCGATTCACGGAGCTCCCGGCCGGCACGCGCGCATGCCGCCGCCGGCGTGCACGCAATGGCACGGCGGGAAATTCAAATGGACGTACAGGTACGCCCATTTGCCCAGCCGTGCCGCTCTGCCGATGTACATCAGCGTGCGCCGGTCGGGAAGCGGTTAATAAATTGTCTATGAGGATTCACACTATGGAGGATGTGTCTTTCATTTCCCTGGGTTCCTCCTGCTAAGTTTTGGTTTCTTTGGACGGAGAGTTCCGGGTTGTCCTCCCCCTGTGCTGAGACCGATGGTGGTGTCCCTGCAGAGTGGATTTCTAACATAAGCTTGAATAAAGCTTACCTCTGGTAAGCGTACATCATTATAGGTGGCGGATCCTTTTCACTGGGTGTTTTCTGATTAAGCCTTCAATCACTACTAGTGGAATCATCTGTTTTAAGGACTTTTTTTATTGAAGTCACTATCAGTCACTGACTCATCTTTTTTATCACTTTTGAGGATTCATTTGTTCTAAGGACTTTTACATTACAGTCACAATATTCACCGATTTTTTATTAAGTATTTATTTTATTTATTTATTTATTTTATTTATTTAGTCACACATGGTGTTCAAATGTTAATATTTGGGTTTCAATATATTGTGTTGTTTCAATCCTGGCACAATTTGTGAGATATTTTGATAATGGTAATTTTACCTAGATATAGATTATTCACGATTATATAAAATATCTCTTCACTAGCGCGGTTCTGTTAATTATTCTAATTTATGTGATTTTGGTACCTACAAATTAGAACTGCAGCTTGGGGTTATAGGGAAGCGCAGTAATTTTGTATTTTTTAACCCAACAGCAAGGCTTTCGACAAGCTAAACTAACTTTTTTTTTTTTTTTAGAAAAGCGTGATCTTACATATAATTTTAGGGTTCACAAAAATCTGGGGGTGTGTATCTGCATGCAGCCTGCTGTAAGACTAAACTCCAAAATGTCAGATAAATTCAATGCAGAGGGTCTGGCTTGATTCCTACAAGAACTGATTACAGCTATTTTATCGGCAAAGGTTCACAGCACACAATGCATTCATTCAGCTGTTTAAGGCTTACTTCGGACACCAGTGGAATACCGTTTATGTAGTTATGAGCGACAATCTTTGGAACAAACTTGCCAGAAAAATAATATAAGTATCAATAGGTGAAAGGATTGTGTTATGTACAAATTAAGAAATATCTAAACTTACTCAATTTTTTTAAGTTGGTAAAAATTATTTTCCAAATGTATTTGATATATGTTTGAAGGTTTTTATATAATAATAATACAATAATATGGTTTTTCAAAAAAGGAATAAAAAAAGGTCTCCTAAAACAGGCTTTCAAAGCAAATTAACATTCATTATTTATAAAGTGTTACAAATGTAATATTATTAAAACAGCATCAAATGTAAATGTAAACATCTTCTTTTTTTTTTTTTTTAAAGAAAAAAATGCTTCTTTGTCAGCTAACAAAGCAAACTGAAACACACACATGTAACATACAATATATCTGTAAATAATTTTTTTTAAAAGCCTTTTAGGAAAGTAATTTACAGTTTAAAGTGTGAACTTTTGAAGATAGATTCCCCACATCTAGCTCTAAAAAGATTTTCTGAAAAACTTCAAAGGTATATTTTAGGTTTTTAGGGTAGCTCAGGTTAAAAGCATGAGTCCCATAATCATTCTTTCTGATATAAAATGAGAGTGCTATGTGAAAAAATACACTATAGCAATATGCTTGTTTTTGCTGCACAAATGCAGCACAAACCTATGGTATATTTGGTTTTGAAATGTAATAACACAGTGCAATGTGGGTAGGGCTTAAGGTCACATAATCTAAAATTGCAATAACTACAAAACCGAATGGCAGAAACATACATTTTTGTGGCACAAAACAGTTTTTAATTTTAACAGCCGGCGGTCCCTCACCCTGCCAAATGCAGTAAGCGCAAACTCTGCGTGCACACAAGTGAGTTGTCTCAATAGGTGTATACAACGGACGTATGTCCATTCATTATAAATATATTAATCGGCAAATAAAATAAACATTTTTGATGGTATGTTAAGCAACATTTAAAGCATGTGAACGATAATTTGATCAATGTTCATTCTATACCTTTCAATGCCATTGCATGGCTTTGTAGTAACTTGGAAAAATTCTTGTCACTGGTGGCGCTCTTTATTCTTGATGGGCCTCAAATGTATGAGAACTGCCTTGTGCAGGTTTTCAAAGTTACAAAAGACATCAAACTCAAATATATAGCATCAAAACTCGTGGTTGCACGTTTGGCAAACATCTGCTTCCCACAATTTCAGTCAAATAAAAAGATAATTTTTTGAAGTAAATGTAACTCAATTAGAATATGGAAATGCACATACCTTAAAAGTTTTGTCTAGATTACTCAATATTATACATTATTTTTGTAAATGAAAAAGTGTGTTTTAAGAACTAATGAAAATTAAGTAAGGTACTTAAAATATCAAAGTAAAATAATTAACATGTATTTATTTGTTGAAAATGATAACATTTTTATGTTAAAATTGCAAGCCAACAGAATCATTTTTATAAGTGTAGATTGCATTCAACTGGAAGTTTATGTAGTGCCCAGCTGGTTGAAGTAGCTATGTGCATAGCCAGCTTTAAGGATTACATCTTTTCCAAGAAGTCAGATAGATATGTAGTTAGCAACATTGTAGTAGATAGGGGCATAGATCGAAATCATAGAACCCATATCAAATTTTTAATGGGGTCCCACATAGCAGACAAAAGCAGCTCTGATGTACAACCACAGGCTTTGAGCTATAGAAGTACATACATACATACAAATGTATACTGTTGGTTGTAAGGTATTTAAATAACAGCTTAAAAAATGGATGATGATTGGAATGAAGATGCAATATAGCTAATATGTGACCTGAAAACCTCTTTAATATATTTTGTAAAATGAAAAACAAACATACAAAAAAGAAGATGTTACACTTGCTTGCAACCTAAATGTTACATTTGTAATGCTCCCCTTAAACTGGTAGTCAACAGGAGGAAAAATACTCCTTAACATTGGTGGGCAGAGGGAGGAAGAATGCCCCCTTGAATTGGTGGTTAGCAGGAGGAAGAATGCCCCGTTGGGTTGGTGGTTAGAGGGATAAAGAATCCCCTCTTACATCGGTTATCAGTGGAAGGAAGAATGCGCTCCTACATTAGTATTCAGTGGCAGGCAAAATGCTCCCTTACGTTGGTGGTCATACAGAGAAAGAATGCCCCCCTTATATTTGTGGATGAAGGAAGGAAAAATACCCCCTTACGTTGGTGGTCAACAGGAGGAAGAAAGCCCCGTTTACATTGGTGAAAAATGGGAGGAAGAATGCCCCCTAACATCCGAGGTCAAAGGAAGAAAGAATTCCCCCTTACATTGGTGGTCAGTGGGAGGTAGAATGCTACCTTACATTAGTATATTGATAGTGAGCAGGAGGAAGGATGTTCCCTTACAGTGAGGTCAGAGAACAATATAGAGAGACCGATATGAAAATTGTATTATGCAATAGCTATTATAGCACCCAAATCTTGCACGACACTGGTAAGAGTACAAAATATGTATATTTTAAACATAAAATAGAGATGGTAAAAAAAATCACTGCTCATCCTCTATCAGTTATGGAATACAAAGTTCTACTAGACCCATGCATTTTTTATATCACTGCTTACCCCTACACAATCCAGTACTCAGTGTCCCAAACATAGGTCACAGGCATATATATCTGAATATGCACACGTGTGTCTCAGTAATGTCTTCTAACTGTACTTCCTTAGAAAGGCTTAAAAATGAGGAAATGCCCTCTAAACGTGCTGTCTTCTTCCCATGGACTCACACTTTGATGCAATCTACACCTCTTTTCTAAATAAGTGTATTCAGGAGACTGTTTGACACTGCTAATTTGTGAACTTTGAAGCAGGCCCCATCTGCAGATGGGACAGCCATTATACCTATCTTCTCTGGGTATGGCGAGTGGGCTGCTATTGAATGGCTCCCATCTGTACTAATATGTCAATTGGAAAATGTGAGTTGTCACATGGTTTTTAACCCTTTTATTGCGTGGGATCCATGTGCTCTTCTTTCTGTTTTGTAGTTCTAGTTGTGTACCCTCCATTTATTGGAACTTCTGAATCAAATATTTTTTTCCATCTGGTGAAACCCTCCTATTCTACACACATCTTGCCACAAATTTCCACTATTGTATTGTATGTCTCTGAGGACATGGCTTATGTAGTACTGTGTGGTTTCTACCTTCTTCTTCTATGCACACATTACATGCTGTAAGAAAACAAATGTATATTTTATCCTTCATACCTCTTTTTACATTTTGTTTAAGTCTCTAGTGGTCCTATATGGGTTGAAATGTGATAACTGTCTATTTAAAAAAAAAAAAAGTACTTGACTTGGACAGTGCTTGAAGTCCTTGATTTTTTTGTGATGTGATGGGGCCCTGCTTTACTTTTTGCACAGACACAGAAAATTTTGGGAAAGAAATGGCCAAACTAAATTAAATAGCTAGTTTTTCTTAGTTTGATGCTGTTAGATTTTTAAAGAACTCAATTTTAAATTGTTGGAAACTGAAGTCGACTTTCATGTACACATTTTATTCTCAAAGGTGTTCATATAGTCTTTAACCACTTCAGCCCCGGAAAGATTTACCCCCTTAATGACCAGGCCATTTTTTGCGATACGGCACTGTGTTATTTTAACTGACAATTGTGTGGTTGTGCGACACTGTGCCCAAATAAAATTGATGTCGTTTTTTTCCTACAAATAGAGCTTTCTTTTGTTGGTATTTGATCACCTCTGCGGTTTTTATTTTTTGCGCTATAAACAAAAAACATTTTGAAAAAAAAACCCAACAGATTAGCTCAACCTCCATGCAGGGGGCGCAAGCGTGCCCACAGTATCTAGCGCACGAAACAATGTACACATACGTTGTTCCGCGCAATAGAGCCACCCTGCCGCAGTATATATGTGGTGGGTGGTCTTTAAGGGGTTAAATAGGGACACTTTGCATATGTTTTTCAACACCTTGTACCACACCCAACCTCAACTGATGGGCCATAAGATGTATTGAAACAAATTTACGTTCAGCAGTCGTACCAGGCTGAATTGAAGTGGTTGTAAACCTCAGACATGAAATATGAAAAAGGGACATCTTTCTACACTGTGTACTTGTCTTTCTCCAAAGCTTTGAGTGTCATTTCTCTCTGCTACCTGGTTCCTCTGTTATCAGCACGACTCAGTTCTGGCAGCTTTTCCTAATACTAATGCCCTGTACACACGGTCAGATTTTCAGACGGAAAAAGTGCGATCGGATCGTGTTGTCGGAAATTCCGATCGTGTGTGGGCTCCATCTGACTTTTTCCGTCGGAATTTCTGACACACAAAGTTTGAGAGCAGGATATAAAATTTTCTGACAACAAAATCCGATCGGTTAAATTCTGATCGTGTGTACACAAATCCGACGCACAAGTGCCACGCATGCTCAGAATAAATTAAGAGACAAAAGCTATTGGCTACTGCCCCGTTTATAGTCCCGACATATGTGTTTTACGTCACCGCGTTCAGAACGATCGGATTTTCCGACAACTTTGTGCGACCGTGTGTATGCAAGACAAGTTTGAGCCAACATCTGTCGAAAAAAATCCATGGATTTTGTTGTGGGAATGTCCGATCAATGTCCGATCGTGTGTACAGGGCATAACAGTTAAAATGGTGACTGGGAGGGAGCTGCAGCACTCAGCCTGTGACTATTATCCACAGCTGTGCTTGTTCCCTCCAATCAGAGCTCAAAGTTGTTGGCTGCATGAAGATTTCAAATCTCCACCCACTGCTCCTAGAACTAAAGAAAAATTATTTCTTCTATGTGCTTTCAGAAATATCTACAGATGAAATGGCTGCAGATACACAGCTACAACTTATGTAGGAGGCTTTGTTTCATCTCTGTGTATCACCTAATGCTAGTCACTTCACTGAGTAAACGTGAGGGTTTACAACCACTTTAAATATTGCATGCAGCATTTAGTGTGCACTGCCCCTTTGAAAGTGAGGGCAAAGTGGAGTTTGCAAAACTTTGCTCTTCTGCCAAGCTCTTCTACTTCAGAGCTTACTGTCCGTTGGTCTCCAGTCCTGATGCAATAGCTGCAGGGGGAGGTGATGGGAAACCCCCACTGATGTCAGCCGAGACGAGGAGAGGAGGAGACAGTCGGGTAGTCACATGAGCGACTAATGGCGCTCTGAAGTAAGCTATTCTACAGCATATTTTTATAAATGACATGCACTGCAGAGCTTAGTGTGTTATATCAGAGGGAACTTGAAAAAGAGAAAACTGTTTTTTTTTAGAGCAGGAGGGAGCTGATACTCAAAGCGGGGAGGGGTGAGGGGAAGAGGACAGAGGGAGACACAGACACAGGAGATCAGGCTGTGGATGACAGAGACACGTACTCTGACTCCGGTGTCAGGGCTCTGCAGCCCTGATACATGGGAGTCAGCACAGAGAGGGGAGGGTAGAAACTTGCAGGATCATGCAGGTTTTTTAGGTGTTACAGGGGGCCAAATGACACAGCACAAGCACTGTGCTGTATAACATGCTTTAAGGCAACAGAATTTTTTTTTTGGTTAACAAACACTTTAAGGTTTCTTGGCTGTCGATTGGCAACTCAAAGTTTCAGCTCCATCCATAAATTTTCTGAAGGATTAAGGTCTGGAGACTGGCTAGGCCACTCCATGACCTTAAAGTGCTTCTAAGGGAGCCACTCCTTTGTTGCCTTGGCGGTATGTTTTGGGTCATTGTCATGCTGAAAGATCCAACCACGACCCATCTTCAGTGTTTTGCTGAGGGAAGAAGGTTCTCATCCAAGATTTTACAACACATGGCCCTATCCATTGGCCCCTCAATGCGGCAAAGTCGGTCTTCACCTTTAGCAGAGAAACAGCCCCAAAGCATCATGTTTCCAACTCTGTGCTTGACTGTAGGGATGATGTTCTTAGGGTCATAGTCAGCCTTTTTCCTCCTCCAAACACGACGAGTCCCCCTCCTTAAAAAGGCACATGTACAGTCATGCCAATGAACATCTAAATGATTCAGAGAAGGATTGGGAGAATGTGCTGTGGTCAGAGGAGACCAAAATTGAGCTCTTTGGCATTACCTCGACTAGCTGTGTTTGGAAGAAGAAAAATCCTGACTGTGACCCCAAGAACACTATCCTTACAGTCAAGCACGGAGGTGGAAACATGATGCTTTGGGGTAGATGGGGGAATTCTTCCCACTGTGTCTTTTATTCTGACAATGGGGAGACTTCCCCGGCATCAGAATACACTGATTAGTGCTGCAGTCTATACCCTGCAGTGCTGATTGAGTGGCTAAAATCTGACAGGGAGGTTGAACAGAATTTGATTGGTAGATCAACTCTTGTTCAACCAGAGTGGCCATACATTGAAATTCGGATGGTCCCTGCTGAACCAGCCGAATTATGATCCATGTATGGCTAGCTTTAAACTACCTAGTTAAAAAGTTAGGTTGAAAAAAGTCAAAAAGTCCATTAAGTTCAACCAATAAAAAAAAAAAAGAAGAAGAAATAAATAAATTGAAAGCCTCCATATACAGAACTGTATACCCCCAATTAATCTAAACTAGTACTTTATATATGTAGCAAAATGTGTTATTTTAAATTATCTCTGAAAAAGTATGATTTTATTTTCTACGGTATACTTCTGTTTTGCAAATGAAATCATTCTTTAAAGACACTACCACCAAAATCAAGTCTTGTTGAATGAAGAAAAAAATAATTACCGTATATTAGAATTCATGTCTTATGAGATAGCAAAGTTATTGCTTATAAATGAAATATGAAAATGGCTCTGAAGCCTAACTGGTTATAATGCTTTAAAGCTGAATACCCTAAAGCAAATCTATGCTCCAGCCTTCAGGGCAAAGCAATAGGTACATGTATATCCTAACTGAAGTACATTATTTGCTAAACTGCTGTGTATAATAAACAATTCTCTGTAACCTAGGAAAGGGTTATAGAGTCTGCATGGCAAAATAAAGAGGTGTTTGTTGTCTCTCAGGGGATCAGGAAGTAATTTTTTCCCCTACTGTAGCAAACTGGATCATGCTTTGCTGGGTTTTTTTCGCCTTCCTCTGGATCAACTGTGGGTGAAGGATTGCGTATATGGGATTGCATGTTTTTTTTTCATTGGTTGAACTAGATTGACTTGTGCCTTTTTTCAACCTGACTATGTAAATATGGTAATGTGCTTAGGTGTAAGTATTGAAACCAAGGTCACTGACCCAAATTTGGGTTTCCTTGGAAAAACCTGATAAAGCCCCCAAGGTGCAGAAAGTCAGGGTTAATGCTGAATATGCAAAGTACAGCAAGCTGACTGAAAGGATTTCCCACAGTCCAGGAAACAAAGGGTTAGGAAAGTTAGCCCATGGCTTAATAAGGCAGAGCTAAAGGAGATATTTGGGAGTTGTAAGCACTTAAGGAAAGTGAATAACGAAATGTCTGAAACTGCTGAGCATCCTGCCCTCTCAGCATTGCTAGTAGCAATGGACAAAGATGAAGGTGTCGGTGTAGAGAACCAGAGGAGCTTTGCAAATGTATCTGTCCCAGGCATTCAAAGCTTGGCTGGCACATACAGAGTTATGCTACTGGAAGACTGTATTAAATTTGTATAGCTGGAAGTGAATACAGGAAAAGTCACTGTCTTGGAGTTGCTACCATATCTCAATAGATGTCAAGCCTGGTAAATGCCCTGATCGTAATATAATATAAAGCGCTGCGTAAATTGACGGCGCTATATAAGTACCTGAAATAAATAAATAAATAGTATGACCCCAATCAAAGTAGTCAGACATGGCTTATGGAAATATACTGTCACATTTCTGTATGAGGAGCCCGAGATGAGGAGAGTGGGCTCTTGCACAATTCCCATCCGAGCATCCCTAAAGTTGGGACAGGGACTGCAAGGACAATTCAAGGACACAAGCTGTAGTCAGGTAAGCAGAGCACAGTGGTGAGGGCACCCAAAATACACTAAGTTAAGTACAGATCAAAGCCAGGTCAGAAGCCCAGCTCTATAACAGTTGAGCAGGAAGGCACCAAAATGTGAGCAGGATCTAGGTCAGGGATGAGCAGAGGTTGGCAATGCAGATAGCATCCTTGCATGTTTAGTTAGGCTCCCATGCCCAAAAACATGTGCAAATTCATGTGCATGAGCCTCATTGCTAGCAAGACCTTTCACATGATGTTCCTTACACATATTCATAAGAAACGCTTTGAAATTTCCCATACGAATTTGTGATGACAGGCAAGTATAGACTGTATCTCAGATTGCATACTGGGGAGCTCCCCTTAAAATAGCACTTGGGTAGCTGTGCAAGCCAAGATTTCTTCAAATTGGAGAAGAATGGGAAAAAATGGCCAGGATGAGAGGCAGTAGAGATCCTTTAGTGGGTGGGCTTATGTTGGTCGGGGTAGGACAAGGAAATGTCAGGAGATCTCCGGGTTTGAAATATGCAGGCCACAAAAAAGTTCTGAGACTGGGGCCACTGACCATTGGTTGGGGTATTTGTGTGTTCCAACCCCCAGGCAGGGCCAGAATAAGAACATCATGGGCCTGGTGCTAAGGATTTTGGTGGGGCTTTTTAGAAAAAATAAATAAAAATGCAAGCATTTTTTGTTTTTGTTTTAACAAATTAAATTAAATAGCGAGAGGGAGGATGAGAGAGAGAGAAAGGGGATGAGAGAGGGGTGAGGGGTAAGGTTAGAGTAGCTGACATCCCCTATGTTCCTCTATACATCACAATAGTAATCACAAAATAAAATGAGTACTAATAATGGACAGAACAAATATGAGGACTGAGAAAATTTCCTTTAGTTGAACTAACAAACGTGTGCCCATTCTAGAGCTGGTAACATTGAGGATATTCAATATAATTTTAAAGAAATGTTTTTGTGGGTAAGAGGCACAGGGAAGGAGTATGGATGGTATAATAGTGGGCACTATGTACAGGAGAGGAGTGTGGAGGGTATGGCAGTGGGCACTATGTACAAGAGAGGAGTGTGGAGGGTATGCCAGTGGGCAGTATGTACAGGAGAGGAGTGTGGAGGGTATGATGGGGCAGCATGCACAGGAGAGGAGTGTGGATGGTATGATGGGGCAGTATGCACACAAGAGGAGTGTGGAGGGCATGACAGCTTGTACTATGTACAGTAGAGGAGTTTATGAAAGTGGGCAGTATGTACAGCAGAGCAGTGTGGAGGGTATGATACTGAGCAGTGTGTACAGGAGACGAGCGTAAAGGGTAAGACAGTGGGCAGTATGTAAAGCAGGAACGTGCGGTGAGGTCAGTGGCTGGCGAGGCACTGGCTAGTATCAGAACCAGATACACACAGATCACATATGCTGCAAACGTTAGCACTAGACCTCCTCTGTAACTCTAAACATGTAACCTGTAAAAAATTTGAAAGCGTCGCTTATGGAGAATTTTAAGTACTGAAGTTTGGCGACACTCCGCAAGTGTGCGCAATTGTAAAG
Organism: Lithobates septentrionalis; assembly: GCA_037952835.1. Lineage (NCBI taxonomy): Eukaryota > Metazoa > Chordata > Amphibia > Anura > Ranidae > Lithobates > Lithobates septentrionalis. The sequence continues at coordinate 1,142,030 of JBBDGP010000201.1, read as the reverse complement.
CGTGGCATGTTAGGCATCTATTTACTCAACGTAACATCATCTTTCATGGTATACAACATAATCGAGCTAACTTTAATGTTTTTTTTAAAAAAAAATTATTTATGAAACAGTTTCTTTACAAAAAAAAACGTTTGAAAAATTGCTGCGCAAATTCTGTGTATTATAAAAAGTTGCAATGACCACCATTTTGTTCCCTGAGGTGTCTGCTAAAACAATATATATAATGTTTGGGGGTTCTGAGTAATTTTCTTGCAAAAAATTATGATTTTTACATGTAGGAGAGAAGTGTCAGAATTGGCCTGGATGGCAAGGGGTTAATTACCATAAGTAAGTAATATACAAATAATTATTATATATTGTTTTTAAGGTGATTTACTATATTTTGGACCCTGGACCCTATTCCCTCTCAAACACTATGGTCGCCCTCTGACTCCATCCTACACTCTCTAACCCACATCTTCAATCTCTCCCTCACCTCTGGCATTTTCCCCAATGCTCTAAAACATGCACTGGTCACCCCCATACTTAAAAAAACATCCTTGGACCCTACCAATCTTAACAACCTATGCCCTATCTCCTTGCTCCCCTTTTCCTCTAAACTCCGTGAACGCCTGGTTTACAACCAACTGAGTGACCCCCTCATTAAGAATAACCTTCTTGATCCCCTTAAATCTGAATTTCGCCATCAACACTCCACAGAAACTGCTCTTTTAAAACTCACAAATTACCTACTAACTGCAAAAACCAACAGACACTATTCTGTACTCCTACTTCTGGACCTTTCAGCTCCCTTTGACACGGTTGATCATCCCCTCCTCCTCAAAAAACTTTACTCCCTTGGTCTCCGTGACTGTGCTCTTTGATGGCTCTCATCCTATCTATCCCAACGCACCTTCAGTGTCACTTACAATTCTAATTCCTCTACTCCTCTTCCCTTCTCCGTCGTGGTCCCCCAAGGTTCTGTTCTACACTTCTTCCCTGGGTCAGCTGATAGCATCTCACGGCTTTCAATATCATTTCTGACGACACACAAATCTATCTCTCCACCCCTCAACTCACTCCATCAGTCTCCTTACGCATCACTAACTTACTAACAGACATATCTGGATGTCACACCACATCCTCAAACTCAACTTGTCCAAAACCAAGCTTATAATATTTCCTCCCCCACGTGCCTCTTCCCCTGACTTCTCTGTCAAGAACAATGGCACAACCATCCACCCATTCCCACATGTCAGCATGCTAGGTGTTATCCTGGACTCTGAACTCTCCTTTCAGCCCCACATCCAATCACTTTCCAAAGCTTGCCGCCTCAACCTCCGCAACATCTCCAAACTACGTCCCTTTCTAACCAATGAAACCACAGAGCTCCTGATTCAGTCCCTGGTTATCTCTCGCCTTGACTACTGCAACTCCCTCCTCATTGGCTTACCTTTAAATAGACTATCCCACCTTCAGTCCATCATGAATGCTGCTGCCAGACTCATCCACCTCACAAACCGCTCAGTGTCTGCTACCCCTCTCTGCCAATCCCTCCATTGGCTGCCACTTGCCCAACAAATTAAATTCAAAATACAAACAATAAGTTACAAAGCCTTCCACAACTCTGCCCCCAGCTACATCACTAGCCTAGTCTCAAAATACCAACCTAATGGTCCTCTTCGTTCCTCCCAAGACCTCCTGCTCTCTAGCTCCCTCATCACCTCCTCCCCTCATATATCCGCCTCCAGGACTTCTTCCGAGCCTCACCCAACCTCTGGAATTCACTACCCCAATATGTCAGACTGTCTCCAAATGTATCCACTTTTAGGCAATCCCTGAAAACTTTCCTCTTCATAAAAGCCTATCCTGCCTCCATCTAACAACTGCACTATTTTCTCCATTAGCTCATCCCCCACAGCTATTACCCTTTTGTATAACTTGACCCTCCCTCCTAGATTATAAGCTCTAATGAGCATTTCCCTCTGATTCCCCCCTGTATTGAATTGTATGGTATTGTAATTGTACTGTCTGCCCTAAGGTTGTAAAGAGCTGCGTAAACTGTCGGCGCTATATAAATCCTGTATAATAAATAATAATAATATTTTCAAAAACTGTACTCAAGCAGGTGGCTTAATGGACAAATTACTGAAGTTTAAAGTTATAACTTCAAACCAGTACAGGCATTACCCAAGTTATGAACACCCAAGTTACAAACGGCTCCTACTTACAAACGGCCTCAATGCCGGCCGCTTGTGCTCCACGCTGGTCCTGGATACCTTCGAGTAGCTATCGTGCAGCGCCGGACACATCTCACACTGCAGTACTACATGCACTGCATGGCCAGAAGAGCCCCAGATAACATAACTGCATGCCCAGAAGTGCCCGGAACATCCCACATCCATGCACAGGCGGAAGTTACACTTACAAATGCAGTGTTCCGACTTACACACAAATTCCACTTACGAACAAACCTACAGTCCTTATTGTGTTCGTAACTCGAAGACTGCCTGTAATTTTACAGTAAATAAATAATAAATTATTGTGTTATAACATATAGCATAATAATATATGATTTAGCTTGATTAAAACAGTACCTTTTCAGTAGCAGAAGATTCTCATTCTCTCTCTTAACTGTGTGAGGAAAACATGGGATTATGGGTAAACCTTATACCCATAAACCCATGTTTTTTCCTTCAAATTAAGAGGGCTGAGCTGGAAGGGAGCATGTGTCTTATAGACACATGCCCCCTTCTATGACACTGCAGTGAGAGGCGTTCCTCCACTGCAGCATTTTTATTGAACAGCTGGGGCTAATGGTACCTTACCATTGATCCAAGGCTCCAAGCTGTCCATTGAGCTCAGTGCCTCTGACAAGAAGCGAGAGGCACTGTGAGCTCATCCTCTCAGTCTGCTGCAAACAGAGTGTGCCAGCTTGTATTTAAACTGGCCGCTCTGTATGTAGCTTCTGACAGGCTGCACAAGAAGCCCCGTATCTCCAGAACCATAGATGATAGGAGCCCCCTTTGACCAGTGGTGGGGTAGGTCTTCGACTACCTACTCCACAAACTTGGGGTCTCTACAACCCTAGAAACTCAATCATTTTTTTTTTTTTGTGATTTTTTTTTCATTTTGGCTGCAGCTCCAATAGCCCCTATGTTAATCCGGCCCTGCCACCGGGTCAATACAGATGGTCTGCCACTGTTTTAAAAGGCAGTTAACCACTGATTCAGCAGTGAAAGGGTACCTATTTAGGTGTAGGACTCATGGGAGTCAGGTGGGGGGTGGACCTACAAAATACAAACAGACTAGCCAGCCAGTGCTCCATTCTCACCAGGAGAGTCATGCTGCAGGGAGCAGCAAGTGTGTACAGACACACTAGGTGTGTATGTTTGTGTTTGGGTCTGTTGGCCTCAAAGACCGATGTCCTGATCAGGCCCTCACCTAAAAGAGATGACGTTTGGGTCTGTGTAGAGATAGATCAACGTTCTTAGTGGATCAAAATTAGTCAGGTGGCTCAATATTTTCTGTTGTGTCGATGTGACTCTAATATCCCTGATAGCGAGTTGCATGAGACAGACAGATCTTTAAATCCCAAATAGTATAATATAATATAAAATAATATAATATATAAATAGTGTTATTCTATAAATGGTAAAATGTATATTTTCTAATATTTACCCAAAGGAACTATAGAACAAAGCTGTGTAAATTATATTATGAAAAAGGGGGCAGTCCACTGTCTCAATAGCCCTTATGTGGCTTTTCTACAAATCTAGCCTTGGAATGAGTGACTCACTAATTTGTAAAACTGAGGGAGCAGCATTTGACCCTGAGAATCAGTTTCACTTGAAGCGTAACATTTACTTTGCTTCCTAACTCCATGTGACCACCATGGTGCAGAGATTTTGCCTCACCTAAGATTGTTTTATATTTTCTCTTGTTTGGTGCTTTTTATCATAAAGAGGAGCTCCAGGCTCCTTCAGAAAAAAAATAAAATAAAAGTCAGCAGCTACAAATACTGTAGCTGCTGACTTTTAATATTAGGGCACTTACTTGTCCAGGCATCCAGCGGTGTTCTAATCTGAGCCGACTATTCAATTGGCTATCGGGTGCTGGCGCCGCCATCTTGACTAAGGAAAACCATCAGTGAAGTGTGCTGCATTTTGTACATGGGCCACAGTCTTCTGAGACCTGTGAAGTGTCCCAGAATGCTGTGGGGCAAGGAGGGGGGCTTATTTTCCGACGCAGTTCATTTAAAACCAGGTACCTGCTCCCCTCTCCCCCCCAAAAGGTGATAAATGTGGCAGCGGAGGGGGGAATGAGGAGGCAGACAAGCAGTGCTTCCCTCTTTAGGTGGAGCTTAGCTTTAACCTTTTAACCTCCCTGGCGGTAATCCCGAGTGTGGCTCGGGGTTAATTTTCATGACCATTAGCGGTAACCCCGAGCCACACTCGGGATTGCATTGGAGAATCCTGGTACAGGTAACTTATCTTGTCCCCAGGATCCCGCGATGTCCCCCAGCTGTGTCCTCCGCTGGATCCTCCGCCCGATGCTCTGTGTTCCGGGCTCCATTCCCTGCGAGCGTCACAACGCATGGGGCGGAGCCCAGCGGCAAATTCAAAAAAGTACAAAAAACATAACACATACAGTACACTGTAATCTGTAAGATTACATTACTGTATCAAATCATTTCACCTCCCTTTTGCCCCTAGTGCTTTGTCCAGTGCCCTGCCTGCACTTTTATATATACTGTTCTTTCTGCCTGGAAACTTGAGAATGTCCATGGCATCCAATAAGTGTCCCTTTACGTCAAAAGCAGTTTTCGACCAGCTAGAAAACAGCGATAGTAAATTCACTTGCAGATTATTTGCAGAATTGAGCGATAGTGATTCGTGGTGAAATTAATTTTATTATTATATTATTTTTTTTTTATAATTATTTATAGTTATTTATATCTTATAATTTATGATTTTGTGTTTCAAACTTTATCATACCCGGGATGTCTACTAGACTCTTGTTTGGACAGATTTAAGTGAGTTATTGCTAAGAATTACAGGCCTACAATATAAAACTCCAAATTTCTATGCAAAACAATGTACAGCTTTGAGATTAAAAAATCTGACATAATCATACCGCCAGGGAGGCTACACTCAAATGTTTCACATCATTCTTTATTTCCTATACTATTTCCTTGTCCTCTCCCTTTCTTAAAAATATACAGTTTGGTGTAAGACTCATCCCTTCTTACTAAATGTTGCAACCAGTTTTTCACCTTGAATTCACCAACAATTTCTAGTTCCATTGCACAAGTACATTGTCCTGAGTTCCCCATTAGTCCTTTCTTGTAACTCCCCATTTTTCAGCTTGGGGCCATACATTCTCTGCAAAAATCTATTTCCCAAATACCTAGCCAGTTTTCTTCCACTTTTCTTAGGACTAGAAACCGCAGCATTCCCTAAATAGCAATTTTGATGTTCCAAATTTAGATTTGATTGTAACATAACACAATGTAGCAGACATTTGCTTTATATATTCTGAATTCTATTTCTGCCTGTATATCTTTACGTTTTATTGAAATAGTCCCCAGATACTTGACAGACTAAATTTTATGGAAGCTTCTGAACTTAGGTCCATCAAGTCATGGGCCAGTGCTTAAGGCGGAAGGTTAGAGGAGGGAGCATCAAGCGATGCCCCCCCTCCTGGACGCGATGTCACAATAGGCGGGGTCTCGTGGTGACATCACCCGATGGCCACGGCCCATGGCTTTATAAGTACCGGCAGAGTGCGGAGCTGGCACAATGACGGGAGAGAGCGTCAGAGGAGGACTGGTTCAGCTGGGGAGAAGACAGCACTGGAGGAAGAAGACCAATAAAAGAAATCCAGAGGAAGATTTTTAATAAAGCACTTGTGAAAACTGTCTCTTGTTTTTACTACACTGCCTTTTTTGGGGTGAATGGGTAGGGGTACAATGTATCCCATACTCATTCACATATGGGGGGTGGGATCTGGGGGCCCCCCTTGTTAAAGGGGGCTTCCAGATTCCTATAAGCCCCCTGTCCGCAGACCCCCACAACCACTGCCCAGGGTTGTCGGGAAGAGGCCCTTGTCCCCATCAACATAGAGACAATGTACGTTTTTTTTTTTTTTTCAATTTTGGCATGGGATTCCCCTTCAAGATCCTCAGAGCACAAGTCACAACACAAGTCGGATCATGATGATCCAACTTGGATGCGACTTCTATTCAAATCAATGGGCTGAAAGTCAGATCAGCTAAGATGGCTCTCGTAGGAAACCATTGATTTTGACATGTCAAGAAAAACACTTGACGTGGCTAAACGATGTATCTTAACATTTACATGCATTTACAAGCAGTTACAAGCATTTGGCATTTGAAACGCCGGTAAACTATCACCCTGAACGCCATTTATCTGCTTTCTAAAAAACGACAAGACATAAACTCAAATGCCTCTAAAGTACTATAAACGACTGAGTGTACATGTACACATAAGATAACATAGAAGAGAGTTCAGGGGCTGCTGAAAAAAAATGCCCAACTGCTCCTAAACGTGAGTTTAGCAGCTGCAGTGTACATGAAGGCTTATGCCGCGTACAGACAATCGGAATTTCCGACAACAAATGTTCGATGTGAGCTTGTTGTCAGAAATTCCGACCGTGTGTAGGCTCCATCGGACATTTTCAGTCGGAATTTCCGACAACAAAAATTTGAGAGCAGGATGTCAAATTTTCCCAAAACAAAATCCGTTGTCGGAAATTCCAATCGTGTGTACACAATTCCAACGCACAAAATTCCACGCATGCTCAGAATCAAGCAGAAGAGCCGCACTGGCTATTGAACTTCCTTTTTCTAGTCTCATCGTACGTGTTGTACGTCACCGCGTTCTCGATGTTCCGAATTTCCTACAACATTTGTGTGACCGTGTGTATGCAAGACAAGTTTGAGCCAACATCCGTAGGAAAAAAATCCACGGTTTTGTTGTCAGAATGTTCGATCGTCTGTACGCAGCATTTCTGTTAAAGGTGAACTGTTTTTTGAGCTGTACCTAAAACTAAAATGTTTTTGGAAAAGTAGAGAACAATTAGCAACCCTGACAGGTTTTTATTGAAGTTTATGTCCCCACTGGGACATTTGTTTATTCTGGTGACCATTTTAATGGAGAAAAGTTATTTCATTATGGATACTTGCTGGATACTTGCTGCAGTGACAACTCTCTAAGTTCGGTTTTCCTTAAATTTGGATAGCTTTTTCTGTAACTTTTTGTTGTGTCAGTCAATTAGAAAGTGAAGGGAAATCCCCCCAATAGGTCACAGATGGCAAAAACAAATCTGTCAGGGGTTTAATCCTTTCCTATGCTGTTCAAACTTATCTTATGCATTAACTATACTTTAAATATTATCCTTGAGGTGTAAGCCTCGCTTACTCATACCATAGTAAAAATGTGGTTGAATCTCGTTATATGGCAAACTCCTAACCTAATGCCCCGTACACACAGTCGGATTTTCCGACGTTAAAATGTTCGATGGGAGCTTGTTGTCAGAAATTCCGACCATGTGTAGGCTCCATCGGACATTTTCCATCGGAATTTCCATCACACAAAATTTGAGATCTGGATCTCAAATTTTCCGACAACAAAATCCGTTGTCGTAAATTCTGATCGTGTGTACACAATCCCGACACACAAAGTTCCACACATGCTCGGAATCAAGCAGAAGAGCCGCACTGGCTATTGAACTTCATTTTTCTCGGCTCGTCGTACGTGTTGTACGTCACCGCGTTCTTGACGTTCGAAATTTCCGACAAGATTTGTGTGACTGTGTGTATGCAAGACAAGTTTGAGCCAACATCCGTCGGAAAAAATACATGGATTTTGTTGTTGGAATGTTCGATCGTGTGTACGTGGCATAATTTTTTTTTATAATTTGATTTCCTTTAGTTCTTTCCAGTTATTATTCATTATACACTGTAGTTTTTCTTGCACTCATGTCTTGCTAAGTGATTTTTAAGTAGCATTCTTTCTCTCCTGAATGTTCTTGGCAGTAGACTTCTTTGTAATGTTTTCTTCAACCACACCTGTCACAGATATACACTTTTGGGTCTTTAGAGTTCAAGAGAAAGTATTGTATTGTTCTCGTGTAGAAGAGGAGTCTTACACAGAAATGGGTACAAGAATTGCATGCTCAGTCACTGTGCTTAACAGTAGTACAAAGAGGGCAGTGCTGTAGAAAGCATATGTGATTTACCCCTATTTACCCCTCTCCTTTATTTTGGCTCTAACATTTAAAATCCCAAAAGACGTAGTCTATAGACAAGCACTACTAGTGGGTACTGTTCTTACATTCCCATACAGTTAAATAAACATAGGCACATGTAATCAGAGGAGCCCGATTTTATATTGCTAAAAAGTGTCCTTGGCTTGAATATTTTATTAAAAAGGGGTATAATTTCTTTACCATTTCTTTACCAGTTACATCACCTGATAATGTTTTATTGAGGTCCTTTAACATTTTTACATTCTTTTTTTGCATTGATTGAACAGCTCCTACAAGGTACAATTCAGGCAAATGTAATAATGTAGCTTTGAAATTCATACAGGCAAAACATAATACTTGCTCAGGGCTTCATATTTTCTTTTTTTTTTTCCAGATATAGCTTTATAGTGCCAACCTACTCCACTCTCTCTCTCTCTCTGGTATACTGTTAATCTGGAATACACTTTTGCTTACCAATTTGTAATGAACAGGAGATGTTCCAAAAAGAGGTCCACTGCAGATCCCAGTGAATTTTCCCCATTACATCTACCACCCACCCATCCCCAATATATGGAACTCTGTGTTATATGGCCACTGTTGATCACTTTGATCTCTGTGGATTGCAGATAATTCAGTTCCATGTAAACTTTACGACTAGCAAGGTTGCAGTATTTCTTGAATAGCATTAGTGGGTCAAGTGTACTTGTTGGTTGGATTTGCAGTAAAATTGTTAAAGCATATTGTGCAGGTCAAAGCTGCTTTGCCCCCCTTTTCTGGAATTACATACTCATCTTTTCTTTGCATATTTGTGTCTTTCAGATGCTGGGGGCCAAAAGAAAATATCCAAAATAATTTTCTGGTATGTTAAAGCATGTAACTCACTTACAGTGCCTTGAAAAAGTATTCATACCCCTTGAAATTTTCCACATTTTGTCATGTTAAAACCAAAAAACGTAAATGTATTTTATTGGGATTTTGTCTGATAGACCAACACAAAGTGGCACATAATTGTGAAGTGGAAGGAAAAAATAAATGGTTTTCAAAATATTTTACAAGTAAATATCTAAAAAGAGTGGCGTGCATTTGTATTCAGCCCCTTTTACTCTGATACCCCTAACTAAAATCTAGTGGAACCAATTGCCTTCAGAAGTCACCTAATAGAGTCCACCTGTGTGTAATTTAATCTCAGTATAAATACAGCTGTTCTGTGAAGACCCCAGAGGTTTGTTGGAGAAACTAAGAGAACAAACAGCATCATGAAGGCAAACGAACACACCAAGACAGGTCAGGGATAAAGTTGGGGAGACATTTAAAGCTGCGTTAGGTTATAAAAAAATATCCCAAGCTTTGAAAATCTCACAGGGCACTGTTCAATCCATCATCCTAAAATGGAAACAGTATTGTACAACTGCAAACCTACCAAGATATGGCTGTCCACCTAAACTGACAGGATGGGCAAGGAGAGCATTCATCAGAGAAGTAGCCAAGAGGCCCATGGTAGTTCTGGAGGAGCTGCAGAGATCCACAGCTCAGGTGGGAGAATCTGTACACAGGACAACTAATAGTCGTGCACTCCACAAATCTGGCCTTTATGGATAGATTGGCAAGAAGAAAGCCTTTGTTGAAAGCACAAAGAAGTCCCGTTTGCAGTTTGCGAGAAGCCATGTCGGGACACAGCAAACATGTGGAAGAAGGTGCTCTGGTCAGATGAGACCAAAATGGAACTTTTTGGCCTAAAAGCAAAATGCTACGTGTGGCAGAAAACTAACGTTTCACATCTCCCTGAAGACACCATCCCCACCGTGAAACACGGTGGTGGCAGCATCAGGTTGTGGGGATGCTTTTCTTCAGCAGAGACACAGAAGCTGATCAGAGTTGATGGGAAAATGGATGGAGCCAAATACAGGGCAATCTTAGAAGAAAACCTGTTAGAGTCTGTAAAAGGCTTGAGACTGGAGCGGAGGTTCACCTTCCAGCAGGACAACGACCCTAAACATACAGCCAGAGCTACAATGGAATGGTTTAGATCAAAGCATATTCATGTGTTAGAATAGCCCAGTCAAAGTCCACACCTAAATCCAATTAAGAATCTGTGGTAAGACTTGAAAATTGTCGTTCACAGACGCTCTCCATCCAATCTGACAGAGCTTGAGCTATTTTGCAAAGAAGAATGGGCAAAAATGTAACTCTCTAGATGTGCAAAGGTGGTAGGGACATCCCCAAAAAGACTTGCAGCAGTAATTGCAGCGAAAGGTGGTTCGGGGGGCTGAATACAAATGAACGCCACACTTTTCACATATTTATTTGTAAAAAAATGTAAAAAACATTTATCATTTTCTTTCCACTTCACTATTATGTGCCACTTTGTGTTGGTCTATCACATAAAATCCTGCTGTGGGAGATCCTCAGGAAAAGGGGCTGGTAAATATGTAATTTACCAGCCCCTTCCTTTTCTAAATGAACACAGTGAGTGTGTGACTGTGTTTAATCTGCTTCGGTTTATGAATGGAGAGGAGCCTCTCTCTCCTGTTCATTCATCAGTTTCCTCAGTCCCTTTCTCTGTCAAAAAAAGTGAGACTTCAGGGGTCTAATTAGACCCCTGATATCTAACCAAAGCCAAATAACTCTCACTAAAAAACGTAATTTTATTTTTAAAAAAAAATAAAAGTAAAATAATAATAAAACCATTGCAAAAAAAAATAAAAAATCAGGCTAAAATTTCTAATCAGACTAAAAAGCCATGCCCAATAATATATAGCATAATTGACCCATCGTCACTATATGCCACAGGTCACCATCTCCCTAGTAGGGGCCCCAGTGCATTACTTTGCCCATGATGCTATTATGATGGCACTGTACAATGGTGTGTAGGAGAGGAAAGTGGAAGGTATAACAGTGGGTAGTATGTACATTAGAGGGGTGCGGAGTGTATGGTGGTGGGTAACATGTACATGAGAGGGGTGTGGAGTGTATGTGGGGGGGTAGTATGTATATGAGAGGGGTGTGGAGGATAGGGTGGGGGGTAGTATGTATATGAGAGGGGTGTGGAGTGCATGTGGGGGGGTAGCTTGTACATGAGAGGGGTGTGGAGTGTATGTGGGGGGTAGTATGTACATGAGAGGGGTGCGGAGTGGATGGTGGGGGGTAGCATGTACATGAGAGGGGTGCGGAGTGTATGTGGGGGGTAGCATGTACATGAGAGGGGTGCGGAGTGTATGTGGGGGGTAGTATGTACATGAGAGGGGTGCGGAGTGTATGTGGGGGGTAGTATGTACATGAGAGGGGTGCGGAGTGTATGTGGGGGTAGCATGTACATGAGAGGTGTGCAGAGTGTATGTGGGGGGTAGTATGTACATCAGAGGGGTGCGGAGTGTATGTGGGGGGAGGTATGTACATCAGAGGGGTGCGGAGTGTATGTGGGGGGTAGTATGTACATGAGAGGGGTGCGGAGTGTATGTGGGAGGTAGTATGTACATGAGAGGAGTGCACATGGTAGAAAAGTTGTAAATGGTGTAAATGAGCCATGATTTATTGCTACATCACCGCAGAGGCCACTTTGCAGTGGCATGCATAGAGCAACTGAAGTTAGCAGCACAGCACCAGAACTGGCCACCCAGCCTGCTGCAGGCACTGCTCTCACCGCCCCCTCCCCCATCTCAAGTCACTGCACACAAGTCCCTGCACAAAGCTGCCAGCTCACCTCCCTCCATATGACAGAACAAACTTGTCTCCTGCATGTGCGTGCATTGCATCCCTCCTGGGTTCAGCAGCGGTGGCAGCTCCGCCTCCACCTCTATAATCTGTCTGCAGGCGGCGCTGCCTGGAGGACACAGAGGGGGCGCTGGAGAAAGCTGACAGTGGCAGAGGGAAGAAGCTCAGGTCGACGTGGCGCTGATCATATAGCAGCACTGCGGCTGCACACTAGGAGAGACCCTCGCTCATTCATCCGGCTCGCTCAGTGGGGACACTGACAGGGTCACAGGGGGACATTCCCTCCCACTCCTACACACACTTCAGGCAAATTAGGCGGCGCTAGGCCCCTGTGAGTACGAGGCCTAAGGCGACCGCTTAATTTGCCTAATTAAAGAGCCGCCTCTGGGTCCATGCACACTGAGCTTAAAAAATTCTGCTTTTACAGGAGTTTTGCATTTTGCCTGTAGAAGTAGCTCAATGTTATCCTATGTGTTCATGCACATTAGGACATCTAAAGGCATGTTTTATTTTTAAGCTTTATGTTTAAGCTCAGTGTTTAGAGGCAGAAAAGAAAAACCTTTCTGGTTTGCATTCTTAAGAGTTTTCTCGCAGAAAAAAACACTAAATGCACCTGTACAAAAACGCTCTATATGAGCATTTTTTTTTCTGCCAAAAGAACTGGTGTTTTTTAAGAGGAGTTCCACCCCCCCCCCAGCAAAAAAATTTAAGTCAGCAGCTACACATACTGTAGCTGCTGACTTTTAATATTAGGACACTTCCCTCTCCTGGAATCCAGCGATGTCAGGACCCCAGCCGATGTATGTTTCCATTGACTCTCGGGTGCTGCTGCCGACATTCGTAGTATGGGAAACCAGCATGAAGCCTTGCGGCTTCACACCCAGTTCCCTATTGCACATGCGCGAAGTGCACTGTGATTTCTAAATGGCCTGGCGACGGGGGTAGGAGGAGCGAGGCCGAACTTCTGAGTAATCGCGCAGCAGCGCAATCTCCCGGAAGTGCAGACAGGTACCTGTCAAAAACAGGTAGTGGAAGGAGAGAGGAGTCAGATAAGCAGAGCTTATACTTTTGAGTGGAACAACACTTTAAGCCCAGTGTGCATGGACCCTCAGAGTCTACAACAGAGGCACTAAAATTACAGTTCTTTTGGGAACAGAATCTTGGCAGCCTGCCCAATTTCTAAACCTTTAACCCTTTGTTGGGGCAGGTAGTGTTTAAATCTAGTTTACAACTGACAATGAAGATCTGCCTGCACAGTACAGAGTTAATTGTGGCAAACAAAGCTGCCCAGCCCACCTCAGAAACAAAGAGAATTAGTATGATTTTACAGTGCTGGAATTTCCAGAACAGAACATCTAAAAAAGATAGGCAAGTTATGCTATGTGAATGAGAAACATGTAACTCTTTGTTTACAAGTAAAAATCTGTATTTTTTGCTGAAAATTACTTAGAACTCCCAAACATTAAATATATTTTTTAGCAGAGGCCCTAGAGAATAAAATGGCAGTCGTTGCAATTTTTTATGTCACATGTTTTTTGCCCAGCAGTTTTTCAAACGCAAATTTTTGGGGAAAAAAATACACTTTAATAAATAAAAAATAAAAAAAAACACAAGATATAACCCAGTGTTTTTTAGTGAATATAGTAAATAGATACCTAGCATGTCATGCTTTAAAATTGCACACGCTCATGGAATGGTGCCAAACTGAGCCAAATCTCCATAGGAGACGATTTAAACATTTTTACAGGTTACCAGTTTAGAGTTACAGAAGAGGTCTAGTTCTAGAATTATTGCTCTCGCTGTGATGTTTGCGGCAAAACCTTACATATGTGGTGCGAACACCATTTACATATGTAGGCTTGACCTATGTATGAGTTCACCACTGCACGCAAGCATGGGGTGACGGTGGCGCTTTAAAAATTTGGGTTTTTCTACTATTTATTTATTTATTTTTATTATTATTTTTACACTGTCCCTTTAAAAAAAAGTGTTTGCTCACTTTTATTGCTATTGAAAAAATTTAAACATCCCTTGCGATAACAATACAGCGTGACAGGTCCTTTTTATGGATAGATCTGGGATCTATAAGACCCCAAATCTCTCCTCTATCTTTAAAAGAAAAAGATAAAAAGAAAAAAAGAAAAGCTTTGCTTTAAAAAAAATGGCCTTGTTTTCATTGGGCCGGAACAGGAAGTGACATCATGACATCGCTCCGGTATTCTAAGGCCATAGGGCCATAGAGATGCATGGAGGTCATCTTTCCTTCACTCATCTCTGTGACCAGCGCTCGACAGGACCGAATTACTTCCCGGAGCTACTGATCATCCAGGGGGACACCTCGCCGCTGCTAAAAGTGATCCAGCCATAAATCCACTGCTCGGATTACTTTTATTAGAAAGACAGGTGCCTGAGAGAAAACAGAATACCAGGGTTATGGCATCCAGCCACAGCCATAACTCCAGTATTAAATGTCAAATTCATTATGTATTTTCCCAGTTAGGCAGTCGGTAAGTGGTTAAATATCTTTTACTACTTGTTAATAACGTGTAAATAGTTGTGCATAGTCTGGGCACAGGTTCACTTTAAGATGTTTATGTTTTATATTATTGGAAAATATATTCTTAAATATTGAGTTAAGTTAGATTGTTCTTTACTTCTCATTCTCTTATATGATGTTGACTCAAGTCTCAACGCAGAGTATGAAAACAGCCAATCGGAATGAATTTCTTTAAATTTACTTGGCTAATTGTTGTCATAAGTACCGTAATTTCTCTTTCAAAATAATATTTTCAGCACTTTGCTAAAGTGTATGTCTGGAAAAACTAAAAACTAAAAAATGTACATATGCATGTATAGAAAATGTCTGTTGACCTTCAGTAAGTCCAGCAAGCTTTTAACTTTCTGTTTTAAGCCCCAAGGTCTCCCCTGATGGACTACAGAACGCCCACCCCTCATCTTACAGAGATGAGGAGTGGATAAGAATTTCTGTAGTCCAGCAAGGGAGGCTTTAGGGCTGATTACACTGTTGGGATTTCAGTGTAGAAGAGGCAGCAATCTACAACAGAATTCTTGGGGGCGCACCGGATTTCTGACAGAATCAAGTATTTTTCTGTGCTTGGGTAATGCAGATATATTGCAGAGATGCATTTTTCATTTGCTCATATATACACCTTGAAAGGGAAGCTGCAACATTTGGCACTTTTCGGGGGGGAGGGGGAAGTGGATACCTGTTGACAGGTACCCGCTCCCACTTCCAGGTGACTTCACCACAGCGCAGTCACCCAGATGTTTGGCCCCCCTCCTCCTGCCCCCGCTGCTGGTCCAGTCACAAAGTGCATGCATTGCACAGTAGGGAACTGTCTTACCTGTCCAGCGATGTTGGCACCCCAGCTCATTTTTTGATCGGCTCTTGGGTGCTGCCGCCGCCATCTCTTGTATGGGAAACCGACAGTGAAGCCTTGTGTGAAGCCACAAGGCTTCACTGTCCGCTTCCCTTACAAGAGATGGCAGCAGCGGAAGCACCCAAGAGCCGATTGAAAAATCGGCTGGGGTGCCAACATAGCGGGATCCCTGGACAGGTAAGGGACCTAATATTAAAAGTCAGCAGCTACAGTATTTGTAGTTGCTGACTTTTAATTTTCTGGTGGTGGTGGTGGTGGGGGGGGGGGGCTGGAGCTCCTCTTTAAATAACTGATGTCACGCATTAAGAGTACAATTGTATCTTTTTACCTATTGGTCCTGAAGGAAGCCTGAAAATAATTTCCACTGTCGGTAGCAAGATGTAAAAGAGAGGAATTGTCCAAACTATTTCAAGCCAATGCCTATACAATTACTAGTGTAAACTTCACAAGCTGGTCACATTTAACAACACAGTAAGGAGGAAACATTGTCTTTCAATGAAATATTTTACACATTTTTTGAGATTTTTCTCAGAAATACTTATTGTATGTCTCTGGGTTATGTCAGATACTGACTATTTTAATTGCTCAACAATAACTTACTGCAAGTAGTCCATACGAAATTCCAACAATATTAAGACAATATTAAAGTTTTTACAGATAACATAAAACAGTGAGTAAAACAGTGTTCCAGTCTATAAACAGTGACATATGAGTTTTCCATTGTTATAAGAAAAGTGAAAACATCTTCAGTAGGGGAGTAGCGTCCAATGGTTTTGGTTCCCATCATTAGTGAAATCCATTCAAAGACCCCTGAAGCATTTGACACCAACAAGGTATCTGCCTTTAAATTCCTACCAGCTATGAGTGCTCTGAGAGTGCTGTAGTTGGTTCTGCTAGTTAGGTTGGTTGGAAGTTGGTTGGAGCAGATAGCTGCTGGACACTACAACCTGTTTCTATTTTTTCCGAAAAAGAAAATCTCCTGTAAAACACAGAATGATAATACTGAAATCCTGTATTTTCTGATTTGTCCTCAAGTTCATTTATAGCTGCACATTGTAAACGTTTCCTTTTTACAAACACCACAGTTTAACTTAACATGAAATATCTTTTTAAATGTCTTTTTGAAATTCTCATTACACAAGGGATAGATAAGAGGGTTCAGTGTTGAATTGATGTAACCTAGCCAAATAGTAAACATGTGAAAATTGTGGTTAAAGCAGTCTTGGCAAAATGCTATGACCATAAAAAGAACAAAGTATGGGATCCAACACAACATAAATGCTGCCATAATGAAACCCAATTGCTTAGCCGCTTTTCTCTCCCTATTCATATGAAGTCCTTGGATGTTCTGTTTGGAATGGGTGCGGAACCTCTGCCAAGTATGTTTCAGATAGCTAAGGTTACCAGAGACTTGGGGTTCAGATCCCTCAGCATTTTCTGTGTTGTTGTCTTCCACGTGACTTGTCTCTAAGATACAAGAACCTGCTTCTGCAAATGTATGGTCTTCGTCTGTCACATCCAGGTTATCCAGACACTGGTCTTTCAGTTTTTTTCTGTTGACTGTGACGTAGTTTCGGCACTCTTCTGGGTGGGCCTGTATTATAGCAAGAGGAAAACAGTGCAACTTAACAACTTTATTATCACATGGTTCATATCCCTGTTGACCTTCATATTCTTCTATTTGGAAATGTTCTTGAGTGTTTTTTTGTTGTGTAAAAACATTTGAAACTGTGGTGTAATGACTGTGAAAGTTTGTCTCAGGAACCATAAGATTTCCATTAGGACATTGCCGTCTCACACAGTCTTTAGATTTTTTGAGCACCTTCACATTTCTAACAAATTTACTGCCATAAAACAGTTGAAAGGAACCATTAATAAGCTGTCGATGTTTGTAGTGTTCCCTTACAGCCTTGTAAATTTTGGCATAAAACCACAACATTAGCAAAGATGGAATGTAAAAATTTAATATGGCTGTAAGAACTTTAAACCAGGTCACTTTGTGGAACTCTGTTTCGCACATATGTTCTGGTACTGATCGAACTCCACCATTTGCAAACACATGCCAGCCTAAAATTGGTATAACCCAAGTCAGGGACAAAAGCCATGCTCCTGATATCATTGCAAAGGCTCTGGTCTTTGTACGGTACTTTAAGTACTGCAGCGGCTGCTGGATTGAACGATAACGATCAATACAGAGAATAAAAAGGCTAAAGATGGAGGCTGTACTAGCAACGTAGTCCATAGACAACCAAAAGAGGCATGCTGGTCTTCCAAGTATCCAATCATGATTTAGGAGATACACAATGTTAAGGGGCATAACGGCTACACCTACAATAAGATCTGCAATAGATAAGCTGACAATGTACAGGTTTCCAACTGTATGAAGTTTGCGCTCGGTTTTTACAGCATACAACACTAAAATGTTCATGATGACTGTAAAAAATGATATGGTCCCTAGAACCAGGCCTAAGCTTGCAGAGTGGATTTCTGTGACATTCTTTGTTATACTCAAGTTGTTATTCAGCATCATTCCCAAGCGTGTTAGGCTGGAGACACAATGGCTTCCGTCTCTTAATGTGGTACGTCAGAGATGGAAGATGAGCTGTTCTGAATTCTTCTCATGATCTGCAAAACAAATGAAAAGTCAATGAAGCATTGTTTTGTCCAGTGCCTCAGCACAAACGCTAAATGAAAGCAGGATGAACATTTGTTTTAACAAGATACTGATTACAATATCTTGCCCAGAACAGTTGATATAATGAAATTGTAATGTTCCATGTAAGGGATCAAAACTGACAGTTAATGATGTAAATGTAAAGCTTTGCATACACAGGGAAATCTGAATTGTTTCCAAATGATCAAGTCCTCATAGGATCACTTATTTCACCTCACTTTCTTAACTGAAGTAGTACATGACAACTATGATTTGCCTTTGCTCTATGAATAGAAAATAACAGTAATACAGAACTTCAGGCAAAACAGCTAAATACATAAGAAATACATACGGTATATGGGAGTTGCTTTATCAAGGGGTTTGTATTTCTGTCATTCCAGTTCTGAGATTTATTAACTCAGTCACACTTCATAGCTCTGTCTGCAGAGAAAGTGACCTTTTTTTTTTTTTTTTTGCAATTTAGTAACACTTAAAGGTCTTGTACCTCCAACAGCTGCGAGGAAAGAAGAAATACATTGATTAGCTTATTTTTGTCACTCTGCTCTCTCCTCCTATCATGCTCTTTGCAATGCAGCACAACTGGTTGGCTTCTTATGCTGTTTTCCCTACCCCAGTTGAGTTCTGCTGTACAGAGGATTGAAAAAGGCTGGTACCAAGTCAAATTCAACCACTTACTGTTCTTGCATTTAAAAAAACAAATTTAATGAAACATTAATGAATAAAGAGCTGCATTCATTTGCCGTTTATTTCTGCATTGAGTTAATTTTTAAAGAGGAAGTAAACCATGATGGGTTTAACTTCCTCTTTTTGCTACCTGCAAATTAAAAGCACAATGGGCTAGTATGCATCGCATACTAGCCCATTATGTGACACTTACCTGCAAGCGAAACAGCACGGAGGTCCGTTTCTTCACAGCGCATGCACCTATTACATTATCGCCATACTACAAGTGAAATATCTCCTAAACGGCGCACGTTTAGGAGATATTTTCACTGCCTATAGGTAAGCCTTATTCTAGGCTTACCTATAGATAAAAGTCACTAGGGAGGGTTTACAACCACTTTAAGATAAAGATTTTAATAACAACATAACATCTTCAAACTGCCTTGATAGTTTCACACCTAGAACATGTTTTTCACACGTTTATCTACAACTGGAAATGGGCTGAACGTGGTCTTTTTCTACAAATGTCACACAGGACAACCTGGGGCAATAACATTTTAAAAAATGGCACCGCAGAAAGTGTAGAAGAAAACTGCAGCTCTAGATGCAATACTCACCTTGTCTACATTAGAGTCCCCCAAAGTAATTATTTTCTACCACTAGGTGTCCACCATCTTTTGAGTTTCTAGGTCTCGTGATAGATTGTGCAGGCACCATGTATTGCTTTGTCTAAAGTGGGCATTGTTGTGTCTGTCTGCTAATTTTGGGAGGTCAGTATTTACATGGGCATATCAGAGAAAGTTAGTCACAAAAAAGACTATATTCCACGATCTTATGCTACCAATTTTTTAGAAGCACTAGTTTATAGTACTAGTTTTACTCCAAAGACATGCTCGTAGGTTAATTCACTCAATTTGGTTGCATTGAACACAGTAATGCTAAAAAATCTAGTCTAACTGGTTGACACATCCACATGGTAGCACTAAGGTCGTCAGTTTGAATCTCAACCATGGCACTACCTGCATGGAGTTTGCATGTTCTCCCTCTGCCTGTGTGGGTTTCCTCCAGGTATTCCAGTTTCCTCCCACACTTCAAAGACATGCTAGTAGGGAGTCATATCCAAATTGGCCCTAATATGTGTATGTGTATGTATGAATGTCAGTTAGGGACCTTAGATTGTAAGCCCCTTGAGGGAAAGGACTGATGAGAATATATAATATATATGTACAGCACTGTGTAAATTGATGGCATGAGCGATGGCGTATAAGTACCTGAAATAATAATAATAGTGCAGGCTCACTTTGAAGAACAGGTACACTCATATTTTTTATTATATTTTTTGGGCCCCAAGCAGCAGTGTGTAATTGATCTTATAATGCAGTCGATTCTGTTATTTTCACTTATTGATCCTGCCCTAGCGTGACAGTGCTCACTCATGAAAGGAAGTGAAATAGAATTTGGCGCTGTTCTAACAGCTGATCTAAATGTTATGTAACAGGTGATAATAAATTATAACTCAATTAAGCATGTGTAAATATCCCTAAATATACGAACTCATTGAACTCATTGAATTATGCGTAGACTACTAGTACCGTCTACATAGTCTACACATAAATATATAAACAGTGACCGTGGTAAAAAATGATATTAAAAAATATTTGTATAAAAATAAACACATGTGCATATGTAATAATTAATAAATATACCAAATGTGATGAACTATGATACCAAAACCAATATAACGCTGCAACCCAATTGGTCAATAATAGTCCAAAAATAAATATATAGTGTGGTTCAATGATCCAAAAATAAATAAATAAATAAATAAATAAATAAAGTCAATAAAGTGCTCTTGTGCCAGTGAAGAAACAACGCTTGATCTAGTTCACTTTCCAATAGGTGATCACAGCATGCGTGTCTTATTCGTGCTCCTATTGTGGCTGCACTCACCAGAAATTTCTCCCCCTCCTGGGGTCTGAAACATTCACAGTATATGCCACCAACCATTGTTGGTGGTGGTGTTTTTTCAGTCCAGATGTTTTCTGCATATTGACACGTTTTAATATGAAGTCACACATATATTGAGGACTATTATCCTAATATTTTGCATAATACATTCTTTGAGGACTTTGAGGACTTTTATTATCTTTTTGATATATTTTTTTATGTCCCCCCTGTACATTTTGGATGTGCTGATTTGAGGAACCGAATGGTCTTCATACTACATAACACATGTTTATTTGATTTTTGTCATATTAGCGCTACACTTATTCTGTTATTTGGTTTATGCCACTGTGTAGCACTCTAGAGACTGTCCCGTCCTCGGTGGTTTAAAAGTTCTCCCATCATGTACCAAATGCCATAAAAGAGAGAGGGATCCCAATAGTGTAATACTGTATCAAACTATTTATTGCATAAAATATACAATTATGCAATAAATAGTTTGATACAGTATTTTACATGTATCTCACAAAAGTGACTACACCCCTCACATTTTTGTAAATATTTTATTATATCTTTTCATGTGACAACACTGAAGAAATTACACTTTGCTACAATGTAAAGTAGTGAGTGTACAGCTTGTATAACAGTGTAAATTTCTTGTCCTCTTAAATAACTCAACACACAGCCATTAAAGTGGTTGTAAACTCTCCCCCATAACTTTGTCCCATGTAAATCAGCATAAAAAACCCTAATGAACACTGCTTGTAGATATCGCCTTACTTGCTTAGCATTGTTGTAATCCTTTTTGTTCTTTAGAATGACATCACTGAGCATGCCCATATCTCCCCTGATTTATGGCACACTCTGTGTGCTTGTCTGTCTATTATAGGACTTCCTACGGCACAACATTGAAATCCCACGAGACTGCATAATCACTCAGAGCTTCCTACTACACCCCATGTGACCAGGTGACATCACATCTAGTGTAAATCTGGGCATGGACAGCATTACTGCAGTCTTATCAGCTGAAGCTGATAAGACTGACATTGGCAAACACTAGATAATTGGCACAAGTAAATACTATGAAATAAAACAAGTCAGCTATGAGCAGGGAAGCAGGGTTGCCATAGAAACGTTGGATTGAGAGGGAGGCTTGGTTAACAATACAGGAAGTACTCAATGTAAGGGTGGAAATACACTCTACTGTGGACTCAGAAAACAATACTTAAGATGGCGCTGCCTTACCCCTGGAAACAAGTTTTTTAAAGTTCCTTTAAACAGTAAGTAATTTGCATTTTGGGCTGGATTACAGTGGCTAAAGTTTGATAATTACTTATTATAATGGACTAAATGAAAAGAAGCATCAGAGTGAGAGAGTTTACTTCCTCTTTAATGTCTAAACCTCTGGCAACAAAAGTGAGTACATCCCTAAGTGAAAATGTCCAAACATGGGCCCAAAGTGTCAATAGTTTTGTGTGGCCACCAATTATTTTCCAGCACTGCCTTAACCCTCTTGGGCATGGAGTTCAGCAGAGCTTCACAGGTTGCCACTGGAGTCCTCTTCCACTCCTCCATGACGACATCACAGAGCTGGTGGATGTTAGAGACCTTGCGCTCCTCCACCTTCCATTTGAGGATGCCCCACAGATGCTCAATAGGGTTTAGGTCTGGAGACATGCTTGGCCAATCTATCACCTTTTTACCTCAGCTTCTTTAACAAGGCAGTGGGATCACATTTTTGTAAATATTTTATTACATCTTTTCATTGACAACACTGAAGAAATGACACTTCGCTACAATGTAAAGTAGTGAGTGTACAGCTTGTATAGCAGTGTAAATTCCCTGTCCCCTCAAAATAACTCAACGAACAGCCATTTATGTCTAAACCGCTGGCAACAAAAGTGAGTACACCCCTAAGTGAAAATGTCCAAAATGGGCCCAAAGTGTAATTTCTTCAGTGTTGTCACATGAAAAGATATAATAAAATATTTACAAAAATGCGAGGGGTGTACTCACTTTTGTAAGATACTGTATATATGTAGTGTTTTCTTATCTCTTTCCAAAGCCCTAAGTCTAATGTTTTTCTGCTGCTCCGTTCTTCTGTTATCAGCATGATAACTTCTGACAAGTTTTACGACAACCAAGATAAAACCAGCCTGAAATTTGTGTCAGGGTGGGTGCTATAAATAGATTAGGAGAGAGCTTGTCTATTCACAGCACAGCTCTGCACATTCCTTCCTTCCTCTGGCCTATGTGGAGTGGGGGTGTGCCTTTCAATCAGCTGTCACACAGTGTATGGTAAGAATCCACTCCCAGTGCTGAACAGGAAGAGAAAATTTCTAACATGATGTGCACTTTGCAAGGAATATAGCAAGCTGAAGACATCAAACATACTGTATTTGCTTAGGTCAAATTTAATGAATCAGTTTTACAACCACTTTAAGGCATTACTTAAAAGAGAAGCATGCCCAAAGTTTTTTGGCCATACTTCTCTTGTGGGCCACAGGAGTGCACACTCTCCTCTGACATCGCAGAGCCACTCCAAACTCTGGAAGGATCTAACAGCAATATTGGGATCCCCCCAGATGCCTCATTGGCAGCTGGTTAAGCCTCTCAGCACAGATCTAAGAGCCTGAGCCAGCTGCTCCCACCACCTTCCTTGCCCGTGTTCCGATGAGCACTGGAGGTCATAACAGCAGATCAGAGAGCGGTGACTGACAGTTACTGCTCTCTGCTCAGAGTGGACTGGGAATTGAGTGATCGTCAGTAGTGATTGTTCACTTATCAGGATTAGGGCTTGTTTACTTAGGTTTTCAACTTTAACACACATTAAAATGCCTACCACTTTAACGTGCTTAAATATGTGTTTTTGAAGCTTCTGTGATGCTTTTTTTAAGCTTTAATGAAGATTGGCAAATGCCCTGTCTGTGTTGGTTTTCTATTTTTTCAAAAGGAAAAGTGATAACACTCAATTAATGCTCTTGTACAGCGGCAGGTGAGGTTAAGGAGCGCTCTGATAGGCTTGTATCTGGTCTTTGGAGAAGCACTGAAGCAAGATAAAATCAACAGAGGTTATAATTTTTGAAGTGCAGAAGAGCGAAGCGAAGGAAAGCAAACACAATACTGTGACCAGGACTGGAAGGTAACCATTTCATTTCGTGACAGGTGCTTTGATTGGTCTTCAGAGTGCTTTAGAAAAGTATGCTAATTGCCATGTTTTGAAGCAAGCGTAAAAGAGCCCTTAGAGTCACAGCAATGCTGCAGCATGGAGGTGAGTATGTATGTTTTTTTTTTTTTATAACCCCATACATCTCCTTTACCAAATAACAAAAAATTTAATATAGCCAAATATGTGGATCCAATCTTTTCAAATCCAGCATGCGGCGCTATGAATTAAACAACACTATAAATAAAGATGATCCTGTTGAAAAAGTCCTCTACGGACGAAACGCTATTAGGGTGTGGTTCAATCTATGTGAGTGTGCAGGCTGTCAAGTTGGGAGAGACAGACAACACAGAGAATAAAGACCAGAGGCTCATGAAAGTGACAGCTATAGCCGGTGTCTTCCTGAGAAAGTTCCCCCGGCGGATAAGGACCCCCCTGTACTGCGCAGGCGCAGCGCTTGCGCAGTATGAACGACTAGGAGCCGCCGAAAATAGCCGAAGCTGAGAAACTTCAATCAGCTGTACACGGCGCCTGCGCCCTAGGTCCAGGTTCAAGCCCCACCATCCAAGTGGACCTAGAGGGGGAATAAAAAAGTGCCGAGCGAAGCGAGGCTGTGCCCGAAGCGTGGCCCGAAGTGCAGAAGAGCGAAGCGAAGGAAAGCAAACACAATACTGTGACCAGGACTGGAAGGTAACCATTTCATTTCGTGACAGGTGCTTTGATTGGTCTTCAGAGTGCTTTAAAAAAGTGTGCTAATTGCCATGTTTTGAAGCAAGCGTAAAAGAGCCCTTAGAGTCACAGCAATGCTGCAGCATGGAGGTGAGTATGTATGTTTTTTTTTTTTTTATAACCCCATACATCTCCTTTACCAAATAACAAAAAATTTAATATAGCCAAATATGTGGATTCAATCTTTTCAAATCCAGCATGCGGCGCTATGAATTAAACAACACTATAAATAAAGATGATCCTGTTGAAAAAGTCCTCTACGGACGAAACGCTATTAGGGTGTGGTTCAATCTATGTGAGTGTGCAGGCTGTCAAGTTGGGAGAGACAGACAACACAGAGAATAAAGACCAGGGGCTCATGAAAGTGACAGCTATAGCCGGTGTCTTCCCGAGAAAGTTCCCCCGGCGGATAAGGATCCCCCTGTACTGCGCAGGCGCAGCGCTTGCGCAGTACGAACGACTAGGAGCCGCCGAAAATAGTCAAAGCTGAGAAACTTCAATCAGCTGTACACGGCGCCTGCGCCCTAGGTCCAGGTTCAAGCCCCACCATCCAAGTGGACCTAGAGGGGGAATAAAAAAGTGCAGAGCGAAGCGAGGCTGTGCCCGAGGCGTGGCGTGGCGAGCGAAGCGAGCCCGCTAAGGGCCCTCTTACAGGTGCCGTGTACAGCTGAATTTTATTCTTTTCGGCTTCGGCTATTTCCGCCAGCTCCTACTGCGCAAGCGCTGCGCCTGCGCAGTAGAGGGGGGTCCTTATCCGCCGAGGGGAACTTAATCGGCAGAACACCGGCAGCTGTCCGCATTGTGAACACATGGTCCTGACGGCTCAGAGACAAGCTGAGAAATAGCCTTTGCTTATAAGTAGCATTTTTAAACGATTGATGAAATAAAAATTGGTGGATTTACGGAATTTACATGATTGTGCTGCTATTTCTTTTTTCCTTGGCGTTCATAACATCTATTCTGGACGAGAATTACCTGCTGGAAGAAATAATTTGAACTGCCCCTACTGTGGAGTAAAATAAATGATTGTTGCCTATATGTTTTCAGAAAGGCAATTCAATTTGGTGAGTCTGTGACCTAATGGGAGCGGGATGCATTGCATAGAGTGTTCACAATCTTGAATGAATCTTGAAAACATCGCACTCAGAGCACTCTTTTTTTTTTTTAAGTGGACTTTTTTTTTATGATTGAATTTAATGTTTTCATTTAATGTTTCTGCACAATCATTTGCACTACGCCCTTTCGCACATTGTAAATTTGAAGAATTTGTGAATTTATTTTTGAAGCTTTAATAATATTCTTTACTTATAGTATGGGTTAATACATAGTGCTGCATAGTGGATTTTAAAAGATTGGATCCACATATTTGGATATAGGATCATGGATATACTGTAAATTGCAGCAGCAAGTGTTTTCACAATTTTTTTTTTTTTTTTTTAGTAATAAGATTTTTTTTTTCTTAGCGTGGAGTTGGGGATGGAATTAATTTTTGTTTTAAATTTATTGCAGTTTAACAGTTAGTCGACTTACTTACATGTGGAGGTTGCATTAGTTTTCATTTTCAGGCTAAGAACATTTTTAGCAAGTACACAAAGTACTTCTTGCCAGAAATGCAGTACCCTTGTAATTTCCTATGGGATGAAATAAAAGCAAAGCCAGTCCACTAATCTCATCACCTTACTTAATAGGTAATAAAGGTGTGCGATTGAATTCCAGTTTGGGTGGCAACCATATCTGCTTCCATAGATATAGTCTAGTGAGTAAGCATAGCCACCCATGGACAAGAAGTATGTATTCTCGGGATTACCGAGTGGAGGAAAACAGATTAAACCCCCTACATATGGAGGGGCTTTTTCACAGTAATGCCCCGTACACACGGTCGGATTTTCCGATGGAAAATGTCAGATCAGAGCGTGTTGTCGGAAATTCCGACCGTGTGTGGGCTCCATCGGACATTTTCCATCGGATTTTCCGACACACAAAGTTGGAGAGCAGGAGATAAAATTTTCCGACAACAAAATCCGTTGTCGGAAATTCCGATCGTGTGTACACAAATCCGACGGACAAAGTGCCACGCATGCTCAGAATAAATAAAGAGATGAAAGCTATTGGCCACTGCCCCGTTTATAGTCCCGACGTACGTGTTTTACGTCACCGCGTTTAGAACGATCGGATTTTCCGACAACTTTGTGCGACCGTGTGTAGACAAAACAAGATTGAGCCAACATCCGTTGGAAAAAATCCTAGGATTTTGTTGTCGGAATGTCCGGACAAAGTCCGACCGTGTGTACGCCCTATTAGTGTTGCTAAAATGTGCAATAGTCTCCCCCAAGAACTAGTTCTGGGCAGCTCAGTATAATATTTTAAAAAGAGCTGGATGCATTTCTAAATGCACAAAAAGTAACAGGATACTAACATAACACCAGAGAATTGTTGATCCAGGGAATTTCCAGTTGCCTACTGGGGGTAAGGAAGGTAATTTTTTCCCCTCGCTGGAGCAAATTGAATCATGTTTCATAGGGTTTATTTTGCCTTCTTCTGAATCAACAGTGGGTATAGGGCAGTGGTGTATTTAAATGTTGTGCTTCCTTAGGCCTGACTAAACTTGTGCACCCCTTAATTTAAATATGGCCCACCAATTCCTGTCAATTCAACACCCATTCCTGTTTAACCACTTCAGCCCCAGAAGGATTTACCCCCTTAATGACCAGGCCATTTTTGCGATACGGCACTGCGTCGCTTTAACTGACAATTGCGCGGTCGTGCGATGTTGTACCCAAACAAAATTTATATCCTTTTTTCCCACAAATAGTGTTTCTTTTGGGGGTATTTGATTACCTTTTTGTTTTTTATTTTTTGCGCTATAAACAAAATAATACTGACAATTTTGAAAAAAAGCAATATTTTTTACTTTCTGCTATAATGCATATCCAAAAAAATATATATATATAAAAAAACTATTCATTCATCAGTTTAGGCTAATATGTATTCTGCTACATATTTTTGGTAAAAAAAAATCGCAATAAGCTTATATTGATTGGTTTGCGCAAAAGTTATAGCGGAAAGATTTAGGAGGTCTGCGACATTGCAGCAGACAAATCTGACCCTAAGTGACACTTTTTGGGACCAGTGACATTTGTGCAGCGATCAGTGCTATAAAAATGCACTGATTACTGTATAAATTACACTGGGAGGAAAGGAGTTATCACTAGGGGGCGATCAAGGGGTTAAGCACTTCCTAGGGATGTGTCTCTAACTGTGGGGGGAGTGGACTGACTGGAAGTACAGAGAGATCGCTGTTCCTAATCACTAGGAACAGACGATCACACTGTACTCCCCTGACAGAATGGGGATCTGCTTTGTTTACATTGCAGATCCCCGTTCCGCCTCTCTGTGGAGCGATTGCGGGTGACAGGCGGACATCGCGGCCGCTAGGCACGCGCATTGGCACCACGCCGCGGGCAGACGTGCCGCTGTATCTATCACACGAAGCGCCGTACCAGTATGCCGATTTGCGCAATAGAGCCGCCTTGCCGCAGTATAACTGCTGCGACTGGTCGGCAAATGGTTAAGACCCCCCTTGTCTTCTGTAAATCCCTGTGTTCTCCCGGCAGGGATGTCTCCCCACGCCCCCCAGCCTGGTGAACATGATAGCTCCACATTCAGTGCCGATGGGGGAATCAAGCAACTTTGGCATGCTTAAGGGTCCTTTTACACCAGGTGCAGTGGGGCTGTGATTTGTGGCACAGCCACACAGCCCCACAGCAACCCCAAGACAAGGAAAAATGGCATCCTGCGCTGCAGTGGTGTGCAGGCACTGTGCACTGGGTCTGGCAGGCGCCAGTCTGTCCGAATGTCAGGCCAGTCACCGGCCGCCAGTTGGTATTATCATATGGGGCGCCAGACCGATTTGTCTCCTGGACCCTGCCCCCCGGCCCAGTACACCCCATAAACTGGCGCTACATTAAAAGTGTAGCACAAGTCAGCGGGGACTCTTTTCGTGTGAGAGCCGGTAGGAGGCTGTTTTTTTCGTGCAGGGGGTGGCTTTTTTGCCACCTCCCTGCAAAGTGCTGCCCTAGGCCTGGGCCTTGTTGGGCCTAGGCCAAGATACAGCGTTGGCATAGGGTTGTGTATGTGGGGGGGGTTTCTATTTTTTTTTTTTTATTGGTAAAAAAAAAAGTGGAAAAAAAATGAAAAAAACCCCAAAAAACTAGTACAGCCACCACATCTAAGGACTAGCAAGCTACAATATATCATTTTTTTTGTTTTTGGGATTAGACACGGTATGCTTTCAGGAAAATATAGAAACTCTTTTCATGCAGAATCAAGGTGGAAATAACTTTCCTTTTAAGCAATCAACAAATATTTCAATAGCACCAAACATAATTTTATTCTCTACATTTCTCTGGTGTAAAAATAACCTAATGGTTTACATTTGATCTTTATAGCACTTATAAATAGCGACGTCTTGGTTCCTGCCAAATTAAACTGTCCTGATTGATTTGTAAGCTCTGATAAACATTATACTTTATTTAGTAAATTATGGAGAAGGACGTAAGCTTGTGGTTTGCCTTTCATATGAAGTATTTTGATACTGTGATCATTGAGGAATTTATGACAGATTAAAAAGCTCTTCATTACACTTATCAAGGTTTAAATAAGAGCGTTTAGGCAAAAAATTAATATCTGATTTAAAATATGAATTGCATAGTTGTCGGGTGTAATACAGAATGCTTAATGCTTACAAACAGACTGGAGCCAGAATTGTGTAATGGTGGCCATACATGGTTAACAAAGATCCCAATCTTTCTCTTCCAGTAGGAAAAATCCCTCTATAGTTGACTATAGCCAATGGCACTGGGTTGGAGGAGACAGCAGCAAACCCTAACTTTTTCTAATTATAATGATTTTTATCTTATCATGAGTGAATGCCTCACACCAGGAAGATCTGAGTGCTTGATAGGTAGAGAACAGCCTCAGCCACAGCTCTTCTTGATAGGCCTGCCCATGACATGTTTCACTTCACCCCCAAGGTTTAGTTATGACTATTGGGACGAGCTGTGGCTGAGGCTGTTCTCCACCTTTTAAGAACTGTCCGGTGTGCGGCCTTCACTCATGATTAGCTACACTGCTTCCCTGTGCCAGGTGTGCTTGGGTACACCATAATAACTCTGTGTAGTGCCAATGCCTCCTACTGCCCAGGCCCCCCCCCCATCTTGCGCCCCACCACCACAGTGCTGTTGGCTTCCCTCCTCTCCCCTCCCTGCTGCGGGGGATGTTTCAGGATGGAGAGCGAGGGAAGGAAACAATCATTATGTCATTTATAGACGCCTTCCTTTTCTAAATGAACACATTGAATACTCTCACTCACTGTTTTTACTATGTGTCAGTTTGTGAATGAACAGGAAGCCACTCAGCACAGAGCACTTCCCATTCATTCACTGTGCAGTGCAGCTGAGGCTGCAGAGAAAGACATGTGCATTTGAGCTTTGGGGTGCACACCCTAATGCAATAGGCTGCACACACCTATGAACAGAGCCATAACTTTGGTGCTTGGAGCGGTGCTCCACCAAACATACACAGGTTCGCAATAGTTTTTATCTTATTTTGTTAGTCTCTTCTGGTGACCCACCTCTGTAATCTGTGGTTACATTCAGCAAATGCACCATAGTGTGTGCAGGTGATGCTGAGAGAGGGTCAGGAGAATCACTATATACATTTCAAGAAACATGAAACATCTCTCCTTTCTCATGTTTGTTAATTGGTCTGTAAAGTTGAAACACAACTGAACTTTCAATTTTAATCAGCTTAATATAGTCTAGGCCCATCAAAACAAAAGGTGGGCAAAGTCTAGTTCATTTTCCTTGGAAAGCAGTCACAGCTTGTGTAGAAAAGCCTCTTCCCTGCCAGCATGCTGCAGAGAAAGACCCTCTACTTTGAGTTAGCGCTACTTTCTCCTCTCCTCCGCTGCATACCATGAAGAGGAACTCTTCTGAAGTCCAACACAAAGCAACACAGACAGAGAACACAGGTAGTTACAAGTTCATGGGATCTATAGCATTATCAACGGGTATGTGTTTGCAATTATTAAACAGATATAGGAAAATGCTTTCAATGCTGCGATCCATGTAGCAGATTTTAGTTGAAATTACATGTCCAGAAAAACCCCCCCAAAAAACACCAATATTTTAGAGACACGGATGTCCTAACTTCAAAATATGCCTATCAGTTTCAGATGATTTGTCCATCAGCATATGCATACAGCTTAATGGAGATATTGCAATAAAAAACAAGGACTTTGTCAGTAATGCAGTGGACATGGTCAGTAGGACAGTGATCGGTATCAGTTGGGCAGTGGATGGTGTCAGAAGTTTTTTTTATCTTTGTTATTTTATTTTTTTTAATATGTTTTACCATTTTATTTTCTTATTTTATTTTTTTTTTACAATTTTTTTTTAAATTATTTTAATTTTAATTTTTTTAGGAGCCCCATTAGGGGGCTTTGGTGACATATCAGGGGTCTAAACAGACCTCTGATATTTCACTTTTGAGACAGAAAAAGGAGATTGAGGACACAGTCCTTAATCTCCATCTCTGCAACCTCAGCTTCACAGAATGAATGAACAGGAATAGCTCTGTACAGAGCTTCCCATTCATTCACAAACAGAAGCAGAGTAGACACAGTTTACTATGCTTCAGTTATAAATGGACACGGGAGCAATTGGTACTGATTACTCACTGTGTCCATTCAGAAAAGGAAGGGGCCGGTAAATTACTGGCCCCTTCGCCTGCTCTCCATTCTGAAAGTATCCCCTGCAGCAGCCAGAGTGAGAGGTGAGGGGGAAGCCACCAGCACTGCTGGGGGGTATAAGTGGAGCACACAGGGGCCCGGAGGCGGCAGAAAACAGGCAACCTGGATAGAAGGGGCAGTGGGGGTGGCATATAGAGAACCTATCACCTTCATTTTCTCTACTGCAGCTTGTGAAGGCTTTCAGCAGCTGCAGGAGGAAAATTGTGGGCATTGATTCCTCTATATGCTGCCCCCACCACCCCTCCTAACCAGGTCAGGTGCCGAAACAAATGTTACAGGGGAGTTGCGCGGGCCCCCTGAAGCATGGAGCCGGGTTGCAATTGTGACCCATGTGACCATTATAATCATGCCTCTGTGGTGCATCCTCTTCGAAAGTTATAGGCTAATAGAGAAAATCCTCTTTCACAGATGAACTTAATCTATCTTTTAAATTTCCATTCCAGTTCTCATTTGGTCTAGGTGGAGATGAATACGGTGAAATAATTACCTTATTCCTTGCTCCTCAGACAGCTAAAGCTCTTCTCTGTTCTCCAATAGTCCTGGAATGTGGGTAGGGCCTCAGCATCCTCCTATGCAATGCAGTACTGCCAGTCCTTTATTGTATGTGATGACACTGGAAAGCTGCGACTGGTTGAGAGGTGTCACAGACTTTGGGCTGCAGGAGAACCATGGCCTGGAGAACTCTGTGCTATAATGTGTTTTTAAGTTATCCAGAGCTGGTCACTAATTGCTTGTGGCTTCTTTTGCAAGTTAGTCCTATGGGGGGGGGAGCCGGACTGTCTAAGGAGGTCATTGTTATGATAATAGGACTAGCTCTACTGTACTACTGAAGGTTTGCTGAATAAATTCAGTGTGTTTCTGAAAATAAAAATAAAGCAGTTCATTTTCTGGTGTACTCCAAGACTGGTGTTGGCTGGTCCTTGGGGTTTCTATAACCAGATCCATTGGTCTCGTGTTCCAGGACTTGGAAAGTAGCTTCTTGGCGGAAATACCCAAAAGAGTGTCTGGACTTCGTCACATTTGGTTGGCAACAGTGGGATGCTTTCTTGTGCCTGGAACATCCAAATCACCAACGGGACCTTGTCGGATGGATCTTTTCTACTCCAGCCTTAAGCGAAGCACACTCAAGGATCTGCTGGAATCAAGGGGACAGAACACCAGCAACAAGTTAAAGGCAACTCTAATTGCCAAGTTGATGGAGAGTGACCAGGCCAGCGACCAAAGCAGAGGGCCAGCTATGGAGGGGTCCAGGATGGCCGAGCTCCAGTGAGAGATCCAGTGGCGGCTGTCGTTATACAGCACCACTCTCCCCAAGAGGTGATCACCCAGATAATTGCAGACATGACACATTTGAAAATGCTTGAGGTTCAGAAGGAGATCGGGGGTATTGCAGCTGCAGAACGGGGTAGCTGCAAGAAACTTCCCTACGCAGCTTTCCGACCCTTCCAGGATGGGGTGGAGGAAATCAACCGGTACCTTCATGTCTTCAAGACCCAGTGCGATCTCCAGGAAATTGATGAAGCTGACTGGGTCACCATCCTCATCAGCAAGCTGTCTGGTCAAGCACTGGATGCTTTTGAAGCTATACCTGGGGAAGACAAAAAAGACTACGAGCGAGTCATGGAGTGACTGCTGGCAAGATACGCAATCACCCCTGAAGCTCCTAGGTCCAAATTTTGCAGCCTACAATGGAAAGAGGACCAGCCCTATACGGAATGGGCTCATCAGATGTTCCGATCAGTAGATGCATGGTTCTCCGGCTGTCAGGCAACTACCTTCGATGCTGCCCAACTGATCTTACTGGAACAGTTTTACAACCAATCCCCTAGTGAAGTTCGCCAGTGGGTCCAAGACCAAAAGCCCTTGACGTTAGACAAAGCAGCGGAACTAGCCGACCAGTATATGGATACCCAGAGATCCCACCAACCGGAGCCTCGCAGCATCTCCAGACCATCGCCAGCACCTGCCCATATCCAACCATCCACCCAGCAGTCAGTCGCCCTCCCTGCAATGGCCCGACCGGCTATACCCATCAAGAAGGCCGGGCCTCACTGTTATGGGTGTAATCAAATAGGACACCAATGAGCTAACTGTCCTTGAAATGTCAACGTCACTTCATGGAACCGTGCTGCCCCTGGCCCAGCCTGAGCAGCTGCTCATTACCTGGAAGCCGCCCTACCATCTACTTCAACTGGCTGTGGTGAAGAGGAATTTGGGCTACTCCATCAGTTAAACCCGATACAAGCTGCTGCCAATGGCAATCGCAGGCATCACTGACAGGCTGTATGGGTGAATGGGCGACCCGCCCAAGGACTCAGGGACAGTGGAGCTACTATTACTTTGGTGCAACCCAGGATGGTTACAATGACTGTGAGGTCCATAGCTGTGCAAGTGGCTGGAGGCAAATTTTTATGCATCCCTACTGCCCAAGTGCATATGGATTGGGGCTCGGGATACAGAGACATGGAAGTTGGAGTTATGAGAGATATACCCGCAGATGTTCTACTTGGAAATGATTTGGGACATCTTTCTTCATCTTTTCATGTGGATTTATCCCCAGAAGCCTTCCCCGGCACCCGGCAGCAAGACAGGCGAGCAGAGAAGGCACTTGATGATGGGACTCAGGTGAGGCCTAACTTCCCTAACCCCGACCAGACTGTACCACCCGCTACCTGGGCTACCTCGACTGACTTTACCCGGGAACTACTATCTGACTCGACGTTAGCTAGTTACCGGGAGAAGGCAGGGATGGACCCCGGGGGATTAGAAAGGGAACGGATAGAGTGGGATCAGGAATTACTTTATCGGCTGACTGAAGGCAAGAGATCTCATTCAGTGCCCAAGTGACAGCTGGTCGTGCTGCAGAAATATTGGCGCGACCTGCTAAGCATCGGACATGACATTCACCTAGCCGGTCACTTTGGAGTGACCAAAACTGTTCACCACTTGACTCAGCTATTCTTCTGGCCAGGAATAACTAGGTATATTAGACAGTATTGCCGTACCTGTGATACTTGTAAGCATGTGGGAAAGAAGGGCGACTGATCTAAAGCTCCTTTGTACCCCCTACCAATCATAGCTGAGCCCTTTAGCCGGATAGCTGTAGACCTGGTAGGACCATTACCCCGACCCAGTCCCTCTGGGAAGAGATATATCTTGAGGGTGGTGGATTATGCTACTCATTACCCGGAGGCAGTTCCTCTGACAAACATCCATGCAGAGACAGTAGTGGAGGCCCTGCTCTGAATCTTTGCCAGGGTGGGTTTCCCTCAGGAGATTATCTCAGATTAAGGGACTCAGTTTACAGTGGACCTAACCCAGCAGTTGTGGAAGCTCTGTGGAATTAAGCCTATACACAGCTCTCCCTACCACCCCCAGACTAATGGACTATGTGAGCGGTTCAATGGAACGCTAAAGCAATTGCTGCGGACATTCGCAACTTCTCATCAGGATTGGGAGAAACTTCTGCCACACCTCCTGTTCGCTTACAGGGAAGTGCCGCAGGAATCTACGGGGGTCTCCCTATTTTAGTTATTGTATGGGAGACGGGTGAGGGGGACACTAGATCTACTTAGAGCTCATTGGGAAGGAGGTGTAGGGGCTGAAGAGACCTCTGTGGTAAGGTACGTACTAGCACTCAGGGACTGGCTGAAGGAACTCATGGACACCGTACGAGAGAATCTTCAGGCCGCACAGGGGCGGTAGAAGCGGTGGTATGATTGTACCGCCCTCAATCACACCTTGGCTGTAGGGCAGAAAGTTCTTGCCCTCAAGCCTACCAAGTCAGACAAATTACAGGCCTCCTGGCAAGGGCCCTACAAGGTAGTGCAGCAAATATGTAACACTACCTACCTGGTAGCTAAGTGCTCAGATGAAAGAGTCCGGCGGACCTTCCATGTGAACATGCTCAAAGCATACCAAGATAGGCCTGAGGAGATAGCTGCCATATGTGCTCCAGCCATGGAAGATTCCTGAGAACCTTCCCCTGCCAGAGCTACCGGTGAGAGATGGGGACAGAGCGGGTGTAGAGACAGTGAGATTAGATGGGGAGCTAGGGCTGGAACAGCAGGACCAGGCCAGGCTGGTCCTTAGGCAGCATCAGGAAATGTTTTCCACCAAGCCTGGATACATTACTATGACAGTGCACTGAGTGGAAACCCCGGGACAGCCACCTCTCCGGCAGGCGGCTTACCGGGTACCTGAGTCAGTGAAAGAGGGTATGAGGCAGGAGATAAAGGACATGCTCGATTTAGGAGTCATCGAGCCCTCCAACAGCCCCTGGGCATCCCCAGTAATGTTAGTGCCAAAGCGGCATGGTACTACCCGCTTCTGCATAGATTACCGCCGACTAATCGACTGCACAACGACTGACGCCTACCCCATTACCCGGGTCGATGAACTGAATGAATGAGTGACTTGTATAGCGCTACCTATGGAAACTGAATCGCCTCAGGGTGCTTTTTGCTGCCGGTGTTCATCTACACATACACATACAACATACACATATTTGGCCAATTTTTTCGACAGGATCTAATTAACCTACCAGCATGTTTTTGGACTGTTAGAGCGCATCGCCTGAGGTAATTTTCTAACTACCCTTGACCTATGCAAAGGGTACTGGCAGATTCCTCTGTTTCGAAGTCAGCATTCATCACCCCCTTTGGCTTGTACCAGTCTAAGGTCATGCCATTTGGAATGAAAAATGCTCCGGCGATGTTCCAGAGGATGGTAGATGAACTCGTCGATGGCCTTCAGGATTATGCCTGGGCATACCTGGATGACATTGTGATCAACAGCGATACCTGGGAGGAACATCTACTCCACCTGGGTACTGTGTTAGACTGCATCAGGACTGCGGGACTAACATTAAAGCCAGAGAAGTGTAGCATAGGGATGTCCGAGGTTCAGTACCTCGGGCATCGGGTAGGCCATGGGCAACAGCGTCCTGAACCAGCTAAAGTAGAGGCTGTTGCCAACTGGCCCACCCCCCAGATGAAAACCCAGGTCTTGGCATTCCTTGGCACTATAGGAGGTTTGTTCCCGACTATAGAACGATAGCTAAACCCCTGACTGACTTGACCAGAAAGAATCTTCCCCGCCAGGTCCTGTGGTCCCCAGAGTGTGAAAAAGCTTTCCAGCGCCTGAAAAATGCTTTGGTTTCTGCCCCAGTTTTGGCTGCTCCTTACCCAAACAAACATTTTTGTATACATACAGAT
This sequence comes from Lithobates septentrionalis, assembly GCA_037952835.1. Taxonomy (NCBI): domain Eukaryota; kingdom Metazoa; phylum Chordata; class Amphibia; order Anura; family Ranidae; genus Lithobates; species Lithobates septentrionalis. Next base: position 1,105,465 of record JBBDGP010000201.1, on the reverse strand, counting down.
GCTTCTACATTCAGGTTGGGAGCAGTGCTAAGCCAAGTGGGAGCCGACGGCAGTGAGCACCCTGTTGCCTACATCAGTCGCAAGCTACTACCCCGGGAGGTGGGGTATGCAGCCATAGAAAAGGAATGTTTGGCGCTGGTGTGGGCCTTGATAAAACTTCAGTCGTATCTCTATGGACGATCCTTCACAGTGCTCACGGACCACAACCCTTTGATCTGGTTAAATCAAATATCTAGGGACAACGGATGCTTATTGAGATGGAGTCTTGCCCTGCAGCTCTACAACTTTACTGTGCAGTAAAAGCCGGGCCGACAAAACGGCAACGCAGATGGACTTTCCCGGCAAACTGAATTTTGACTGTACTATAGCTCCCGGACATTCCCAAGCTGACCCGTATTGGATCTAGCTGGGTCTGCCAGTCTATGGAATGGGGGGGGGGGTATTGTCACAGACTTTGGGCTGCAGGAGAACCATAACCTGGAGAACTCTGTGTTATAATGTGTTCTTAAGTTATCGAGAGCTGGTCACTAATTGCTTGTGGCTTCTTATGCAAGTTAATCCTATGGGGGGAGCCTGACTGTCTAAGGAGGTCATTGTGATGATAATAGGACTATCTCTACTGTGTAAGGTGACCTTTGTCTGAGATAATGGGAGTAGCCTTTATTTAATGGTTTGCTGTATTTTTTATATCATATATATATATATATATATATATATATATATATATATATATATATATATATATATATAATTACAAAAATTAAAATATCTGATGGTTATTTTGTATCAAATTCAGTGTGTTTCTAAAAATAAAGCAGTTCATTTTCTGTGTACTCCAAGACTGGTGTCGTCTGGTCCTTGGGGTTTCTATAGCCAGATCCATTGGTCTCGTGTTCCAGGACTTGGGAAGCAGCTTCTTGGCGGAAATACCCAAAAGGGTGTCCGGACTTCGTCACAAGTGGTGAAGAGGAACAGATTCAGGGGACCCATCGTACAGCGGGAAGGAAGCCTGCAGGAGTGAGGAATAAGGTAAGCATTTTACCTTTTTTATCAACCCCCCCCCCAAGCAAAATGAACATTTAATCGTTGCAATGCGATTGGACTTCTGCTTTAAATGATAGATGAATAGAGCAAAACCTCTGAAACTGATGGGTAATCCAAAAAATATAGATGGATGAAGGTCATGCAAACATTTGTGTGAATTGCACAGCAAATGCTTAATAAATAGACCTTGTTGTGTACATTAAAACAACTATATTGCTCACAGTCCTGAATGCAGGTGCACAGAGCAAGAAGGGTATGGTTTTCATTGCTCCTGCACTGTACACATTGCCAGCCCCAGACAAATGTAGAACCTCAACACATTGCCCATGACCAAGAGGTAGTTACAGGTGGACCCCACTTTGTGAGTGGTTGTTTTTTGATATGCACTCAGGCCCGGTTCACACTGATGCGAGTTCATGACGAATGCGATGCGTCAAAAACACTTTAAATTCGCATGTCATCTCTAAAGTCATTGTTTTCAATGACGGTCGTTCACATACATGCGTTGCGATTCCTCTACGAATGCGATGCGATTAAAAAAAGGGTCTTGTGCGAGTTTACTGTGTTGCGTTGCGAATTTAGTCTCCATAGACATCAATGTAAATCGTTCTTGAATCGCATTGATGGTTCACATATGTGCGAATTCCACCACACTACTCTCCACAAAAACCAGGAAGTACACAGGAAGTTAAGACCTTTTTTTTTTTTACATTATGATTCCATTGACTGGACTATCAATCGCAGCTATATCCAACTCCTGAAATTCGCGGTAAAATCTCAAAAAAGGACAAAAAACAGAACAAAATCACAACGCATCAGTGTGAACCGGGCCTTAGTCTATGTCTGGCTCAGCTTCCAGGTTTTATTGCGAAAGCTTAACTGAACAAGCTGAAGTTAGAGGCTGATTGACTATCATGCTCAGCTGCACCGGATTCTGTTTTAGTAAATCTCCCCCATTGTGTCATTTGTATTCAAGTTGATACAGTGGGGTTGATTTACTAAAACGGGAACACTCAGAATCTGGTGCAGCTGTACATGGTAGCCAATCAGCTTCTAACTTCAGCTTGTTCACTCAAGCTTTGACAATAAAAACTGGAAGGTTTTCATGCAGAGCTGCACCAGATTTTGCACTCTCCTGTTTTAGTTAATCAGCCCCACTATATCATCTTCTAACCTTTGATGAAGAGGGTGGTTTATAGCCCACAAAATACATTTGTTGTCTTTTATAGTTACATTTTGAACCAATAAAATCTTCTTGGACTTGTCACTCTATGGTCTGGTGCACATTAGTGTGTATTTATCTTGAGAAAGGTGACCTTGTGTCTTTTAAACATTGTTGGTTTCTTTTTGCTGGATGTGTAATTCCAAGTAAGATCAACTTTATGGATTTGTTGGAGCGCTGACCATTCTTCTACACAGTAATAACAACCTGACAGGGGGTATATAACCCTACCATACTCTTTCCAAAACTGAAATAAACGTTTTTCTGGAATTAGGCTTTAAATTATTGAGCCATATATTGGTGACATTTGGCCAGAATTCTTCAAGAGGAAATCATGGACTCAAGAATACTCAACTAAGCTAATTGCATTGAGATGTTTAGTAATTACCGGTAATTGTTTTTATAGATGTTTTAGCTTTGATTTAGGGAAACATGCTGAGTTCAAACTCAAAGAATCAAAGAACATTTTGTCTTTAGATAGACTTTAACTTACAGTGTTTGTTAACCTAAAAAAAAAAATGGATTCTGTTCCCCTAAAGCATGTTATACAGCACAGTGCTTGTGCTGTGTAATTTGGCCCCCTGTATCACCTGAAATACCTGGCTGATTCTGCCTGGCTATGCTCTTCTCTCTGTAAACTGACCACGATATATCGTGGCTGCTGAGCCCTGACACCATGGTCAGTTTACTTGCCTCCATCATCCGCAGCTCTCCTGTCTCTCCTGTCCTCCTCTCCCCCTCCCTCCCTGCCTGTCTGCTCCTGTGGCAGGGCCCGCCCCCTCCACTCCTGCTGCTGAAATAACTTTTCATATCATATATAATCCTCATTGTCTCCTAACGATAGGTGCTCCCGTGTCTGTGTGTTATAAAACAAAATGCAGCATATACCTCATATTAGAGCACCGATTGGTGCTCACGTGACCGGCCTGCTCTCTCCTCCTATCCCCCTCTCCCGACTGACGTCAGCTGGGGAATCTCGGCTCCTCCCACTGCATCTGTCAGAGAGAGACGGCCGGTCACGTGAGTGCCGATTGGAGCTCTAAAAAGAGATATATACTGCATTTTTTTTTTAAAACAGACACAGGAGTACCTATCGTTAGGAGACAAGGAAGATTATATAAAGTTCTTATAGTGGGTTAACAACCACTTTAACATAGTTAGAACTCCCAACTATCTATCTTCCCATTAAAATATGCGAGCGAAAATATGGCAGTGAGCTTGAGTGGTGGATATTTACTGGATACTGATACTGGAGAGAAAAAGTTATTTTAAAGGTGCAGAATATTTAAATAATATTCCTTGTATTCCGTCGAATAAAAATATTCCTTGAATAATAATATTCCTTGCCTCAAAAAAGGCAAAAAAGGTTAATTCACTGTCATTGTTGCCCCCAGCCTCAAGATAGTGATTGATAGTGAAAAATATATACTTTAGACGTCTGAAATCGCATCTGGGACCTTTTCCTTTAACCTTCAGGAAACATCTGAATCTTAATGTAGAATAAAGGATAGCATTAGTGCATGAGAACTACAAAAGTCAATCCTAAAATGTCATACTAATAATTCCCCACAGGACCCAACTTCCAAGAAAAATTTAATTCCCACAATCCAGTGCAAGGGTCAGTTCCCGCCGTTGGTTTATACTTGAAATGTAACTAGACAGGGTCAATGAAACCTTTCTGGAAACCACTTTTGAGGATTTTGAGGCGAAAATTTACCATGTTTACTAATGGACAAATATTGAAAATAAACTCAGCATAAAAAGCTTATCCATAACGAGGCAAACACGGTGATATCAATAAACCATTGTGGTTGGTTACACTCAGGGGCGTAACTAAGAGTCATTGGGCTCCATAGAAAAACACATCAGAGATCTTAACATAAAGTATTCCTAAATCAAGTCAAAGCAACAGGAGAGCTGTAAATACAGCCTGACTACTTGGGACCAGTAATTGGATAAAAGGTAAAGTTACAGTAGTAAAAATAATAATAATATATAAAATGTCAAAGTTATTAATGCTCTTGTAGACACTTACTCTAAAGCCCTAATGTACACTTGGTTCTAAAATCAGAAGGTTTTATTTTATCTTAGTGCATTCTATGCATTGAGATAAAAAAAAACCTGTGTGCAGCAGCCCCCCTTAGCCCCCCCTAATACTTACCTGCGCCCCATCTCGATCCAGTGATGTTGCAGGAGTGTCTCGGCTGTCCGGGACTTTCCCTCCTCATTGGCTGAGAGATCAGCAGGGAACCATTGGCTCCCGCTGCTGTCAATCAATGTCAGTGATCCAATGAGGAGAGAGAGGGGGCGGGGCCGAGCCACGGCTCCATGTCTGAATGGACACACAGAGCAGCAGCTCGGCTCGGGTGCCCCTATAGCAAGCTGCTTGCTGTGGCAGCACTCGGCAGGAGGGAGGAGCCAGGAGCACCAGCAGGGGACATGAGAAGAGGGTCTGAGCTGCTCTGTGCAAAGCCATTGCACAGAGCAGGTAAGTATGACATGTTTCTTATTTTTAACCACTTGCCAACTGCCGCACACCGATATACGTCGGCAAAATGGCATGGGTGCGCAAATGCGTGCCCCCCCCCGTGCCTGCAGTGATCGGATCCGTTACAAAACCGATCAGTCTTTAGGTCCAGGCCAATGATTTCTAGCAACTTAAATGCCTCCCCTGCCTGTGTTTACATTACACAGGCAGGGGAGGCATTTAAGTCATCTCCCCTTCTGGAAATCTTTTCGGTTCCAGAGAGAGGAGAGAGGATGTCTAACAGTGAGCTGCACCAACCCTACACTAACACAGTAGACGTAGGCACACTTTTTACCCCCCGCTCGCCCCGCCCCCCAGTTAACCCCTTCACTCCCTGTCACTGTGTCACCAAGTGCAGTTTTCAGATTGATCACTGTACTGGTGTCATTTGTGACTCTAATCAATGTTAGGGCAGTTAGTAGTAGGCCCAGGTGGCTTTAGGGTAGGTAGCTCCCTAAACTCCACCAATTAAGGTTTAACCCCTGATATCCCCCAGTTAACCCTTTCACCCCCTGTCACCAGTGTCACTAGTAGATCTTTTTTCTGATCGTCACTTTACCGTCAGGTTTTTATAGAATCAGGGTACCCCCATATACTGCCTAATAAAAGTTTTAACCCACTGATTGCCCCCTAGTTAACCCTTTCACCCCCTGTCATCAGTGATCACTGTATTAGTGTTACAGGTGATGCAGGTTAGTTTTTTATACTGTCAGGGCACCCGCCATATATTACCCAATAAAGGTTTAACCCCCTGATCGCCCAGCGGGTGACATCAGTTAGGTTTTAGCATCAGTTAGGGTCAGCGTCAGTCCCAGGCAACGTCAGATTAGTGCCAGTAGCACTAACACCCATGCACACACCATACACCTCACTTAGTAGTATAGTGTCTGAACAGATCAATATATTAATATACTAGCATCCCCAGTAGTTTAGGGCTCCCAAAAACACGGTGTTAGCGGGATCAGCCCAGATGCCTGCTAGCACCTGCGTTTCGCACCTCCGCCCAGCCCAGCCCACCCAAATGCAGTATCAATCGATCACTGTCACTTACAAAACACAAAACGCATAACTGCAGCGTTCGCAGAGTCATGCCTGACCCCTGAGAATGCTAACAGTTTTTTTGGTAGCAATTGAAGAGGGCTCTGACAATCAGGTGCTCTTTTTGCCTGTGAGTCGTACTAGTTATACCAGTAAATTTAGAGGCCAAAATGTCTAGTCGGAGATACACCAGTGAAGAGGCCTACACGTTTCTGAGCATGACAGATGAGAGTAGAGGTCCCTGCTAATGTCAGGCATACCCGACCCTGTTCTTTTTCTGTTGTTGAGGTGCAAGAACCGCAGGGCTCTCGTATGGAGCAGAGAGCCAGTATCAGTGCCACTCATCCTTCTGGAGAACTGGCAAGCACCAGCGGCCTAGTACATCCTGGTCATATATCCAGCACTGCAGTAACACGTGGTGACGTGGCGAGTCCCATAAGTGCAGTTCAAGCTGGTGCGATGGCTAGCACAAGTAGTGCCCTGCAGCCACCAAGAAGACAAAGACAGGCCCGTCGAGCCCATAGTGCCCTTCCTCCTGCATTTGCTAATTCTAATTGGGAGCCCACCACTTCTGCAGCACACGTACTTCCCCCATTTACTGGCCAACCCGGAATTTAGGTGGAAACAGTTTATTTTACGTCACTTGATTTTTATTCACTGTTTTTCACAGAAGGTCTCTATAAATCTATTGTGGATGAAAGCAATTTGTATGCTGATCAATTCATCGCCGCTAATCCCCAGTTGACCCTTGCCAGAGAATGGAAACCTATTACAGTTTCCGAATTTAAGACTGTTCTGGGCCTATCCCTCCTCATGGGCATAACTAAAAAAAGTGAGTTGCGGTCATATTGGTCCACTGACCCAATTCATTATATGCCCATGTTCTCTGCTTCCATGGCCAGGGCTAGATACGAGCAGATCTTGTGGTTCATGCACTTCACTCTGTCATCCTCGGTGACCCTGAATACGATTGTCTCCACAAAATTCGGCCCCTCGTAAACCACTTCAACCAACAGTTTGCAGCCTTGTTTACTTCTGATCAAGTTGTCTGCGTTGATGAGTCCCTGATAACGTTTTCTGGCTACTTGTCTTTCAAACAGTATCTTCCCAGCAAGCGTGCCAGATATGGGGTCAAGACGTATAAGCTCTGTAACAGGGCAACAGGCTATACATATAGTTTTATGGTTTACGAGGGAAATGATAGTCACGTGGAGCCCAAGAACTGCCAAGACTACTTAGGACGCGCTGGCAAGATTGTTTGGGACTTGGTGTCACCCTTATTCGAAAAGGGGTACCACTTGTATGTGGACAATTATTACACAAGCGTGCCACTTTGTTTGATCATGAAATTGGCGCATTTGGCACTGTAGAGTCCTGACTTAGACTGGGGGAGAGAGCCTGCTTGAGAAGTAATATTTTGCTCGCAGTGAAGTGGAGGTATAATCGGAATGTTTTCGTTCTGTCCTCCCTTCATGCAGATTCGACTGTCCAAATTCAAGCGGCGACTGGTGTTGTGGAGAAACCCCTCTGTGTCCACAAATACAACCTTAATATGGGAAGGGTGGACCTCAATTACCAGTTGATGGCGCTGTACTTAATTGCCCGTAAGGCCAGAAGCTGGTGAAAAAAAGGGTCTGTATACCTATTTCAATTAGCTCTGCTGAATGCTTATGTGCTATACAAAGCGTCAGGACGAACAAGGTCCTTCCTAAAATTCCAGGAAGAGATCGTTACAGCCCTTCTGTTTCCAGGCGGCGCTGTGCCCCACCTTCCTAACGCAAATGCAGTGCATGAGAGACATTTTCCGTATGTCTTCCCTGTTACCCTTACCCAACTATCACCCCAAAGAAAATGTTGTGTCTGTAGGAAATGCGGATATAGGTGTGACACCTGCTATTACTGTCCCTCCTGTCCTGGCCAACCTGGTCTTTGTATCAGTGAATGTTTTAAACACTACCACACACTAGTGGAGTATTAGCATAGGGTACAGCAAGGCACAGTCACATGGCACACTTTCAAAGGGTCTCCAAAGATGTCATTGCATTTTTAGAGACCCGAATCTGGAACAGTTACAAATAAAAGTGTAAAGAAAACTATATATATATATATATATATATATATATATATATATATATATATATATATATATATAAAATAAAAAAGTCAAAAATAGTTGTTGTTTTATTGTTCTTCTCTCTCTCGCTATTCTCTTGCTATTGTTCTCTCTCTATTTTTCTGCTCTTTTTTACTGTATTTTATGCTTAACTGCAATGTTTTATTGTTACTATGTTTTATCATGATTGCTTTTCAGGTATGTAATTCTTTTATACTTTACTGTTTACTGTGTTTTATTGTTAACCATTATTTTCTTTTCAGGTACGCCATTCAGCTGCAGCACTGTTTTATTTATCTTAACAGCAACAGAGTTTGCTCTCACGATATGTAAATCAGCGACTCCAGCGCTGTAGGAGGTGATTTCACCACCACGGTTAAAAAAAAGAGCATATATTTCGAAGCATGGGGGCAGGGGTGGAGGGGCGTTTTGCCCCTAACATTAGGAGTGGATTGCCCCCATGCTTTGGCATATATTTTTTACTATTATTTTGGCACAGATTGTTGTTGTTTTTTGAGTTAATGTTTTATTGTTACCTTTGTTTGCTTTTCAGGTATGCCATTCAGCAGCAGCCCTTATTTATTAATCTTGACAGCAACAGTGTTTGCTCTCACGATACGTAAATCAGCAACTCCAGCGCTGTAGGAGGTGATTTCACCACCAGAGTTAAAGAAAAAAACGGTGCATGTATGCCCATCATTAGAAGTGGGTGGATGCAGGGTGCTATTATAATGGTGGGCAAACCCATCGATCAATCTCTTTTTTCGTTCAGCCCACAGGCTGCATGAAAAAAAGAACATTACAAGGATCAGCGAGGTACTAATATTGAGTAGTTATGAATGGTTGTAGCGGAATGATGCCTGCAGGTTTAGGTATCATCTTGGTATCTGTCTTTTCAGCCGGCGGTCGGCTTTCATGTAAAAGCAATCCTAGCGGCTAATTAGCCGCTTAGACTGCTTTTACAAGCAGTGGGAGGGGGAGCACCCCCCCCAGTCTTCCATGGTTTTATTGAGCTCTCCTGACCATAGAGCTGATCGAAACTAGTATGGCTCCAATCATCTCTATGGCTTAAGAAACTGGAAGCTACGAGCATTTGATGACTTCGGTTTTGCTGGATATAAAAAGCACCATTGGGAAATTGGGAAAGCATCTTATCACATCGATCTTGGTGTGGTCAGATGCTTTGAGGGCAGAGGAGAGATCTAGAGTCTAATAGACCCAATTTTTTCAAAAAAGAGTACCTGTCACTACCTATTGCTATCATAGTGGATATGTACATTCCCTATGATAACAATAAAAAATGGTAAAAAAAAAATAAAAAATGAAAGGAACAGTGTAAAAATAAAATAACAAAAGCAAAATAAATAATTAAATAAATAAATGAATAAATAAAGCACCCCTGTCCCCCCGTGCTCGTGTGCAAAGGCAAAGGCAAGCATCAGTCTTTTGTCATATGTAAACAGCAATTGCACCATGCATGTGAGGTATCACCACAAATGTCAGATGGAGGGCAATAATTCTAGCAGTAGACCTCCTCTCTAAATCTAAAGTGGTACCCTGTAAAGGCTTTTAAAGGCTTTTAAAAATGTATGTAGTTTGTTGCCGCTGCACGGTTGTGCACAATTTTAAAACATGTTGTGTTTGGCATATTTTTTACCAATCATTTGGGCAATATAGTGTGTTCTAGTGCATTAAAAAAAGTGTTTTTTTTTAATTGTGTTTGAAAAATCGCTGCACAAATACTGTGTGAAAAAAATTGCAACACCCACCATTTTAATCTGTAGGGCCTTTGATTTAAAAAGTATATAATGTTTGGAAAAAAAAATATTGTAAATATGTAAACAAAAAGTGTCAGAAAGGGCTTTGTCTTGAAGTGGTTAGAAGAGTGGGTGATTTGTGGCATAAGCTTCTAATATTGTGCATAAAATACCAGGACAGTTCAAACCACCCCCCCCAAATGACCCCATTTTGGAAAGTAGTCACCCCAAGCTACTTGCTGATAAGCATGTTGAGTCCATGGAATATTTTATATTTTTTTTTACACAAAGTTGTCCCTAAATGACATATTGCTCATGCATGACATGGGTATATGTGGTATTACACCCCAAAATACATTCTGCTGCTTCTCCTGAGTACGGGGATACAACATATGTGAGACTTTTTGGGAGCCTAGCCGCGTACAGGACCCCGAAAACCAATCACCGCCTTCAGGATTTCTAAGTGCGTAAAACTGTGATTTTACTCCTCACTACCTATAACAGTTTCGGAGGCCCTGAAAATGTAGATAGCACAAACCCCCCCCCAAATTACCCCATTTTGGAAAGTAGACACCCCAAGAGAGGCATGGTGAGTATTTTGCAGCTCTTATTTGTTTTTGAAAATGAAGAAAGAAAAGGAATTTTTTTTTTCTTTTTTCATTTTTCAAAACCTTGTGACAAAAAGTGAGATATGCAAAATACTCAACATGCCTCTCAGCAAATAGCTTGGGGGGTCTGCTTTCCAAAATGGGGTAATTTGGGGGGGGGGGGCCTTGTGCTATCTTGACATATCATGACTTCCGAAACTGTGATAGGTAGTGAGAAGGAAAAACACAATGTTACGCCCTTACAAAGCCTGAAGGCGGTGATTGTTTTTTGGGGTCCTGTACACAGCTAGGCTCCCAAAAAGTCTAACATGTGGTATCCCCGTACTCAGGAGAAGCAGCAGAATGTATTTTGGGGTGTAATTTCACATAAAACCATGGCATGTTTTAGCAATATATCATTTCAGTGACAACTTTGTGTAAATTTATTTTTATTTTTTTCATTTTCCAATCATTTGTGACAAAAAATTAGATATTCAATGTACTCAACATGCCTCTCAGTAATTTTCTTGGGGTGTCTACTTTCCAAAATGGGGTCATTTAGGGGAGTTTGTACTGCCCTGCTATTATAGCACCTCAAGAAATGAGATAGGCAGTCATAAACTAAAAGCTGCGTAAATTCCAGAAAATGTACCCTAGTTTGTAGAAGCTATAACTTTTGCGCAAACCAATAAATATACGCATATTTTTTTTTTTTACCCGGAACATGTGGCTGAATGCATTTTGGCCTATATGTATGACTAGAATTGAGTTTATTGTATTTTTTTAATAACAAAAAGTAGAAAATATAATTTGTTTTCAAAAGTTTCGGTCTTTTTTCTTTTAAAATAAAAAATATAAAAATAAAACCCGCAGAGGTGGTCAAATACCACCAGAAGAAAGCTCTATTTGTGGGGAAAAAAGCATGCAAATTTTGTTTGAGTACAGCATTGCATGACCACACAGTTACCATTTAAAGCAGTACAGTGCCAAATTGCTAAAATTTTATCTAAGAATTTTCGTTCGTATTTCACACCATTAGTGGGCTGCAGCAACAGTCGATTTTCGTGCGGCAATCAAATTTGAGGAATCTGACATGTTGGAAATTTTTTGAGAAACAAACTATTTTCTAATCAATGATGGGAGAATCGTACGAGAAATGTAATCAAAAAAGGAATGCGCATGTGCAAGAAAAGAAAATTCCCGGAAAGAAAAGAAGATTCCTAGCCATGAAAATTCTTTTCTGTAGCAACATGATTTGAAATTGAAGGCTTGCTTGGCCGAATTTCGAAATCAATGGTGGCACCATAGGATCACAAAACGCACAAATTTTCTGATTTTCAAAAGAAAATTCTTTTGAAATTTGACCATGTATGGCCAGCCTAATGCCGCGTACACACGGGCGGACTTTTCGAACAGACTGGTCCGACAGACTTTCCAGCGGACTTTCGACGGTCTTTTGACGGACTTCCGACGAACTTTCTAACAAACGGACTTGCCTACACACGATCACACCAAAGTCCGACGGATTCGTACGTGATGACGTACACCGGACTAAAATAAGGAAGGTGATAGCCAGTAGCCAATAGCTACCCTAGCGTTGGTTTTTGTCCGTCGGACTAGAATACAGACGAGCGGATTTCTGGGTCCGGCGGAGTTACGACGTAAAGATTTGAAGCGTGTTCCAAATCTAAAGTCCATCAGATTTGCGACTGGAAAAGTCTGCTGAAGATCCGGTGAAGCCCACACACAATCGGAATTGTCCCCCGGATTTGGTCCGTCGGCGTCCCTCAGACCAGTCCGGTCGAAAAGTCCGACCGTGTGTACGCCCCATTACTCTCTATCCCTGTAAAGAAAAGATGAGTATACATACCTTTATGGAAGCCGATCTGACCTGCTCCGACTCGATGTCCAGCACAGCAGCGGAAGCTTTGCAAAGAACACGGACGACAACGGCTGTGAAATCAATGGGAAGTGACAATAAATGGGAAGTGACAATGAATGGGAAGTGACATCCTCCGTCTCCTCTGCACCTGCCTACACAGAGAAGCTGGGGCTGACAGCTCATCATGGGATCCGGTCCGAGCGGGTCAGATCGGCTTCCAAAAAGGTATGTATACTCATCTTTTCTTTACAGGGATGGAGAGGTTAGTGTTAGATCCCTGGTGTCTATAGATGTAGGGATTTTAGATTTTGCATGGACTTCCATTTTAAGAGAACTAATCAAATCCTTCTAACTACAAAGAGGAGTATCTGTGACTAGCAAGGTTTCTAAGATCTGATATCAGCCTTTCTATTTTGAAAACATAACCATTTAGTTTTCCTTAAATCGGTATTAAGCCCAGAACCAAAAATGTAATACATTGCAGCATACCAACCCTAATACACATGATCAGAAATTCTGCCAGCAAAAGTCGGATGTGAGCTTTTGGTCAGAAATTCCGACCGTGTGTATGCTCCATCGGACTTTTTCTGGCAGAATTCCAGCCAGCAAAAGATTGAGAGCAGGTTTTCTATTTTTCGGTCGGAAAAAGTTCCTATCCGAAAATGCGATCGTCTGTATACAATTCGGATCAAAAAAATCACGCATGCTCGGAAACAATTGGACACATGCTCGGAAGCATTGAACTTCATTTTCTGGGCTCGTCGTAGTGTTGTACGTCACCGCGTTCTTGACGATCGAAAGTTCAGAGAACTTTTGTGTTACCGTGTGTATGCAAGGTAAGCTTGAGCGGAATTCCGTCGGAAAAACCATCCAAGTTTTTTCTGATGGAATTTCTGATCGTGTGTATGGGGCATTAGATGTGGAGGCTGCATTCGTTTTCTTTTTTTACGCTTTCCCCCCCTGAGTTTCACCTAGAGATCCGGTTAGACACATACCACCCGTATTAGGGTGCCTTAAATCTGGATGGAGGAGCAACAGAGACATGTTTGAACAACAGCATTGTCAGTCTGAGGGGGAGGGGAGTGTTAGATGTACTCGCAAAGTTAAATACACTAACAAATTGAAGTTGAACTCCAGCTAACATATGCAGTTACAGTAAACATTTTTTGTTTGTTTGTTTTGTTTCTGGATATAGGTTTTACATGCATGTATAAAAGCTGATCATTGCAAGAACCCCTGTCAATGGTACAGGGTCTGCCTCAACCTTCTAACTGTTACATCTGCAGGACAGCGAGTTTTGTTGAAAAACAACAGACTTACTGGGTAGATCACTAGGTAAAAATAAAGGAAAGAAAGCCTAAAAAAGAAAACGAATGCAGCCATCATATATAAGAAACGGTAAATTTTAGCCTAATAAATGTTTACTTTTGCGTTTAATACGGCTATAACAACCTCTCTAACAGGAGCCTCCATCCCAGGCCCCATAGCAGCCGCATGTGCTGCGATGGCTATTGTTACAGCCCTTGTTATACTGTAGCCTTCATTTTTGATTCCCAGGTTTCATTGTAAAGAATAATTCTGCACAACAATAAAGGAATTGTGGCATGTTTCAGCGCATTGCATTATTATTTACTTAGGTGGTCCAAAGAAGTGGTAATAAAGCAAAGACCCCCTGCTTTCCTTTCAGCCAAAGCCAATCAGAATGCATTGAAGCAGAAAATAACTCTGGCTTTCATTCCATTCTCAACTGAGAAGTCAAGGTGCAGTGCTATGACTGCTTGGAATTAGGATAAGGATTAAAATTGAATGAATTGACCAAATGGATACTTACTTATTACATACTATATATAGATGGCTTTATACCATATAATCCCCTTAATAAATATATTTAGGATAGATTTTTCTTCCTTTTTTCTATTGAGGTTTAAACCTGGTACATGGCTTCAAGTACATCTACTTTGATTTTACAAATAAAACATTGACACTAATATTAACTCTTTCCCATTCTGCCCAAAACTAAAATGCTATTTATGTCTGGAATTAGGGTATAAGTGACAAAATGCTCAAAACCAGTGTAGTGATAGATTAAAAACGCCTTTCTACTTGAACTGTGGTACTTACAATAGATTTGCCCTGAGATTCGTAATATTTCCCTAAAACTGGGGTAAATGGCAAAAGCTTCCAAAACTGAAATACAGTTTCCAAGTATGTGACCAACAGTAGACAACTACTGTTACTGAGCTAAAGTCATTTCATGGCTATGAGTACAGTAGCTTTACCACGCTGTCCAGGAAACTGGCCCACAAGTGCCTAATTCTATTACAGTAAAACCATAGGCTGCGAACATAATTAGTTGCGGAAACATGCTTGTAATCCAAAACACTCAAATATGAAAGCAAATTTCCCCATAGGAAGTAATGGAAACTCAGATGATTCGTTCCACAACCATTTATTCAAGTCCTTCAGGGTATAAGAGAGAAGAGTGGTGCCTCTAAGTGTAGCAATATGGTTACATTTAATGAAGGTACAACATTTAGCAACTCACATGGTTGATAATTAGACATGTGCAATTCGTTTCGTTCCGAATTTATTTTTTAACGAATTTCGACAAATTTGTTAATTCAGAAATATCCGAATTAACAAAAACCCCTTTAACAAAATTTTCCAAATATTTGTAAATTCGAATATTCGAAAATTTGTAAATTTGTACGTTCATAAATTCGTACATTTGCACATTCATAAATTTGTGCATTCATAAATTCGTACATTCGTACATTCGTACATTAGTAAATTCGGAAATTAGTAAATTCGTAAATTCGTAAATTTGTAAATTCGGAAATCTGAAATAATAATTAACTAATAATAACTTAACTATTAAACTATAGGTATTGTAATTTCCTTTCAAAGTTGACTGTTAGTGAACGTAACAAATACAAATTTATCCGAAGTTACGAATTATCCAAAATAACGAATGCCATATCCAAACCAATGGAACGTAATGAATTAATAATAATAAATAACAATAATAATAATAAAAACTTTTTATTATTATTTATTATTAATTTGTTCCGTTCCATTTGTTTAGATGCGGCATTTGTTATTTCAGATAATTCATAAACTTCGGATAAATTCGTATTCGTTACGTTCACTAACAGACAAATTTGAAAGGAAATTACAATACCTATAATTTAATAGTTAGTTACTATTTCAGATTTTCTCATTTTCAGGTTTTCGGATTTTCGAATTTCAAATTTCCAAATTTACGAATTTTCTAATTTACGAATGTACTATCGTACAAATGTATGAATTTACAAATTTATGAATTTACGAATGTATGAATGTGCGAATGTGAGAATGTACGAATTTACAAATGTACGAATATACGAATTTACTAATTGCGATCATAACAAATGACCCGAAAAACGAAAAAAACAAAAACGAATGAAACGAAAACGAACAAATTTTTTGGCAGTGCACATGTCTATTGATAATTAAAAGAGGCACATCTAATGCCGCGTACACACGGTCGTACTTTTCGTCTACAAAAGTCGGACAGCCTGTCGGACAGACTTCCGGCAGACTTTCGGTGGACTTGCCGCGGACTTGCGGCCTACTTTCTAACGACCGGACTTGCCTACACACGACCACACAAAAGTCGGTCGGATTCGTACGTGATGACGTACACCGGACTAAAATAAGGAAGTTCATAGCCAGTAGCCAATAGGTGCCCTAGCGTGGCTTTTTGTCCGTCGGACTAGCACACAGACGAGCGGATTTCGGGGTCCGTCGTAGGTACGAAGTAAAAGTTTTGAAGCATGTTTCAAATCTAAAGTACGTCGTATTTGAGGCTAAAAAAGTCGGTTGAAAGTCCGGAGAAGCCCACACACGATCGGATTACCAGCCAGCTTTAGTCCATCAGCGTCTGTTGGACTTTTGTAGACGAAAAGTACGACCGTGTGTACGCGGCATAAGTATGCAGGCATCCGAGGTAAAGCTCTCCGGACATAGACCATCCTTCACACCGCCGTCTCTCACCGCTGTCAGATTGCAATCGTGGCCAGGAAGACTACCCTGCAGTAAAGCGATCTAAAAGCGAGGCTTGAAGAGCTCGTGGAGCGCAGCGTGGGAGGGGTGACATCAATGGCAGGATGGAGGACGGTCTATGTGGACAGCTTTACCCCGGATGCCTGCATACTTAGTCTGTTTTAATTATCAACCATGTGAGTTGCTAAATGTTGTACCTTCATTAAATGTAACCATATTATTATGCTTAGAGGTGCCTCTCTTCTCTTTTATACTCAGTTGTGACGTGACACTACTTGTATATCAAGACATCGCTTGTTTATCAAGTTAAATTTATTAAAATTAAAAAATGTTGCTGGTCTTGCAAAACACTCTCAAACCAAGTTATTCTCAATCAGTGGCGGCCCATTCATACGGGGCGCAGGGGCACCGCCCCTATTCCATGCGTCCAGTCTCCAAATCTACCTGCGGGGTGCCGGACGCATGGATTCCAATGGGGTTTTTTTGTTTTTTGAAGCACATGATTAGAGCCTGAGGCTCTAATTGGCTTCAAAAAGGGAGAGCCCACCCACTTGTGTGACAATAGCGAATTAATATTCACTATTGTCTTCCTGATTCTCCTCCCGGCCAATCAGGAAGCAGCTCCTGAGATCCGATTGGCCAGGGAGCCCTGGGACTCCCAATCGTGTCTCAGGACACACACTTCCTGGTCAGCCCAGAGGAGAACAAAGAGGAGAATGGCCCGGCTCTTCATTCCCCCTGCCTCCTATGTTAAGGTTAGTCTCTGCAGCCACCTTCTTGCCTGTCTAACGCCCAGAGGGGGTCATTGGTGTGCTTGCGATGTTCGCCACCTTCCCATCCGCTGTTCATCTAACCTGAGGGGGTTCCTTATAGTGATCACTGCCTTTCCATTCGTCCGGGGGGGGGGGGGCAGGGGGTGGATGCCGTTAGTTTGCCACCCCCCCCCCCCCCCCCCAAGAGGCTGCCACTGCTCTCAATCCAAGATTTTACTACTTATTTACACAATGTTACTGCATACTTTTTCTTTCATTTGTAAAAGTGGTTTAGCGCAATCTTAAAAGAATGTTTTTTCTCATAATTATTCAATTACAAACTTGCTGCCCTTTTTGACTACAGAGAAACCAGAATTTAAATATTTACTTAAATAAGTGTCACATTATTTATCTAGGCACAATAAACGGACTGGGTCTGTCTTCATCTTATTATAGCATCAGCTTACTGTGTATCTTGAAGTTATCATCTGGTGTGATCAGTTTAGTGACTGTGTGAGCATTTTACATAGTGAGGAGTGTGATAAAAATGGAACATCAAATAGTCTGGAGAATGATTAGCACAGAACTCAGATAACGAGCAGGTCTGTGCACTCCTGGGAATTAACATTAGAAATGGGAAATGCTGTTTAGTGTCTAAATAGAATTTAGCTAAACTTACGTAAGCAAATACATGTGTGGATGATGCAGACTGCTACAGATTACTCACTATGTATTATTCCTTAAAGAGCTAGTATGTATAGGTTATGGAAAATGTGTTAAAGAGACCCTGTCATTAGACCATTTATTTTAAACACAATCTTCCTATAAGGTTACATATGCATTTAACATATTTTATATGTTTTTTACCTGTTAATGCTTGCCTCATGTAGTCATCCATAAGGACCGAGACTGCTAATAGGCACATCTTGGATGTGATGTCAGCAGCTTCACAAAACTTGGAGCTGTCACTCAGTTGATGCTCTGTAGTATTCTCCTTCAATCCCCCCACCCTCTAAATAAAAGTTGAGGAGGTAGATGAGGAGAAGGGCCAGCACAGGCAGGAACTTCTGGACAGGGCTTTTTTTCTCGGAGAATAGGTGCAGGAACTCCCCCCCATCTGAGTCACCCCTTGTCTCTGCCCCCTACCCACCTCAGACCACCGTCCCTTGATTCCACCCCCTACCCACCTACCAGTACTGCCCCTTTTAGAGACCCAAGTATCATTTTGTGGTGCTAAATCATATGTATGGAACATGTTAATGATAAAAAGAAAAGCAGTAAAATTGATCCCCTGCAGCCAGCAACAATAGAATCCCAGCAATAGATCCCCACACAATAATAGACTCCCCCAACAACAATGGACTCCACCCCAACAACAATAGATTCCCTGCAGTAAACAGTGAACCACCCACAACAAAATATTAAACCCAGTAACAAAATATTTACCCAAGCAACATTAGATCCCCCCAGCAGCAACAACAGATCTCCCAGCAGCCAGCATCAATAGATCCTCCAGCAGCCAGTAAAAATAGACCTCTCCCTCAACAGTAGATTCCTTCCAGCAACATAAGACCGCCCAGCAACAATAGATTCCCCATCAGCGACAATAGACCCTTGCACAAATTCAGATCCCCACCAGTGACAATAGATCCCCCAGCAGCCAACATCAATAGACCCTCTAGCATACCCCACACTCCATGCTATTACATACATTCAGTGCTGGAGGTGCCAGAACTGCGTTCCCCTGCGTTCCTGCTGAAAAAAAGCCCTGCTTCTGGAAAAGGAGAGGGCTATGACATGTGTAGCACTACCCCCATAGGTGCTGCTGGTACAGTATAGGATGGGTTCTCCTACCAGAAACAAGATGTGCTCAAATCTCCTTTAGCACCTGACAGATTATATACATGTACAAGTTACTGGAAATTGAGCACAGGTATATATTGTTTCTGTTGCATTGCAGGTCAGCGACTAGACCAGAACCTAGTAGTAGGGATGAGCTTCGTGTTCGAGTCGAACCCATGTTCGACTCGAACATCGGCTGTTCGACCGTCCGTCGAATTGCGAACGATATGGGCCGTTCGCGCCAAATTCGTGTGGCGCGTCACGGCCCATAATTCACTGCGGCATCGCAGTGCATTGCTGGCTGATGATTGGCCAAGCATGCACTATGACCCGCATGCTTGGCCAATCACAGCGCCGTCAGTAGAGAGAGCTGTAATTGGCCAAAGCCAGGGTGGCTTTGGCCAATTATGGCTCAGGGGATTTAGTACACACCCCACACTATATAAGGCCGCCTGCACGGCGGCCCTGTGTAGTGTGTGTTCCGGTGTGCTGAGAGATAGAGAGAGAGAGAGACAGTGTCATTTGATTTGAGTTAGATAGATTAGGCAGAACAGTCAGTCAGTTAGCTGCACTTACAGTGTATTGTGTATATATATGCATCCCAGGTGTTGCATATATATATATACACTGTATTCAGTTTAGCTAGATCCGTTCCTGTTATCTTCTATCTAGACTATTTAGTGCAGTGTGTCCTGCTCACAGTGTTCAGCTAGATCCGTTCCTGCTATTTACATTCAGTGCAGTGCGTCCTGCTCACAGTGTTCAGCTAGATCCGTTCCTGCTATTTACATTCAGTGCAGTGCGTCCTGCTCACAGTGTTCAGCTAGATCCGTTCCTGCTATTTACATTCAGTGCAGTGCGTCCTGCTCACAGTGTTCAGCTAGATCCGTTCCTTGTATTTACATTTAGTGCAGTGCGTCCTGCTCACAGTGTTCAGCTAGATCCGTTCCTGCTATTTACATTCAGTGCAGTGCGTCCTGCTCACAGTGTTCAGCTAGATCCGTTCCTGCTATTTACATTCAGTGCAGTGCGTCCTGCTCACAGTGTTCAGCTAGATCCGTTCCTGCTATTTACATTCAGTGCAGTGCGTCCTGCTCACAGTGTTCAGCTAGATCCGTTCCTGCTATTTACATTCAGTGCAGTGCGTCCTGCTCACAGTGTTCAGCTAGATCCGTTCCTGGTATTTACATTTAGTGCAGTGCGTCCTGCTCACAGTGTTCAGCTAGATCCGTTCCTGCTATTTACATTCAGTGCAGTGCGTCCTGCTCACAGTGTTCAGCTAGATCCGTTCCTGCTATTTACATTCAGTGCAGTGCGTCCTGCTCACAGTGTTCAGCTAGATCCGTTCCTGCTATTTACATTCAGTGCAGTGCGTCCTGCTCACAGTGTTCAGCTAGATCCGTTCCTGCTATTTACATTCAGTGCAGTGCGTCCTGCTCACAGTGTTCAGCTAGATCCGTTCCTGGTATTTACATTTAGTGCAGTGCGTCCTGCTCACAGGGTTCAGCTAGATCCGTTCCTGCTATTTACATTCAGTGCAGTGCGTCCTGCTCACAGTGTTCAGCTAGATCCGTTCCTGCTATATACATTTAGTGCAGTACGTCCTGCTCACAGTGTTCAGCTAGATCCGTTCCTGCTATTTACATTCAGTGCAGTGCGTCCTGCTCACAGTGTTCAGCTAGATCCGTTCCTGCTATCTACATTCAGTGCAGTGCGTCCTGCTCACAGTGTTCAGCTAGATCCGTTCCTGCTATTTACATTCAGTGCAGTGCGTCCTGCTCACAGTGTTCAGCTAGATCCGTTCCTGGTATTTACATTCAGTGCAGTGCGTCCTGCTCACAGTGTTCAGCTAGATCCGTTCCTGCTATTTACATTCAGTGCAGTGCGTCCTGCTCGCAGTGTTCAGCTAGATCCGTTCCTGCTATATACATTCAGTGCAGTACGTCCTGCTCACAGTGTTCAGCTAGATCCGTTCCTGCTATTTACATTCAGTGCAGTGCGTCCTGCTCACAGTGTTCAGCTAGATCCGTTCCTGCTATTTACATTCAGTGCAGTGCGTCCTGCTCACAGTGTTCAGCTAGATCCGTTCCTGCTATTTACATTCAGTGCAGTGCGTCCTGCTCACAGTGTTCAGCTAGATCCGTTCCTGCTATTTACATTCAGTGCAGTGCGTCCTGCTCACAGTGTTCAGCTAGATCCGTTCCTGTTATCTTCCTACTGACAGGCAGGCTTGTCTGGTTACAGTATATAAAGCTACCTGAAGAAAATTACAGGTGTTCTATCCCAGCTTAGTGCAGCTACTGGCCATTAGTATGTCTGGAAGGCCAAGAAGGAGAGGCAGACAGTCACAAGCCAATAAGAGAGGGCAAGCAGGCTCTGTGTCTAGTGCTGGTCGTGGAGACGGTGCATCCTCATCAGCACGTGGCCATGGGACACGCTTGGCCTTTTTTTCGGCAGCTGGCCGTGTTGAGCCGCAACATGCGGAAGACTTGGTCGAGTGGATGACCAAGCCGTCCTCATCCTCCTCATCCTCTCTCACCCATGCCCAGGGTGCTTTGTCTGGCAAAGCAGCGGCCTCTTCCCTCAGCTCAATGTCATCAGTGACTCCTTCCCTAGCTCCACCATGTCCTCATGAGGATTCCCTCGAACTGTTTGACCACAGTGTTGGGTACATGCTCCAGGAGGATGCCCAGCGTTTGGAAGGCTCTGATGATGATACTGAGCTCAATGAAGGCAGTAACATGAGCACGGACAGAGGGGGTGCCCAAGAAGGACAGCAATCTGGCAGTCATGCTCCCCCTGCTGCAGCATACTGCCAGGTTTGCTCCAGTGATGAGGAGGGAGGGGATGATGAGGTCACTGACTCAACGTGGGTGCCTGATAGGAGAGAGGAGGAGGAGGAGGAGGAGGAGGAGGTGGCACATCACCAACTAGGCAGGATGCCCTCCAGGGGCCAGCCTAAGGGCAGCACATTGACTGCATCACACCCCAAAGCTCCACATGTGCAGGGCGCTGCAGTCTCTGCGCGTTATTCAAAAAGTTCTTTGGTGTGGGCCTTTTTTGAGACGAGTGCATCAGATCGCACCGCTGCTATTTGCAACATATGTCTCAAGCGTATCTCGTGTGGCCAAAACATCTCCCGCTTGGGTACCACATGCTTGACCAGACATATGTTGACCTGCCATGCAGTTCGTTGGCAAGCGTATCTGAAAGACCCACACCAAAGAACAAAGAGGATCTCTCCTTGCTCCTCATCAGCTGAGATTTCCAACCCCACTAGACCTTCAGTCCTCTCTGAGACCTGCAGTGAGAGGAATGAAGGTGTAGAATTAGGTGTGTCACAGCCAAGTACTTGTGGGCAATCTGCTTTGGGTACACCGACGTCAGATTGTACCAGGCAAATTTCCCTGCCCCAGCTGCTGCACCGCCGAAAGAAGTTTGCTCCCAGCCATCCACATGCCCAGCGGTTGAATGCTAGCTTGGCAAAATTGCTAGCACTTCAACTGCTGCCTTTTCAGTTGGTAGACTCTGCCCCCTTCCGTGAGTTTGTGGAATGTGCGGTTCCTCAGTGGCAGGTACCCAAACGCCACTTTTTCTCACGGAAGGCGATTCCGGCTCTCTACCGGCATGTGGAAGGCAATGTCCATGCCTCGCTGGACAGGGCGGTCAGCGGTAAGGTGCATATTACCGCTGACTCATGGTCCAGCAGGCATGGACAGGGACGTTACTTAAGTTTCACGGCGCATTGGGTGACTCTGCTGGCAGCTGGGAAGGATGCAGGACAAGGTGCAGTAGTGTTGGAGGTTGTTCCGCCACCACGCCTCCAAAATGCTGATTGTGACACACCTCTCTCCTCCACCCCCTCCTCTTCTTCTTCCTCCATGGCCTCTTCCTCGGAACCAGCGGTGCTCCGTAGGCGTTCAAGGGGCTACGCAAGTACGCAGGCCAAAAGATGCCATGCGGTGCTTGAGCTGGTGTGCTTGGGGGACAGGAGCCACACTGGGGCAGAGGTTTTGTCAGCTCTGCAGGGGCAGGTTCAGAGGTGGTTGACGCCACGCCAACTTAAGGCAGGAATGGTGGTTTGCGACAATGGCACCAACCTCCTCTCTGCCCTCCGACAGGGACAACTGACCCATGTGCCCTGTTTGGCTCACGTCCTTAACTTGGTGGTGCAGCGGTTCTTGGGCAGGTACCCGGGCTTACAGGATGTCCTGAGGCAGGCCAGGAAAGTCTCTGTGCATTTCCGCCGGTCATATAATGCCAGTGCTCAGCTGACGGACCTCCAAAAGGAGTTTAACCTGCCCAAGAACCGCCTAATCTGTGACATGCCCACCAGGTGGAACTCGACGTTGGCCATGCTGCAGCGGCTGCACACGCAGCAGAGGGCCATCAATGAGTACCTGTGCGACTATGGCACCAGGACAGGGTCAGGGGAGCTTGGTTTTTTTTCCCCACGCCAGTGGGCCATGATCAGGGATGCATGCACTGTCCTGTCACCATTCGAGGAGGCCACGAGGATGGTGAGCACTGACAGTGCATGCATCAGTGACACTGTCCCCCTTGTCCACCTGTTGGAGCACACGCTGCGTGGAATAATGGACAGGGCACTTGAGGCAGAACAGAGGCAGGAAGAGGAGGACTTCCTTAGCTCTCAAGGCCCCCTTTATCCAGACAGTGTTCCTGCGTGCCCGCCGATCACACAGGAAGAGGAGGAGGAGGAGGAGGAGGAGGAGGAGGAAGATTGTGTCAGTATGGAGGTGGAGCCTGGCACTCAGCATCAGCAGTCTTTAAGGGATCAGTCCCAAGGAACACATGGACTTGTACGTGGCTGGGAGGAGGTGGCTGCGGACGTTGTTGTCCTTAGTGACCCAGAGGACTCCGGACCGAATGCCTCAGCAAACCTACGCTGCATGGCCTCCCTGATCCTGCAAAGCCTGCGTAAGGATCCTCGTATTCGTGGTATCAAGGAGAAGGACCAATACTGGCTGGCAACCCTCCTTGATCCACGTTACAAGGGTAAGGTTGCGGACCTTATCTTGCCATCGCAGAGGGAGCAGAGGATGAAACATCTTCGGGAGGCCTTGCAGAAAGGTCTGTGCAACGCGTTCCCAGAGACTGGGAGGTTACAAACTCCTGTTTCTGGACAACGTGTTGCTGAGGCTTCGGTCAGTCAAAGAAGGAGCGGTGGAGAAGGTGGCCGTCTGACCGATGCGTTCAGACAATTTTTTGGTCCGCAGCCCCAAGGTATGATCGGTTCCAGCAACCATCGCCAGCGTCTGTTTTACATGGTGCAGGAATACCTAGGGGCAAGATCAGACTTGGATACCTTTCCCACCGAAAATCCTCTGGGTTACTGGGTCTTGAGGATGGATCACTGGCCAGAGCTTGCACAGTATGCAATTGAGCTACTGGCCTGTCCTGCATCCAGCGTTCTTTCGGAACGTACATTCAGTGCTGCTGGAGGCGTGGTAACCGATCACAGGGTGCGTCTGTCCACTGACTCGGTCGATCGGCTGACCTTCATAAAAATGAATCAGTCTTGGATCACCACCAGCTACCAAGCACCTGATGCTGATGTAACTGAATAATTTTTTTCAGATCCCTTCAAAGACTGCCTATGCTGATGCTGAGTGATTATTCCTGAGTAATTATCCTCTTCCTCCTCAATCATCACGCTGATAGCTTGTAAGAACATTTTTGGTTCTGGGCGCCACCACCAGTGCCTAAGGCACAATTTTTCAGCCCCTGTATAACAGGGGCCTTTTTATTACAATTTTTGATGTAATACTTTGCAGCACGGCTCATTCCTGCATTCCAACTAGAGTGTCTGTGAGGGGTTGCAGTGTTGTGGCACCAGCACCAGTGCCTAAGGCCCAATTTTTCTGCCCCTGTCTAACAGGGGCGTGAAATTACAATTTTTGATGCAATACTTTGCAGCAGGGCTCGTTCCTGCATTCCAACTAGAGTGTCTGTGAGGGGTTGCAGTGTTGTGGCACCAGCACCAGTGCCTAAGGCCCAATTTTTCTGCCCCTGTCTAACAGGGGCGTGTAATTACAATTTTTGATGCAATACTTTGCAGCAGTGCTCGTTCCTGCGTTCCAACTAGAGTGTCTGTGAGGGGTTGCAGTGTTGTGGCACCAGCACCAGTGCCTAAGGCCCAATTTTTCTGCCCCTGTCTAACAGGGGCGTGTAATTACAATTTTTGATGCAATACTTTGCAGCAGGGCTCGTTCCTGCGTTCCAACTAGAGTGTCTGTGAGGGGTTGCAGTGTTGTGGCACCAGCACCAGTGCCTAAGGCCTAATTTTTCAGCTCCTGTTCAACAGGGGCATGTAATTACAATTCTTGATCTAATATTTCACAGCAGGGCCCTGTGAGGGCTTACAGTGTTTTGGCCACAGCAACACCTAAGGCCCAAATTTCTGCTGAGTATATAGGGCAGGACCCTACTTTCAAACATCTAACTTACAAACGACTCCTACTTGCAAACGGAAGGAGACAACAGGAAGTGAGATGAAATCTACCCATAGGAAGGGAAATTCTCTCATGTAAGAGTTAATATGGGAAAACAATTTCTCCTTTCCACTGATGCTTTCCAATCCTTGTTCCACAAAAAAACCCAAATTTTCAAAAAACATTTTTCATTGGGACAAAAAAGTGAGGTGAAATCTTCTGAAGAGGAGGAAAGACGCAAAACAAATGTCACAGGGGTGATAACCCTTCCCTATGTTTTCCAAAAAGCTTAGAAAAGATTTTTTGGCTGGAGCTAAACACATTAAAAATGTTCAAAATTACAAACAGATTCTACTTAACAACAAACCTACAGTCCCTGTCTTGTTTGCACCGCCTGTATACTGCTGTTCAGAGTATATAGGGACCTTTCCTTATTTTAATTTGGGTGCGGGGTTCCCCTTAATATCCATACAAGACCCAAAGGGCCTGGTAATGGACTGGGGGGTACCCATGCCGTTTGTCTCACTGATTTTCATCCATATTGCCAGGACCCGACATGACATTAAACCCGCAAGCAGTTTTAAATGAGATTTTTTCCTTTAAAAATGACATTTGGTGCAGGGACTGTTCTAAACATGGGAAACACGCGTCACTTTACAGGCATACTATAGACACCCCCCAGGTACGATATTTAAAGGAATATTTCACTTTTTTTTTTTTTACTTTAAGCATCATTAAAATCACTGCTCCCGAAAAAACGGCCGTTTTTAAAAGTTTTTTTTGCATTGATACATGTCCCCTGGGGTAGGACCCGGGTCCCCAAACCCTTTTTAGGACAATACCATGCAAATTAGCCTTTAAAATGAGCACTTTTGATTTCGAACGTTCGAGTCCCATAGACGTCAATGGGGTTCTAACGTTCGTGCGAACTTGCGGTCCGTTCGCGGGTTCTGGTGCGAACCGAACCGGGGGGTGTTCGGCTCATCCCTACCTAGTAGCTTTCCCCCACTTTGTGTCTGTTTGTCCCATGTTGCCATTGTGTCCACAGTCGCATTTGCATCTGCAGAGCAGTGTAGGACTGGCCATAGAGGGATTACTTTGACGCAGTTGGCCAGCTTAAAGACCAAGTTCACTTTTTTTTCTTTTGCAAAAATAAAACAGCTTTTCAATTATTCTACACACACTTACCTCATTGTCTTCATAGCTGTTTATAAACACTGCTTGATTACTTCTGCCTAACTTCCTGGACAGACTTTAGGTCATGACACAAGGAGTTGACCAGCTGAGGGTGGATGATGCAGGGTGTGTGCTAATGAGATCAGTTGGTCAACTCTTCCTGTGTCATGACCTAAAGTCTGTCCAGGAAGTAAGGCAGAAATAATCGAGCAGTGTTTTTAAACAGCTATGAAGACAGTGAGGTAAGTGTGTGTAGAATAAATGGAAAGCTGTTTTATTTTTGCAAAATAAGTACATTAATGCCCCGTACACACGGTCGGATTTTCCGATGGAAAATGTCCGATCGGAGCATGTTGTCGGAAATTCCGACCGTGTGTGGGCTCCATCGGACATTTTCCATCGGATTTTCCGACACACAAAGTTGGAGAGCAGGAGATAAAATTTTCCGACAAGAAAATCAGTTGTTGGAAATTCCGATCGTGTGTACACAAATCTGACGGACAAAGTGCCACGCATGCTCAGAATAAATAAAGAGATGAAAGCTATTGGCCACTGCCCTGTTTATAGTCCCGACGTACGTGTTTTACGTCACCGCGTTTAGAACGATCAGATTTTCCGACAACTTTGTGCGACCGTGTGTAGACAAAACAAGTTTGAGCCAACATCCGTCGGAAAAAATCCTAGGATTTTGTTGTCGGAATGTCCGAACAAAGTCCGACCGTGTGTACGCCCTATTATGCTGTATTGGTACATAGGGGAGCTGGAATTTAGAAAAAAAAGTTAACAAAGATGAACTTAGCCTTTAAACATGTATTGCAATATGTGTGAACTAAAAATCCTTGTTTTTCATTGCAGTTTACTAGAAAGGGTATAAAGCAGTATGCAGAGGGTTCATTCAGAATTTCAAGGGTTCCCCTATCATTCCCAAACAGGTGTAAGAAAAAAGAAGGTTATTATTTTGACTGCTGATGCAGATACTGCAGGCCCCTTTACCAGATACAATTGAAGAATTCCAGAAAGCCGCACTCCAAAGAAAATGTCTTTATTGAATAAAATCAGTCCATACAGCATACAGAGACAGTGGAACCAAAACAGATGACATGTTTCACACCCCTTACTGGTGCTTAGCCATAGCTCCTTTACCAGAGCCCTCTGAAGTTTCACAGTAACTTTACAGGTAATAGATTCCATAATGCCTGACCAACATCCTCTCTCAGATTTCAAGAGTGCTTGAATTTTGGTCATTGAGCTTGTTAGTGCCCAGTTTTCCCACAAATTAATACCTCGAAGGGCAGTGCTGAAGTGTGGAGAGTATTGCCCTGTACACACGGTCGGATTTTCCAACGGAAAATGTGTGATAGGACCTTGTTGTTGGAAATTCCGACCGTGTGTGTGCTCCATCACGCATTTTCCATTGGATTTTCCGACACACAAAGTTTGAGAGCTTGCTATAAAATTTTCCGACAACAAAATCCGTTGTCGGAAAATCAGATCGTGTGTACACAAATCCGACGCACAAAGTGCCACGCATGCTCAGAATAAATTAAGAGACGAAAGCTATTGGCTAGTGCCCCCTTTATAGTCCCGACGTACATGTTTTACGTCACCGCGTTTAGAACAATCGGATTTTATGACAACTTTGTGTGACCGTGTGTACGCAAGACAAGTTTGAGCCAACATCCGTCTGAAAAAATCCATGGATTTTGTTGTCGGAATGTCCGATCAATGCCCGACTGTGTGTACAGGGCATTAGAGTAGTGCTTTGATACCTTTTTTTTATAAGAGGAGGGGTAGAGAATAATTTAAGTATATGCCAATGCAATTTATTTCTCTGCTTTTGAATAGGGTGTGGAAGGATTAGAATTCCTGTTGGGTTTTTAATGCTATTTGGGGCTCCAGAGAAATTTACTCCTACTTTCTGTCCTGCTGACGATGATGTCACCAAACAGGAAGTGAGAGAAAATCTGCAACACACAGACACAGACAGAAATACAAATTTTACAAGGGTTCTAGCTTTCCCATACTCTACTAAAAAAAAAAAACATATTTTATTTCTGTCTGTATTGCTATTAGAGAGTTCCCTTTACTTCCTGTCTGGTAAAATGCTAATAGGACAGGAAGTGAGGGCAAATATCTCTAAAAGAGCCCCAGACAGCAATAAGAACCTAACCTGTTCCCACTCTATCCAAACCTAAAAAAAAAATCTTAAGCTGGACATGTACCAAAAAAAAAAAAAAAAAAAGGAAAAAGAACTATATAAACACTTCACTGTCAAATGATTGTAGGGAGATGTGCTGCATTTATCATTTGCAATTATCACATGCATTCTTCTTTAAATGAAAAAGCCTATAAACTGACATTTTCCCAGCATTTTTCAGAGGGAAATCCTGGTCTAAGTGACATTAGTTGTATTTACTAGACATCCAATGTTACATTCAGCAGAGCTAATTACATTGATATCCTACTTTCTTATTTATTTATACATTCAAAGATGAGTGAGCAATGACAAATTACCTTAGCCAGTAATTCAGCAAAGTGGAGACCATTGCGTGCGCCATCAGTCGAATATTCAGTTCAATCCAAAGGACCTCTTACCAGGTTATTACCAGCAGGTTTTGCAGTAAGCTGCCCCACAGAGGGACCCTTAGTTAAAAGAGAGGATTCCCAAACTTTCCTCCATCACCTCCAGTTTCTGCTTTAAGTGCTGCAGTGGATTATGGGGTAAGAGTCACTGTCTATGTGACATAACTAAAATGTAAATTGAAAGGCCACACCACTGCTAAAAGGGACAAACCAGCTGCTGACATGACCTGTGGCTGTAATCACACTGGAATACCATTAAAGGTCCAGTTCACTTCTACTCCACTCACATCATTTTCAATCCCAAGCTCTGATGAATGGGGCATTTTTGGACCCCCCAAATGTGCTGGGTACTCTTGAGATTCCTCAACAACATTAACACTTTAAAGAGGAAGTAAACCCTGCTGGGTTTTACTTCCCCTTTTTTCCCCTGCTTTCCCCTGCATAGTAAAAGCATAATGGGCTAGTATGCATCGCACACTAGCCCATTATGTGGCACTTACCTGCAAACGAAGCCTGCGCTATCCCCACTGGTGGCCGCGTCCATCTTCACCCCACTTCCTTCCTGGGCCGCAGACTCCGGCTCTGTGACTGGCCGGAGCCGCGTGACGTCACTCCTACGCTTGCACGGAGATCCGTTTCTTCACAGCACATGTGCCGAAGAAATCATCGGGGCACTACAAGGTAAATATCTCCTAAATGGCACACGTTTAGGAGATATTTCCACTACCTTTAGGTGAGCCTTATTTTAGGCTTACCTATAGGTAAAAGTGACAAATGGGGGTTTACAACAACTTTAAGATAGC
This sequence comes from Lithobates septentrionalis, assembly GCA_037952835.1. Classification (NCBI taxonomy): domain Eukaryota; kingdom Metazoa; phylum Chordata; class Amphibia; order Anura; family Ranidae; genus Lithobates; species Lithobates septentrionalis. Next base: position 1,075,643 of record JBBDGP010000201.1, on the reverse strand, counting down.
AATGCCAATAAGATAACCTTACGGGCCAGAACTATTTTTCCAATACAATAGGTAGTACTGCACTTACGGAATTAGAGGTCTTTCTTTTACGAAAGTAGAAAAGCTTATTGTTTTTTCAACTGCAAAAAGACTTCTGAGGGTAAATTATAGACAGAACAACTTATAACAAACTTGCATGCACAGACATCCACATATACACAGACACACAAACACACACTTCTGGCAATACCAGAAAAAGGTCTGACTAAAGGTAAAGTATGAAATTTAGTAAAAGATGACTTGAACCTTGCCATAGCAACCAAAATCAGCAGTTTGCCTTCAGTATATAACCTGCATTCTAAAAATGACAGAACAAAATATTGCTGATTGCTGTTGCCATCCTAGACACCTTATTTTATCTGGTAAAGATCTGCATATATGGAAGGAGCGCCAGACCAAAATAGAAGAGTCCAAATTTATTGATGTTGTGTTAAAAGACAGCCAAAGCATTTTGGGGGTCAATGGAACTCCCCCTTCATCAGGGCTTAAGTTAAAAATGAGAACCTTGATGCAGCGTACACATGGGCGGACTTTTCGACCGGACTGGTCCGACGGTCTATCTAACGGACTTTCGGCGGACTTCCGACAGACTTTCCCAACGAACGGACTTGCCTACACACGATCACACCAAAGTCCAACGGATTCGTAAGTGATAGCGTACGCCTGGACTAAAATAAGGAAGTTCATAGCCAGCAGCAAATAGCTGCCCTAGCGTCGTTTTTTGTCCGTCGGACTAGCATACAGACGAGCGGACTTTTCGACCGGAATCGAGTCCGTCGGAAAGATTTGAAACATGTTTCAAATCTAAAGTCCGTCAGATTTTTGACAGAAAAAGTCCGCTGCAGGTCCGATGGAGCCCACACACGGTCGGATTGTTCGCCGGATTCGGTCCTTTGGACCAGTCTGGTCGAAAAGTCCGCCTGTGTGTACTCGGCATTAGTGGACTCAAAGTAAGGCTTTCTTGTTTGAATCTGTGCAGGGAAGCTGACTGTTGGATTAGGATTCTTGGCCAGCAGTATCTACATCAGCAGTCAAAATAATAACCTTCTTTTATCCAGCTTTTACACACTGGCCCAATTGTCTAATGTCTCACAATATTGTACAATAATGTATACTACATGTACTGTACATCAGCTGAGTAATATAGTGACATATTCTTTTGTTTTAACTCACTTGACATAACAAATGTATTTTGGTGTATTTGATATTGCAGGGTATTTGCATGTCTAACTCACTATCATATACATAACAGATTATTTGGCCAGATTGACAATAATGTAATGGTGACACATTCTGAAACATGTAATAAATAATGAGTGCTAAGCAACACTAGCAGTAATATGCTAATTTATCACAGTCAATGACTGTAAAACCACAATAAACATATTACAAACTGTTTAATACACTATCAGAAAATATTTACAGTAAATGTCACTAGCCTAGCACAATTTTTCTGCCATCCTCAGAGACCACCAACAATGCCGGTTTTCCACATTTCCAAGTGGACGCTCAGGTGTCGTCAGAATAATGCACTTTAATACTTTGCTGATGTAGATTTAATTGTCACCTGCATGGGAGAGCAGGATAGTTCTCAGTATGCTATAAGTTTCTTTGCAATATGTCAGCCCTGTATAAATACTGGAAATAAATGAAATAAATGGTATAAATAATATTTCTCTGATACATTAGCCAAACCCAGCACTGGTAAAATTTGGTATAGAGCTTTTGGCATTGGAAACAAGATGTTTTGCCTTGAATGTAAATATACTGTAGATGTGCAGGTTTGAGCGCTGGGAGTTAGGGGTAGGATTTTTTTCAGCCCCGGAAGATGTGGCTGCTTAATGACCAGAGCACTTTTTACAATTTGGCATTGCCCTGCTTTAACTTGTAATTGCGCGGTCATGCAATGTTGTACACAAACAAAATTTGTGTCATTTTTATTCCCACAAATAGAGCTTTCTTTTAATGGTATTTGATTGCCTCTGCGATTTTTATTTTTTGCGATATAAACGGAAAAAGACTGAACATTTTGAACAAAAATCATATTTTCTGCTTTTTGTTATAAAAAATCCAATAAACTCAATTTTAGTCATACATTTAGGCCAAAATGTATTCAGCCACATATCTTTGGTAAAAAAATGTCAATAAGCGTATATTTATTGGTTTGCGCAAAAGTTATAGCGTCTACAAACTAGGGTACATTTTCTGGAATTTACACAGTTTTTCGTTTATGATTGCCTATCTCATTTCTTTAGGTGCTAAAATGGCAGGGCAGTACAAACCCACAAATGACCCTATTTTGGAAAGTAGACACCCCAAGGAAATTACTGAGAGGCATGTTGAGCTCATTGAATATTTTATTTTTTTGTCAAGTGACTGAAAAATGACAAAAAAAATTACACAAAGTTGTCACTAAATTATATATTGCTCACACATGCCATGGTTATACGTGGAGTTACAAAAATACATTCTGCTTCTTGTCCTTAGTACGGGGATACCCCATGTGTGGGAATTTTTGGAAGCCTAGCCACGTACAGGCCCCTGAAAACCAAGCACCAACCTTCAGGATTTCTAAGGGCGTAAATTTTTGATTTCACTCCTCACTACCTATCACAGTTTCGAAGGCCATAAAATGCCAAGATAGCACAAACCCCCCCCCCCAAATGACCCCATTTTGGAAAGTAGACACCCCAACCTATTTGCTGAGAGGCATGATGAGTCCATTAAATATTTTATATTTTGCCACAAGTTGCAGGAAAATGTCAAACTTTTTTTTTCTGCACAAAGTTGTCACTAAATGATATATTGCTCAAACATGCCATGGGCATATGTGAAATTACACCCCAAAATACATTCTTCTGCTTATCCTGAGTATGGGGATACCACATGTCTGAGACTTTTTGGGAGCCTAGCTGTGTACAGGACCCCGAAAACCAATCACCACCTTCAGGCTTTCTAAGGGCGTAAAATGGTGATTTCACTTCCTCTCTACCTATGACAGTTTCGGGGGCCATGAAATGTCAAGATAGCACAAAACCCCCTCAAATGACCCAATTTTGGAAAGAAGACACATAAAGCTATTTGTTGAGAGGCATGTTGAGTCCATTGAATATTTTATATTTTGCCGCAAGTTTCGGGAAATTTAATTTTTTTATTTTTTTTACACAAAGTTGTCACTAAATGAAATATTGTTCAAACATGGCATGGCTATATGTGGAATTACACCCCAAAATACATTCTGCTGCTCCTCCTGAGTATGGGGATACCACATGTGTGAGATTTTTTGGCAGTCTAACCACGTACAGGACCCCGAAAACAAATCACCGCCTTCAGGCTCTCTAAGTGCAAAAATTTTTGATTTCACTCCTCACTGCTTATCACAGTTTCGGAAGACATGAAATGCCCAGATAGCCCATCCCCCCCCCAAATGACCCCATTTAGGAAAGTAGACACCCCAAGCTATTTGCTGAGAGGCATGTTGAGCATTTTGCAGATCTCGCTTTTTGTCACAAAGTTTTCAAAATTGAAAAAAGAAAAAAAAATACATTTTTCTTTTCTTTCTTAATTTTCAAAAACAAATGAGAGCTGCAAAATACTTACCACGCCTCTTAGCAAACACCTTGGGGTGTCTACTTTCCAAAATGGGGTCATTTGGGGGGGGTTCCTATCTGGACATTTCAGGGCCTCTGTATCTGTGATAGGTAGTGAGGAGTAAAACCACAATTTTACACCTTTGGAAAGCCTGAAGGCGGTGCTTGGATTTTGGGGTCCTGTACGTGGCTAGGCTTCCAAAAAGTCTCACACATGTGGTATCCCCATACTCAGGAGAAGCAGCAGAATGTATTCTGGGGTGTAACTTTGTGCAAAAAAAAAGCTTATGTCACACATTACCCACTCTTCTAACCACTTGAAGACAAAGCCCTTTCTGACACTTTTTGTTTATTTGTTTACATGAAAACATTTTTTTGCTAGAAAATTACTTTGAACCCCCAAACATTACATATTTTTTAAAGCAAAGGCCCTACAGATTAAAATGGTGGGTGTTTCAATTTTTTCTTCACACAGTATTTACGCAGCGATTTTTCAAACTCAATTTTTTTGGAAAAAAAAACACTTTTTTTTATTTTAATGCACTAAAGCACATGATATTGCCCAAATGTTTGATGAAATAAAAAAGATGATCTTATGCAGAGTACATGGATACCAAACACGACATGCTTTAAAATTGCGCATAAACATGCAGCGGCGACAAACTACATACATTTTTAAAAGCCTTTAAAATCCTTTACAGGTTACCACTTTAGATTTACAGAGGAGGTCTACTGCTAAAATTACTGCCCTCGATCTGACCTTCATGGTAAAACCTCACATGCATGGAGCAATTACTGTTCACATATGACACCAGACCGACGCTTGCGTTCGCCTTTGTGCGTGAGCACGGGGGACAGGGTGCTTTTTTTTATTATTTATTTTGCTTTTTTATTTTATTTTTAAACTGTTCCTTTCATTTTTTTTTTTTATCATTTTATTGTTATCTCAGGGAATGTAAATATCCCCTATGACAACAATAGGTAGTGACAGGTACACTTTTTTGAAAAAAAAATGGGGTCTATTAAACCCTAGATCTCTCCTCTGCCCTCAAAGCATCTGACCACACCAAGATCGGTGTGATAAAATGCTTTCCCAATTTCCCAAAGGCGCTGTTTATATCTGGCGAAACCTAAGTCATGAAATGCTCGTAGCTTCCGGTTTCTTAGGCCATAGAGAGTATTGGAGGCATTCTGGTCTCCAATCAGCTCTATGGTCAGCTGGCGGAACCACCGGCTGCATTCTCGGGTTCTCTGTTGGGACAGGAGAGCCCGAGAAAACCATGGAAGTAGGTGGGAGGAGGGATGATCCCTCCCACTGCTAGTAAAAGCAGTCTAGAGGCTAATTAGCTGGCTAATTAACTGGCTGAAAAGAATGATACCAAGATGATACCTAAACCTGCAGGCATCATTCTGGTATAACCACTCAAAGTCCAGTACCATAAAAGTACGTTGCTGGTTGGGCATATGTTGTAATGTTCTTTTTTTCATGCAGCCTGTGGGCTGAAGGAAAAAAAGAGATTCATCAGTGGGTATGCCCACCATTAGAATACCGCCCTTCATCCACCCACTTCTAATGATGGGCATACATGCACCATTTTTTTTAACTGTGGTGGTGAAATCACCTCCTACATCGCTGGAGTCGCTGATTTTTGTATCATGAGAGCAAACGCTGTTGCTGTCAAGATAAATAAATCAGTGCTGCAGCTGAATGGCGTACCTGAAAAGCAAACAATGGTAATGGTAAAACATTAACTTAATAAAACAACTTGATTTTTGAACTCAATCTGTGCCTAAAAAATATATGCCGAAGCATTGGGCCAATCCGCCCCTAATGTTAAGAGCAAATCGCTCCTCCACCCCTGCCCCCATGCTTCGGCATAAATGCTCTTTTTTTGAACTGTGGTGGTGAACTCACCTCCTATAGCGCTGGAGTCACGGCTTTACGTATTGTGGGAGCAAACGCTGTAGCTGTCAGAATAAATAAACCCGTGCTGCTGCTCAATGGCGTACCTGCTAAGCAAATGATGGTTAATAATAAAACAAAGTAACATTACAGTATAACAGTAAGACATACCATACCTGCAAAGCAAATACAATAAAACATAGTAAAAATAAAACATTACAGTTCTAAAATACAGTAACAATAGAGAGAGAACTATAGATATAGAACAATAGAGAGCGAACAATAGAGCAGACAATGGAGAGCAAACATACATAAGAGAGAGAACAATAGAGAGAGAAGAAAAATAAAACCACAACTATTCTTTTGTGTTTTTTTTTTTGCACTTGTATATAAACTGTAAACGTTCCCTATTAGGGTCTCTCAAAATGTGATGGCCATCTCATCTTTCGACCCTGTGTAAATGTGCCCTAGGACTGTGCAATGCTGTACTCTAATACTCCACTAGTGTGTGGTAGCGTTCAAAACATTCACATGCAAAGATCAGGTTGATCAGGACAGGAGGAACAATAAAAGTGGGTGTCACGCCTATATCCGCATTTTCTGCAGACACAACATCTTCTTTGAGGATTTCTTTGGGTAGGGGTACCAAGGAGGACATATGGAAAATGCCTCTCATGCAGCCAGCTCACTGCATTTGGATTGGGAAGTTGGGCCACAGCACTGTCTGGAATCAGAAGGGCTGTGATGATCTCTTCCTGGAATTTAAGGAAGGATCCAGTTCATCCTGAAGCTTTGTATAGCATATAAGCATTTAGCAAAGCCAATTGGAATAAATATACAGACACTTTTTTACACTGCCGTCTGGCCTTATGGGCAATTAGGAATGGCGCCAACAACTGGTCGTTAAATTCCACCCCTCCCATGTTAAGGTTGTATTCGTGGACACAGAAGGGTTTCTCCACAACACCAGTCGGCGTTTGAATTTGGACCGTCGTGTCTGCGTGAAGGAAAGACAGAATGAAAACATTCTTATTATCCCTCCACTTCATAGCAAGCAAATTATTACATCTCAAGCAGGCTCTCTCCCCCAACCTAAGACGGGAATCTACAATCCGCTGGGGTAAGCCCCGGCGATTAGATTGCACAGTGCCACATGCACCAATTTCATGATCAAACAAGTGACTTAAAAGTGGCACGCTTGTGTAATGATTGTCCACATACAAGTGGTACCCCTTTCCGAATAAGGGTGACACCAGGTCCCACACAATCTTACCAGCGCTCCCTATGTAGTCTGGGCAGGTCTCTGGCTCTACGTAACTATCTCTTCCCTCGTAAACCCATAAAACTATATGTATAGCCCGTTGCCCTGTCACAGAGCTTATACATCTTGACCCCATATCTGGCACGCTTGCTGAGAAGATACTGTTTGAATGACAAGCAGCCAGAAAACATAATCAGGGACTCATCAATGAAGACAATTTAATCGGGAGTAAACAAGATTGCAAACTGCTGTTTGAAGTGGTTTACGAGGGGCCGAATTTTGTAGAGCCGATCGTATTCAGGGTCACCCCCGAGGACGACAGAGTTCATTGTCATTGAAATGCATGAACTGCATGATCTGCTCGTATCATGTCCTGATCATGGAGGTAGAGAACACGGGCATATGGTGAATTGGGTCAGTGGACCAATATGACCGCAACTCACGTTTTTTAGTTATGCCCATGAGGAGGGATAGGCCCAGGATAGTCTTAAATTTGTGGACCGTAATAGGTCTCCAATCTCTGGCAAAGGTTAACTGGGGATTAGCGGCGATGAATTGACCAGCATACAAATTAGTTTGGTCCACAATAGATCTATAGAGATCTTCCGTGAAAAACAGCAAATAAAAATCAAGTGACGTAAAATCAACTGTTTCCACCTGAATTCCGGGTTGGCCAGTGAATGGGGGAAGTATGGGTGCTGCAGAAGTGGTGGGCTCCCAATTCGAATTGGCAAATGCAACTGGAAGGGCACTATGGGCTCGACGGGCCTGTCTTTGTCTTCTTGGTGGCTTCAGAACACTAGTTGTGCTGGCCACCTCACCTGCTTGAGCTGCACTTACGGGACTCGCCATGTCACCAAGTGTTACTGCAGTGCTGGATATACGACCAGGATGTACTAGGCTTGCCACACTATGTACTAGTAACTGTGAGGCATTGGCTTAGCATTACCAACAGAAAGTGCTGTTACTGGCAAGATTTCTGGGTAAGAAACTTTGGAAAAGATTCACAAAAAATATCTGCTAAATAAAACTGTATACAGTGAGGCATGATGCCAAACATACTGAAAAATAGATCTGGGATTTAGATATACTTTAAGTGTCAGGTGAGAGTTAAGTTTTACGGTTTAAAGGAGTGAAAGGTTGGGGTCAGCCTAAAGGCTAGATTTAGGCCAGCATTCAGGCCATGTGGGGAACACTTGTTTGCAGCAGTGAAAAAAACTGCAACACACACTACCAGCAAACTAAAACTAATATACTGGATTACTAAGTGGGCAGGAAATAAATTCTATGCTCACAGTGACCGCTGACACTGTGCAACTTTTTTCAGAATGAAAACATTCTTATTATCCCTCCACTTCATAGCAAGCAAATTATTACATCTCAAGCAGGCTCTCTCCCCCAACCTAAGACGGGAATCTACAATCCGCTGGGGTAAGCCCCGGCGATTAGATTGCACAGTGCCACATGCACCAATTTCATGATCAAACAAGTGACTTAAAAGTGGCACGCTTGTGTAATGATTGTCCACATACAAGTGGTACCCCTTTCCGAATAAGGGTGACACCAGGTCCCACACAATCTTACCAGCGCTCCCTATGTAGTCTGGGCAGGTCTCTGGCTCTACGTAACTATCTCTTCCCTCGTAAACCCATAAAACTATATGTATAGCCCGTTGCCCTGTCACAGAGCTTATACATCTTGACCCCATATCTGGCACGCTTGCTGAGAAGATACTGTTTGAATGACAAGCAGCCAGAAAACATAATCAGGGACTCATCAATGAAGACAATTTAATCGGGAGTAAACAAGATTGCAAACTGCTGTTTGAAGTGGTTTACGAGGGGCCGAATTTTGTAGAGCCGATCGTATTCAGGGTCACCCCCGAGGACGACAGAGTTCATTGTCATTGAAATGCATGAACTGCATGATCTGCTCGTATCATGTCCTGATCATGGAGGTAGAGAACACGGGCATATGGTGAATTGGGTCAGTGGACCAATATGACCGCAACTCACGTTTTTTAGTTATGCCCATGAGGAGGGATAGGCCCAGGATAGTCTTAAATTTGTGGACCGTAATAGGTCTCCAATCTCTGGCAAAGGTTAACTGGGGATTAGCGGCGATGAATTGACCAGCATACAAATTAGTTTGGTCCACAATAGATCTATAGAGATCTTCCGTGAAAAACAGCAAATAAAAATCAAGTGACGTAAAATCAACTGTTTCCACCTGAATTCCGGGTTGGCCAGTGAATGGGGGAAGTATGGGTGCTGCAGAAGTGGTGGGCTCCCAATTCGAATTGGCAAATGCAACTGGAAGGGCACTATGGGCTCGACGGGCCTGTCTTTGTCTTCTTGGTGGCTTCAGAACACTAGTTGTGCTGGCCACCTCACCAGCTTGAGCTGCACTTACGGGACTCGCCATGTCACCAAGTGTTACTGCAGTGCTGGATATACGACCAGGATGTACTAGGCTTGCCACACTATGTACTAGTAACTGTGAGGCATTGGCTTAGCATTACCAACAGAAAGTGCTGTTACTGGCAAGATTTCTGGGTAAGAAACTTTGGAAAAGATTCACAAAAAATATCTGCTAAATAAAACTGTATACAGTGAGGCATGATGCCAAACATACTGAAAAATAGATCTGGGATTTAGATATACTTTAAGTGTCAGGTGAGAGTTAAGTTTTACGGTTTAAAGGAGTGAAAGGTTGGGGTCAGCCTAAAGGCTAGATTTAGGCCAGCATTCAGGCCATGTGGGGAACACTTGTTTGCAGCAGTGAAAAAAACTGCAACACACACTACCAGCAAACTAAAACTAATATACTGGATTACTAAGTGGGCAGGAAATAAATTCTATGCTCACAGTGACCGCTGACACTGTGCAACTTTTTTCATTGTCAAACAAAATGCAGTAGGGTGGGAATAGAGAGACCTACTTTTTATGTGGCTTTGAAGGTGACATGGGAAAACACTGTTCCTTTCCAATACGTGCTTGGGAGATGCCTTCAAGCTGTATTTGATGTTATGGAACAGTATGATTTTTACAGACAACATCAGCAACACCGTATTCTTGCACCACCTACTTTGCATGTATATTTATTTTTTGCAGTGTTACATTATTTCTTGGCCTAAATACAGCAGAATCCCAATTTGATTCATTTCAGAAGAAGAAAAAGATTATTTTTAAGTAGTTTTGGCTATGACACCTGATTTTTTTTATCCAATGGTTATAGGCCCAAATTGAATGGTGGAAGTAGCAGCCACAACAGATCTAAAAGTTGTGTGCTCTTAAGTGATTAAAGTGATTGTAAGGTCTCATTTATGTTTCTTTAAAAATAAACATGGTATACTTTGCGGAAATGGAAATGGTTTTGCACAGAACATCCTGAATCTTCCTCTTCTCTGGTCCCTCTTCCGTTCTCTTGACTCTTTCCTCCTGTTGAGTGCCCCCACAGCAAGTAGCTTGCTATTGGGCACCCAAGCCGAGCCACAGCTCCATGTGTACATTCAGACACACAGCCGCAGTTCAGACCCGCCCCCTCTCTCCTGATTGTCTAACTGACTTTGATTGACAGCAGCGGGAGCCAATGGCACTGCTGCTGTATCTCAGCCAATCAGGAGGGAGAGTCCCAGATGGCCGAGGCACTTGTGTAAATCTCTGGATATAGAGGGGATTCAGGCAAGTATTAGGGGGGCTGAGGGGGGCTGCTGCATACAGAAGGTTTGTTATCTTAATGCATAGAATGCATTAAGATAAAAAACCTTCTGCCTTTTCAACCACTTTAAGCTAAAGCCCTCAACTTCATACCAATTAGCCAGTGGCAAAACAGTTTCATAGTATAACTTATAATCTTCTTTTTGACAGTATCACACTGTATTGTCCTAAAAGTTTAATAACATGTCAACAAAGAGTGCACACAAAAAAAACCCCTTCAAAACCACAGCCTCACATTGCAAAATATGGCAGTTTTAATCCTGAAATATAAATTAGAGGGTATTATTTAAGAGACAAAAGCTACAGTGGATGGCGAGTACATAAGCAGCTTGATGAGGCTGTAGCTTAACAGGTAAAGATGAGGCAGTTTTTATAACGAAATAAAAATGTGTGTTTTTTTTTTCCAAAACAACAGCCAGAAATTTTGGACAGTTGATGCACACTTTAGGCAAATTAGGAGGGAGAGACAAGGCAGGTTTTACTAAAAAAAAAGAAATTATAGTGTATTATTTAATAAATAATAGCCATAAATATTGTACAGCCAATGCACTGTATGTAAGCAGCTTCATCAGGCCTCATTTTAAGAGGGAGAAATGAGGCAGGTTTTTATAAAAAAAGAAAAGAAAAAATGAATAAAAGAAAAACAGTTAGCGTGTATTTTATTTTACAGAAAATAGCCAGATTGAGGCTGATGTACAATTACACTAGAGAGCAGACCAGCAACCAAGAATAGTAATAGCAACTGGAGCTAGGCAGTGGCATTAGCCACTAGGAGACACATATAGCCTGTGAGGAGTCTTAGAAGAAGCAGGAAACCTGTTGATACAATAGGGCAAGCCCAGTGTTCGCACATGTACAGCAAAGGTGATAGCCCTTAGAAGGATCAAGGTGCAAATTCGAAGAAACCGCCTTGTTTTTACCATAGCTCTTGAAGGTGGAGATGAGTTTTGCTTAAGTTTCTGGCTCTTATGCCGCGTACACACGGTCGTACTTTTCGTCTACAAAAGTCAGACAGCCTGTCCGACAGACTTCCGGCAGACTTTCGGTGGACTTGCGGCGGACTTGCGGCCTACTTTCTAACGAACGGACTTGCCTACACACGACCACACAAAAGTCGGTCGGATTCGTACGTGATGACATACACCGGACTAAAATAAGGAAGTTCATAGCCAGTAGCCAATAGGTGCCCTAGCGTGGCTTTTTGTCCGTCGGACTAGCACACAGACGAGCGGATTTCGGGGTCCGTCGTAGTTACGAAGTAAAGTTTTGAAGCATGTTTCAAATCTAAAGTACGTCGGATTTGAGGCTAAAAAAGTCAGTTGAAAGTCCGGAGAAGCCCACACACGATCGGATTACCAGCCAGCTTTAGTCCGTCAGCGTCCGTTGGACTTTTGTAGACGAAAAGTACGACCGTGTGTACGCGGCATTAGACTCACCCAAGCAGGCTGCTCCTGAGAACTAAGTGCACATATGCAAAGAAAGACTACTGCAGTGCTGAGACACTGGGATCACAAATCTGTAAGTAACACAGTCCATACTGGCAAGAGTGTACAGGAACACAAAAGTGCACAGAGGAGCAAAACAGATTAGGAGTGCACAGGTACTGGTAACAAGAGGCTGGCTGGAACACACAGGGAATCACATTGGTGTAGAGGAACAGGTAGCTGACTGGAGTACACAGGAAGTCACTGTGGTAAAGAAAGAACTGGATGCTGGCAGGCGCAGAGTCACTAGAGCAGGATGCAGACTGGAGAGCAAAAGGATCACAGGAGCAAGCTGGTGGTCACAGACACAAGGTACAGACTGGAGTGCACAGGGATTATGAGAATTGGATGCAGGCTGAAGTACACAAGGGTCACTGGTGGGACAAATGGCACTGGGTAACGTTGGTGTCACAGAGGCAATGCAAGGGGACACTGGGGATCACTGGGGAGATCGCTAGTGAAAGCTGCTAGCATGTGGATATCTTGCTCAAGAAAAAAGCAACCCCCATGCTAGCCCTTTAGGATGGTACCCCCTCTGTGATTGGCTGTGGTGGCAGAGGAAGCAGAAGGCTGACGATCACACACAATAGGAAAGACCCAGCGCTGGAGTGTAGCCCATCAAACTGTAGCAAAAGCACAATACGGCACTTTATATAGAACCACATAATAGCAACTATCTCTCCTTGCAAAATATAGCACAATACAGCATTGTGTCTAGCACTATACTGTATATATCACTGTACAGCAGCAACTATCACTCCCTGCATAATGTAGCACTTTATAGCACTGTATAGCACAGCTATCTCTTCCTAATCACACACTGTCAGCTCTCCCTTTCTTCTCCAAGCACACACACTGAAAAAAACCCACAATGAACCCTGGCCTTTATAGGGAGGGGGCTGGCACATAAGAAAACCCCCTTTATTGGTCAGTCTAAGCCACCGGGTATAAATTTGGAGACCAGGCATTATTAGTAGTTTGTTGCTGTGGCGGCAAATGGCTGTGTTAGTTTGCTGGGTCCGTGAGCGGGTTAGATTCACTGTGAACCCAACCTGGACTTGAACCTGAAGTTCATCCCTAGTTAGGAATATTCCATATAAAAAACAGTGCTCATTGCAAAGTAGCATTGGCTGAATGTAAACACACATCTTTAAATGTAAGTTAAATGAAGTTTCTTCATCCAATCTGATATACTCTTATTAACTTTTTTAAACTTTCTGTTGCATTTCGCAATACTGCCAATGCATGAGACAAAAATGCGCTTCCATTACTAAATCCAATAGGGAAATATTGGTAACTGTTCTTATTCTGTAACTTTTCATAAATATTATTCAGCTAACCTGGACAGAATGATTAATGCTCATCTATCTTAAAATTCCACCTCTGTTAAATCTGTGCAAACTTATTTGATAGGAAAATGTCTCTTGTCAGGGCTGATTTGAGACCTAGAATGGCACACAGACACAGACAATGGATAATTTAAGCACACTATGTGACATCAATGATCTCAAGATGTCATTGAATTCCTTAGCTGAAGACACAATGTACAAGTAATCTAATTCTATCTGGGACAAACAACTGCACAGTTTTTGTGCTTACAAAATCTTCTTGCAGAAGATGTTACAAATCTCTCAGATCATATATGTCCTATGCAAATCATATAGCTCCCAGACAGCCATCAGCACAATAACTGCTTGACATCAAAAGGATATGTACAGAATCCAAGTTTGCTCTGTCAGCTAGAGCTGTACAGGTCGTCAGCCATTTCAATAATTAATTCACTATGGGATGAGTAAAAGAATAAACAGGGGAGTACTGGATGAAAACTGGCATGGCTCTTAGGCATTATTAGTACATGAATGTATCATTTACAGTAATGTTTATATAGAGAATGCATTATTGCTTGTATTGGGGTGCCCAAAGGTGCCCCAAGTCTTTTACAATCCTAGCAATACCCCTGGTAAAAGGAGATCCCCTCCAAGGTGAGGACAGTTGACACCAGAACAGATTTACCCATTAGAAGATTTTTTACTGTGTCCTGTAGTGGCCTGTTTTGGCTCTTAGCACCCCTTCTCTACTGCACTCTTCTATTCTATATTTAAAGCAGAGCCGGGATTTTAGCACAAAAATAAAGCAGCTGTATCCCAATAACCTCTGAGTATTTCAAGCACATGAAAACATCAATGTAGAACACTAATCTTTGTCACTCTCCCAATATAATAAAGCAAAGTGTCCTTGCATCAAAGATATTTCTGTGCGTTCAAAACATTTTCCACTGTGCCACAAAGTGCAAAAATACTGTGGAATCTTCTATATGTGCTGTTGTGATCCTCCACCAACACATCAGAGAACTCATCGACATGATATGACCACCATAGGTGTGCGCACAGGGTCTGCCAGGTGTGCCTGGGCACACCCTAATCACCCTGTTCTGAGAAGATTCCCCCTGCTGCTTGGCTGCTTGGAATCTCTGTCCTCAGTCCCATTCTCTGTCTCAAAAGTGAGACATCAGGGGTCTGTTTAGACCCCTAATATTTCACCGAAGCCCTCCAATGGGGCTCCTAAAAAACTGTAAAAGAAAAAAAAAGAAAACACTATTGTAAAAAAATATGGTTAAAAAACTAAAAATAAATGGTAATTAATAATAAAAAAATAAAGATAAACTACTGACACCAATCTCTGCCCTACTGACACTGTCTATTTCCCTGTTGTATATATATATACACGCATGCTTTTTTAAACGTTGGGGTGCACACCCTAATTCAATAGACTGCGCACACCTATGATGACCACCCATTACAGGTAAGTCATACAGCACTTGAGATTCCACCATTCGACCAGGGAAAGCTACCCTTCCTCTCATCGATATTAGAATACATTCACAGGTATGCCATAAGGAAAACAGGGAACATCCTCTATAGTGTAAAGCCTTAACTTTATTAAAATCATTAAAAACCTCCTAGGTAGTTTTTACTCACATATTAAAATATGTCTTGCACCAAGGATAAGTCACTTTTTAAAACCACTTATTTGAAATCAGATGCACCCCGGTACTTGCTTCATATGTTATTGCGAGTAGTCCCTTCCTCCCTCCTCCTGCATGTACAATGGCATCACTTTCGAGTGTACTGTGCAAGATTACGTCACTACTGTGTGTCTTTAAAGTGCCAGGATGACAAAACGCATCGGAGTAGAGCAGGTGATGTCATCCCGCATAGTACTTCTAGAAGTGACGCTATTGTATGAAGTGGGCACCCTGATGTATCTAATGTTAAATAAGTGGTTTTAAAAAGTGACCTTTTCCTTGGTGTAAGGCATGCACTTTAATATATGAGTAAGAATTACGTAGGAGGTTTTTAATTATTTTAATAAAGTTAATAGGTTTTATATTATAGCGGATTGTCCTTGTCTTTCTTATGGCATACTTGTGAATGTGTTCTAATATTAATGAGAGGAAGGGTGGCTGCCCCTGGTCGCATACGGATGGTGGAATCTCTTGTGCAAACAAGAGCTGTATGACTTACCTGTAGTGGGTGTTCATATCAAGACGTGAGTTCTCTGGTGTGTTAGGATCACAACAGCACATATAGAAGATTATTGATTGCACAGTATTTTTGCACTTTGTGGCACTGTGGAAAACATTTTGAACACACGGAAACATCTTTGATGCGGGGACATTTTATCATTAGTGAAAACTGACACTAATTTTGGACTTCATAAGTTTATTTTGTTTACATTTGGTTTATTATATTGTAAAAATGACCCAGATTAGTGCTGTATATTGATGTTTTGCTATACAGTCTCCACATTTCTTAACCAGGTGCTTTTGTTGATTCACTCTTGTTTCCCACATTAAGTTCAGTAAATAGTATATTTGTTGCAGCAAGTTTCTTGTGCCATGGCTTTCATCACTCATATTGAAAGGATAGTTCTGAGCAGTGTACTCTATGGCTTTTGTGTTATAGTTCATCTTAGTACACAAGCAATTTGGCAGCAGTGCAGCCGGCTACATATTACCATCCATCACTGTCTATAACACCCATCTGCTATAAAACTTGCTCAGACCCTTCCAAATCCAAACAAGTCTGTTCAGCTAACAGTACAAATAAGACTCGTGCTGTTTTAAGACAAAAAATAACTTTAATGTTGATTTCACACAGTGCCCATTGCAAAGAAAAACTATGGTTGAAAGTTAAGAAATTGGAAAAGTTAGAACTAAAACTGCACTAAGAACACATCAGCACTAAAGGTGAGTAGGAACCTCAAGTCTAAAATAATAAAAACAATCATTGATGGTAGGACTCTTCTAATATCATCAAGAAAAAGGTCCATCCATTAATAACTCATCAATGTGCAGACCTTGCTGCCTCCTTCAGATTCTTAGACAATATTGCTGGGACACAAACAAAGAAAGAGGGCGCATCAACCTAGTTTATTACTGAAAAAATAATTTATTTGTAAAATAAATACTCCAAAATACTCACAAAAGAAAGCAACTTGAGGCAAAAAGAATCAATCCAGAACAAATGCTTGAGTGATGCCCATCCACAGGGGGCACCGCTGGAGCATATCCACAGAACTCAAACACTGTCAGCAGGACAAACGGAGCCTGTCTAAAGAATTATTTTTCTGACCATTATTTGTCAGGTTCCATGTACTGGGCTATAAAAATTCTCTATTTCTTTATGCTTCCGGTAACCAGTAGATATTATAGATTTTTTGATGATATGCTCATTACAATTTATGTAAAGCTCACAAAGATTGATCAGTGAGAGATTGAGATTGATGGTGAGACAAAAGCAAAAAATAAAAAATTATTCTGATATATCCCCAGTTCCTGTTGGATTACAATTTTCTTATTATGACTAAGTTAATTGGTTTTACTAAGTGAACTAGTTTAAATAATAGAAAATTAAAGGTTTATATGGTGTCCTCAGTTATGTTAGATGATATCTGAGTTCCATGAAACTAAGCTGACGTTATGTTTGAGATTTTTCCCTTGAATGACTCCGGTACAAATTGGTATGTGAATTTGTATATATTTTTTTAAATATACTGTATATCGTCTAACATGACTTTAGTGAAGAAAAGGATATATGAACCTTTCACTGACATAGAAGAATGTATCATCCATTAGTACACTGGCTAATGGATTTGCATGACCTGGATCGCATTGACAGACAATGAATTTCTGGTGTCTGATTTCCTACTGCCCAAAATCAGCATTTGGAATTTATTGGTGTCTGGATATGCATCATAACCAAGGCTCATATCTATTTCTTTTTTTAATGGTGTACTGTATGCAGAGGATTGCTTATATCAGACTGTCATGATCTGGGGTCAGGCTTAGAGTTGATACACGTTTGTGGTTTTTAGCAGGCTGGGTTTTGTACACATGCAGACAGTAGTAGTATGGGAGCAAGCAGAAGCATAATCAAAGATCCAGCCAAATTTGGTAGCCAAAGGTATCAGGTTTGAGTGAAGAATCATAAATCATGAGTGGTAATTGAATTGTCAGCCAAGGGTCAGTAGGAACAAAGTGTAGTGGTGGCAACAAAGAGCAAGATACTGGCAAAAGCACAATAATCTGGCAAACAGGCAGTGCAAAGACATGGCTTAAAGTATAACCATAGGAAAATCCTTTTTTACTTTTTGATAGAGTGGCAAGGGATTAGAACACATGTCAGGTTTGTATTGCTGTCTTTGCCCCCCTTAGGGAGAGACACCCTCTCTAAGTGGCATAACAAGAACCTTAAGGACCCTAGTGAAAGAAACCATGAAGGTCCCCCCTGACTCTCGACCGAGGCCCCCTATGGTGGCAGAATACCAGGGCCGATTGTGAATGCAACGTTTGTGACCCTGGTAGTTCCGCCACTGCAGCTATTTCTCCTGTTTACCATTATCATTGAATGTACAACAAAAAAAATCTCACATTTTGGGTTTTTTCCAGAACAATAAAAGAGGTGAAATCTGCCAATAGGGATATTAGTTCTGGTGACACTAGTGACAAACAAAGATTACCTTTCACTTCCGGTTTTGGCTTTGGGACAGGAAGTAAAAGGAAATATCCCTAATGAGATAGCAAAAAAGCCTGACATGGGTTGTAACCCTCCCCTACTCCATCCAAAATGAAAAAAAGTTTTGCCTTTGGTTCTATTTAAATAGGATGTTCAGAGAACAAGAAGTCCAGAGTTTATCAAGAAATCAGAAATCTAGGAGGATTGACCCATATACTGGACACAGAGCTATCCAGCACTTCAGGTGGATCAGTAGGAAGAGCCACTGCAAGACACAGCAGATGCCCTGGGTTTGTATCTGTATCCTTACACAGACAAGCATGAATGTCTATGTGCTTAATAACCCCCCGGGTGCCATACTTGTGTCAAAGATACCTTATTTACGTTGTACTCTGTCCTGTGAATCTCTTACTTTCTATGCTCTACAGTATGTCACTTACTCTGTATGCAGTCCAGTAGGGAGGCCAAATTGCAATCTTGCCTAGGGCCCTGTATGTTCATAATCCAGGTCTGGGTGACACTTAATACAGGTAAATATGCAGCATGGCTGGCTGTGATGATAAAGAGGTCTAACAAACCCCAAACTAAATAGGGAGAATGAGGAACCCAGTGTCACCCTCATTTTTTCAAAATTCACAAGTCAGCAACAAAACGATCAAACTTAGAACTTATGTGTGAGCACAGGCAGTCATAAGACACCTCATATAACCTCCACCAGAATACAAGCAGAGCATTATAAATCTCACTAAAACAACTCAAGCTTGGACAAGGGGTCATAAAGCTTCCAGCATTACCATAAACAATACATAGAGTTTAGAACACCTCTTAATAAGAAATTAACTGAATGTACCTGGGGTCAGTTCCCAGCAGACGGATTGAAATGAACATTAATCTGAATCCCATTGAAGTCAATAAAGGTTCTTTTTTTAAAATAACAAACATGTCATACTTACATGCTTTGTGCAATGGTTTTGCACAGAGCAGCCCCGATCCTCTTCTTCTTGGGTCCTGTGCCAGCACTCCTGGCTCCTCCCCTTTGACCAGTGCCCCCAATAGCAAGCCACTTTCTCTGGGGGCACTGGTGTGTACTCGCTTTCCAAGTCCCATTCTATGTGTCCATAAGAGACATAGAGCTGCGGCTCTTCCCCATGCCTGCTCTCTCCTCATTAGCTCATTGGCTGTAATTGACAGCTGCGATTGGCTGTAATTGACAAGGCTTCGGTGCACATCACTGGATTGAGAGGGGACTTGGGTGAATATTAGGAGGGGCTGTGGAGGGGAGGAGCACGCAGAAGGTTTTTTTACCTTCATGCATAAAATGCATGAAGGTAAAAACCTTCTGCCTTTACAACCAACTTAAATGGCCACAACATTACATTTTTTTGCCAGCACATTATGCCATTGTGCATTCTATTGTGATTTTTTTAACACCGATTGCTCAAGCTCAGAACAAGGGGGAGGTTTTTCCCCAAAATGTGTTAGTTGTATCTGATGCTCTTAACCATTAATGCTTCAAAAATTCCTCATAGTGAGATGAACTTTTGTACCAGACACATTGAACAATAAAATGATGAAGGAATGCCGAGTCATAATGAAGCTCAGTGACCCTGTCAGATTGGACTTTACATTCGGTCAAAACCAAAGACCAGATAAGCTTTAGGTACTTTTCACTTTTATTCTCATTTTTTATGTTTTTGTTGCTGTTGTCTGTTTTGTGACAATTTCTAAAAATATTTTTTCTACTGAAACAATGTTTTTAAATTAGCATCTCTAAATGCTCTGACCAGAAAATAGAATTCTTGCCTCTTTAAAGAAAGCTACCATATTTTAAACTCTGTATACTCCTGTCTGGGTGGGGCAAGGAGAGTCAGAGACATTTCTTGAAATTCAGGATTGCTACAGCAGATACTGTGAATGGCGTGTTTCCATTAAAATACAGAGTGGAGGGGGCGTGACCGGAAGCCGCTCTGGATGGCAGCCTGATCCTTCTGCTCTCTCTCAGCCCGTGAATATAGAGCGCATAGGGGACGTTAAGCAGCTTCCACATGGGCAGATCCAGGACCACCAGATCCACAGCAGCCAGGGGATCATCCTTACCCCCGTTAGGAACCTCCACAGACCTCCGGTCCTTCTTCCCGCCGACGGATATGCCACATACTGGAGTGGCCAAGATGGCGCCGGATACTCCCGCGGCCTACTCCCGGAGCTCCGCTCGGATCTCTTTGCTGCCCCATTCACCGCAGCGGAATGGGCACAGCACAACCAGATCCTCTATCCCGGGAGCGGTGAGTCCCCCCTCCAGATCCCCTTCTCATGAGGCAGCATCGCACGGCTCACAGGGCGCCATGATGGGCCCCCCCTCCAGCAATACACACAGTGCTCAGAAGCGTTCCCTCGCTTGCTGAGAACGGCATCAGACCCCTGCATACCTGGCACTGAACCAGACTCCCCAACCTCCTCGGTCTTTTCTATGGACTTTCCGGCCCTACCAGACCCGATGCATCCAGCTAGCCGGATCCCACCGGAGTGTGCAGTGAGCCCAGCACCCTTCAGCCACACAGAGCTTAACTCACCGCCATCAAAGGCCCAAAGACTAGCCTTCTCACAGGCACTCGGCTCACCCAGGGAACGGACAGCAACACAGGCCACTTATGCTCAAAATGTGAGCCTGCCTGATCTACAGTGCCCCAGGCCTCACTATCTCCGGCCCTCAACCCTTACCGCCCGGCACACCTCCAGCACAGTGGACTACAGTGCCAGATCACCCCCAATCAGCACCCCCACAATGGCAAACATACTTACAGGCGATCTCCACCATCCTCAGAGGATGGGCACAACAGGGGCTATCCCACTTGCTCAGAATCCATCTTGGAGTGAACCCTGGGACTCTCCACCGAGAACGGCACATCAAGCCCCAGGCCTCACTATCTCCGGCCCTCAACCCTTACCGCCCGGCACACCTCCAGCACAGTGGACTACAGTGCCAGATCACCCCCAATCAGCACCCCCACAATGGCAAACATACTTACAGGCGATCTCCCCATCCTCAGAGGATGGGCACAACAGGGGCTATCCCACTTGCTCAGAATCCATCTTGGAGTGAACCCTGGGACTCTCCACCGAGAACGGCACATCAAGCCCCAGGCCTCACTATCTCCGGCCCTCAACCCTTACCGCCCGGCACACCTCCAGCACAGTGGACTACAGTGCCAGATCACCCCCAATCAGCACCCCCACAATGGCAAACATACTTACAGGCGATCTCCACCAAAGAGGACTTTAGACAACTGATAGAAGATGTAAAGTCCACATGTCGCTCGGAAATACAAGTGCTCCAGTCAGGCCTTAAACACCTAGCTGATAGAGTGGAAATGGCTGAAGAAGAAATCCAAGAGACTAGCTAGCAGTCCACAGAACTCAACTCCAGGGAGCAGACCACCATACCATGTTAAGAGATATGCAGCGACATGTGGAAGGCCTGGACAACAGGGGACGCAGAAACAACATACGAGTGAGAGGAATTCCAGAAGTCGAAGGCCCAGAAGACATTCAACATACTTTACAAGATGTGTTTAACAATCTTCTGGGTGAACCTGTCACTAAGTTCATAGAAATGGACAGAGCCCACCGAGCCTTGCGACCTAAGAATGCCAGTTCACAAATGAGAGATATTATCTGTAGGATTAACTCCTACCCCCTGAAAGAGGACATTATGCGGCAAGCCCGCTTAGCACGCAAAGTGACTTACAAAGATGCTCATGTACAACTATATCCGGATCTCTCATGGATCACATTACAAAAACGCAGACTTCTTCAACCACTACTGCGCATCTTACAAGAGGAAAATATCCCCTACCGTTGGGGGTTCCCCTTCAGCCTCACAGCTAAAAACCAAGGCAAATCTGCCATTTTACGATACCCGGAAGACCTACAAGCCTTCTGCGACACAGTAGGAATATCCGTTCCCCGACTTCCAGATTGGGACCTGGTTACCACCCCGCCTACACCACCTGCAACCTGGCAGAAGGTTTCTTCATCCAACAGATCCCGGAACAAAGATACGTCTCGCAAAAGTACCAAGCACAGAAATTGCTGACCTCGGCTGTAGCGACAGCACCTTAAAGACACTAGCTGATGGCCTATTCTACCACCAGACACTACTGGTGACTTAGCCCTGGACACTATAGTATACTTAGTCCCCCTCCTTGCGCCCCAGTTTTACATGTCAGTTTACAATATGGGCATGTCCCTGATGAGACTCGAGAGAGTAGGAGATATCACACCTACCCACCCCCCTCCTGGTTAAATGATAGCAGTTATAGCTGTTTTACAGTTCATGTTTTATATGACCAAACTAGGGCTCCCCTGCATCCACCCGACTGGCCCTTTTGGACCCCTGTTGGGAGGATCCCTGGAATCCCGTACCGACCTAGGCCCTTTAGCCTCTCAAGGTCGTGTGATAATAGTTGTTCGAATTTATATATGTTTAATGTGTACTAATTACCTGTCTCTCTCTCCTTTTCTTCTTTCACTCTCCCTTCCACTTTTCTTTCCCCCCCTCGCCTTTCCACCATCACGTGACCCACCGCATAATCCATGGAATCTGTCTGGCTCTCCTCTCGAAGTATGTACGCAGCTGACCCACAGCCTTCAGAACCTCCTCTCCACATCAGGTAAGGCATCTTTCCCTCATCAATTGACACCATGGCTAAGATCCTATCTTTAAACGTTCACGGCCTAAATTCCAATAAAAAGAGACATTTGGCACTGCGGGAGTTTAAACAATCTGGAGCAGACATTATTTTTGTCCAAGAGACGCATTTTGACAAGGGGGGCTCATTTGCATTCGCTTCTAAACACTTCCCCCAAATATACCACTCCTCAGGTCCACATAAACGAGCAGGGGTTGCCATCCTCATTAAAAATGGGTCTCCCTTTAACTGCACGGTCAATACAGCGACCCACATGGCCACTTTGTCATCCTCCAAGGACAATGGCAAAAACAGGCACTCACTCTTTGCACCCTCTATGCCCCCAACATTAAACAATATAACTTCCTGTCTAAAGTATTTACTCGCCTCTTTAAATCTGAGCACGAGATTTTAGTGGTGGGAGGCGACTTTAATCTAATTCATTCAACAACTGTGGATCATCAGGTGGTGAACCCCAGGGCGGCAACAGCTCAAGCCCTGCGAGACTCGAAGCTCTTTCGCAAACTCTCTAGACGTTATGCTCTCTTCGATGCCTGGAGGGCTCTCCACCCTGGCGATCGGCAATACACGTTTTATTCAGCTCCCCACCAAACACACTCACGCATCGATTATTTCTTTGTAAATAACCTCACGCTTAGAAATACATGAGAGGCACGGATACTACCAATCTCATGGTCTGACCATGCACCTATTTTACTTAAGTTGGAACTAGGTCCCCCCAACTGTAGACCCTACAATTGGAAGTTACCTTACGCAGAGCGGAGTCCCACAGCTCCAAACCTCTGATCTGACAACTTTAAACATGCCGATCACTGAGGAGGAAATAGAACAGACTATTAAAACTCTCCCGTCCCACAAAGCCCCTGGTCCAGACGGATTACCTTACGAATATTATAAGGCCTTCCTCCCCATCCTCTTACCACATATGTGCAAACTTTTTAATGCCTTCTACCGAGACTCCCCCATCCCGTCAGACATGCAGCGATCATTTATCACTTTGATCCCCAAACCAGACAAAGACCCTACTCTATGTGCTAACTATAGACCTATCGCCTTACTGAACTCAGACCTAAAATTTTTTACTAAACTGTTATCAATCCATCTGAACATGATCCTCCCATCCCTTATCCACAAAGACCAGGTGGGCTTTGTCCCCCTCAGACAGGCAGGGGATAACACCAGGAAGGTGATTGATCTAGTGGATGTGGCGAACAGGGAGAAGTCGGCATCCTTGCTACTTAGTCTGGACGCCGAAAAGGCCTTTGACCGCCTTGCTCATATATTGCCTGACCTACAGTTCTCCCCTCCAACACCTTTTGAAAACCTAATCCTGGAGGGCACGGCCCAGAAAGGCTTAATCTCTGACATTTACAAAATAATAAATGCCTACCCACTAAAAATTAAAGGTAAACATGCTTATATGATCAAATGGGAAAAAGCCCTCAATGAGGAACTCCCCATGGAGCAATGGCAGACGATATGGACCCAGGCGGCAAAAAGCTCCCTTTGTACCCTATACAAGGAAAACACCTATAAAATCCTCCTCTACTGGTATATGACTCCAGACACTCTCCACGCCATATATCCCTCTAGCTCCGATCGCTGTTGGCGATGTCAAAAAGAAAGAGGGACCCTCCTCCACATCTATTGGAACTGTCCACTGATTACCCCATTCTGGAATGTGGTTCAGCAGTTGCTGACTCGTCTTCTAGAATTACAGATCCCCATGGTCCCCAAGTCCTTCCTCTTAGGAGTCTTACAATTAAAGATACCCACACCTTACAAAAAATTATTGCGCCACATTCTTACAGCGGCGCGTTGCCTTATTGCCCTACACTGGAAAAAACTCTCCCCCCCACTCCTGAAGCTTTATATGCCAGAATTAAAGATGTGGAGTTGATGGAGAAGATGACGGCCAGAATACAGGACAGGCTGGAAGCACGTAATAAAGTATGGGAGCTGTGGCATCTTCGAGAGGATCCACCATGATCAAGTAAACAAGTGATTATAACGATCTTCCTCCCCTCCCCTCCTTCTCTTCTTCCATTCTCTTTACTTTCTTTTCTTTATCTCTACCTTGAGTATTCTAATGACTCGCACAGTTTTGAGCAGTTTAGAAGAGAAAAATGAAGGGAACTGTTAAATACATGCTCTCCATTATATGTTCCTTCTTTTTGTTATTCTCTACGTATTATGTATTTTTGTAATACAAATATTACAATAAAATGTTATTTGAAAAAAAAAAAAATACAAAGTGGAGGCTACTGTTTATGTGTGTAAAGGGATATCGGCAAAGTTAATCAACACCAAATCTGCTTAGATTTTTGTCCTGCAAGCTAAAAAACAAC
This sequence comes from Lithobates septentrionalis, assembly GCA_037952835.1. Taxonomy (NCBI): domain Eukaryota; kingdom Metazoa; phylum Chordata; class Amphibia; order Anura; family Ranidae; genus Lithobates; species Lithobates septentrionalis. Next base: position 1,050,570 of record JBBDGP010000201.1, on the reverse strand, counting down.
TACAGAGTTTGAGGCTGAGAGTGTAATTGTCAAATTTACTGGCCCCTATGTGATGGCAATAAAGTTAAAGTGGAATTAAGGGCAAAACTTATTTAATTTTTTATAGAGTGAGGGAGGGTTTTAACCACTGCCCAGTGTGTTTTTTTTTTCTCCTCTTCGCTTCCTGTCCCATATCCAAAACAGGGAGTGAGAGGAAATCCCTCCAAAATAAGGGAATCCCAGGGTGTCAACCCAAAATTTTTATTTTACTTTAATTTTCAGTAATAATGGTAAACCGTACAAAAAGAGAAGGTGAATCTCCCCAACGGGGCCACAGAAGACAATAGCAGCTTACAGGGGTTCTAATTACTCTCCACTCGATCCAAAAGTAAAAAAAAAGTTTTTCTTTTTAGTTACACATTAAGTAAAACAAAATAGTGTAAAGAAATGGTAAAATCTAATAAAATATTTTCCCTTTGGGTCCCCCCCCCACTTCCTCTTTTTCCTTCTTTTTTCCTCTCCTCCCTTTACACTTTTTCCCGTCCTTTTGTTTACCCTTCTTACTACTTCTCTACAAAATAGGGATGTTTGTGGTTTGAATACCCTGAGCTCAGACTGTGTGTTAGAGGAGTTAAACTGCTTCCCCTTTGAGATTGTTCCTAAGAACTATCTTAGATATTGCTATGTGTTGGTTGCTCTCATAGGATTTAAAGATCCTATTAGTGTTGTATCATTTTGATCTGTAACCATTTTGTACCAACTATGATTTGGTTTTGTATAGTTTTTTTGTTTTTCTGCTTTATACCAAATGAAATGCATCTGTTAAAAAAACTGCAGCCAGCAGCACAAGGGACACATTATGTTCACTGTACTGTCCTTTGTGCCGATTCTTTTTTTTTAAGCTTTGACTGATCCTTTAAGTGAACCTATTCATTTTAAAATGCCATAATCTGATATAAAAATTCAATAAAAAATAAAAATGTTTTACATTTTTAAAAATAAAAAAAATCCTCATCCCCACCCCCTCTCGTGAACGCAAGCATGTGTCAGGTGTGTATGTAGATGGGAATGGCAATTGTTCCACCCATGTTTGCTATCTCCACAAGCCTCGGTATAAGAGCAATAATTCAAGTTTTCTCATTTATTGGTTGAAATTGATGAACTGATGTCTTTTTTTCAACCAGAGTAACTGTGTGTAAATTTATACTGTGTAAATACACAGATCAGCCATGACATTATGACCACTGACAGGTAAAGGGAATATGTCGTTACAATAGTGAAAGCAGAAAAAATGGGCATCGCAGTTTATTATGTATGGAGCTGTGGAGCCCACACTGACCCATGTCCACAGCCAAAAGCTTCTACAATGGTCACATGAACTTCAGAACTGGACTACGGAACAATGGAAGAAGGCGGCATGGTCTGATGAATCATGTTTTCTTTGACATCATGTAGATGGCGTGTGCGTCACTTACCTGGGGAAGAGATGCCACCAGGATGTGGTATAAGAAGGCAAGTTGGCAGAGGCAGTGTGATGCTTTGGGCAATGTTCTGCTGGGAAACCTTGGGCCCTGCCATTTGTGTGGATGTTACTTTGGTATCCATGCCGCAATGAGCTGTTTTAGCAAAAAGGGGCCATACTCATGATTAGGTTTGTGGTCATAGTTTTTTGGCTAATCGGTGTATATTGTGGCGGGGCTGGATCTGGGACTGCTGTCATTAAACTTCCAACTAGAAATTTTTTGGTGTTTTTTTTTATTTTTTTTCAGTGATGGCCTCAGAGCGATTTGATATGGATTTAAGTGGATATTGTTATATATTTTAAACTGAAAGACAGGAGCAGTGCAGATGCTGTCCACAGCGACCAATCAGATATTGGTTTTTATTTTCTAACCTTTTTAGCCAAAGGTTTTCAGCATTGCTTTAATTACAATAACCCCTGACTCTCTTACAAAGCAGAATGTGAGCCTTTGAGATAAGCAACTGGTGACAACTTCTGATTCAGACCAGCTTTACACATTAAATTTGTCTCTAATTAGCTAATTAACATGTTTCAGCTGACAATGTTTGGGTAAACAACTTAAAATTCAAAACATGCTGAAATGGTTACTTGTGATTAGACACAGTTCATTAATTCTGTGCATTCAATTGTTCACAGAACATCACAACAAAGTTGAAAATGTCGCACAGGTAATTTTATCGCTAATGCAAAACAAAACATTCCCTGTAAACAATAAAGTGATCCAGTCATTACCTCAACAATATTAAACTGAAAGTTACCTGTAAAGGAGCAGATATTCCCCTTTCTGGTGGGCTGTGTGTTGAAACATTGCTCTCATGTCAAGCTCCAGTCACCTCTAATATGTGACACTCACCCCCCCCCCCCACCCTACCCCCACTGCCTGCTTTTGGTCCTCCTGCCTTCATGTTATGATTAAGCTATATGGTTATTGAAACATGTCAAGCTTGCTGCTACAGTCTTGTTGTATCATGGCCTAGTGATGTTATGCGTGGATTTGTACGATTAAAGCATTTATACTGTTGAAGATTGGAGTGTGGTCACCTCTTTTGTACATACTTTGACATTTTTTAAGTTCACGGACTGGACCAGCACCAGATCTACAGTACAGCTATTGTATCACCTGGGGCGGTGTTGAAGCCTCTTTTTGTCCTCCTCCCTTCCCCTGCATTGTTCTAGGACACAAAATAAAATATCAACACCACCAGAAAGGTAAATATTCATTTTCTTCTTTGGCAGACATTTTTCAGTTTTAGTCTGTTGAGTTAACAACGAGGTTCTTTAAAATAATGACACAAAACAATCTCCTGCGCTTGGGTGTCCGGTCAACTAAGTAAGTGGTGCAGCCAACCCCCTTAGCAAAGTCAATGGAATGTCATAGATCTTGCTGCCCTCCTCAGAATAATGGGTATCCTTAGAACTGAAACATACAAAAAGAATAGGAGGGCGCACCGACCTTGTACATTACCAGATAGAATTTATTCATAAAATAAAACAAGAAATATACTCACAAACAAGCTTTAAAACAAGGCTTATCAATACTCCAGCAATTGCGAGTAGTATCTCTAGATGCCTAAAACCTGGACCAGGTATTGAAGGGACCAGATGCATCGCAAGCAGCTTACGCGTTACGAGGGCGAACCCTGTTCCTCAGAGCCATAGCGATGGTAGTTTGACCTCCTCTAGCCTTCCCATAACATACCCCCAATCACACGCATGGGTAAACGCCCACCACAGCCTGCCACACCTACATGAGTGAGCTCCGCCCACTATGTCCATCCATGGAATGATGCATACAATACGCTGCTGTCACCATCCAATAATCAACCACTTTCACTGCATGGAGTCATCTGCCATGCTACCACCTCCCCCACAGAGCACAACACCACATCATTGCATGGCCTGCACAAAACCTTCCTCTCACACGACAAGCCATCTTTTGTGTCCCCAGAATTTTGTTACCATTTATTTAATAGTAAACAGACAGCGCTCACCACACTCAATCTATTCTAGGCAGTGCATCCTCTTTTTTTATCTTAATGCTGACTGTATCTTGAGGGAGACTGTGGGACATTTGAAGGAGACAGAAGGAGTTTAAGAAGGAGGGGAGAGCCGAAGTAGGTTGACTTCTAATCCAACAGCCATGTACTGGAATGTGAATTGAATAATACAATATTGTCACTCTTCCATGTGGGACGCACACCCAGCCGCAACCAGGAAGTGCCGGTGGATTTGCATTCCACCCGTCACTTCTGGTCACAGGCAACGTCACTTCCGCCTTCCGGGAGGCCGAAAGATCCCGAGTTGTATTGTGTCCTACAGGATGGTTCTAGGAGGGGCGGACTTGGGCAATCTAGCTCTCGAGATCCTTTCCCCTCCAGCAGTGGACCGCTGAAAGTGCATGCATGCTAGCAAGCCTGCCAGCGGCTCCCATATTATTAACCAAAGGCCATGGGCAGAAATCATCATGTATCGTAGAGTTGAAAAGTTCCCCATCCTGCCTGTCTTGACAGTTAACATTCCTGTCTGGATCTCTACCTTTATTTTTAAACTTCTTTTTGAGTTTATTTTTTTTCCAGTATTTAATTTTATTAAGGGAAGGCTAGAGGAGGTCAAACTACCATTGCTATGAACTCGAGGAAGAGGGTTCGCCCTCATAACGCATAAGCTGCTTGCGATGCCATTTGGTCCCTTCAATATCTGGTTCAGGTTGTAGGCGTCTAGAGATACTACTCGCAATTGCTGGAGTATTAATAAGCCTTGTTATAAAGCTCGTTTGTGAGTATATTTCTTGTTTTATTTTATGAATAAATTCTATCTTTGGTAATGCACAAGGTCGGTGCGCCCTCCTGTTCATTTTGTAGTCTTTAAAATAATTCCAGTCAAAAATGAAAAACATATTTACAGGAGTTGTAATGACTATTTTCTACCAATTTTTCTTTTTCTGTTCAGCCTGACTTGAGGTATATGGTGGCTAACTACAGTGCAATTTTTGTAAAGCTCTGTTTTTCCCCAGAAAGTCTAAACTTTACCTCATGTAACATACTGACCCCTTCCTAAACTTTTATCTGCCTAAATGCCTTCTCCTCATTAGACCTTAGACCATGAACTCTGACACCAGCTCAGATGCAGATGAGAAAGATTGAAAATTATACTCTGTGTCCATCACCCAGCTCTGCTTTATCTCACACATTTCAGTGACACCTGTAGAAATCCCTCTAATTGCCTTATTTTAAAATAAAAACCCAGCCAAAACATGTTTTCTTTGACCCTTAATATGTGGAGGTCCCCTTGTACAAGGCTACATAACAAAGCAGAGGATGTCCTTGTAAATTTGAAAAAGTGTAGTCCCCAAGGCTAGAGAACTCTGATCCTGCAGTTCTGAGTTGACTCTTTGTTTATAATCATTGGGAGGTTGAACAATACCGTAAGCACTTCTGTCATTCTTAAAATGTGTGGGGGGGGGGGGGCTGAATGATGCCTGTAGCTGCAAGCATCATTCAGATATCCCCACTCAAAGTAGATGACAACATATGAAGTGTTTAAATTAACAGATAACATGTATTTTCCCTGCAGCTGATGACCAAAAAATTGTACATATTTGCAGAGGAATTTTTGAAGCCTTTTTGATAGTTTTAGAGGGAGAGAGCAGGCCGATTTCATTTAGAAATATATATATATATATTGTATTTTTCCTAACATTGAAGAGAGACTATTTGAATATAGATGCAGTACACCTTTTAAACCTCTGCTGGATATACCACAATTTCTGCAGGAAAGAACAAGCTTTTGGGGGGGGGGGGGGGCACAAACAGCTATAAAAACCTGACAGTGGTTTTAACCTCTCACTACTCCAAATTTAAAACATTTAATAACTCAAAGAGAAGACCACTCTGTAGTATAGACAGGGCAGACATATCTGTGTGGTTATAAAGGGCCATACCCGTGGGTCATTATATAGACATATTATAACAATCTATACAGTATCAAGTGGAGCAGGGCAGTTACCATACTCCACCTCCAGTCCTCCAAGTCAGGGGAGCCTTCGACTTCCAACATAGGAGAATGGCCTTGCATGTCTGAAACAGAGCCTTAGAGAGAACTTCCAAAACAAAAGCATCTTGTGGATGCTAGGATTCCCAATAGGCACTAGGATTCCCAATAGGCACTGCTTCGGGTCAAGGGCTATGGTAGTTTGAAACACGTAGTTAAGAGTAGTGACTACCCTTTCCCAATACCGGTGTAATTTCGGGCAGTGCCATAGCATGTGGATGAGATCTCCGTGTTCCCGTTTGCACCTGTTACATATAAGATCCTGTCGCACCCCCATAGTATAAAGTTTAGCAAGTGTGTAGTGTGCCCTAAGCAGAATATATCATTGTGATATGCTGTTAGAAACATTTAAAGAGCTAAGCTGAAGTGACTGTAGTGAAGATGCCCATTGGTCCACCTCACAGAGCCCAACACCTCGTTCCCATTTCTCACTCGCCCTGCTCAGGTGCCCCTCCAAATAGTCCAACAGGAACATGCTGTAGCAGTGGGAAAAAAGGCCCCTAGTAGTTGTAGCTGTTTGCAAATGATTAAAGATAGGTGTAGGGGAGGAAGTTCTGATGGTCCCTGAGTGGAGGCCGCGTGTTTTAACAGTAAGTAATAGAACAGCATATTTGCCGGTAGGTTAAACCAGGACCGCAAAGTGTCAAAAGGGTGGAGGTGACCATTTTCAAATATATGCTGTAGGTGAGTCACTCAATAGGATTTCCACTACAGAAGTGTATTGTAGCGTAGCCAGTTCAGGTAAGGCTGCATCATGCCAAAAGGGGCTATAGACCATATGTCTTGTGACTTGCTACAATTGCCTAACTTTGACCCAGATTTTGTGTAGCAATCTGTAAGTGGGAAATAGTTTGTTGGGCTTACAAAAAGAATATGATTCAAGGCCTTCTGGTAGGGAACATAACTTGCAACGTGGAATCACTAGTTAGGACAGTAGCGGAGTCTACTCCTGTAAGACCATTGGACATATGTTACAATTGTCCCGCTAGATAATATAGCCATGGATTCAGCAAAGCAAGGCCCCCCTGTCTTTAGGGTTCTGTAATTGTTCAAGCTTTATTCTTGGCGAGCGATTCCCCCATGGCAATATTGTGTTGACAAAAAGGAATACCTTAAGTGGGACCACTACCGGTGAGTTGTGGAGAAAGTACAACAATTGGGGCATAAATATAATTTTTATACGATTTGTTCTACCCGCCAGGGAGAGCCAGAATTTAGACCATACCTTAACCTTGTCTCTAAAACGGGTAATCAAAGAGGCAATATTCAAATGGCAGTGGTCCAATAGATTGGGGTAATCTGAATGCCCAGGGACTTGAAAGGGGTCATAATCTGAACTGGGCAGAAAGTAGGTAATGTTGAGTCCCTAACCCAGTAATGAGGTCATCATCTGTGATTCTCTCTGCAATGCAGTCAGATCATGGCTGATGAGAGGGGCTAACAGGGTGCAAGGATTATGCAAATATATAAATATATGAGTGCCACTATGGGAGTCTCACAGTGTTCAGTGAAATCAGAATAAGTTATTCTAGTACAGAGCAGGAAACTGTTTAACTGTGTAAGGCAGCTGGACACCATTCACATACTGCTATGCTACAGACCACCGGGACCAAAGACACACTTCCTCACACCTTTTATCGAATTCATCTCTACATACACCTTGAAAATCAAAAATCTCCTGTTACTTGGGGACTTTAATCTCTGGGCAAACTCCTCCCAGGACCTCATCGCTACCACTTGCATCAACCAACTGGAAGCACTAGGTCTGCAGCAACTGATAAATGCTCCCACGCATGTTTTAGGCCATACCCTCGACCTCATCTACAATCAAAACATTGACATTAACACACTTGATAACATGCCACTGCCATGGACTGACCACCACGTTATCAAATTCAAAATAAACATCATTTACCAAAAACCAACACACTCAACAATAATACACTGGGCAAGATCACACTGGGCAAGAAACTATACTCACAACTCTTCAAAACTACACTATCCAATAACATAGCGGTGTTAACCCAAAACCACTCAACTGAAGACACACTCAACTCTCTTAACACAGCATTATTACAGACAGCAGACATAGTCGCAACAATACGCAGATCACCCACCTGCAAAAACAATTTGGGCTGGTTCAATGACTCTCTTACATCACTGAAACAAGAACGCAGAAGAGCTGAATGAGCCTGGAGAAGGAACTCAACAATGGAAAACCACACAAATTACAAATCACTCACCACAAAATATCACAAAGCCATCTTCATAGCAAAAAAAGAATAGTTCTCCAAAACCATCTCAAAAGCGATAAACCGCCCTCGTGCACTCTTCAAACTAGTCGCCCAGACTATGAAACCCCGCTCGGCCAAAGTGACCTCCAGCAAACGAAACACAAGAATTCTGCAATGAGTTATCGGATTTTTTGATTGACAAAATTGCAACCATTCGGGAAATAATTCAGCAGAACATAGCCAGTAACCCCACTTGGCCAGAAAAAGAAGAAAAAAAAAAACACAAATATTCTACAACAACCAAGATTTACTCTGGTCCCAATCACCATGGACACCACCAAAACCATCATCAGAAACCTCTAAGACAGCACATCGCCAAACGACATTATTCCCACAAAACTTCTGAAGAAATGTACCGACATCTTGGCACCCATCATAACATAGCTCATAAACCAGTAATTTAAAGAAGGAATCGTCCCGACCTCCCTCAAGCAAGGCACAATCAAACCCCTCCTAAAGAAGCCTAACCTCTATCCCAATGACCCAAATGACAGCAGACCTGTCACAAGCCTCAACACCATCTCCAAAATTATCGAGAAAGCAGTAGTACAACAGCTACAACTCCATCTGGACACCCATAAACTCTTGAACCCACTACAATCTGGCTTCCGCCCTGGCCACGGGACAGAAACTGCTCTCCTCAAAATCTGGGATGACACCCTCGAAGCAGCAGATGAAGGAGAATCGTGTCTCCTGGTGCTGCTGGACCTCAGTGCAGCTTTCGACACAGTAGACCACAAAACCCTGCTCACTCGTCTCACAGAAGTAGCTGGAGTTGCAGACTCAGACTTACCCTGGTTCGCATCCTTCCTAGAGAACCGATCCCAGAAAGTGAAACTAGGAGCTTTCACTTTGTAAGCATGTAAAATTACATGCAGAGTCCCTTAAGGATCACCCCTGTCGCCCGTGCTCTTTAACATCTATCTTCGCCCACTCCTCAAAATCATCAGCAACCAGGACCTGCTTTATCACTTCCACGCTGATGACATCCAACTCTACCTACGCATCACCAACAAAAAAGACCAATACCAGGCACTGGAAAACTGTCTCTCATTGGTCGACAATTGGATGACGGAGAGCTCCCTTAAACTCAAGGGATCCAAAACAGAACTCCTCTTCCTCCATGCAAACCGAAACAAAAACCCTGGAGCGATGTCCACACCACTCACCATCCTCGGACAACCATCACCCCCAGCACTAAAGCCAAAAGCCTCGGAGTCATCTTTGACTCAGACATGACAATGGATGCACAAATAGAATCAGTAGTCAGCGGATCCCACTACCTACTTCGCCTATTGCGTAGACTCATCCCCTTCATCCCGGAAGGAGATACAGCAGCAGTAGTTGGACCAATCATCAATTCCCGACTCGACTACGCAAATTCCCTCTACCTAGGACTTCCCAAATACCAAATTTCATGTCTACAAATCGTCCAGAACACAGCAGCCAGACTGGTAACTGGAAAAAAACTCTGGGAATCAATCACCCCGTCCCTGAGGACCCTCCACTGGCTAACCATGAAGGACCGGGTTACATTTTAAGACCCTCTGCATAACTCACAAATGTACACAAGGAAAAGCCCCGCAATACCTCTGCGACAAAATAAAGCACTAAACCCCAGGTCGCCCCCTCCGGTCTCCTCTGAAGACCCAGATTTACACTGGCAGCAAAAGCGCCTTGAGGCGATTTAGTTTGCATATGTAGCACCATGTAAGTTATTCATTCAATCATTAATTCATTCATGGAGTTCAACTTTAATTTAAACTAGTGCTTTTTTTTGGACTAGGTAAACTAACACATACTCATTCGCTATTGCAACACACCTGGGTAGGCTCTAGGCGCATCCTCTGCGACCCGAGCCCATGCTATTTTGAAGCCTATTAGTGCCTATGGCTCTAATCAGGTGCTTAAAAAAAACCCTGGCTGCTGTAATTCATGTGCCCTGAAAGGGGCTGGACACATGAATAGGGGGCAGCCGCGGCAGCCGTGGATAGATTCATGCTATGCATGAATCTATCCACTGCATATAGGGCGTGGAGAGGAGAGAGGGGGCAGCGCTCGGGCGCCCCTAATAGAAGGGCCGCCACTGGTCAGTATTTTCATGTGGGCTAGGTAGGACCCGACTCCTTCTCCTGTGAAAGTACTCAGGTGCTGAGTACTGCAATGGGAGGAAGGGGTTGTCAATACCTGAAAGAACTGTAGTTTTTCTTAGGTGTGCAGTGGCAGATGTTTACAATGCAGACCACCTCCTGCACATGAGTGTGATCACAATGCTTTTCACACATCCACTCCTCAATGCAAAACAAGGAAGAACCATGCTTTGCTGCCCTCTCAGGGCTGGAGACGCCCTGATAACAAGCTACAAAAACAAAGAAGAGGGGACACACCAGCCTTTCACATTATCCAAACAGATCATTTATTAATAAACCAAAGTTAATATACTCACAAACCACTGTGAAAAACAATGCTCATCAAAGAAATCATCAGTCGAGACTATAGCTCGATCCACTGCACATGCCCTTTTGTTTGGGACGATGCCACCTGGATCTTTGCTCCCTTACGTGTTTCAAGGGGTGTCCCAGTTTATCAACTTCAGCTCTTGCAGTTGTTTATTTCATAGTTATCATTCTAGAGTTATTTTCAAATTGAGCTATACTGTCATTGATGATTTCTTTGATGAGCTTTGTTTTTCACAGTGGTTTTGTGAATATATTCAGTTAGGGTGTCATAAACAGTGGGCTTATGGTGCCTCCTGTACAGTTTATGCGATAGTTTACCTAGCATGAGAAGAGCACAGAAATACTTTAAGATTACTTTTTCTATTTACTTAAAGCCCATCTTCAGTTTTTAAATAATTGCAGCTGGTGAAGCTCTGCTTCAAGATGGAAAAAACGTCTTGCTTATCCGTAACATCCTATTCAAATTATCTGTTTTCCACTATAAAGAAATCAGTCACTTTATATTAAATATCTGCTTGTAATTCCCTAGTTGCTTATGAATAATGTAGCTCCTCGAGTGACCCTTGAATATACAGTAATAACAGCCAGCAGACAATCCAATGAAATGTTGCTTATCTAATTTCATTACTTATGAAACTTATAGTCTTGTGTTTGTTACTGTGTGTTAATATCTGAGATAAATATGAGTCCGTAAGTTCATAGCGAGTCACAGAACGTGTTCAGCAGTATCTGCATTTGTGTTTGGAACTCAACTGTCACTTTGCAGGGCAGACAGCTAATTTATCCATAATTATTTATGCTTCACTCTGGCTGTCATTGTAATTATATTAGCATTTGCGCTTTGCAGAGGTTGAACTACGAAAAAAACTAAATTGTTCACCCATGTGATTACTGAAGTTTGTGAATCCACACATTCTAGTGCAATGTACCTCAAACTTTAATACAAACTTGCCGACCAGGCTTTTTCTGGCACTTTTTGTTTATAAATTTAAATCAATATTTTGTGCTAGAAAACTACTAATAACCCCCAAATATTATACTTTTTTTTTAGCAGAGACCATAGGGAATAAAATAGCGATCGTTGCAATTTTTATGGCACACGCTAATTGCAAACGCAGTTTCTTGGGAAAAAATACACTTTCAGAAATTAAAAAAAAATAACTTAAAAGTTACCCCAATTTTTTTGTGTAATGTGAAATATGATGTTACGCCGAGTAAATAGATAACTAACATGTCACGCTTTAAAATTGCACATGCTTGTGGAATGGCGACAAACTAACTATAGTACTTAAAAATTTCCATAGGCGACGCTGTAAAGGTCTTTACAGATTACCTGTTTAGAGTTACAGAGGAGGTCTAGCACGAGAATTATTGCTCTCGCTCTAACGTCGTGGTGATATCTCACATGTATTGTTAGAATACCATTTACATATGCGTGCGCGACTTATGGATGCGTTCGCTTCTTATTTATTTTACTTTTTATTTTTTATTTTTACACTGCCCCTTTAATTTTTTTTTAAGGACATTTATTCCTATTACAAATAATGTAAACATCCCCTGTAATAGAAATAAGGATGACAGGTCCCCTTTATGGAGAGATCTGGGGTCAAAAAGACTCCAAATCTCTTCTTTACCTTTAAAAGCAAAACAAACTTTTTTTTCTTCCAGCCTGCACCGGCCCCCTTGAACTTTTCAACCTTTTGCCACATTTCAGGCTTCAAACATAAAGATATAAAATTTTTATTTTTTGTGAAGAATCACCAACAAGTGGGACACAATTGTGAAGTGGAACGAAATCTTTTGGATTTTTGAAACTTTTTTAACTAATAAAAAAATGAAAAGTGGGGCGTGCAAAATTATTCGGCCCCCTTGCGTTAATACTTTGTAGAGCCACCTTTTGCTGCGATTACAGCTGCAAGTCGCTTGGGGTATGTCTCTATCAGTTTTGCACATCGAGAGACTGAAATTCTTGCCCATTCTTCCTTGCAAAACAGCTCGAGCTCAGTGAGGTTGGATGGAGAGCGTTTGTGAACAGCAGTTTTCAGCTCTTTCCACAGATTCTCGATTGGATTCAGGTCTGGACTTTGACTTGGCCATTCTAACACCTGGATACGTTTATTTGTGAACCATTCCTTTGTAGATTTTGCTGTGTGTTTGGGATCATTGTCTTGTTGGAAGATAAATCTCCGTCCCAGTTTCAGGTCTTTTGCAGACTCCAACAGGTTTTCATCCAGAATGGTCCTGTATTTGGCTGCATCCATCTTCCCCTCAATTTTAACCATCTTCCCTGTCCCTGCTGAAGAAAAGCAGGCCCAAACCATGATGCTGCCACCACCATGTTTGACAGTGGGGATGGTTTGTTGAGTGTGATGAGCTGTGTTGCTTTTACGCCAAACATATCGTTTTGCATTGTGGCCAAAAAGTTTGTTTTTGGTTTCATCGGACCAGAGCACCTTCTTCCACATGTTTGGTGTGTCTCCCAGGTGGCTTGTGGCAAACTTTAGACAAGACTTTTGATGGATATCTTTGAGAAATGGCTTTCTTCTTGCCACTTTTCCATAAAGGCCAGATTTGTGCAGTGTACGACTGATTGTTGTCCTATGGACAGACTCTCCCACCTCAGCTGTAGTTCTCTGCAGTTCATCCAGAGTGATCATGGGCCTCTTGGCTGCATCTCTGATCAGTCTTCTCCTTGTCTGAGCTGAAAGTTTAGAGGGACAGCCAGGTCTTGGTAGATTTGCAGTGATCTGATACTCCTTCCATTTCAAAATGATCGCTTGCACAGTGCTCCTTGGGATGTTTAAAGCTTGGGAAATCTTTTTGTATCCAAATCCGTCTTTAAACTTCTCCACAACAGTATTACGGACCTGCCTGGTGTGTTCCTTGGTCTTCATGATGCTCTCTGCGCTTTCAACAGAACTCTGAGACTATCACAGAGCAGGTGCATTTATACAGAGACTTGATTACACACAGATGGATTCTATTTATCACCATCAGTCATTTAGGACAACATTGGATCATTCAGAGATCCTCGCTGAACTTCTGGAGTGAGTTTTCTGCACTGAAAGTAAAGGGGCCGAGTAATTTTGCACGCACCACTTTTCAGTTTTTTAATTGCTAAAAAAGTTTAAAATATCCAATAGATTTCGTTCCACTTCACAATTTTGTCGCACTTGTTGGTGATTCTTCACAAAAAATTAAAATTTTATATCTTTATGTTTGAAGCCTGAAATGTGGCAAAAGGTTGAAAAGTTCAAGGGGGCCGAATACTTTCGCAAGCCACTATATATATATATATATATATATATATATATATATATATATATATATATATATATATATATATATATATAAAATATATATTTTATATATATATATATATATATATATATATATATATATATAGCGGTCTGCAGGTGGTCAAAGTTAAATTTCAGGCTAAGAGCTAAGCATGAAAAACGGCAATAAGACTCATACTCAAATTATTCTTCAGGGATTTTGGTCTTAACAGCTAGGCTCCTGTGTACCTCAAAACCATCACATCAGCAGAAAAGTTGGAGACCATACATAATCCTTGATAGTCCTTAAAGTGTTACTAAACCCACAACAGTAAAACCAGTCTGTATATGCAGTAAAGCATGCTTGTTATTCTCACTGTGGTACTGTGCATTGTGTATAAAGTCTGATGATCCTGTCTCTCTAAACCTCCTCTTCTTCCACTTTCTCCAAAAACTAACCTGATGTTTACAGAGCCAGGGGACGGGCTGCACATGCTCAGTTTGGTGTGTATTGCTAGACAGTTTTTTTTTCTCGGAGAGTGCATGTGATCAGCACAGGGCCAATCAGCACTGTCCAGACATGTCCAGACAGAGAATCAGGGGAGAATGAAAACCCCTCCCACAAGCTTTACTAGAAACTGATACAAGTCACAAGACTGCTATATACTGCTGATGAGAAAAGGAAGCCCGGAGCAAAGAAATAAAAAGAATAAGCAAAGAGCGGGCATGACTGGGTTAATAGGGGAACTTAGAATGAGGGATTTTATGAAAAAATAGTGGTGATTGGTGGGCTGGGGTAATTGGGGTGGAGCAGAGTTAATTGAGCTAGGGGAGAGGTCCCTCCCCAGCTCAGTTGGTCAGGAGGAACAAGCTTAGCTGGTAGCATGGCCACTGTGGAAGACCTATTTGCGAGGCTAAAGGCCGAGGCGGTGTCCAGGGGACCTGAATGGCTGGAGAGTAGACTGGCTGCTGCGCTGGGTGAGAGTGCCCCAGCGGCCACCTCCGCGGTTGGTGAGTCTGCGAGAGGCAGGCGGTCCAGGCCACCGGCTTGCTTCTCACCAGACCCCCTTCTACCCCTCCCTACCAGGGTGCATGGTCAGCGGAGCCGTGCGGGTCAGCTGGGTTCTGGGCCGCCCACAAAGCACGCGACGGCGCATCAAGGGGGAGCTCACTGCTCTTCGGATCCCTCTCCCCCCCTATCTCCCAGAGTACAGAGACAGCAGGGCAGGGCGGGTCGGCCGGTTTAAGGCCCGCCCGCGAAGCACGCGGCGGCGCACGAGTTGGGGGGATGGGTCAGCAGAGGAAGTCAGGCCGTGGAGCATCAGTGAGCAGCGCCTGCAGTCCTAGGGCGCATACTGGGCCCGGAGAGAAGAGAACTGCGAGCCAGGCCCCGGGCTTTGATACAGCATGGGCGGGGCTTCACCGGAGGAAGAACACAGCAACGGCAGCCAGACACCCCAATTCAGGGGCCGGTGGCCCCACAGTGAGGGATGGGCAGAAGCTAGCAATGGGCAGTGGCCTGGCACGGCACCGCAGTATGGAAGTCAGTGGGCCTAAGAAAGCGACCCACAAATTGGTGGGTGGATCCGGAGCGTGAAGGAAGAGTTGGGAGAACCGCGGATCCCCGGCATCCAGTGAGGAAGCGGCTGGAGGGCCATCGGCAAAAGCGAGGAGGTGAGGGGAGAAGATCGGTCGGAGGGTGAGCTGTCGCAGTGGGACGACGATGGGCAGCGAGGGCGTCTGGCGGCGGTGGAGACGGGACCTTCGGCTGGTGGGATCCCTTCCAAGCATCCTGGTAAGTCCATATGTATTACGTGTGGTGGGTACTGATGTGGGGGAGGCGGGCGAGCTTAGCAGTGGGGGTCAGGGCACGGCGGGGCGGTCGGATGCGACCTTGCCTTCCAATCCGGCTGCGCTGGTTGCAGACCGCGGCGGAATCGGGGTTACAAGAATTTTTAGCGGGTTTGATGGACTTAGTGAAAAAGTTTGAGACAGGGCCAAGCGGGATTCAGTCTCCTGCGGCCGCATGGGTGGATCCTTGGGTCGGAGGGGGGGCACAGACCGGGTTGACAACGGGCGAGTACAGAGCTAGCGCCCGTGACGGAGATCGCTGGGGTGGCAGTTCAGGAGGTAGTTGCTAAGCCACCGGAGGGGGTAACTGGGGAAGGGGCGAAAAAACAAGACTTAGTGAGATTGGCGGATGCAGCTAAATGCAAAGTTTATGTGTGTTTTGAGGGGCCCTTCGGAGCACACCTGCAGCCTGAAGTGAGGGAAAAAATTTGGAAGGGGGAATACGTGGAGATTTTTGTGCTCCTACCTCTGGAAAAGTTTAATTTGGATAGGGTTAAGCCAGAGGATCACAAGAAGGAGGATGAGGAAAAAAGGAGATATGGGCTCATACCCAGGACTTTCACGAATTGGCTGCAGGCCTTTGCGATAATGGCGAGTGTGATTGGGGAAAAGAACCCAGAACACTGCTCGGCATTGTTTTGCTATTTGGACGCTGTGGGAGAGGCTTACAGAGTCTACGGGGGCACAGCATGGCTGCGGTATGATGAGCAATTTAGGCAACGGAGGACTATACGCCCGTCCTTAAGGTGGGATCATAAGGACATCAGCCTATGGATGTGCCTTATGACTTCGGCTAGGCCGACGGGTCAGTTTTTTTAGGGGGGGCGGTGGATCAGCCAACTCCGGACAATCGGCCACAAGAAAAAAAGAAGTTTGCTGGCAATTTAATGAAGGCTCCTGCAGATTTGGGGGGTCGTGCAAATACAAGCACGGATGTTCAGGTTGCAGAAGTGGACACCCTGTGTCCCGGTGTTTTAAGCAGGGAAAAGGCCGTACCGGTGAGTCTGTTAGTAAAGGGGACAACGCCGGTGAAAGTGGGAAGGATGCAGCCTTTCCTAGATAGGTACCCTGACAGCGCGGTTGATAGGCCGGGGTTTTTTGGAGGGTTTTAGAAACCCTTCTCGCCTGGTCGATACTCCTCCTCTGTCATGCAATTTGAGGTCAGCTTTACTACATGCGGATGTGGTGGTTGAAAAACTGCAGAAGGAAGTTTTGTTAGGCCGCATGAGTGGTCCTTTTGATTTTTTGCCAATACTGGATTTGGTTGTGTCACCGCTGGGGGTTGTGCCAAAAAAAGAGCCTAACAAATTTAGGCTGATACATCACTTGTCTTACCCAAAAGGGTGTCCGGTGAATGATGCCATCGACCCAGAGGTGTGTGCAGTATCATACACGTCCTTTGATGCAGCGGTAGTTTGGGTTAGGCGGTATGGGCGGGGGGCACTTATGGCAAAAGCTGACATAGAGTCAGCTTTTCGCTTGTTACCAGTTCATCCAGAGAGTTTTCGTTTATTGGGTTGTTGCTGGCAAGAAGAATATTACGTAGATCGCTGCCTGCCTATGGGGTGTTCGATATCATGCGCTTTGTTTGAACAGTTTAGTTCCTTCATTGAGTGGGTGGTATGGGACGTCGCGGGATTAAATTCCATCATTCACTATTTGGACGATTTCCTCTGCATGGGCCCACCTGCGTCAGAAGTCTGTGCGGTCCTGTTGGCCACGCTGGAACATATTGCAGAGAAGTTTGGCATCCCTCTGGCCCCAGAAAAGACGGAGAGTCCACAGACGGTGTTGAGTTTCTTGGGCATTGTTTTAGACACTGAGGCCATGGAGTGTAGGCTGCCGGAGGATAAGCTGACGGCGTTGCAGGCGGAGATTCGGGGAATCATGGGACTGTCCAAAGTTCAGTTGCGTACTTTACAATAATTGCTAGGTAAGTTGAACTTTGCATGTTGCATCCTGCCCATGGGAAGGGTATTTTGCAGGCGGCTGTCTGCAAGTACGGCGGGGGTTGAGTCCCCCAGGCATTATGTGCGTTTGCTGAAGGCTCATAGGGAGGACCTGAAGGTATAGCACACGTTCCTGGCTAATTTCAACGGCAGGGCACTGTGGATGTCAGGGCCAGTTAGCAATTTTGATCTGGAGCTGTACACGGATGCGGTGGGTTCTGCGGATTTTAGAGCCTTTTTACAAGGTAATTGGAGTGCAGGGCCTTGACCACAGTCGTGGAAGGATGCAGGGCTGGTGAAGAACATGTTATTGTTGGAATTGTTCCCCGTGGTATTAGCGGTAGAGTTATGGGGTGAATCATTCAGGAATTTAAAAGTTAGGTATCACAAGGACAATTTGGGAGTGGTACAGGTGATTAACAAGGTGTCAGCGGCGTCACCGCCGGTGATAAGGTTGCTCAGACACCTTGTATTGCGATGTCTGCAGCTGAACGTGTTTATCTATGCTGTTCACCTCCCCGGAGTGGAAAATGTCATTGCTGATGCGCTATCTCGCTTTCAGTGGGACAGATCCCCAGAACTGGCGCCAGGGGTGGAGCGAGAAGGGGTCCCTTGTCCCGAGTGTCAGGATATCTAATTGACCAGACTGTGTGGACTACACAGAGGAAACCCAAAACACATATAAGTGAAATAATGGTGTTTATTAACAAGTGATAAGTGAAAGGAATATAAACAGTGCAAACCCACACAACAACCCACTACAAACAACAATATATATATAGGTAAAAGGAGATACCGTAATCGTAATCAAAGCCAAGCCAAGGTCATACACAGGGAAGTCAGCAGAAGGGTAAGGACGGGAAACTGAACAGGACAAGGAGAGGATGGATGGATGGGGTTCAGGGCAGAGATCCAAGGGAGCCAGGAACAGAAGGGACAGGACTAGGAAGGCCTCAGGATAGGGATGGGATCGGATCAGGACAAGGCAGATAGCAGGCTCAAGGTCAAACAGGCAGCAAGGTCAGAACGCAGGGAGAGAGAGATACCAAGGCAAGCCTATGAGGGCTTGCCGGGTATTTGTAAGGCTGTGGTAATTGACCTCATGTCACAGCTGAGCGCAGTGTGAGCTGTTTGCTCCACACTGCCAGAGTGCACCCGCTGGTTGACGCCGGTACTACGGCCCGAGGATGCAACAGTGCCACCAGCAGGAAAGACCTCTTACTGCAGGTCCTAGGTGTTGGAAGACACCTGCTGATGGACACTGGTACTGCGATCCAAGAGACCGATAGCGCCACCAACGGGTAGACCTTCTCATGACAGTACCCCCCCCTAAAGGAGCGGCCTCCCGACGCTCCAACAAGGTGCATCTGTTCAAAGTTCATGGCCTCCAACTGAACAGATGAGGGCACATCAGGCCGGGCATCGGGTACATCAACCTGGACAGTGGGTACTGCTGGCATGTCAGAGTCATTAAGCTGGGCAGCAGATGACAGGAACCACTTGAGCTGGGCAGCAGACGACAGGAACCACTTGAGCTGGGCAGCAGACGGCAGGAACCACTTGAGCTGGGCAGCAAACGACAGGAACCACTTGAGCTGGGCAGCAGACGACAGGAAACACTTGAGCTGGGCAGCAGACGACAGGAAACACTTGAGCTGGGCAGCAGACGACAGGAAACACTTGAGCTGGGCAGCAGACGACAGGAAACACTTGAGCTGGGCAGCAGACGACAGGAAACACTTGAGCTGGGCAGCAGACGACAGGAACCACTTGAGCTGGGCAGCAGACGACAGGAACCACTTGAGCTGGGCAGCAGACGACAGGAACCACTTGAGCTGGGCAGCAGACGACAGGAACCACTTGAGCTGGGCAGCAGACGACAGGAACCACTTGAGCTGGGCAGCAGACGACAGGAACCACTTGAGCTGGGCAGCAGACGACAGGAACCACTTGAGCTGGGCAGCAGACGACAGGAACCACTTGAGCTGGGCAGCAGACGGCAGGAACCACTTGAGCTGGGCAGCAGACGGCAGGAACCACTTGAGCTGGGCAGCAGACGACAGGAACCACTTGAGCTGGGCAGCAGACGACAGGAAACACTTGAGCTGGGCAGCAGACGACAGGAAACACTTGAGCTGGGCAACAGACGACAGGAACCACTTGAGCTGGGCAGCAGACGACAGGAACCACTTGAGCTGGGCAGCAGACGACAGGAACCACTTGAGCTGGGCAGCAGACGACAGGAACCACTTGAGCTGGGCAGCAGACGACAGGAACCACTTGAGCTGGGCAGCAGACGACAGGAACCACTTGAGCTGGGCAGCAGACGACAGGAACCACTTGAGCTGGGCAGCAGACGACAGGAACCACTTGAGCTGGGCAGCAGACAGCAGGAACCGCTTGAGCTGGGCAGCAGACGACAGGAACCGCTTGAGCTGGGCAGCAGACGACAGGAACCACTTGAGCTGGAGGGCAGACACCCGAACATCAGGCTGGAGGGCTGGAACATCAGACTGGAAAGCTGGAACATCCGACTTGGAAGCTGGCACATCAGACTGAGAAGCCGGCACATCAGACTGGGAAGCAATCTTCGAGACATCAGGCTGGAAGGCAAGCTGCAAGACATCAGGCTGGGAAGCTGGTACAGCAAACTGGGAAGCTGGCACATCAATCTGGGAAGCTGGCACATCAATCTGGGAAGCTGGCACATCAATCTGGGAAGCTAGCACATCAGACTGGGAAGCTGGCACATCAGACTGGGAAGCTGGCACATCAGACTGGGAAGCTGGCACATCAGACTGGTAGGTAGGCATCAAAACATCAGGCTGGAAGACAAGCTGCAAGGCATCAGGCTGGGAAGCTGGTACAGTAAACTGGGAAGCTGGCACATCAATCTGGGAAGCTGGCACATCAATCTGGGAAGCTGGCAGATCAATCTGGGAAGCCGGCACATCAATCTGGGAAGCTGGCACATCAATCTGGGAAGCTGGCACATCAATCTGGGAAGCTGGCACATCAGACTGGGAAGCTGGCACATCAGACTGGGAAGCTGGCACATCAGACTGGGAAGCTGGCACATCAGACTGGGAAGCTGGCACATCAGACTGGTAGGTAGGCATCAAGACATCAGGCTGGAAGACAAGCTGCAAGACATCAGGCTGGGAAGCTGGTACAGCAAACTGGGAAGCTGGCACATCAATCTGGGAAGCTGGCACATCAATCTGGGAAGCTGGCACATCAATCTGGGAAGCTGGCACATCAGACTGGTAGGTAGGCATCAAGACATCAGGCTGGAAGGCAAGCTGCAAGACATCAGGCTGGGAAGCTGGTACAGCAAACTGGGAAGCTGGCACATCAATCTGGGAAGCTGGCACATCAATCTGGGAAGCTGGCACATCAATCTGGGAAGCTGGCACATCAGACTGGTAGGTAGGCATCAAGACATCAGGCTGGAAGACAAGCTGCAAGACATCAGGCTGGGAAGCTGGTACAGCAAACTGGGAAGCTGGCACATCAATCTGGGAAGCTTGCACATCAGACTGGTAGGTAGGCATCAAGACATCAGGCTGGAAGGCAAGCTGCAAGACATCCGGCTGGAAGGCAGGGACATCGAGCTGGAAGGCAGGCATCGGGACGACAGACTGGGAGGCAGGCACATCAGACTGTAAAGCTGGAACATCAGACTGCAAAGCTGGAACATCAGACTGCAAAGCTGGAACATCAGACTGCAAAGCTGGAACATCAGACTGCAAAGCTGGAACATCAGACTGGAAAGCTGGAACATCAGACTGGAAAGCTGGAACATCAGACTGGAAAGCTGGAACATCAGACTGGAAGGTTGGAACATCAGACTGGAAGGTTGGAACATCAGACTGGTAGGCTGAAACATCAGACTGGAAGGCTGGAACATCAGACTGGCGAGCTGGAACGTCAGACTGCAAAGCTGGAACAGGTTGGGTTACTGGCAGGATGGTGTGGGTCGGGAAGAATTTTTGCTTCTTCTTTGGTTTAGCCCGTGCAGTTTTGTATGTAGGTGCAGGGCTGTAAGCAAAGAAAGTAGCTGGGCAGAAGGAAGACCAAGGAACTGTAGCTAGAGAGGGGTTTTGTGGGACTGTTACAGGTGGAGGAGAAGAGACAGATGAATTGAAGGCAGGATGGGTGCAACACTTGGAGACTGGGTGGTAGTATTTGGTAGGGAGCTGATTAAACTGGGTTGTAGCTGAGGTTGCCATAGGTGACGGGGAAATAGATCTTTTGGAAAGCAGATGATTAATGGCAGGGCTGGAATAGTGTGGCTTAGCTAAAGACAGGAGGTCTGACCATGCCTGCAGCAAAGGTTGAACAAACGCTGATTCACATACAGCCTGACTAACCAAAGATTGTACTGAATAAATGCAATCGGATAACACCTGCTGGGAACAAGCGGAATAGTGTTCATCAAAGGAACCCGGATCATCCTCTAACAACCATACCAGGGATTCAACCTGGTCACAACTGAAAGGAGGGGAGAAATCGTCACTACCTTCAGGAATGCATGACAAGACTGACTTTGTACATAATTGGATCAAAGGCTGAACATCCTCAAATAAGACATGACCTTGATCTACAAGTAAATGGGCGGTTTGTATCGTTTCCAGCAGTTGGTCTCGGGTCCAATCTTTAAGAGTCTGACAACAATATTCATTATCCTCTGCCGCCAGCAGAGAATAATAGACAATTTCATCAAAGTCCATTTTGCGCGCCCACCGTAACAGGACGGTTTCTCAGTGCAGCCACGTCTGGTCAGGGATGGCCTTGGTATGCTGTCAGGATATCTAATTGACCAGACTGTGTGGACTACACAGAGGAAACCCAAAACACATATAAGTGAAATAATGGTGTTTATTAACAAGTGATAAGTGAAAGGAATATAAACAGTGCAAACCCACACAACAACCCACTACAAACAACAATATATATATAGGTAAAAGGAGATACCGTAATCGTAATCAAAGCCAAGCCAAGGTCATACACAGGGAAGTCAGCAGAAGGGTAAGGACGGGAAACTGAACAGGACAAGGAGAGGATGGATGGATGGGGTTCAGGGCAGAGATCCAAGGGAGCCAGGAACAGAAGGGACAGGACTAGGAAGGCCTCAGGATAGGGATGGGATCAGATCAGGACAAGGCAGATAGCAGGCTCAAGGTCAAACAGGCAGCAAGGTCAGAATGCAGGGAGAGAGAGAGATACCAAGGCAAGCCTATGAGGGCTTGCCGGGTATTTGTAAGGCTGTGGTAATTGACCTCATGTCACAGCTGAGCGCAGTGTGAGCTGTTTGCTCCACACTGCCAGAGTGCACCCGCTGGTTGACGCCGGTACTACGGCCCGAGGATGTAACAGTGCCACCAGCAGGAAAGACCTCTTACTGCAGGTCCTAGGTGTTGGAAGACACCTGCTGATGGACACTGGTACTGCGATCCAAGAGACCGATAGCGCCACCAACGGGTAGACCTTCTCATGACACCGAGTGGCTGTGGAGGATTGCCTTGGAGGATTAGCAGGCTGGATAAAACAGTCGGTGAGCGACTCGACGTGGTCTGCATACAACAGGGTATGGCAGGAATGGGTATCTCTGCTGCGACAGGTGGCGGAAGGACATGAGGACCAAGATCTCAGGTTGATAGTTTTGTATTTTGTTTCAAGGAATCTGGAGGATGAGGTGTCGGTGTCTGGGTTGGAAAAGAAGTTGGCAGGTTTGGCATTTTGGTTAAAGTTTCAAGGTTTCCCTGATCTAACTAAACATTTTTGGGTTAAGCAGGCACTGAAAAGTTACCGGCGTGCTAAGCCGGGGAGGGACGCTAGGCGCCCGGTTTCGTTTGAGATGTTGGGAAGGATAGTGACGCGGTTAGACACTACATGTTCCTCAGAATATGAGGTGGTGTTGTTCAAGGCGGCATTCGCCTTGGCGTTTTTTGGGGCGTTTAGGATTTGTGAATTAGTTAGTCCCTCTAAAAAGGAAAAAGGGGGGTTGGGTGTGATGGATGTCAGATGTGGGGAAGACAGGTTGTCCATATTGGTTAGAAAATCTAAAACGGATCAGCGGGGCAAGGAAAAGACGGTGCAGGTTTTTTCTCTGCCAGGTTCTCCCTTGTGCCCAGTAACCTTGGTGCGAGGGTTTCTAGCTATACGCCCGGGGGGAGGGCCCCCTTTTGGTACATCAGGATGGGTTGTTTTTATCTAGTTTTCAATTTATTGCAATTTTTAAAAAATGTTTGGGGGCATTGGGTTTGGGGAATCAAAAGTTTTCATTCCATTCATTTCGGATAGGGGCGGCTACAGAAGCGGTTCGCTGGGGAATGGATGAGGCAGCGGTAAAAAGGATTGGGAGATGGGAATTTCGACGGTTTAGGTTTTATGTTCGCCCTCAGTTATTGAATGTTTAAAAATAAAAAAAATATAAAGTAAAGGGTAGTTTTGAGGTAGTACATTGACTGATTATTATGTGCTGGGTGTCTATGATTTGTTGAGGGTTTGTTTTTTCTTTTCTTGCAGGACGAACACAATGCCTGGTCTGGATAGTGGGCCACTCTTATGTTTGTTGGGGGGCAAGGAGAGGAGATGTAAGAAGGGATGGGATCAGGTGGTTTGGGGTGCCGGATATGCTTTGGGGAAGGACGGTGTTGGAGGTGCGCAAATTTGCACGTCTGGACAGGCCTCCTGATGTGTTGGTGTTACATGTAGGTGGCAATGATCTAGGGCTACGGTCAATGTTAGATTTGGTGCGAGGCATCAAATTTGATTTTTGGCAACTTAGGATGTCCTTTCCACATATGCTTATTGTATGGTCGGACATCGTGGAAAGAACCACTTGGAGACTGGCCAGGTCGGTGGATAAGATTAACCGGGCCCGGAAGAAGGTTAACAAGGAAGTTAGTGGTTTTGTGGTTAGAAATGGGGGGTTGGCCATACGGCACATGGAATTGGAGGTGGATACATGGCGTTACTTGAGGAGAGATGGAGTACACCTGAACGATGTGGGGATCAAACTGTGGGCTTTGGGTTTGCAGGATGGGATCCAGCGAGCATTGAGGGTTTGGCAGGGCACACAAGGGTAAGGTTTTCCCCTGGTGTGTGCTGTGGCGTGGTGTTGGTCTTTGCGGGTGAAGGATTAAACCCCAGATATGGAAGAGATCGGGACCCATCAGTAGTATGAGGCCCAATGGTGGGATTTCAGCTAACAGGGGTTAAGCTTGAATTGGTTATTGGGTGCACTGTGGGCTATTGGTTGGTTGTCTCCAAGCTAGCATGTCAGCTGGAGGCCTATTTTCAGTTATAGTACCGCAGTGCCGGAGTGGATCGAGTGTAAGATTGGTGTTTTTTTCCCTGCAAAGACCATGATATATAACTGATATGTCAGGTGTTGTTATACAGTTATGTTTAAGTTGATGTTAAATTAGTATATAGGTTATTATTAATAAAGATAATTGGCTGCTACGGCCAATATTTTACTCCAGATGGTTGTGGTCTCAATTATTGGGGTAAAAGGAAGGGGTATGTAGCAGGGGTGTGATGGTGTGAGTTTAAGGGGGTAAACAAGTGACATCTGTTATACAGTAGTCAAGGAAGCCCGGAGCAAAGAAATAAAAAGAATAAGCAAAGGGCGGGCATGACTGGGTTAATAGGGGAACTTAGAATGAGGGATTTTATGAAAGAATAGTGGTGATTAGTGGGCTGGGGTAATTGGGGTGGAGCAGAGTTAATTGAGCTAGGGTAGAGGTCCCTCCCCAGCTCAGTTGGTCAGGAGGAACGAGCTTCCCACCCTCCCTCCCTAATATGGGGGTAAGTATGGTGTTTATATGGATTCATTTCTTTTTATAGTTTACAGGGTGTGGATGTCGTGGCAGTGGCGTGGTGTTGGTCTTTGCAGGTGAAGGATTAAACCCCAGATATGGAAGAGATCGGGATCCATCAGTAGTATGAGGCCCGTTGGTGGGATTTCAGCTAACAGGGGTTTAGCTTGAATTGGTTTTTGGGTGCACTGCGGGCTATTGGTTGGTTGTCTCCGAGCTAGCATGTCAGCTGGTGGCCTATTTTTAGTTATAGTACCGCAGTGCCGGAGTGGATCGAGTGTAAGATTGGTGGGTTTTTCCCTGCAAAGACCAACGGGAGTAGTTAACTGATATCAGGATGTCAGGTGTTGTTATACAGTTATATTTAAGTTGATGTTAAACTAGTATATTGATTATTATTAATAAAGATAATTGGCTGCTACGGCCAATATTTTACTCCAGATGGTTGTGGTCTCAATTATTGGGGTAAAAGGAAGGGGTATGTAGCAGGGGTGTGATGGTGTGAGTTTAAGGGGGTAAACAAGTGACATCTGTTTTACAGTAGTTAAGGTATTTATCAGTTTATATTTACTAAACTAATTGTATTTCCTTGTTCTGTGTACTGTGGGAGACCAGATATAGTGAATGCAAGTTCTGGGTTTATTAACACTTTAACTATGGATATAGTCCTTCCATAAGGATGTTCATTACCGCTGATGATTCTAACAGTAAATGACTATCAAGGATACTACATGTTGTCCAGCATTTCTACTGAAACAGAAAAATACACATAGCAAAGATGTCAATCTGGCTTCTGTACTTATAAAAAAGCAATGCACAGCAAGGAGATTTCCCCACTCCCTAGCCTGTAATTGGGCATTGAATAAGCAACAGCATATCTATAAGAAAAAGTATAAAAAATAATAAGTAACAGCATATCTATGAACGAATGTTCCTGCTTACTCTGCTCTCTCCTGTCAGTATGTTCCTTTCCAGCACATGTACATGCAGCATAGCCTAATTGGCTCCTAGCACTGCCCCTCCCTCTTTCAGCATGAATGCTGCTCTGTGGGGAATTACAAGAGGTCAATATCAAATCAAGTTTAGGTACTTATAGTATCTACATTTTGAAATATAGTTATTGGTTTTTAATGAATACGTTATTCGTTAATGGAATTTGGATCTAAATTCAGCCCTAGGTCTAAACTCAGCACTGGACATAAAGCAAAGGGAGCAGAACCCACCTATCCAATGCTTTTCTTTTTATTCAGGCCTCTGTGCCACCCTAAATTGCAAGACAGTACATCAAGTTGACGATTCAAGATAAGGCCATTAGAAAGTGCAATTTATGACATAATTTAGCATTTCACATGTTGATAATCAAAAAGACAGCCATATAATATTGTTAAAAAAAATTATACACAGGGCGATGTATCACCCATAGCCTGTATAAAATATACCTTAAAATTTGAAAGTCGTTCTTCTGAAAGGGGTAGCTGATTGGCAAGTATGGCTCTTAGCCAATGCATAGTCAATACTACATACAGTACCTTGAAAAAGTATTCATACCCATTGAAATTTTCCACATTTTGTCATGTTACAATCAAAAACGTAAATATGTATTTTATTGGGATTTTATGTGATAGACCAACATAAAGTGGCACATAATTGTGAAGTGGAAGGAAAATGATAAATGGTTTTCAACATTTTTTACAAATAAATATCTGAAAAGTGTGGCATGCATTTGTATTCAGCCCTCTTTACTCTGATGCCCCTAACTAAAATCTAGTAGAACCAATTGCCTTCAGAAGTAACCTAATTATTAAATAGAGTCCACCTGTGTGCAATTTAATCTCAGTATAAATACAGCTATTCTGCGAAATACTGTAAAGTGTTTATTATTATCAGTTTACAAAATGCAAAGTGAGCGAAAATCGAAATCAAGTCAATGGGGGTTATTTACGAAAGGCAAATCCACTTTGCACTACAAGTGCACTGCAAGTGCACTTGGAAGTGCAGTCGCTGTAAATCTGAGGGTTGGATATGAAATGAGGGGAAGCTCTGCTGATTTTATCATCCAATCATGTGCAAGCTAAAATGCTGTTTTTTTATTTTCCTTGCATGTCCCCCTCGGATTTACAGCGACTGCACTTCCAAGTGCACTTGCAGTGCACTTGTAGTGCAAAGTGGATTTGCCTTTCGTAAATAACCCCCAATGTTTGGTGTGACTACGCTTTGGCTTCAAACCAGCATCAATTCTTACACGTTGTACACTTGCAAAAAGTCAGGGATTTTTTGGGATTAGTGTCAAGTGTATGTTTAACCATCTCAATACTGGGCACTTTCACCCCCTTCCTACCCAGGCCAATTTTCGGCTTTCAGCGCTCACACTTTGAAAGAGAATTACTCAGTCATGCAACATTGTACCCAAATGAAATTTTTATCATTTTTTCCACACAAATAGAGATTTCTTTTGGTGGTATTTAATAACCACTGGGGTTTTGATTTTTTGTGCTTCAAATGCAAAAAAACGTAAGTTTAAACAAAATGTGTTTTCTTAAAAATAAAATTTTGAAAATAAGTAATTTTTCTTCAAAAATTTTGACCAAAATGTGTACTGCTACATTTCTTTGCAATAAAATAACCCAAATCAGTGTATATTATTTGGTCTGTGTGAAAGTTATAGAGTCTACAAGCTATGATACCAATCATTGAAAATTGCAAAATCACACCTGATGTACTGATGGCCTGTCTCATTTCCTGAGGCCCTGACATGTCAAGACAGTACAAATATTCCCCAAATGACCCCTTTTTGGAAAGTAGACAGTTCAAGGTATTTAGTAAGAGGCATGGCGAGTTTTTGAAGTTGTAATTTTTTCACACAATCCTTTGGAAAATTAAGAAATTCATTTTTTTTTCACAAAAATGTCATATTAACACGGCATAGGCATACTTGGAACTACACCCCAAAACACATTCTGCTACTCCTCCTGAGTATGGCATATACCACATGGGTGAGATTTTTGCACAGCCTGGCAACATAGAGAAGCGCAACATCTAAAGAGTACTTCAGGCATTATCCACATTAAGACCAGACATTATTTCAACACTTTTTGCTTACAAGTAAAAATCTGCATTTTTGCTAAAAAAATTACTTAGAACCCCCAAATATTATATATTTTTGCAGCAGAGGCACCATGAGTACGGGTCTCAAACTGGCAGCCCTCCAGCTGTTGCGAAACTACAAGTTCCATGAGGCATTGCTAGGCTGACCATTACAAGCATGACTGCCATAGGCAGAGGCATGATGGGACTTGTAGTTTCGCAACAGCTGGAGGGCCGCCCTAGAGAATAAAATGGTGGGTTTTAAACACAATTTTACACACTAATGCATTAATACATTTTAATGAATTTCAATGCACACAGAGACAATATAATACCCAAATGTTTGGTAAAATATAAAATATGATGTTGCGCCGGGTAAATAGATACCAAACATATCACTCTTTAAAATTGCGCACGCTTGTGAAATGGCGCCAAACTTCGTTATTTAAACATTTCCATAGGCGCATTTTTATAAGCCTTCATTGGTTACCAGTTTAGAGTTACACAGGAGGTCTAGTGCTAGAATTGTTGCTCTCACTCTGATGTTCGTGGCGGTACCTCACATGTGTGGTGTGCTCGCTGTTTAAATATGCATACAGGACCAAAATGTGTGTTTGCCTTTGCACGCGAGCATGGGGGCACTTAAAATGTTTTATTTTTTTATTGGTGGGACACTGGTACACTGACAGATGTGTTTGTGCACTTGTACACACAGACAGATGTTGCTGTCACAATTGAAGACTAATGCGATATTGCAGATGTTTTGTGCACTTGTACCGATGTTAATGGGGACACTGTGACAGATGTTTTGTGCACTGGTACAGATGTGATAGGGTACTGACAGGTGTTTTGTGCACTGGAACAGATGTGATGGGGTACTGTAACAGTTGTTTTCTGTGCTGGTACAGATGTGATTGGACCTATGAGTACAGGACCGTGTGCGCTTGCCTTTGCATCGGAGAACGGGGCGCTTTAAATGTTTTATTTATTTATTGGTGTGACAAAGGTACATTGATGGATGTTTTTGTGCACTTGTACACTATGACAGATGTTGATCGTCCACCGGCGGACACTGACAGATGTTGATGTCACAATGGAACACTATTGCACTATTGCACATGTTTTGTGCACTGGTACAGATGTTCATGGGGACACTGTGACAGATGTTTTGTGCAATGGTACAGATTTTCATGGGGTCACTGTGACAGATGTTTTGTGCACTGGTACAGATGTGATGGGACACTGGCAGATGTTTTGTGCACTGGTAAAGATGTTTTATGGGGACACTGACAGGGACAGTGGTGCTTGTTGTACTGTGTGTGGGGATCTGTGCCAGCTCTGTGTGTAAAACCATCTTTACACACAGAGCTCTCACAGACCTTGCAGATTCCCCCGCTTCCCTCCCCCCCTCCCTGCACTAAGCTCTCACTGAGCTCAGCAGGGAAGAACTGTCACAGAGACATGTGTCTCTGTTTACACTGTGAAGGCTGTGATTGGACACCGCCGTCACGAGATGGAGTGGGCCAAGCACAGCACCCATATCCCGATCCTGTCTTGTCTGTGTCCTGTGAATACATCCATCACAGGATCACAGGATCGCGGCTGCAAGCGTGCTCCCATTCTGAGGGACGTACGGGTACGTCCATTCAAAATAACAAAGCTCCCACCTGGATGTTTATGTACATTGGGCGGGTGGGAAGTAGTTAACCAACTATACCAAGCAGGTGCTAATGATCATCAATTTCATATGTTGGTTCAAACGCAGTCATCAACCAGTTGACATGGAACGAGTTGCGCTGCGGGCACGATCTGTCACCAGATGTAACCACTGGAATTGTAAAAAAAAAATAATTTTTTTATTTCTTAATTTTTCAAAAAATTATGACAAAAAAATATTACAACTTCAAAAAACTCGCCATTCCTCTTACTAAATACCTTGGACTGTCTACTTTCCAAAAATCGGTCATTTGGGGGATATCTGTACTGTTCTGACATTTTTGGGCCTCTAGAAGTTAGATAGGCCGTCAGTACATCAGGAATGATCGATTTCCAGATATATACCACAGTTTGAGAACCCTATAAAACTTTCCTACAGACTAACTAATATACACTGATTTTGGTTATTTTCACCAAAGAAATGTAGCGGAATACATTTTGGCCTAAATTTATGAAGAATTATTATTTAATTCATTAATATAATTATTTATTTGCAACATTTTTTAACAGAAACTAAGAAAAACGCATTTTTCTTTTTTCTATTTTTCGGTCTTCTTTCGTTTATTTAGCAAAACGTAAATAACCCAGTGGTGATTAAATACCACCAAAAGAAAGCTCTAGTAGTGTGAACAAAATGATAAAAATATAGTTTGGGTACAGTGTTGCATTCCTGTGCAATTGTCATTCAAATTGCAACAGCACCGAAAGCTGAAAATTGGCCTAAGCAGGAAGGGGGTAAAAGTGCCCGGTATTGAAGTGGTTAAATGAAACGGTCATTAAAAACAACCAGTGCTAAAAAGACAGTCATTATTAGTTCAATTAGTGCAAACCACCATATCAGTGTATTTCATCCACCAAATGCGCATCACAGCACTCACTTTGGCAATGCACCTGTCAGGGCTGGGCTCAACCCTTCCTTCTCAAAGCTGGCCACTCAGCTGTCGGCTAAATGCCAGCTCCTTTCTCTCCACAGTAACTCACCTGTTGATGATATCCTGCTCATCAGTCCTGCCTATTTAAGCCGTCCAGTCCAGATGATCTCTGCCTTTGCCTTGGTCACATCTCTAGAGACGCTCTCCTGTGTTCCTGTTAAAGACTTGCTTAGCTGACATTCCTTCTGGCTCCAGATCCTGCTTGCTGTTCTACTACGCTCATCTCTGGCTCCCTGATGTTTTGGCTTGTCTGACTATCCGTTCCTGAACTCTGGCTATATTTTGACTATGTTTACTCTGTTTAACTTTTTATTATTATTATTAAACAAGTGTGATTTAACTGTACTTCTGTCTCAGTCTGATTCATGGTTTCTGACAGCACCTTACCAGACCATCAGTCTCATAGGCATATAAGGGCTTAGGGTACATCATGCATCGTGGTTTATCCAGTATTCTATAGCACTCTCCTTAGTAGCCAACCATTGCAGCAGTCATGAACCATGAAAGATCAAAAAAGAATGACCTTAATGCAGCAGAATTAACCACTATATCGCATCAATAAATGTGATTTTATTCACATCAGTCAGTATTCCTAATTGCCGCCACACCAGTCATATGGTGACACTGTACTGCCCTTGTAACAGTAACAGAGAAAAAATATGAAAAAAAACAAATTTTTATTAAATTTCTTCATTTTTCAAAAAATTGTGACAAAAATGTACAACTTCAAAAAACTCACCATGCCTTTTACTTGGGGGGTGTTATATATATATATATATATATATATATATATATATATATATATATATATATACTGTACCATAATTTATAGACTCTTTTTTTCAACATTTTCAGTACTTTTTCACCTACAGTATCTCACAAACCCCTCACATTTTTGTATTTTATTATATCTTTTCATGTGACAACACTGAAGAAATGACACTTTGCTACAATGTAAAGTAGTGATTGTACAGCTTATATAACAGTGTACATTTGCTCTCCCCTCAAAATAACTCAACACACAGCCATTAATGTCTAAACCGCTGGCAGCAAAAGTGAGTACACCCCTAAATGAAAATGTCCAAATTGGACCCAAAATGTCAATATTTTGTGTGGCCATCATTATTTTCCAGCACTGCCTTAACCCTCTTGGGCATGGAGTTCACCAGAGCCTCACAGGTTGCCACTGGAGTCATTTTCCACTCCTCAATGACAACATCATGGACCTGGTGGATGTTAGAGACCTTGCGCTCCTCCACCTTCCATTTGAGGATGCCCCACAGATGCTCAATAGGGTTTAAGTCTGGAGACATGCTTGGTCGGTCCTTTACATTTAGCCTCAGCTTCTTTAGTAAGGCAGTGGTCATCTTGGAGGTGTGTTTGGGGTCGTTATCATGTTGGAATACTGCCCTGTGGCCCAGTCTCCGAGGGGAGGGGATCATGCTCTGCTTCAGTATGTCACAGTACATGTTGATATTCATGGTTCCCTCAATGAACTGTAGCTCCCCAGTGCCGGCAGCACTCATGCAGCCCCAGACCATGACACTCCCACCACCATGCTTGACTGTAGGCAAGACAAACTTGTCTTAGTACTCCTCACCTGGTTGCCGCCACACACGCTTGACACCATCTGAACCAAATAAGTTTATCTTGGTCTCATTGGACCACAGGACATAGTTCTAGTAATCCATGTCCTTAGTCTGCTTGTCTTCAGCAAACTGTTTGTGGGCTTTCTTGTGCATCATCTTTAGAAGAGGTTTCCTTCTGGAACAACAGCCATGCAGACCAATTTTAAGCAATGTGCGGTGTATAGTCTGAGCACTGACAGGCTGAACCCCCACCCCTTCAATCTCTGCAGCACTGCTGGCAGCACTCCTACGTCTATTTCCCAAAGACAACCTCTGGATATGACGCTGAGCATGTGCACGACCATGGCGAGGCCTGTTCTCAGTTGAACCTGTCCTGTTAAACCCCTGTATGGTCTTGGGCACCGTGCTGCAGCTCAGTTTCAGGGTCTTGCCAATCTTCTTATAGCCTAGGCCATCTTTATGTGGAGCAACAATTCTTTTTTTCGACAACACCAAATTTAACACACCTGCTCCCCATTCACACCTGAGACCTTTTAACACTAACGAGTTACATGGCACCGGGGAGGGAAAATGGCTAATTGGGCCCAATCGGACATTTTCACTTAGGGGTGTACTCACTTTTGTTGACAGGGGTTTAGACATTAATGGCTGTGTGTTGAGTTATTTTGAGGGGACAGCAAATGTACACTGTTATACAAGCTGTATACTCACTACTTTACATTGTAGCAAAGTATCATTTCTTCAGTGTTGTCACATGAAAAGATAAAATAAAATATTAACAAAAATGTGTGGGGTGTACTCACTTTTGTGAGATACTGTATATAGCAAAAAATAGAAAACCCAGTGGTGATTAAATACCACCAAAAGAAAGCTCTCTAAACTCCATTGTTCCTTCCTTTTGTTCAGAAAAACACATATAATGTTTCTATTAATTGTTTGTAATTGTCCATTTTTGAAAATTTCCAACAAAAAATATGGCAAAAGAAAAGAAAGGTACAACCATTTGGACTTTTTTTTTTTTACTTGTTTTTTAGAGTATTCCTTTGCAGCACTGGGCACCTAGAATCACTATCCTGTATATGTACGTATGGATTGAAACAAAGTGGATACGATCAAAAAAAAAAAAAAAAGCTCTAGCTGTCTCAAAAAAAAAAAAGAAAAAAGATAAAAATGTAATTTGGGTACAGTGTTGCATGACTGAGCAAATGTCACTTAAAGTAGCACAGAGCTGAATAGCAAAAAATGGCCTGTCGTTAAGGGGGTAATATCTTCCGGAGGTCAATTGGTCAATAACGATGCTAAATATCAAGATAACTTATGTAAAAATGATATAGAATTTAAAAAAGTGTTAAAGACTATTGTACAATTATTTGATGATTAGAGTGTGCATGATTTTTTAATTAAATGATCTGTCCAAAAATGATACCAAATGTATCTGACAGATTTTTACTGAAGCAGAAAAAGTGCTAATACCTATCTAAAGGTAGAATAATATATTTGGATTGTAATTTAGATTGAAAATTCAATAGTCATGGTAGCTAAGTAGCGCATATATAGGAGGCTGGTGATGTAAATATACATCTTTACAAATTATATTTGTAGTTACCATTAAACAAGCTGTGGTGTTTTTTTCCTGCTGCTCGGAGAAGTGCTCTGTACTTCAGCACTGTTGCTACCTTGGAAATATTTTAGGCCAGATCAGATTCATCTTTAATGCAATTTTTTCAAGTTCGATTGGAATGTTAAGAACATGTTTAAAGCCTTGCTTATACCCTTCGTAGTTCAAAGGTGCAATAGCTAAAGATAATAGAGAGGCACTAATAAATCTGATGCTAACCGCATTTCCTGAACACTGAAATGTGGATCATTATTTCTTTTTGCTCTTATGAATGTGATGAATATTTTGAAAAGCCTCATAATTAGTTTGCAAGTGATGGAGATTTGTGCTGAGGACAGTCATTATGGCAAAGTCTTTTGGTCATTAGAAACACAAGGATCTCATTAAATATATTTGAAGATTCAAAGATTAACAACAACAGAAGGTTGAAAAAAGCATAAGAACATCCTTGTTAAGAAGCTTTTTGACCAATATGGGTTTAGTGTGGTTTTCTTTGTAGTTTATAGATTAAATTGAGAGTGCATATCAATGTATGCCGGATTTCAAAACATAACAATTCATTATCCAGATGCATTCATCCTCTAAAACAGGGGAAGACAACCAGTGGCCCTCCAGCTTTTGCAGAACTACAAGTCCCATCATGCCTCTGGGAGTAATTCTAACTGTAGTTCCAAAACAGCTGGAGGGCCTGGAGGTTGCCTACCCCTGCTCTAAATCATCAATTGTAAATAGGCAGGCTTATTGAGTATGCAAGGATCAGTAACGATTAGTGAATTGCAATAGTCCTTATCAGCCATTTAGCAATTTGGACTTAAAGTGAACTGTTGTAATACAGAATTGTATTTTATGCAACAACTACATTAATAGCAGTATTCAGTAGAGATATTTTCTTCAACCAGTAGATGGCAGTGTTAATAAGTTTAATAGCTGCATCTATGGTTAAACCCTATGACTTTTCTCTGTATAATAAAGTTCCTGTTTCCTGTCTACAGTTAAAGTGTTACTAAACCCACAACAGTAAAATCATTCTGTATATGCAGTAAAGAAAGCTTGTTATACTCACTGTGAAACCTAAGGGGTTAATCCTCTGCATTGTATAAAAAGGCTGTTTGATACTGTATGCAAAGATTCTCCTTTTATTCCACTGACTCCAAAACATGTCCAGATAAGACAGGGTTTGTGAAGTCAGGCTGCACATGCTCAGTTTGGTGTGTATTCGTAGAGAGTTTTTCATCAGCACAGGGCCAATCATCACTGTCTAGACAGAGGGTCAGGGGTCCTTCATCCTGATAGGACAGTCAGTGCCGTATAAAATATCCTCCTACAAGCTTTAACCAGGCACTGAAAGAAGTCATAAGACTGTTATATACTGCTGATGAGAAAGGGTATTTAGCAGTTTATATTTACTAAAATGATTGCATTTCCATGTTCTGTGTACTGTAGGAGACCAGATATAGTGAATGCGGGGTCCTAGGTTTAGTAACACTTTAAGCAGCAAAGCTCATATGTCTGTAGGGCTATATACAGAATTTCTAACAGGTTATGGACCCAGGCACAGCCAAGATAAAAGCTGTCATAGCCAAAAACAGTAGCTAAGTGCAAGATACAGCACGAGAAAGAAGACTGCAAAAGAATTAAAGAAAATGGCCAAAACACATTTTCAAATCTGACAAACCAGAACTACCAGTCTTGGAAATTCAAGATGAAAATTCTGCTAATAAGAGAAGGTATGTGGAAATGTATAAATTAAGTCAGACCAGAACACCCTTCAGATGAGTGGATAGAGAAAGACCAAAAGGCTCAAAGCACAATCTATCTTACCATAGAAGATGATCAAATCATAAATACAGTATATGTTAGTGTGAAACTGCTAAAGAAATGTGGGAAGGATTATAAAAGGTGCATGGAAGGGCTAATCTCAGCAATGAACTGTATTTGATTAGAAAGCTATACCAAACCAAACTGATGAAAAACCAGGATATGCAGGATTACATAAGGTACACCTTGGACATGGTTGAACACCTGAGAGGTATAGGAGAAGAAAGAAAAGATTTTCATGTCACAGCACTTGATGCATGTCCAGATGAACTGACATTGGAATATGTTAAAGGCAAGCTTGTAGATGAATATAAGTATAAAACAGAAAGCATTAACAGTGGCGGTGCTTCTGTCACAGAGTCTGCTTTAAAGATGAAAAATAGGAATAAAAACAGTAACATGGAACAGGAAACACGTGAATGTTTTATGTGCAAAAATCAAGGGTATTTAAAAGCAGACTACGGAATCTGGAAAGCTAGAATGCAAAAACAAACTGAACTACAAAAGGCCAAATGGAAGAAACTGATCTTTCTTCAGATAATGAATATGTTTTTTAATCTAAAAGTTGCACCTCATCTTCACAGCCATGGTGTGTTGATTCAGGAGGTACGAGTCACATAACAAATGACAGAAATGTCTTTATTCACCTTGACCAGATTAAAACAGAAAAAATCACCACAGCTAATGGGCAAATAATGCAATCAGAAGGAATAGGAGATGGTTTATTTACTGTCCTATTTCCCAGAGTGTCATCAGAAAGATACCTGTGAAAAATGTCTTCTATTCACTGCTCTTAAAACGCATCTTTTGTCAGTGAAGAAGCTCACAAAACAAGGCAATGTAGTGACCTTACAAGATGACAGTTGTGCCATCACAAAAGGGGATATCTTACTTGCAAAGGCTAAAATTACAGATGAACTGTATCAGTTGTACTGCAATGAGGTGGTTAATACTGCCAAGGAGGAAATACATTCAAACTGCATTCATACATGCCACAGGCGACTTGGGCACAGAAGTCCTGACATAATAAAGAAATTACCTGAGAATGACTATGTAAGTGGAATAAAAATTAGTCCATGTTATCAAACAATTAAATGCACCAGCTGTAAAAAAATAAATATGACAAGAAAAGCCTTTCCAAAGCAGAGTAACAGCAGAGCTAAGAAACCTCTGGACTTAAATCATTCAGATCTTTGCAGTCCAATGGAAAAATTTACTCTAGGAAAGAAGAGGTATTTTTCTCACTTTCATAGATGATTACTCCAGGTATACTACACTATATCTGTTACACAACAAAATAGAAGTACCAGAAAAACTTGAACAGCATTGTGCTCAAGTAAGCAACAAATTGCGCAAAATGTTGAGTGTATTGTGCACAGATAATGGAACTGAATGTACAGGCAATTCTCAATAAGTATGGCATAATATTTCAAATTACTACACCATACAACTCAACAAAACGGGATTGCAGAAAGAATGAACTGTACTCTATGTGAGAGTGGAAGAACCATGCTGTTTGATACAGATATGCCAACCACATACTGGTGGGAAGCAATTATGCATTCCATCTCTAAAATTGACTACCAGGGAAATCAACTGAGTGTAATGTCCTTATCCCTCCACTGGAGGCTCCGACATCTCTCCTGTAATGTCTTTATCCCTCCACTGGAGGCTCCAACATTTCTCCTGTAATGTCTTTATCCCTCCACTGGAGGCTCCGACATTTCTCCTGCAATATTCTTATCTTTCCACTGGGAGCTCTGATATCTCCACAAACTCTGTTGCAGATTGATGACGTCCCTATTTAAACAGCAGACGCCATTTGCTTGACGTTTGTGCTAAGAACCTAATGCCAAGTAAAGATCTCCAACAGAAGACTGCCATCATCTCTCTCTATTGGGCCAGTCAGAGCCGCAACTATCACCTCTCTTTTGGGCAGGTCAGAGCCCCGACTATCATCTCTCTTTTGGGCCTGACAGAGCCCCGACTACCATCTCTCTTTTGTTTACACAAATATATGACTCAGAGGGTTGGCTGTGTCATTGCCATCATCCCTTATAATTTTTTAGAAAAACTAAATATGTACCTCAAAAATGGGATTTTAAGGGCAATGCAATAATTTAGCAGTGTTGAATTATCGTTAAAAAGAAGTTTATTGATACAAAAACGAATAGGATATACATAAACATACACATTGATCTATAATTAAGAGGTGTTGCATAGTTGCACAAGTGTTGAATGATTGTAAAAACATCAGATATATGGAAACATATGATGCATCCTACTGCTAGTTACAATTACCACCCCCGATAGGTGTGATGGCGTCCTGATAGCAGATTTCCAACGCGTTTCAACTTATTGTAAGGATAAAGTCTTCCTCAGGGAGGGACTGCATCACATTCTAGAAGTAACAACATGATTACTAGTATATTTTTAAATATTTATATGTTGCCTATATCTGCAGAAATCGCATTACAACAGAAAAGTAGTATATGCGACTTACATTTGCATTTAGCTGTGAAAAATCGCTTTCCCAGTGCTGGCAGGGGTCCTAACACGTGATTGTCAATACTGCTCAACTATCCTCTACGGGATGGCCTGGTGTATTATGAAGAAACCAGTATTTGGCAGTCGTGGTAATTAAACAACTGAAAGACATGAATGGTATAGGGAAAATACTAAGAAATTGAACATCAAAAAAGGTCAAAGAATGGAAATAATGGTGATTCGTAGGAGAGATAAGGTTCCCCAGAGTCATCATAGAGTAAAAGAGATCCAATACCTTAAATTGATTGTGTCAGGTGTAGTGTTCCAAATGGCAGGGAGCTCCGATCCTGGAGTACCTCTCTGTAGCAAAGCCAGTTGTGGAATGCTGCCTGTGGCCATCCCTGGCGTCCTAATATATGGGGTGTGGGCGTGGCAAAGTAGTGGGCGTAGCCCTATTTTGGGTAAAGTCTCACATTCATTGGTGGTACAGTGGAGGAGGTGCGGCTTCAATTGGCCGCCGTCACTGTTTAGAAGAGGCACCTTTGTGTAATGTATTGAAGGGGAGCGTCCACAAGCTTCCCTGTTGTCATGGTGGCAGACGCTTAACCTCCTCCTTCCTTATCTCCTCCCCGTGACGTGAAGCCTATTGCTTACACGTAGCCCATATAATATGGGCGTGGGGTGAGGTGGGGAGAGAGGTGCGTCTGGTTGCCAGGGCAATGTGCGTGTGACGTCGGGGTCACATGGCCCCGCCGTCAGTTCCTAGAAGAGGGAGGGGCGCCGTGTGACTCCACAGCGCTAAGCCTCCTCCTTCCTTGTCTCCTCCCCGTGACGTGAAGCCTATTGCTTACACGTAGCCCATATAATATGGGCGCGGGGTGAGGCGGGGAGAGAGGTGCGTCTAGTTACCAGGGCAATATGCGTGTGACGTCGGGGTCACATGGCCCCGCCGCCAGTTCCCAAAGGAGGGAGGGGCGCCGTGTGACTCCACAGCGCTATTGAGCAGTCTAATCCATGTTAAACAGGGCATCGGGGCATAGTAGCCCCGCTGCCTGACAGGAAGGTATCAAAGTGTATACAGCGGTGTGTGGAGTACTGTTCCATGCTAGTGCCATAGATGTCACTAAGATTACAGTGACAATTCTTAAAGTTGCCCAAACCTCTCTGTGATGATTATATTGTCATTGAGCAAATGGCAGAACATCAAAATTAGGACTTATAACCACCGGCACAGTAGGAATTCCCGGGCCATCAGAATGGGATCTGACGCCTTCGGGGTATTCGGGCCATGATATGGCGTCATGGCCCCCCCCTGTGCCGGGTAGGGATAGGGGGCAGAATGACAACGGTATCATTGGCCCAAAAAGTTTCAACACTGAGAAGCGGAATCATATGGCACAGCCGCATGAAAAAATGCATCTGCAGTAATGGCAGCAATTAACATAATACTGTATACAAAATGATTACACAAAAGAAATTACAGTAATTACAGTAAATGAAGTTTAATTAGAAAAACTCTCCTATATAGTTTCTGACTGGGTAGGGTGTAGAGTCTTAGCAGTTTAAGACATATGATCATCAATGGGGAGATAAAAGGCCTATGGTGTTGTGGAAGGGGCCCTCTGTTTCTCCGCATGGGGCACTAGAATATAACTCCCGTTCTAAAAAAGCAGAAGAGCAGGGGAACAGAGAAGGTGAGATGAACGCTTAGTTAATCCGTTTTCCCCGAGCTGAAGCCCTCCAAGAAGGGTCTGAAACTTTCGGTTTCATTTAGGCCTGGGGGGGTAGTGGCCCTAAGGTACCTTATCCAGCGCATTTCACGCTGGAGGAGGACCTTGTTCCAGTCTCCCCCCCTAAGTGGCAAATGGATCCTATCCAGGACTGTGAAGTTCACCGAAGGTAGTCGGTAATTGTGATATCTGGCAACATGCCTTCCCAGGGGCAGATACAAGTTGCCGATTTGCATACTTTGCATGTGTTTATCGACACGTTTTCTAAATTCCTGTCTCATTTTCCCTACGTAGAAGGCACCACACTGGCGCTGCATGAGGTATACCACACCCTGCGTCTTGCAGTTAGCAAAATGACGCAGGCAAAAGCTTTCCCCATTAGGCAGCGCCAGTGTGGTCCTCCTACCGATGACTGAACATTGGGCACAGGAACCACATGGGTATGTACCCCATGTTTTACAGGGGTCCTTTCTTGCCGTGCCCTTGTATTCACTTTGAATGAGTGCATTTCCTATTGAGCCAGGTTTTCTATAGGTGATTTGGGGTTTAGGACCAATTAGTCCTTTTAAGATTGGATCATCTGTGAGGATGGACCAATATTTTGAGATAATTTTATTGATTTTAAGGTGCTCATTAGAAAATCTCACAATAATCCTTGTTGTGTCATCTTCTTTGGTGGGTTTCTTTGAGAAGATTAAATCCCTTCTATTGGTTTGCTTAACTCGGTTGAACGCTTTTTTTAAAGAAGATTTGGAGTAGCCTCTGTTCATGAGCCTGATGGTAAGTTTATCCGCTTCGTGTTGAAAGTCTTCGTTGTTACTACAATTTCTCTTGAGGCGGAGAAACTGGCTGTAGGGAATGGATCTTTTCAGAGGTTCCGGGTGAAAGCTGTTTGCATGCAACAGAGTGTTGCCAGCAGTCTCCTTTCTATAAAGTTTACTTGATAGTCCGCCCTCAGAGTTTTTGAAGATGGTAACGTCCAGGAAATTTACTTCATGGGTATCCGATGTCATAGTGAAAAACAGATTAAAAGCGTTGTTGTTCATTAACTTTAGACAGTCCCTCAATAATTCAGGGGGGCCATCCCAGATGATGAAGAGATCGTCTATGTACCTCTGCCACATACATATGTGGCGAGTGTACACAGACGCTGCCTCCCCCTGTAGGAACTCCCTCTCCCACTCCCCCAGGTACAGGTTGGCATAGGAGGGTGCGCAGCACGTCCCCATGGCCACCCCCTGCACCTGGAGGTAGTGGGAGCCCTTGAATAGGAAGGTGTTGTGTCTGAGGATGTATTCCAGCATAGTCAGAATAAATGCATTGAATTTCCAGTCTGTTGTTGCTCTTTGTTGTAGGACATGTTCAATTGCAGCTATACCTAAGTGATGTGGGATACTATTATACAGCGATTCCACATCCACTGTAACAAGTAGAGCTGAATTGGGAATGGATATTCCATCGAGGATTTGCAATAGATGTATGGTATCCCTTGTATACGATGGTAGTTCCATTACATGGGGTCTCAGATATTGATCTATCATTTGACTAATCCCCTCTGTGATGGAACCATTCCCGGAAATGATGGGTCTCCCTGGTGGGTCATTTAATTTTTTATGCACTTTGGGTAGTGCATAAAAGGTGGGTTGACGTGGATGTCTAGTACGTATAAAGTCCCACGTATCTTTATCTATTACCCCTTCATTAACAGATTCATCCACCAGGGAGAAGAATTCCTGGTTGAATTTGTCTTCTGTGGAGGGAGAAATCTTTTTATAGCATTTGGTATCGTTCAATATATTGAAACACATTTTTTCGTATTTGGCATTGTCCATGAGGACGATGTTCCCTCCCTTGTCCGATGCTTTGATTGTAATTTCTGTGTTGTTTTTAAGGGAGTTTAGTGCCTGTTGTTGTTCCCGATTTAGGTTGCTTTTTTTGTTGTATTTTTCCATCTTGTTGATTTCTTTAGTGATCTGTCCTACAAATAGAGCTATGGCTGGATTCTGATTCCGTGGTGGAAATCTGTGTGATTTCCTTTTGTATTTTTTAGTAGTCTGGACTATGCTGGGTTCCTCATATTCTTCCTCACTGCTTTCGCTGTCAAGATCCCTCTCACAAAAATCCTCTAGTGGGCCACTTTCTTGCAGTAATAGATTAAGGTCTCTAAGAGCTCTGAAGTCTGCTGCTTTGAGATTAGGTTCCACTTCAGGTGTGGCCGTGATTTTTCTGGTCGCATATAAGCTTTTGAGTAGAAGTTTTCTGGCGAACAGATTTATATCTTTGATGGTTTCAAAGCTGTCTAGACTCCGATTCGGGCAAAATGAGAGACCTAGAGACAAAACTTCCTGTTCTATTGTTGTGAGTTTGTGAGATGAGAGATTTATGACGTTTAGTTTTCCTTCACAGGTGGGGCTGTCATAGATATCATAGAAAGTTGTGGTGGTGGGGTTGGAGGGGGTTGGGATTGTATGTTGCTCTTGTCTAAAAAAGTATCTATTTGGGTCTGTTGAGTTTTCGGAATCGCACCCTGTTCTTTGTAACTTTTTCCGATATTTTGGGAGGATGAGCCTTTTGGGTTGCCCGGTATTGTCCCCCTAGTTCTACCCATGCCCCCTTCTCTTCCCCCTCGTATGCTTTCATTTGACTGGACGTCTGTGGTTCTTCTCTTGTGTGTTTGTTGAATCTCTCCCTCCATATCTGTTTGTTTAGGAAAGGGACCCTTTCTTTTGCCTCGAAATTTGCCCGCCTGGGATGAGGCTGAGGAGGAGGAGTTGTTGGAAGGTGTATCCGAAAGATAGTCATTGGTCTGGTTTGTATTGTTCTGTTTGGGAAATCTGGAATTTTTTCTTGTCTGTGAAATGGTATTCCACTTATATGCCCTGCCTTCACCAAAAGCGTTCTTATCCCTCCAGTATTTTTTCTCCTTTTTTATAAGAATATTTTTACTGAAGGTTTCTAGGTGTTCCTTCAGTTTTTTCTCATATATTGTGTATTGTTTGTGTTTTTTGAGGGGGGAAAGCCGGGTA
Organism: Lithobates septentrionalis; assembly: GCA_037952835.1. Classification (NCBI taxonomy): domain Eukaryota; kingdom Metazoa; phylum Chordata; class Amphibia; order Anura; family Ranidae; genus Lithobates; species Lithobates septentrionalis. The sequence continues at coordinate 1,007,359 of JBBDGP010000201.1, read as the reverse complement.
TATAGTGTTTGGATTTCCATATCCATACCTCTCAATTGCTGCTGGTATTCGTTTTGCAGCAGTAGCATGAGGTGTTTGGAACATTCATTTAGTTTTGATTCCCAATTTGTTTTCAGTTCTTTAGTAATGTTATCCAGGGTGGGGAATATTTGTATTCATAGACCTATAGGGTTTATGCCCTCCCTGATATAGCGTCCTAAAGATTCTATATGCCAATGTAGAGCAGATTTTTTCTCTAGTATTTTGGTTAAGCATGAAAAAAGTGAAGATAGGTCTGAGGTGACCTGTTCTTTGTCTTGATAGTCTTTTTGGATATTGGCCATGAGTTCCTCCCATTCTCCCCCCAATAGGTCCCCCATTGTATGTCGTTACTGCCTAGTGGAAATACACTCAGCCCAAGGACAGAAAAAAGAAAAAAGAAAGATAGATGGTCATCAGGGGTTCTCCAATGACTGAGTTGGGCTGCTCCACTCCTAAAGCAGAAAGATCCCTTATTATATAATAGGATGAGTAGAGCCTTGTATTAATTGGATTAAATATTTATTTTTGGTTCAAGGAGAGTCCACATCCAACTGTCTGAGTCAAAAATAGATGAGGTATGGGTGTATTTTCCACCCTAATAAATTGTTTACACAAATATATGACTCAGAGGGTTGGCTGTGTAATTGCCATCATCCCTTATAATTTTTTAGAAAAACTAAATATGTACCTCAAAAATGGGATTTTAAGGGCAATGCAATAATTTAGCAGTGTTGAATTATCGTTAAAAAGAAGTTTATTGATACAAAAACAAATAGGATATACATAAACATACACATTGATCTATAATTAAGAGGTGTTGCATAGTTGCACAAGTGTTGAATGATTGTAAAAACATCAGATATATGGAAACATATGGACATATTAGGTCCCCTGCCAGCACTGGGAAAGTGATTTTTCACAGCTAAATGCAAATGTAAGTCGCATATACTACTTTTCTGTTGCAATGCGATTTCTGCAGATATAGGCAACATATAAATATTTAAAAATATACTAGTAATCATGTTGTTACTTCTAGAATGTAATGCAGTCCCTCCCTGAGGAAGACTTTATCCTTACAATAAGTTGAAACGCGTTGCAAATCTGCTATCAGGACGCCATCACACCTATCGGGGGTGGTACTTGTAACTAGCAGTAGGATGCATCATATGTTTCCATATATCTGATGTTTTTACAATCATTCAACACTTGTGCAACTATGCAACACCTCTTAATTATAGATCAATGTGTATGTTTATGTATATCCTATTCGTTTTTGTATCAATAAACTTCTTTTTAACGATAATTCAACACTGCTAAATTATTGCATTGCCCTTAAAATCCCATTTTTGAGGTACATATTTAGTTTTTCTAAAAAACCATCTCTCTTTTGGGCCGGTCAGAGCCCCGACATCATCTTACTTTTGAGCCGGATAGAGCCCCGTCTTCCACCTCACTTTTGGGCCGGACAGAGCCCCTCCAACTTCCACTTGTTGGGCCGGACAGAGCCCTTCCTCTCTAGTAGTCAGAGACTCTCCTCTACCCTACCCACAGTCTACTTACTTTGCCCAAAGAAAACCTTACCTGTTCCTTTCCACATAGGACACCAGCACATCTCTCAAGAAGCCACTGGGCGACCCCATCTCCAGGAATCCACTCACTGCAAGTATCTTTACGTTTCCTATAAACTTTATTCCTGTGTAGTGCTACTAAGCTTAAGTTGCCTCTGAAGCTCCCTGTCGTGGCTGTGTATTACCACTCTAAATAAAACCAATTATATTTCCAACCTTATCTGAGTCTTCCTACCTGATAGCTGTTAAAGTTAAAGTTAACTGTTAAGAATATAGTATTCATAGACTTCCGAAGCTGTGATCCACACACCCCAAAATAGTTCACTGCCTGAAGCATTACACTGAGAAAACTCCATATGAACTGTGGAATGGATAACTTTTTTGGAAGCAAAGTCTATGTGCACATCCATACAAAATAGGATGTTTGCACAAAGGAAGACATACTTGTGGGGTACAGTGAATCTCATGGGGATACAGAATTCTACACCAAGACACAAACAAGGTAACCATCAGCAGAATTGTAATTGTCGATGAAACTTCAGTGTGTTTAAAATTTCATTAACTAACACAAAGATGTCAAACTAAGAGAAATTCCACATGAGTGTCACATGAAGATAAGCAACAAAGTGACACAGAAATAGAAATTAACACAGACAATTCAAATACTGTAAAAGAAGAAACCAGGCAACAAGAGGCTTCATTTAGGAAATCCAAAAGAAGCAATAAAGGCATCCCAGCCAAACGTCTGTCCTATGTTTGTCACGGAGCATTCAAACCAGAGCCAGATCCTTGGGATGAGATGCAAAGACTTCCAACCCATGTGAAAAAAAAGTGTATCAGAGCTGCTGATGAAGATTGCAGACGTTTTGACAAAACCGAAACAGATTTATAGAACTGAGAACTACAATGGGAATAATATAAGGAGTAGTTGTTGGGTGGGGGTGTTGGAATACAGCAGAGGCGGCTCTCAAATCAGGCAAATAAGGCGGCCGCCTAAGGCCTCGCAATCCAAGGGGCCTCCCAGCCGCCTAATATGGCCTAATATGACGCGTGTGTGGGAGTTGCAGGGAATGTCCCCCGGTCGGTGTCCCTGTCTTGCGTCCGGGGTCGCAACTCGTTTTCCCCACCCAGGGGCGGACTGTCACTCACCACTGCCCGAGGTCGGAGGGTCAGTGGGTGGAACCATGTACTGCTCTCCCCCGGCTCCTCCCTCCTGCCGTGTACCGCGAATTCCTGACTCCGGCTATGTGCAGAGCTTGGATAATGCCTGCGGTGGCTGAGCAGCTCCCCCGGCTCCCCGATCTACTCTGTATGGTGGACGATCTGAAATAGAGGAGGACCTGTCAGAGCTGACGCCCGGCGATCATCCAAGAGCCAGTCTGCAACTAACAGCCTCAAAGGTACAGTCCTGCCCATGCCCGACGCTGACACAGCCCGACCCGTGACCTCACCTCCTGACTGAGGGCGCCCCGAGAATTACCGCTGCCTTCCGCCCCTGTGACCTCACACACACTGCCCTGAGTGATGATATGCATGTAATCCGGCATATGATGCCACCTACTGACCCCATGCTATCATCATTATCCTCCTCATCCCCCTGTTCCTGGCATCCTACCTCCTGTAATACTTCTCACTGTCAGCTTCCTACAAACTTACCCTTGTCATCATCTCCATCCTCATCCTTATCCCCCTGTTCCTGGCATCCCACCACCCTACCATCATCTCTGCTTTACCCCACTGCCAGCTGACTACCACCTCACCCCCTGTCATCATCATCCCCTGTCATTATCATCGCCATGTACCCCACCTCTAGCACCCACCACCCTACCCCTGTTGTACCCCACTGTCAGCTGCCTACCACCCCACGTCATCATCATCCCCCCTGTACCCCACTGTCAGCTGCCTACCACCCCACGTCATCATCACCCCCCCTGTACCCCACTGTCAGCTGCCTACCACCCCACGTCATCATCACCCCCCGTACCCCACTGTCAGCTGCCTACCACCCCACGTCATCATCATCACCCCCCGTACCCCACTGTCAGCTGCCTACCACCCCACGTCATCATCATCCCCCCTGTACCCCACTGTCAGCTGCCTACCACCCCACGTCATCATCATCCCCCCTGTACCCCACTGTCAGCTGCCTACCACCCCACGTCATCACCCCCCTGTACCCCACTGTCAGCTGCCTACCACCCCACGTCATCATCATCCCCCCCTGTACCCCACTGTCAGCTGCCTACCACCCTACGTCATCACCGACCCCTGTACCCCACTGTCAGCTGCCTACCACCCCACATCATCATTCCGCCCCTGTACCCCACTGTCAGCTGCCTATCACCCCACGTCATCACCCCCCTGTACCCCACTATCAGCTGCCTACCACCTCACGTCATCATCATCCCCTGTACCCCACTGTCAGCTGCCTACTACCCCACGTCATCATCATCCCCCCCTGTACCCCACTGTCAGCTGCCTACCACCCCACGTCATCATCATCCCCCTGTACCCCACTGTCAGCTGCCTACCACCCCATGTCATCATCATCCCACCCTGTACCCCACTGTAAGCTGCCTACCACCCCACGTCATCATCATCATCCCCCCTGTAGCCCACTGTCAGCTGCCTACCGCCCCACATCATCATCATCACCCCCCCTCCCCTGTACCCCACTGCTGACATCCCACTCGTCAACATCCCCATCATCCCTCTGTATCCCACCTCTGGCATTCTACCACCCCACTCCCTGCCGTCATCATCCCCCCCCCGCACCCCAACCCTGACATCCTACCACCCTGCCACCTGTCATCATCATCCCCATGTAACCCACCTCTAGCATCCACCACCCTACCCCTGTTATCATCCTTATCTTTATCCCCCACGTACCCCACCTCTAGCATCCACCACCCTACCCCCGTTATCATCATCATTCTCTTCATCCCCTGTACCCCACTGTCAGCTGCCTACCACCCCACCTCATCATCATCCCCCTGTACCCCACTGCTGACATCCTACCACCGCGCCTATTGTCATCAACATCCCCATCATCCCTGTACCCCACCTCTGGCATACTACCACCCTACCTCCTGTCATTATCATCCTCATTCCTCCTGTACCCCACCTCTTGCATCCTATCACCCTACCCCCTATCATTATAGGGGAGATATGATCTCAGCCTCTCCTCAATACTGCCACCATCACTCCAAACTGCATCCTGTCATCCAACCAACTGTATCCCAACAGTTGCATCACACACCATGATACTGCCCTGCCACCCAGTGAGCAAACAGTGAGTGATAATGATAAGCAGTAACCCATACCAATCAATCAGCGAGCAGTAACAATGTGCAGTAACCTCTAGCAACCCACCAGTGAGCAGTAACAATGTGCAGTAACCTCTAGCAACCAATGAGTAAGCGGTAATGACATGCAGTAACCTCTAGCAACCAATGAGTAAGCTCTAATGATGTGCAGTAACCTCTAGCAACCCATTAGTGAGCGGTAGTAAAGGTGCAGTAACCTCTAGCAATCCATCAGTGAGCTGTAATAATGTGCAGCAGCTTCTAGCAACCAATCAGTAAGCAGTAATGATGTGCAGTGACCTCTAGAAACCAATCAGTGACAAAAAAGAGAAAAAGCGCCTCTGGGTGTAGACTTAAAACAGTTTAATCATAAAATAGTAGCGGTCAAACTCACATTTTAGAAGTCATCAAAAGGCATGTATATGTGAGCAGTCCATAAAAGCAACATCCATCATGGGGAATACATCAGGTCAGTCTATACTCCTAATCGCTGGCTGGAGGCTCTGCCCATGTGTGGAGAGGGGCACCGCTGAGATGTGAAGCCGGCCGCAGCGGTGACAAGACCCAAAAGCGAGGCTAGGAGCGCAGGAGGAAAGAACAACAACAACAACCAGCGAGGAGGTTCTCACTGTCAGCTTCCTACAAACTTACCCTTGTCATCATCTCCATCCTCATCCTTATCCCCCTGTTCCTGGCATCCCACCACCCTACCATCATCTCTGCTTTACCCCACTGCCAGCTGACTACCACCTCACCCCCTGTCATCATCATCCCCTGTCATTATCATCGCCATGTACCCCACCTCTAGCACCCACCACCCTACCCCTGTTGTACCCCACTGTCAGCTGCCTACCACCCCATGTCATCATCATCCCCCCCTGTACCCCACTGTCAGCTGCCTACCACCCCACGTCATCATCACCCCCCCTGTACCCCACTGTCAGCTGCCTACCACCCCACGTCATCATCACCCCCCGTACCCCACTGTCAGCTGCCTACCACCCCACGTCATCATCATCACCCCCCGTACCCCACTGTCAGCTGCCTACCACCCCACGTCATCATCATCCCCCCTGTACCCCACTGTCAGCTGCCTACCACCCCACGTCATCACCCCCCTGTACCCCACTGTCAGCTGCCTACCACCCCACGTCATCATCATCCCCCCCTGTACCCCACTGTCAGCTGCCTACCACCCTACGTCATCACCGACCCCTGTACCCCACTGTCAGCTGCCTACCACCCCACATCATCATTCCGCCCTAGTACCCCACTGTCAGCTGCCTATCACTCCACGTCATCACCCCCCTGTACCCCACTATCAGCTGCCTACCACCTCACGTCATCATCATCCCCTGTACCCCACTGTCAGCTGCCTACTACCCCATGTCATCATCATCCCCCCCTGTACCCCACTGTCAGCTGCCTACCACCCCACGTCATCATCATCCCCCCTGTACCCCACTGTCAGCTGCCTACCACCCCATGTCATCATCATCCCACCCTGTACCCCACTGTCAGCTGCCTACCACCCCACGTCATCATCATCATCCCCCCTGTAGCCCACTGTCAGCTGCCTACCGCCCCACATCATCATCATCACCCCCCCTCCCCTGTACCCCACTGCTGACATCCCACTCGTCAACATCCCCATCATCCCTCTGTATCCCACCTCTGGCATTCTACCACCCCACTCCCTGCCGTCATCATCCCCCTCCGCACCCCAACCCTGACATCCTACCACCCTGCCACCTGTCATCATCATCCCCATGTAACCCACCTCTAGCATCCACCACCCTACCCCTGTTATCATCCTTATCTTTATCCCCCACGTACCCCACCTCTAGCATCCACCACCCTACCCCCGTTATCATCATCATTCTCTTCATCCCCTGTACCCCACTGTCAGCTGCCTACCACCCCACCTCATCATCATCCCCCTGTACCCCACTGCTGACATCCTACCACCGCGCCTATTGTCATCAACATCCCCATCATCCCTGTACCCCACCTCTGGCATACTACCACCCTACCTCCTGTCATTATCATCCTCATTCCTCCTGTACCCCACCTCTTGCATCCTATCACCCTACCCCCTATCATTATAGGGGAGATATGATCTCAGCCTCTCCTCAATACTGCCACCATCACTCCAAACTGCATCCTGTCATCCAACCAACTGTATCCCAACAGTTGCATCACACACCATGATACTGCCCTGCCACCCAGTGAGCAAACAGTGAGTGATAATGATAAGCAGTAACCCATACCAATCAATCAGCAAGCAGTAACAATGTGCAGTAACCTCTAGCAACCCACCAGTGAGCAGTAACAATGTGCAGTAACCTCTAGCAACCAATGAGTAAGCGGTAATGACATGCAGTAACCTCTAGCAACCAATGAGTAAGCTCTAATGATGTGCAGTAACCTCTAGCAACCCATCAGTGAGCGGTAGTAAAGGTGCAGTAACCTCTAGCAATCCATCAGTGAGCTGTAATAATGTGCAGCAGCTTCTAGCAACCAATCAGTAAGCAGTAATGATGTGCAGTGACCTCTAGAAACCAATCAGTGACAAAAAAGAGAAAAGGCGCCTCTGGGTGTAGACTTAAAACAGTTTAATCATAAAATAGTAGCGGTCAAACTCACATTTTAGAAGTCATCAAAAGGCATGTATATGTGAGCAGTCCATAAAAGCAACATCCATCATGGGGAATACATCAGGTCAGTCTATACTCCTAATCGCTGGCTGGAGGCTCTGCCCATGTGTGGAGAGGGGCACCGCTGAGATGTGAAGCCGGCCGCAGCGGTGACAAGACCCAAAAGCGAGGCTAGGAGCGCAGGAGGAAAGAACAACAACAACAACCAGCGAGGAGGAGTGACATCACTGGTAGAGCGACGCGTTGCGGGGCGTACGAGCTGCGATGGCGTGACAGCCGCGCCCCTTCATCAGTGAGCCTGGAGCAATCAGTGAGTGTGAGATCTTTATGTTTACATTATTAAAGTTTTCTTTAGATAAGTCTATGTGAATTTGTTTTTTGGGATGTTGGGATGGGAACCGAAATTGCTAGGGAAGGGGGCCAGGAAAATGTTGGAATTATTTTTCCCATTATGGGCGTGAGTGGGGCCTCATGTCTAAGATTTGCCTAAGGCCTCACAAAGCCTAGAGCCGCCTCTGATACAGAATTGTATTTTATGCAACAACTACATCAATATCAGTATTCAGTAGAGATATTTTCTTCAACCAGTAGAGGGCAGTGTTTATAAGTTTTTAGCTGCATCTATGGTTAAACGCTATATCTTTTTTCTGTATAATAGTTCCTGTTTCCTGTCTGCAGTTATACAGGGCTATATACAGAATTTCTAACATGAACCTGTTAATAAAATCTGCACAGACAAAAATTAGACATGTCATAATACATAGCTCCCAACTGTCCCTGATGTTGAGGGACTGTCCTTGATTTGGAGCAAAGTCCCTCTGTCCCTCTTTCCTCCTCATTTGTCCCTCATTTTGGTCTGATCTATATAGTTGTATATAAAATGCACTACATATCTTTCAAAACGTGTTTCCCAGTGCCAAGCCTTTCATCCAATTCCTAAACTGCTACATTTGTAAATTTGAAAAGCCAATATTAAGGAATAGTAGTGGTAAAAAAAAGCACTTTTGAGTTTAATTAATCTTTTTTATTTTTTTTTTATAATTCTCCTTTAGGGGGGTGGCAGGGGGGTGTGCCCTATGCCTACATAGATGTCCCTCATTCCTATCTTAAAAAGTTGGGAGGTATGATGATTATAATTAAACCACCTTGCTCATTGGATGTGCACCATAAAGTTTTTACAACAGTGAAGGTTTTCTACTACATCTGAAGTGTTATCCAGAAGGCGAAACTGGACCTGCACCTGCTCTGTTAATTGAAGTCAGTTAAGGAAAACTGACCTGGAGCAGTGTTATTACAGCTTTATAATTGAATGTTATTAAAAATTACCTTTCATCTTCAATCTGCTGCACTGTAATTTTCTGTAAAATGTAATGCAATATGGCAACCTGGAGGCGTTCTGTACACATATGGTGTATAGAATGCCCCCAGCCATTTCCTTCCTGTGTGATTGGCTCACTGATTTTCCCAGAAGTCTGCACTAAAATACAAGTCAGATTTTAGGCATCCCCTGCATTAAAAATATCATTTTTGGTGAGATTCTCCTAAAGACAAATTGCATCTAAAGGAATGCAGACCCTGCCACTTTCCTAATTAGAACCCTGCAAGTTCAGCAGCTGATTGATAATTATAAAAACACATTAGATTCACTTTCCAGACACAGAGAAACAAACAGATATTTCTTCAGGATAACAAAAGTTCTGAATCTGCAACAAAGTTTGTTAAAATGCCTGCAATGTACATAGATCACCCAGAGGGGGATGTTTTTTCTCAACAAGAGTGGAGTTACTCTTTAAGGACCTAGACGGGAAGGGGGAGAGGGGCTTAGGGTTGGTAGGTTGACATATTGTACAAGATAGTTTATTACAAAAGGAATACACAACTCACATAATCATTTTACGGTCAACATGCGGTCTAAACAGGATCCTTGAGTGCTCTCAAGGCACAATGGATGTATTTTGAAGATTTTACATACATGAAAATATGGAGCCAAACCTGGAAACTGTGTCCCTGCTCTGAAACTAGCTTAAGCCACATGGGTCAGTGGAGTGGTTGCTTTGATTGGAGAATAAACTCAAAGATGTTTTTCTTGTAAAGATGGTCTTCTATGTACTGCATTTGACATGCCTTTGGAATGTTCTTCAGCAGTTTTCAATTAATTTCAATTTAATTGTACAGTGTATGTGGACTGCTGGGCAGGGCCATCTTAATAACATCATGGGCCCCTGGGCAAAGTAATGCCCTAGGGTCCCTACCAGGGAGATGGTGACCTTTTGCTTGCTATGCTTGCGGTGGCAAGGAGTGAGTGTGGCTAAATAATGCGACACATTGGGCGTGGCTTTTTAGTCTAATTAGACACAACAAATACACAAAACCAAGAAATTATACCAAATTAAATTCACTTCCTAAACACACTCTCTGCACACTGCCCCCCCATACACTGACCCCTGTATACACTGACTCTGTTTCCCTGTACACCCTGCCCCCCCTGAAATAAATGCATCTCCCAGTCATTTCGCTGCCTGTATTTATGTATGACTGTACACAGTATGGGGGGGGGGGGCAGGAAGGCACAGTAGAGGGGAGGTCAGGAGGGTACAGTATAGGTTTTAGTAATGTATAGTACCAGGTTTGGATGGTATAGGGAAGTATAGTGGCAGGTTAGGGTAGTATAGGGCAGTTTAGTGGAAGGTTTGGCTAGTATAGGGAAGTATAGCTGAAGGCTTAGATAGTATAGGGCAGTATAGCGGAAGGTTTGGATGGTATAGGGCCGTATAGCGGAAGGTTTGAATGGTATAGGGCCGTATAGCGGAAGGTTTGAATAGTATAGGGCAATATAGTGGAATGTTTGGGTAGTATAGGGCAGTATAGGTGAAGTTTGAATAGTATAGGGCAGTATAGGTAAAGGTTTGGATAGTATATAGCAGTACAGGTGAAGGTTTGTATAGTATAGAGCAATATAGGTGAATGTTTGGATAGTATAGGGTGGTATAAGTGAAGGTTTGGGTAGTATAGGGCGGTATAGGTGAATGTTTGGGTAGTATAGAGCAGTATAGGTGAAGGTTTGGGTAGTAAAGAGCAGTATAGGTGAAGGTTTGGATAGTATAGGGCGGTATAGGTGAAGGTTTGGATAGTATAGGGCGGTATAGGTGAAGGTTTGGATATTATAGGACGGTATAGGTGAAGGTTTGGGTAGTATATGGCAATATAGGTGAAGGTTTGGATAGTATAGGGCGGTATAGGTGAAGGTTTGGGTAATATAGGGCGGTATAGGTGAATGTTTGGGTAGTATAGAGCAGTATAGGTGAAGGTTTGGGTTGTATAGAGCAGTATAGGTGAAGGTTTGGATATTATAGGGCAGTATAGGTGAAGGTTTGGGTAGTATAGGGTGGTATGGGAGAAGGTTTGGGTAGTATAGAGCAGTATAGGTGAAGGTTTGGATAGTATAGGGCAGTTTAGTGGAAGGTTTGTATAGTATAGGGCAGTATAGGTAAAGGTTTGGATAGTATAGAGCAGTACAGGTGAAGGTTTGGATAGTATAGAGTGGTATAGGTAAAGGTTTAGATAGTATAGAGCAGTATAGATGAAGGTTTGGATAGTATAGGTGGGTATAGGTGAAGGTTTGGATAGGATAGAACATTATGGGTGAAGGTTTGGATAGTATAGAGCAGTATAGGTGAAGGTTTGGATAGTATAGGGTGGTATAGGTGAAGGGTTGGGTAGTATAGGGTGGTATAGGTGAAGGTTTGGGTATTATAGGGCAGAATAGGTGAAGGTTTGGGTAGTATAGAGCAGTATAGATGAAGGTTTGGCTAGTATACAGCAGTATAGGTGAAGGTTTGGATAGTATAGGGCAGTATAGGTTAAGGTTTGGGTAGTTTAGGGCGGTATTAGTGAAGGTTTGGGTAGTATAGAGCAGTATAGGTGAAAGTTTGGATAGTATAGGGCAGTTTAGCATAAGGTTTGTATAGTATAAGGCAGTATAGGTAAAGGTTTGGATAGTATAGAGAGCAGTATAGGTGAAGGTTTGAGTAGTACAGTGCAGTATAGGTGAATGTTTGGATAGTATAGGGCAGTATAGGTGAAGGTTTGTAGTATAGGGTGGTATAGGTGAAGATTTGGATAGTTTAGGGTGGTATAGGTAAAGGTTTGGATAGTATAGGGTGAAATAGTGCCAGGTTAATGCTGTATGCAGTAACAATGTGCTTGGTCACTTACAGCATTGCTGGATACAAAACTCCCGGGGCTGCTGTGGTCTCTCCTCCTCAGCTTGAGTGAACGAGTCTGTAGAAGGAGTGGAGGAGTCAGCCACACCCCTGGCTCCACCCACAAACTCGATCTGTCTCTGGAGATACTGAAGATCTCCGAGGAACAGCTTAACTTAATTAAATGAGGGGGGAGTGTTACAGGCAGCCTCCCCCACACCGCTGATGCTCCTGCTGACCTGTTCGACTTGACAACACAGTACATGTTTACACACTAAGCTGCAAGGGGACAGGGAAAGTGCAGGGGCCCCCCATGCAGCTGGGGCCCCTTGGCAGTGCCCAGGTGTGCCCGCTCATTAAGACGGCCCTGCTGCTGGGGGGCTGCTTTTGATCTGCTTTCCCTTGCTTGGTGTTTTTGTGGATGATGACTGTCCTATTCTTTTCTGTTGCAGCAGTGTTCATCGGTTGGTCAGACACTGAGAAAAGAAAGGTCAAGTCAGCTTTCCCTGCATTGTAATCTGGGTTTGTCCCATCCCTGCATGGTTTAAAACTACACAGATAAAGAAAAGTTTGAAGCAATTGTAATGCGTATCAAAGGTAGTTCTGATTTGACCAGTTTTCACTCCTGCATGTCTCTGTCAATCACCACAAATTCACCTGTAGCACTAACTCACGGTGGAGCTGCTGGTTTAAGCGGGTCTGTTACCTTCACCTTGCTTCCCTCTGTTTCACCTGCACCGGGTCTAATGGTTCCGTTGAGTTTACTGCTAGACGACACACGCACCAACACTGGAGTACGTTTTCAATGCTTTATTAAACAGTCAAACTTTAATAAGTTTGGAAAGAGACGGAAAAAGAAACCTTCAGGAGAAACTAAAATATCTTCTTACAAGATCTTAGCGACAAATGTCCTGATAGAATTCAGATAATTATGTGGAATGCGTTCCCCTCATGGGACACACTCTTTGCTCATCTGGATAGGCCTCTCTCACCGGTCTAGCAGCCAGTACGCAGCACGAATCTAAAGTCTCTGCCACAGACTTACTTGGGGGGGTAAATCTGCACGATCCTCTGCCACAGGATGTATCAGATCTTCTGCAGTGAACAGTCAGTCACAGTGCCTGAACCTTTAAGCCGAACCGGCGACACTATGCTGTATAATTACTTCTTTTGGATATGTCCTACAACCAGGCCCCTCTATAGACCAGCACACTGCGTGATCTCTCCAAGACGGGTCCTCCCCTGGGATCTCCTCGGCTGTCCAGCTTCGTCACACAGGACCGACAGCTCAGGACCATTCCTTGGCCGCGGTGGTAGGCCCCAGACAAGCCTCTGGACCCACCCCTGTGCCGTAGCATCGCGGGCCTCCCGATCGGAGGACCACGAGGTAGCTCCTTAATGCATACCTGTCGGCCAGGAGGGCCAGCAGGTGGCTGTAAAACGACCTTAGAACATGGCGTCTGTCCCATAAATACCCCCTTCCCAGAATACAACTCGGAGGACCACCTCCACTGAGCTTGTCTCCGAGACAGAGGAGCATCTATACACTTCGACACGTTGCCCTTCCAACACTGACTAATGGTAACAGCGACACCCACCGGTCAGCACGGAAGCACACACAGCGTCAGCCAAGCTAGAACAGAGGCAAACTTTTAACCTTCCTAACACACAATTTACTAAATTTACCTAATCTGTGGTAGATTGTAAATCTACCAGCGCTACACACCCTATTCTTGTTCTAAGCAAGTAAGACACCATACTTAAAGTGGTTCTAAAACCTAAACATTTTTTACCTTATTGCATTTTCTGCATCAAGGTAAAAAATGTTTAGGTAACAGTATGCCCCCTCACTCCCCCTTATACTCGCTCCAGCCCTCACTTGATCCACTGCTGTGTCCATCTGGAGCGACTCTCACGAGCTTTGCTGAGACAGCAAGAGCCATTGGCTGCTGTGGCTCTCAGTCAAATCCTGTGATAAGAGAGCAGGGGGCGGTGCCGAGTCATACTGTCTTTGTCTATGGATGGCTCAAGATCGAGCCGGTAGGTGTTCCACCATAGGAAATGGCTTCCTATGGTGGCACACCGAGAAGAAAAGGAGCCAGGAGCGTCAGCAGGGGACCCAAGAATAGGAGATTTGAGGCCTCTCTGTACAATTCCATTGCACAGAGCAGGTAAGTATAAACCTTTTTTTTATTAAAAAAAAAAATAGAGTTTACAATTACTTTAAGTGGAATTAAGCAGCTGTAGTGAACTTTTATTGTAAACAACATACTATATACACATTTTACACAACCATAAAACAGTCAAAACCAGATTGGGTTGCAAGTACTGGAAGACACTATAAGAACAAAACATAATAACTGTATCTGTGAAATCAACTACACATATGAGAAAGTAGTGATGAGTTAAAGGCTTATATGCAAGCTATTGGCCATAAAAATGGTATGGGGGCCAGGTACTGCCTTGGGGGCCATGTATCAAAGCAAAAAAATATTTTAAAAAATATAATTTTTAAAGGAGCAGTGATTTTAATGATTCTTAAAGTGAAACAATAAAAATTTAAAATTCCTTTAAATATAGTGCCTGGGGGGTCCCCTTAGTCTGCCTGTAAACTGGCGCATGTTTACCATGTATAGAAACTGCTGCAGCAAAACTGACATTTTTAAATACATTTTTTGTGGTTGCAAGCCATTGCCGACAATACCAATTTTTTTTTTTTAAACAACATAGGCCCCCCCCAATCCATACCAGCCCCTTTGGGTCTGGTGTGGATTTTAAGGGGAACCCTCACCAAAATTAACAAAAGAAATGGTGTGGGGTACCCCCCAAAATCCATACCAGACCCTTATCTGAGCATGCAGCCTGGCAGGCCTCCTGAACCATACTAGGCCTCAATATGGGCATACTGGGTCGGTGACGTGCTATAGGGGTGGTGTTGCCAGGTAATGTCACCAGGTGGCCCGCCGCTTACCTATCTAAGAACTGTCAGACGACAGAGCAGGCAGTTGGCTGTTAGCCTTAGTCATAGGCAGAGCTTTTTTTTTTTTTTTTTGGGAACGGTGGTGCAACGGGTGTTGTGATTGACGATGGAACTACATTTTAATAATAGAAATGATAAAAAGTGTGTGTGTTTTCATTTCTTTTTGACACTTTTTTTGGTGAATGAGTAGGGTACAATGTACCCAATAGGTATTCACATGAGGGGGGCCGGGATCTGGGACCCCCTTGTTAAAGGGGGCTTCCAGCTTTCAATGAGCCCCCTGCCAGCAGGCCTGGTATGAATTGGGAGGGACACCCACGCCGTTTTAAAAAAAGTTTTTTATTACTGACAATGTTTTTTTACATACAGACCCAAAACCATTATAGTTTCCCTTTAAACTCTGTATTGGCTTTTTCCTTTCATGTTCTAACCTCCCCCATCAATGTAGGAGTAGGAGACAAGGATTGTTTGCTGAATGGAAAAGTAAAATATGTTTAATATATAGGAACTTATGGAGAACATCCTCAGAACTGCTAAATGCAAGTTTCTTTTCTTGTCTATTTACCTAAGATCATTAGCTGTTTTATTTGTGCAGCAGAGAAAAATCTGGTTTAGAGGACTGTATTTAACCTTTTGTACAATTCTGAGCAGGATGCAATTATGTTTGCTTCATATTTTCTAATCTGGAAAAGAAATGGGATATAATTTGCATTTTATAGACTGTATGAAAATATAACAGAAATATTAGATGAATTACAACATATTTTATCTGAAAAATCTTCATTGTTCTTGTCACTTACTGTATTTCCAGTGGAATATAACTAACTGTAAAGATATTGTCCGAGCAACACTGCTTAAGGTGTGACATTTCAAGGGAACCTGTGTTATACCCTGTAATCGTTTCTCTTTAGCTTAAGTACACATCCCCGTACATCTATAGTCTACCTATTGGACACTTCTAAAAGGGCAGGGAGAACAGGATAACTGACCTGTGATGGCCTGTCCTGTACTCCCAGTAGGCCCTACTCCACAAAATTGAGTATTTCCTGTGAAGGGATCAATTCCTGCCAGGAAGCACGATTTAGCTGCTTTTGTTTTGATATTGTATACAGCTTGCTATGGGGGCACACGCAGGAGAGGGGGAGCTGAGAACTCCAGCCGGGGGCCCCAGAAGAGGAGGTAAGTATAACATTTTTATTATTTTATTGTAAAAATATGAAGGTTTACAATCACTTTAATGTTTTACTGTGGATCGTTCACAACTCCGGATGCAAGGCTTTTCAGAGGGCAATGCCCGCTTAGATGCTGTTCCTGGATCTCACAATGGCTACATGAAAATACTATCATTATACAAATACTTGGGGACGTTGCTCCTAGAACAAAAAAAGGGCAATGCACAAAAGTTGCCCTTTCTTACTTGAAGACCAGCTTCTTGATCCCCTTTTTAAAGGATTTATTAGCAGCCATAAACTTACCTTTGTAACACTTTATGGCCTGAATGCACAGCAACATTCTTTTATAGATCAGACTCCCACCAGCTACAAGAATTCATGGAGGGTCTCCTGGACCCTCCCTCCTCTTAGAGGAGATCTTAACATAGGCCCTGATCCAGCTTTGGACATGTCTATAGGCAAATCCCCACTCTCGTTTGCAGCATTAGCACACTTTCATAGGACAATTCAAAGCTTGTAGATACCAGACTGCTGGAGATCAATACACACCCTAAATCCCTAAATTAGGACTACAGTTATTACTCTAAGGTCCACAAAACCTATTCCAGAATAGATATTTTATATGTTAAGCAGTTTGACTGACTTTCTGGAATAAAGCAAATTATGATATCAGGCTATGAACCAGTGGCAATACAAATTTCTCTGTTAAATGAGGTCCACAAAAACTGATCTTGAGGTTGAGAGACAATGTTTTAGACAAAGACTCAGTTAGAGCTCCAGTAGAAACCACTTTAAAATACTTAAAGAATACTCGAAGAAGGATCCTCCTACTCTACAGTACAGAAAAGGAAGACTTGATTTAGGTAAGAAATTGGGACATTTTATTTTGTTCATAAAAAGACATAAATGGAGGATAATTGAAAGGGTGGTGGTGTGAGTAAAGTTTAAAGAGGATGTACTCCTAGGTATAATTTGTAATTACAGATACATATGGAGCAGCTGTGTTTGTTATTTACACGGGCTCCACTTTGTACTTTGCTACACAGTGGTTGTGATTTACAGCCCCTTCTCACAATGCAAGTTGGCCAACTTACATCCCCTGAGTAGCTGATATCTTATCGAAGCAGTTATTAAGAGAGTGACAGAATTAATGTACTGAGCCACTCAGAACTCCCTCTAATGGTTTATATTCAAGACTCTATATTTTACACAATAAGAAAAATTGTGTGTGTGCAAGCTTATAAACCTGTGAAAACCATAATACAAATGCTTTAAAGTTATTCTGCACTTTGAGGGAAACAATAGGTTCACTTTGATGCAGATCTCTATAGGTAATTATCCTTACCTACTGCTCTGTTCACCCTCTAGGTGCAGCGAAAGTAAAGCCATTTGTAAGCCACAAGTAGCTAAAGTTATAGTTTACACAGGACTGTAGAGACTGCTATTGCAGTTCTGATTGTCCCAGTGCTGTAACAAAGGTGAGTTGCATAATTCTCTAAAACTTAAAGTATTGGGTATTTTCTTTGGCTCTCCACAATGAATAGAGAGGCAAAGGAGAGAAGGAAAGGTAAGTACATAATGCTGAGGGGGGCAGGAATTAAAGTAATCCTGCTGCTTTGCCCTCAACACTGCAATAACTCAAAATATGCATTAATTAAAAATATACTATGGGGTCTATGTATAAAAAAAATTCATGTGGATGTCTTAAGCATTCCCACAGGCATAACAAATTATTTCCTATATTTAAAACCTCCATCTAGTTACCATAATGCAGTATTTTTTTTTTTGATTGAGGTATTCCAGAAAAATACTGCATTACAGTTACAAGATGGAAATGACGATCATTCAAAATAATCACATTACAAACAAAACGGTGATCTATCGTGTCCGTACCAATGATCAAAGTGGAGCTCCACCCAAAAGGGGAAGCTCCGCTTGTTCGCACCCTCACCCACCCCCCTCCACTGCCACATTTGGCACTTTTTTTGGGGGGGGGAGTGGATACCAGGTACCCGCTCCCACTTCTGGGTATGATCGCCACACAATGATTGCAGCAATCTATGAAAGCTCCGGCCCCTCCCCCCACTGCCTTCTGGGAGACACACAGGTCCCCGAAGACAGCAGGATCATTCAGAAAACGCAACGTGACTCGTGCTTGTGCGGTAGGAAACAGGCTGTGAAGCCGCAAGGCATCACTTCCTGTTTCCCTTAATGAAAATGCCTGCACCCAAAGCCGATTGACGAATTGGCTAGGGTGCCAACATCGCGGGATACCTGGACAGGTAAGTGTCCTTATAATAAAAGTCATCAGCTACAGTATTTGTAGCTGCTGACTTTTATTTTATTTTTTTACAGGCTGGAACTCCACTTTAATGCCCCGTACACACGGTCGGACATTGATTGGACATTCCAACAACAAAATCCATGAATTTTTTCCGACGAATGTTGGCTCAAACTTGTTTTGCATACTCACTGTCGCACAAAGTTGTCAGAAAATCCAATCGTTCTGAACGCGGTGACGTAAAACACGTACGTCGGGACTATAAACGGGGCAGTAGCCAATAGCTTTCGTCTCTTAATTTATTCTGAGCATGCGTGGCACTTTGTGCATCGGATTTGTCTACACACGATCGGAATTTAACCGATGGGATTTTGGTGTCGGAAAATTTTATAGTCTGCTCTCAAACTTGGTGTCAGAAATTCCGATGGAAAAAGTCCGATGGAGCCCACACACGATCGGAATTTCCAACAACACAATCCAATCGCACTTTTTCCATCGGGAAAATCTGACCGTGTGTACAGGGCATAAGACATCCTCACAGTACGTTTGTTTATTCGTGGACTCTTATGCCCCGTACACACGATCGGACATTGATCAGACATTCCGACAACAAAATCCTAGGATTTTTTCCGACGGATGTTGGCTCAAACTTGTCTTGCAAACTTGTCTTGCATACACACGATCACACAAATTTGTCGAAAAATCCGATCATTCTGAACGCGGTGACGTAAAACATGTACATCGGGACTATAAACAGGGCAGTAGCCAATAGCTTTCATCTCTTTATTTATTCTGAGCATGCGTGGCACTTTGTGCGTCGGATTTGTGTATACATGATCGGAAATTCCGACAACGGATTTTGTTGTCGGAAAAATTTTATAGCCTGCTCTCAAACTCTGTGTGTCGGAAAATCCGATGGAAAATGTGTGATGGAGCCTACACACGGTCGGAATTTCCGACATCAAGGTCCTATCACACATTTTCCGTTGGAAAATCCGACAGTGTGTACGGGGCATTATACTTTCTCTGTTTTACATATCTTCAGACATACGGCTTACCAGTCAGTTGAGATACATACTGTATATTCATCAAGAGATACTAATCTGATCTGAGAGCTCCTTGGCCTGTCCAGGCAATTCATTTTCATAAAGACTGACTGGAAATGTAGTAAATTAATAAATTTAGGCAACTTAATTGTTTAGTTTCTATTCCATCTGTGAGATGTACAACAAAGTAAATGTGAACTTTGTGAACTTGTTTTATTTTAAATAGTAATTGAAGGTTAGCTGCTGCTCAGTGGCGGCTGGTGCTCAAAATTTTTGGGGGGGCGCAAACAAACTGAAAAATTCTGAAAAAAAACCCATCAATTGCAGCCTCACTGTGCCCATCAAACACAGCCACTGCATCCATCAAACGCAGCCACTGTGCCATCAAACGCAGCCACTGTGCCCATCAAATGCAGCCACTGTGCCCATCAAATGCAGCCACTGTGCCTATTAATTGCAGTCACTGTGCCATCAAACACAGCCATTGTGCCCCATAAAATTCTGACTCTGTGCCCGATCAAATGCTGCCACTGTGCCCATCAAATGCTGCCACTGTGCCCCATCAAATGCTGCCACTGTGCCCATCAAATAGTGCCACTGTGCCCCATCAAATGCTGCCCCTGTGCTCATCAAATAATGCCACTGTGCCCATCAAATACTGCTACTGTGTCCCATCAAATGCTGCCACTGTGCCCATCAAATAGTGCCACTGTGCCCCATCAAATGCTGCCACTGTGCCCATCAAATAGTGCCACTGTGCCCCATCAAATGCTGCCACTGTGCCCATCAAATAGTGCCACTGTGACCCATCAAATCCTGCCACTGTGCCCATCAAAAAGTGCCACTGTGCCCCATCAAATGCTGCCACTGTGGCCCGCTCACCATCTGCCCAGCACTTACCCTATCTCAGAGGCGGGTCAGTTTCAATTCAATTATTTCTAGCCTACTCCTATTAGTCTGAATGATCCAGAGGTTTGTAAACTTACTTTGTGAAAATCTCTACACATTTACTTGACTTCTGTGACATGTAATCTGTGAGTAGGCACTGCTGTGTCATACATTTCACAGAGCCTGCCTTTTGAACTACAGAGGTGCTGAGAGGAGAAGTTTCAATAGGCTGAGTCAAAGCAAGAATCACTGCTTGCAGGCAACAAGGTGCCATGGGATATGTAGTCCTTAGAAACAGAAAGTAACCAGCAGACTAGAAGTAGCAAAGCATGCAGGGAATCCAGGAAGTTGTGGAAAGAGGCGGCCAGCAGACAGGCAGAACTCGCCACATGAAAGGAAATTTTTCAAGTAAGTTTATATTGGCTTGTCAAAAAAAATATGTTGTTTGTATTATTATTACAATGCTGATATAAAATGAAAGTGTATGCTGTGACTATAGATTTCCTTTATTATTCACTCAAATATTTTGCTTGAAAATTTTTAAATCATCCTCCTGGTTTTAAATGCCTCATGCACAAGGGCTTATGAAAATAGGCAGCATTTTTTTGTCAGTAAAAAGTACAATATGTATTCACAGTTATGCACGTATGACATTGAGCATACTGTAAATGCATTCTTTTGGCCAGAATAGTAGTTTATTCTGGCCATTGGAATACATGTACACACATAAACGTTTAGACACATTTACAAATGTTTTTCTGCTAATAAACTCTCAGAATGCACCTGTGATTTTATTTTTTTCTGCTTGTAATTGCTCCACTTCAAATATGCCTGTTTGCGTGTTTGGTGTGCACAGCCACATAGGCTAACATAGAGATGCTTTTATAGGCATCCAAAAAAAAACAAACAAAAAAAAACACAGAATGCCTGTATAGGCAGATAGGGAGTTTTTAGGCTTCTTGCACACTGTAGCTTGAAAAAGCTCACTACAACTTTTTTTTTACTGAGCTAAAATACACCCCATTAATTGTAATGTGCCTATGCACATAGGCACGTAAACAAGAGCCGTGCATTCTTCAGTAAAAAAAAATAGAAAAATCTGCTTTTTTGGTCAGTAATTTACGCCTCATGCGTGCTAACAATCTCAAATGTGCGCAAATTACCATTTACATAGTGTGCAGAACGAGAACGCGGTTACACGTTTTCGTGCATTTGCACGAACGTGGGTATGTGAAAATGAGTGCAAATACATAAAAAAAAAGTTTGAAAAAGTAAAGACAATGCTCAGGAGTATAATGTGCAAAGAGGCCTAAAAGTGATATTAAAGTCTCATTTTTTTTCTAACAACAACAAACATATTATACTTACCTGCAGAAATGGAGCCGCGGTCCCCCCCTTCTCTTTGGCTAACTAACTTTGATTGACAGCAGCGTGAGCTGTGTCTTAGCCAATCAGGAGGGAGATTCCCGAACGGCCGAGGCACTTGGGCACATCGCTGGATGGAGATGGGGCTCAGGTAAGTATTAGGGGGGGCTGGGGACGCTGCTGCACACAGAAGGTTTTTTTTATTCTTAAAGCATAGAATGCATTAAGATAAAAAACCTTCTGCCTTTACAAACACTTTAAGCTCCATGTGCATGAAGCCTAATACTTTCACATTTGTACTGAGCCTGAACAAGTATGCAAATAGAGAATTAAAAGTCTTTATGCATATACTTGTTCTGGGGCAGTGACTCAATGTACTAAATGAAGAGAGGGTCAGCATAAAAAGCAAGACAGCAAGCATTTCCTGAGGGAGAGTACCATAGTACCATGATCGGTGTCTGCTCTATGTAGGCCATCCCTATAACTGCCAACCTTTTAAAAACAGAAATGGAACAATATTCATATTCAACAAGTTCTGTCACTTTTTCACAACTCTCTTGTTCACAAAAGTTTTTCTCTTGCCTTTTTTGGATAAAATCTAGTGATAGCATGACACAGCGTACATATGGGTTCAGTTATAGATATATAGAACAGATTTGAAGGATCATTCCCTTGCTAATTATATTTGTGAATGTGGGGGAATTATGTGAGTACTTTAGCAATACTACAGTACAAAGATGCAGCAACTAAATAGATGACTAGAGTTGCGGTTGTCTACAATATGTGGTTCTGTCAACTGAAATATTTATTAACTCCATTTTTGTTTTCTGTGGATTTTTTCCAAAATCTTTCTTTGGTTATCCCAGATTGTCAGCAAGGGGCCTTTCTTTCATGAGCAAACTTAACACTGTAGTGACAGCAACAATATATACAACTTGTCACTGCCAGAGAACATTAAACAGGAAGGGAATGTGACATATTGTATAAATCTATGGAGTGTTACATGCACAAAGTTGTTTTGCCTCCACTGATGCATCTCTATGTTATGATGTATGGCGTGTGTTTATAGATGTGTGGGTACGTGCACATCTTCCCATGCAATGCATTCAGTTCTGTTCAGTATAGATGTGGTGACAGATCTAAGATGGAAAAAAGATGGAAAAAATGCCATGGCCAAGCCAGGGTCAGGCAATGTTTTCAGTGTCTTATGTAAATTCACATATGCTTTATCTAAACAGCAGGCATCACTAAATGGTAGACCGCAGTTTGAATCCAGACCAAGTCACTGTCCCATCCAGACTGCTGTGGCCATGTCATTTAGGAGATGGTTCTTCCCCCCAGAATTTGAATGTAGAGAATGTCCTGTGACAGACCACCTGGCACCCCACATAGGTGTCTCTGTGAAGATACAGCAGCCTCCACTCTGGAACTAGGAACCAGGTATTATAGCTGAGAATTGCAACCAAGAACTAGATGACACTAGCTTAGGTGCAAACTGGAACTGACTTAATTGTAAACTCATGCAAAATAAAGTTCCTTGAAGAGTATTCATACCTCCTGAAAGTACATTTTGTCATGTTACAGCCAAAAACGTAAATGGATTGTGACATGAAAGGAAAATGATAAATGGTTTTCAAAAATGTTTTACTCTGATACCCCTATCTAAAATCTAGTGGAACCAATTGCCTTCAGAAGTCACCCAATTAGTAAATAGAGTACACCTGTGTGTATTTAATTTCAGTATAAATACAGCTGTTCTGTGAGGCCCTCATAGGTATGCTAGAGAACCTTAGTGAACAAACAGCATCATGAAGGCCACAGGAACACACCAGACAGGTCAGGGATAAAGTTAAGGAGAAGTTTAAAGCTGGGTTAGGTTATAAAAAAATATTCCAAGCTTTGAACATCTGATGGAGCACTGTTCAATCCATCATTCAAAAATGGAAAGAGTATGGTACAACTGCAAACCTACCAAGACATGGCCGTCCACCTAAACTGATAGGCCAGGCAAGGAGAGCATTAATCAGAGAAGCAGCCAAGAGACCCGTGGTAACTCTGGAGAAGCTGCAGACATACACAGCTCAGGTGGGAGAATCTATACACAGGACAACTATTAGTCATGCATGCCACAAATCTGGACTTTATGGAAGAGTGGCAAGAAGAAAGCCATAAGAAGTCCCGATTGCAGTTTGCGAGAAGCCATGTGGGGGACACATGTGGAAACATATGGAAGAAGGTACTCTGGTCAGATGAGACCAAAATTTACATTTTGGCCTAAAAGCAAAATGCTATGTGTGGCAGAAAACTAACACTGCAGATCCCCCTGAACACACCATCCCCAACGTGAAACATGGTGGTGGCAGCATCATGTTGTGAAGATGCTTTTCTTTAGCAGGGACAGGGAAGCTGGTCAGAGTTGATTGTTAGATGGATGGAGCCAAATACTGGGCAATCTTTAGACCTCATGACCTCAGGCTGCACGTGAGCCTGAGGCCAGTCGGGGGGTGGTCCCTGGTTTGTAGCTCTGTCCTGCAGCAGGTGAATAACAGAAATTCACAGTCGGGAGTGATCGGTGCGACTGTGGGGGCAGTTAAAAGCACTGATCTCCCTGTATGGCTTTCAATGAAGCAGCT
Source organism: Lithobates septentrionalis (assembly GCA_037952835.1). Taxonomy (NCBI): domain Eukaryota; kingdom Metazoa; phylum Chordata; class Amphibia; order Anura; family Ranidae; genus Lithobates; species Lithobates septentrionalis. The sequence continues at coordinate 983,241 of JBBDGP010000201.1, read as the reverse complement.
GAAAGCCGTGGGAGGGAGAGGAGGAGAAGTGGCTGTCAGCTGTTTCATTGAAAGCCATACAGGGAACACAAGTATCTGAAGTTCTTCAATGTATTAAGAAGTTAAAGGTGGGCAAAAGGCCGGGCCCGGATGGCTTTACGGAACTTTATTATAGGAAATTTGCGGACGTCCTAGCTCCTTATCTGACGGCTATGTACAACTCCGCTGAGGATGGCCAGGCCTTTACTTCGAACCTTTTGACCGCTAACATGATCATGATCATTCACCCAGGGCCAACTTTAGGTGCATTTCACTGAATAATATAGATGTGAAAATATTGACCTAGATCTTGGCCATTCATTTAAATTCCTTTCTACCCTGCTTAATCAAAAAAGATCAAGTTGGTTTCATTCCATGACGACAGGCAGGAGACGCGATCAGACGAATTGTACAGCTCCAACATATAGCTCACAGACTCACTTTGGCGAAGATGTTTTTGTCTTATGTCTCTCGACATGAATAAGGCCTTTGACACCTTATCACAGCCTTATCTTACAACCGTTCTCCACCAATATGGTTTCGATGTTTCATTTTTGGGAAGGGTAATGGCAATGTACGATTCAACTCAGGCTAAAATTAAGTGTTACGGGTTTAAATGATCTCTTTTCCCTATCAGGAGGGGGGCCCGTCAAGGCTGCCCACTCTCTCTGCTTTTATTTAGCCTGGCGCTGGAACTCTTGGAGGAGGTTCGTTCTCACACAGATATAACAGGTATTAAGGTCGCCGGTTCCTTTTATAAGATATCATTATTTGCTGATGAGATCTTGAGGACCTTGACATCCCCCAGAATTTCTCTACCTAATTTACTATCACTTCCGGATACTTTTGCGTCCCTCTCTGGACTTCATGTTAACCCCACTAAATCTAAAGCTATGTCAATTAATATTTCTCCCATGGACTTAGCAGCTTAAAAAATGCTTTTCCATTTCAGTGGCTGTCCTCTTTGCCTTATTCGGGGATTCAGCATACTCCAAAATACAATGGATTGTATCAGGCCAACTTTCCTCCTTTGTTCAGAAAGCTATCAGCTATGTTGTCTTCCTGGACTCATCTCCTGGTTTGGTAGAATAGTAGCTGTTTTTATTTTTTCCAAGTACTGCCAGTCCCAATACCATCACATATTATGCGCATACATCAGTGCAAACTTTTGAAGTTTATTTAGGGATTCACTCAACCTAGAATTAGTAAGCAGGTTCAGTATGCCTGTAGGATTAACGGTGTCTTCTCCATCAACAACTTACAAGCGTACTATACAGAAGCGAGTTTAACCCCATTATCTCACCTCCATGAGACGTACCAAATGCCGTTATGGGCCACTACTGATTTAGTGGATTCATCTCCTATATCTATCTCCTCTCTGCCCTGGCTCCCCCTACTCATAGTCCCGCCACTGTAGGACCATGCTTAACTCACTCCCTTCACCTGTGGGATTCAGTCAAATGTTCTGTGGGCTTGATCTCTCCATATCTCCCTTTACTACTCCTTCTTCATTACCCATTATTCCCACTGGAAAAAACAAGAAAGGCACCTCTTAGTAAACTGTATATTTAATGGTATATTTACATTAAAAGCACTCACATTTAAAACTTTGTTAGTTTTAAATGTGAGTGCTTTTAATGTAAATATACCATTAAATATACAGTTTACTAAGAGGCGCCTTTCTTGTTTTTTCCTTTGCATACCTGGAGCGGCTTCACCTCCCTTCTAAAGGCTGCCCTACTGATAGACTGTTCGCATTGCACAGAAAGCACATTGCTCAAAAGGACATTTTTCTGACAACATTGAGATATTCTGTGAACTATGTAACCTGCGCTACTTGTCTTTCTTTTTGTGTGCATTATTCCCACTGGATTGCGACAATCCAAAAATTTTTCCTGGTGTACTGACAATGGATTTGTCGATGTTCAATCCTGGTTTTCCCCCTACTAGGATATTGACATTTGATGCCTTACGTTCTTTTTATGATACTCCCCTGCGAGAACACTATAGTTATCTGCAACTTAGGCACTTCCTTTAGCAGCTTATAAAATCCCGACCTACCCCATACATCTTAATCTCCTTTAAGAGACTTTCTAGAGCCTGAACTCACTCCACCAGGCTTGATATCATTGATCTATTCATCGGTAATCTCCTCTAAAAAACACCATTTTAAGGTCTTATCATTATCAGTGGGAGAGAGAATTGGGGAAACAGCTGGATCCGGAGGACTGGCAGATCATGACTATAACATTTTCTATATGTGCAAAAAATGTTCTCATACTCGAGAATGCTTACAAAATACTTTACAGATGGTATTATATGCCAGCCAGGCCGGCCCATTTTATTCCAACCTATTCCCCTCTCTGCTTCCGGGGATGTTCCCAGGAGGTCACTGTGGCACACATTTGGTGGCCTTGTCCGAAGGTATGCAGATTATGGGTCAGAGTCCACACTCTTCTGTGCAACTTATTTCATATCAATCTTAAAAGGAACCCCTACGAAGCTCTCCTTTGCAAACCGTTTGTGGAATTGCTTCATCTAGGGCATCAACTGGCTCTGAAACTTTTTACTGCAACTAAGTTATCTATAGCAAGGGCATGGAAAACTCCTGTATTTAGTCTTGAGGCGGTTAAAAACCGCATGAATGATATTATAGTAAATGAAAAGTGGGTTGCATACACTCAACCTTCCAGATTCGATACCGCGCTCCTCTCGATTTAATAAATTCCTGACGCATGCCTTGTGGCCTCTTCTCTTCTCCCCCCCTCCCCTTTTTTTTCTCTTACCTTTTTCTCTATCTAGTTTAATTTTCCATGCTTACCTTTTAAATGTATCAGGCCACCAGGCATTGCCCTGGTTGAGTTGGTTATGGTGGTAATACCATTGCATTTTTGTATTGTATTTTCCTCTATATGCAAATTTTATTGAACATAAGGTCTAGCATTGAGCTGCATTCCAATTATACACTCCGGATTATGACGATTGACTTATTGCTGTTACGTTATGCCTTCCTTGGAACTTGTAGGACTTTAGTATCCTTTTTTTTATTTTTTATGTTCTGCTTTGCATGCAATGTAACCATCTACAGTGCCTTGAAAAAGTATTCATACCCCTTGAAATTTTCCACATTTTCTCATGTTACAACCAAAAACGGAAATGTATTTTAGTGAGATTTTATTTGATAGACCAAGACAAAGTGGCACATAATTGTGAAGTGGAAGGAAAATGATAAATGGTTTTCAAACTTTTTTGGAAATAAATAGCTGAAAAGTGTGGCGTGCATTTGTATTCAGCCCCCTTTACTCTGATACCCCCTAACTAAAATCTAGTGAAACCAATTGCATTCAGCAGTCACCTAATTAGTAAATAGAGTCCACCTGTGTGTAATTAATTCTCAGTATACATACAGCTGTTCTGTGAAGTCCACAGAGGTTTGTTAGAGAACCTTAGTGAGCAAACAGCATCATGAAGACCAAGGAATACACCAGACAGGTCAGGGATAAAGTTGTGGAGAAGTTTAAAGCAGGGTTAGGTTATAAAAAAAAAATATCCTAAGCTTTAAACATCTCACAGACCACAGTTCAATACATCATTCGAAAATGGAAAGAGTGTGGCACAAATGCAAACCTACCAAGACATGGCCGACGACCTAAACTCACAGGCCGGGCAAGGAGAGCATTAATCAGAGAAGCAGACAAGAGGCCCATGGTAACTCTGGAGAAGCTGCAGAGATCCACAACTCAGGTGGGAGAATCTGTCCAAAGGACAACTATTATTTGTGTACTCCACAAATCTGGCCTTTATGAAAGCGTGGCAAGAAGAAAGCCATTGTTGAAAGAAAGCCATAAGAAGTCCTGTTTGCAATTTGTGAGAAGCCATGTGGGGGTCACAGCAAACATGTGGAAGAAGGTGCTCTGGTCAGATGAGACTAAAATTGAACTCCTTGGCCTAAAAGCAAAACACTATGTGTGGTGGAAAACTAACACTGCACATCACCCTGAACACACCATCCCTCACCTTGAAACATGGTGGTGGTAGCATCATATTGTGGGGATGCTTTTCTTCAGCAGGGACAGGGAAGCTGGTAAGAGTTGATGGGAAGATGATTGGAGCCAAATACAGGGTAATCTTAGAAGAAAACCTGTTAGAGTCTGCAAAAAATTGGAGACTGGAGCAGAGGTTCACCTTTCAGCAGGACAACGACCCTAAACATACAGCCAGAGCTACAATGGAATGGTTTAGATCAAAGCATATTAATGTGTTAGAATGGCCCAGTTAATGTCCAGACCTAATTCCAAATGAGAATGTGTGACAAGACTTGAAAATTTGCTGTTCACAGATGCTCTCCATCCAATCTGACAGAGCTTGAGCTATTTTGCAAAGAAGAATGGGCAAAAATGTCACTCTCTAGATGTGCAAAGCTGGTAGAGACATCCCCAAGAGAGACATGCAGCTGTAATTGCATAGAAAGGTAGTTCTACAAAGCATTGACTCAGGGGGGGCTGAATACAAATGCATGCCACACTTTTCAGATATTTATTTGTAAGACAAATTTAAAACAATTTATAATTTTCCTTCCACGTCACAATTATGTGCCACTTTGTGTTGGGCTATCACATAAAATCTCAATAAAACACATTCACGTTTTTGGTTGTAACATGACAAAATATTGAAAATTTGAAGGGGTATGAATACTTTTTCAAGGCACTGTAACTGTTGAGCTTATCTGTTGGATTGAATATTCATAAAAATCCTTTGTAAAAGAAACATAAAGGGAGATGAGTGCTCATAATTGCCCCCACCGCCGCAGCGATCACACCCGACTGTCCATTGGATTTCCCTTCATTTCTGGGCCCCCTGTGTACACTTCAGGGCTCGATCTAGGGGGCTGTTGGGGTGGGCTGAACCCCTCCCCAGATCTCTGATGCCTCATCTGTGTGAAATGTCCATCTTCTCTTGTACTCTCACACAGTTTCCAATGCCCTTAAGCCCAGCCCCTCCCCCCATCTTTTGCACCAGAAGAGAGGCTAGATCTGCTCTGCATTCCCCTGTGCCCACCCACAATCCAGTTTGTGCAACTTCTGTAAAGGGGATGTCTGTGTGGGTGGGAAATTGTATACAGAGCAGCCAACAACTCTGCAATGCTTCTGACTGAGCCAGTGAGCCAGGAACTATCAATATGAGTCATTCCTTCCTCCATCTATTCCCTCCTTCCTTCCTCCCTTCCCTCCTCCCTCCCTACCCCATTCCTCCTGTCCTTCCTTTCTTCCTTCCTTCCTTCCTTCCTTCCTTCCTTCCTTCCTTCCTTCCTTCCTTCCTTCCCCCCCCTCTTTCCTCCCTTCCTTCCCCCCTTCCTTCCTCCCTCCCATCCCCCCTTCATTCTTTCCATCCTTCCCCCCTTCCCTCCCTCCCTTCCTCCCTCCCTTCCTTCTTCCCTTCCTTTGTTTCTTTTTTGCATCCATTCCCTCCTTCCTTCTTCCCTCCCCTTCCTTCTTTCCTATCTCCCTCACTCCCTCCCTTTACTTCCGTCCTTCCTTCCTCCCTCCCTTCCTTCCTCTGTCTATAACCTTCTTCCTCTCTTACTTTTTCTCCTTCCTTCTTTTCTCCCTCCCTCTCTCCCTCCCATCCTTTCTTCCTTCTTTTCTCTCTCCCTTTCCTTCCTTTTTTCCTTCCATGCTTCTTCCCTCCCTTTATTCCTCAGTTCCTTTCTTCCTACCTCCCTCCCTTCATTCCTTCCTTCATTTCTCTCTCCCTTTCTTCCTTCCTCCCTCTCCTTCCTTCTTTCAAATCTCTCTCCCTGCCCTCCTCCTCTTCCTCTATTTTGTCCTGATAAGGAGACGTGATATAAGGGGTACAGGTTCTCTTTATTCATCCCAATCTAATGACAGCCCAATATATACTAGTGTTCCCTGTTTACTCCCTACTGACATTTTCCACTGCCCCCACAAAATCATTGTAAAAAAAATGATAAAAAAATAATTTGTAAAAATAAAATAAAAAAATACAATTGTGAAAAAAATTCTGACATCCACTCCATTTCTCTACTGACACCGTCCACTGCCCTACTGACACAATCCACTGGCCCCCCAAAAGCATTTTTAAAAAATGATAAAGATAATAAAAACATAAATTGTAAAAAATACAAATTAAGAACTACTGACACTGTCCACTGCCCTATTGACACCATCCTGCACATACTACCCACTGCCATATGCTCCGCACTTCTCTCTTGCATATACTACCCACCGCCATACACTCCGCACTTTTCTCCCGCACATACTACCCACTGCCATACACTCTGCACTCCTCTCCTGCATACTAATGAGACACTAGGTGGTCCTAGCAACCAATCATTAGCATTGTTAATATGAAAAATTAACTCCAGCAGTTCCCGCCCTCTGTTCAGCACTGGTCTGTCTTCCCCTCTGCGTGAGTAAGATAGGAAGGGGCAGAGCTGTGAAACATGCAGGGATCCAGAGCTGTGGGGGTGGCTGTGTAACATGGGGGGTCCAAAGCTGGGGGGTGGCTGTGTAACATGCAGGGGGTTCAAAGCTGGGGGGGTGGCTGTGTAACATGTAGGGGGTCCAAAGCTGGGGGAAGGGGATGGCTGTGTAACATGTAGGGGGTCCAAAGCTGGAGGGGGCTGTGTAAAATGCAGGGGGTCCAAAGCTGGGGGGTGGCTTTGTAACAAGCAGGGGTCCAAAGCTGGTTGTGTAATGTGCAGGGGTCCAGAGCTTTGGGTGGGGGGTGGGCTGTGTAATGTAAAGGGGTCCAGAGATGCAGGGGGTTGTGTGATGTGCAGGGGTCCAGAGGTACAGGGTGCTGTGTGATATAAAGGGGTCCAGAGGTGCAGGATGCTGTGTGATGTAAAGGTGTCCAGAGATTCAGGGGGTTGTGTAATGTAAAGGGGTCCAGATGTGCAGGGGGTTGTGTAATGTAAAGGGGTCCAGAGGTGCAGGGGTTGTGTATTGTAAAGGGGTCCAGAGGTGCAGGGGGTCGTGTAATGTAAAGGGGTCCAGAGGTGCAGGGTGCTGTGTAATGTTAAGGGGTCCAGAGGTGCAGGGTGCGGTGTAATGTAAAGGGGTCCAGAGATGCAGGGGTTTGTGTAATGTAAAGGGGTCCAGAGGTGCAGGGTGCTGTATGATGTAAAACGGTCCAGAGGTGCAGTGTGATGTGTGAGGTAAAGGGGTCCAGAGGTGCAAGGTGCTGTGTGATGTAAAGGGGTCCAGAGGTGTAGGGTGCTGTGTGATGTAAAGGGGTCCAAAGGTGCCAGATATAGGATCTACCCCAGGTTCCAAATGCTCTGGGTACGCCCCTGCTTTACTGTTTACTGTGTTTTATTGTTTTATTTCAGGTACGCCATTCAGCTGCAGCACTGATTTATTTATCTTGACAGCAACAGCGTTTGCTCTCACGATACGTAAATCAGCGACTCCAGCACTTTAGGAGTTGATTTCACCACCACAGTTAAAAAAAAGAGCATATATGCCGAAGCATGGGGGCAGAGGTGGAGGGGTGATTTGCCCCTAACATTAGGGGCGGTTCCCCCCATGCTTCTGCATATGTTTTTTTACTCTTTTTTGGCACAGATTGTTGTTGTTTTCTTGAGTTAATGTTTTATTGTTACCATTGTTTGCTTTTCAGGTACACCATTCAGCTGCAGCACTGATTTATTTATCTTGACAGCATTTTCTCTCATGAAACGTAAATCAGCGACCCCAGTGCTGTAGGAGGTGATTTCACCACCACAGGTAAAAAAAAAAAAAAAAAGTGCATGTATGCCCATCATTAGAAGTGGGTAGATGCAGGGCAATATTCTAATGGTGACCATACCCACCGAACATTACAATATATGTCCAACAAGGACCTATGTATTGGAATTTGAGTGTTTATACCAGAATGATGCCTGCAGGTTTAGGTATAATCTTGGTATCGTTCGTTTCAGCCAGCAGTCAGCTTTCATGTAAAAGCAATCCTAGCGGCTATACTGCATTTACAAGCAGTGGGAGGGAACGCCCTTCCCCCGCAGTCTTCCATGGTTTTCTCAGGCTCTCCTGTCCCACCGGGGAACCTGAGAATACAGCGGGTGGTTCCGCCAGCTGACCATAGAGCTGATCGAAGACCAGAATGGCTCCAATCATCCCTATCGCCTAAGAAAAGGGAAGCTACGAGCATTTCATGACTTAGTTTTCGCCAGATATAAACAGCGCCATTGGGAAATTGGGAAAGCATCTTATCGCACCGATCTTGGTGTGGTCAGATGCTTTGAGGGTAGAGGAGAGATCTAGAGTCTATTATTACCCCTTTTTTTTTTAAAGAGTACCTGTCACTACCTATTGCTAATATAGGGGATATTTACATTCCCTGTGATAAAAAAATAAAATAAAAAAGCAAAATAAATAATAAATAAATAAATAAATAAATGCACCCCTCCCCCTATGCTCATGCGCAAAGGCGAACGCAAGCGTTGGTCTCGTGTCATTTGTAAAAAGCAATTGTACCATGCATGTGAGGTATCACCGCGGACGTCAGATCGAGGGCAGTAATTTTAGCAGTAGACATCCTCTGTAAATCTAAAGTGGTAATCTGTAAAGGCTTTTAAATGCTTTTAAGACTGTATGTAGTTTGTCGCCACTGCACGGTTGTGCACAATTTTAAAACATGTCGTGTTTGGTATCTATGTACTTGGCATAAGATCATCTTTTATATTTTACCAAACATTTGGGCAATATAGTGTATTTTAGTGCATTACAATTCAAAAATTGTTTTTTTTCCCCAAAAAACTACATTTGAAAAACTGCTGCGCAAATAATTTGTGAAAAACAAAATTGCAACATCCACCATTTTAATCTGTAGGGCCTTTGCTTTAAAAAAAAATTATAATGTTTGGGGGTTCAAAGTAATTTTCTAGCAAAAAAATAAATATATTTCATTTAAACAAAAAGTGTCAGAAAGGGCTTTGTCTTCAAGTGGTTAGAAGAGTGGGTGATGTGTGGCATAAGCTTCTAATCTTGTGCATAAAATACCAGAACAGTTCAAAAAATGGCCCCATTTTGGAAAGTAGACACCCCAAGCTATTTGCTGAGAGGCATGTTGAGTCCATGGAATATTTTATATTTTGCCATATATTTTAGTTGTCACTAAATGATATATTGCTCACACATGACATGGGTACATGGGTATATGAGGAATTACACACTTTTTGGGACTTTTTGGGAGCCTATCAACGTACAGGACCCCAAAAACCAATCACCGCCTTCAGGATTTCTAAGGGCGTAAAATGGTGATTTATTTTCTCACTACCTATCCCAGTTTCAGAGGCCCGGAAATGTCAAGATAGCACAAACCCCCCCTCCCCCCCCAATGACCCCATTTTGGAAAGTAGACACCCCAAGGTATTTGCTAAGAGGCATGGTGAGGGTCGGTTCACACTGGGGCAACACGACTTCAGCGCGACTTTGCACGGCGACTTCAACGCGGCTTCGACGCGACTTCGATGCGACTTTAGCAAATTACAAGGCGACTTGAAGTCGCCTCCATGACAGGCGACTTCGCCTGTGGCCAATCAGCTCTCTGGGAGGGAGGGAGGGGTTTTCCCTGCAAAGTCGCTTGACTTTACAGAGAGATCCGACTTGGAGGCGACTTCCATAGATTTCTATGGTACAGGTCGCCTACCAAGTCGGATCAAAGTAGTACAGGGAGTACGCTCTGAAGTCGGAGCGACTTCAGTAGCGTCTATTAAGACGCTAGCGTTCACTCCCATTCAAACTATTTCTGGGGCGACTTGGGGCGACTTGAGGGCGTACAAGTCGGATCCCAAGTCGCCCCAGTGTGAACCGAGCCTGAGTATTTTGCAGCTTCCATTTGTTTTTGAAAATAAATAAAGAAAAATAATTATTATTATTATTTTTTTTTTTTAATTTTCAAAACTTTGTGACAAAAAGCGAGATCTGCAAAATACTCCACATGCCTCTCAGCAAATAGCTTGGGGTGTCTACTTTCCAAAATAGGGTAATTTGGGGGATTTTTGTGCTATCTTGACATTTTAGGGCCTCTGAAACTGTGATAGGTAGTGAGGCGTGAAATCACCATTTTACGCCCTTAGAAAAACTGAAGGCGGTGCTTGGTTTTCGGGGTCCTGTACCCGGCTAGACTGCCAAAAAGTCCCACACATGTGGTATCCCGATACTCAGGAGAATGTATTTTGGGTTGTAATTTCACATATGCCCATGGCATGTTTGAGCAATATATAATTTAGTGACAACTTTGTGAAAAAAACAAAAATTGTCATTTTTCAATCACTTGTGACAAAAAAATAAAATATTCAATGGGCACAACATGCCTCTCAGCAAATTCCTTGGGGTGTCTACTCTCCAAAATGGGGTCATTTGGGTGGGGGTGGGGGGGTTGTACTGCCCTGCCATAATAGCACCTCAAGAATTTAGTCAGTCATAAACTAAAAGCTGCGTAAATTTCAGAAAATGTACCCTAGTTTGTAGACGATATAACTTTTGCACAAACCAATACATATACGCTTATTGAATTTTTTTACCGGAGACATGTGGCTAAATGCATTTTGGCCTAAATGTATGACTAAAATTGAGTTTATTATATTTTTTTATAACAAAAAGTAGAAAATATAAATTTTTTTTAAATTTTCAGTCTTTTTTCGTTATTATAGCAAAAAATATAAACTACAAAGGTCATCAAATACCACCAAAAGAACACTCTATTTGTGGGAAAAAAGGATGCAAATTTTGTTTGGGTACAGTATTGTATGACCGCGCAATTACCAGTTAAAGTGACGCAGTGCCAAATTGTAAAAAGTGCTCTGGTCAGGAAGGGGGTAAAATCTTCCGGGGCTGAAGTGGTTAAAACACATGCACCAGAAAGTTTCACCTGCAGTTAAGGTTGGTTAAAGTGGATGTAAACCCTCTCCTATACCCAGTGAAGTGAATAGCCTCAGATGATACACAGGGATGAAACAAACATGTATATCTGCTGCCTTCAGCTTTCTAGACTCTTTAGAAAGTGTACATTGTGTTAGAAATATTTCTTCCTGTTTCAGCAGTGGGAGGGGAGTCTGGGCATACACTATGTGTGAGCTGATTGGAGGAAAGGCACACACCCCCTTCACATAGGCAGAGGAAAGAAGAAACTTGCAGAGCTGTGCTGTGAATAGACAAGCTCTCTGCTTATCTGTCTCTAAGTTACCTCCCCGACACAAATTTCCAGCTGCTTTTATCTCCTGTGTTGGTCAACTTGTCAGAAGTTATCATGCTGATAACAGAGGAACAAAGCAACAGAAAGACATGGGATTAATGGCTTTGGAGAGAGACAAGTAAACACTACAGATATATGCACCCAGGTCAGATTTCATGAATGGGATTTACATCCACTTTAAATGAAAGATTCACTGCTTTAAGTTTAGTGATCAATGTATGCATTATGATAGATATCATGGGTTTGTCGTTCATGTTAGCCCATTATTGATCTTGGTAAGTCTCTGATGCTGACTACCTGCCCAGACGTATTGTAATTTGAATTGATGTCTGTTTTCTTTCTAGTTTTTGTCACCATTCTTGTTTTTGGGTATGTGTTGAACATTTCGGTTGACATATTGTAGTCCAGTTTATAATACCAGGAGGCATCCTAGTACATGTGAACATCATTTGTTCAATGGGAAAGGTAACTCCTGTGAGCTGAGGATGACTAGGGTGGCTATAAAATATGTACAGAGCAACTTAGTATTCAAAGCCACAAAGGAATATATTAAGACATACGTGTGTTGACAGAAATGAGTGGGATTTAAATTAAAATCTCATTTCCTGAGCTTCTGTGCTTTCTGGAACATGGACGGATATTTAACTAGTGCACCTAAAAGTATATATAAATCCAATCACTTAAATCTCATATATCCCTTCACATGTTAATGTGATTTTGAAATAATGATCAATATTTCAAATGTATTGGTTTCTGGTGATCCTGCTATGAAGATCCTTGCTCAAAGCTCTGTCCCTGTCTCCTAGTTGTTCTACTGAATTGTCACCCTGTCACAGAGGCTTCTGATGGAGACTACAAGTGTCCGTTTCAGCACACATCTACTTTAAGGCCTTTAAAATTTAAAAGCAAATAAAAAAATAAAGAAAATCAATTTAGCCCAACAAAGACTTTCCTTAGTCTTAGTTGTCTTGTCTCTGATTGCTTGCACCATTTTGACGACTGGCTTTTTACTTTTTAATTTGATCCACGGCATTTCCCTATGGTGGTCATACACACTTTTATTTTATTATCCAACTGATGTGGAATTCAATCAAAATGATCACATCTTCAAACAGTCTTCAACCAATCGAATAGCCAAAACTTTCCTTCTGATTCATTTAGGCTCAGTTACAATTGAATTAGCTAAATCTAAGTTGACTGGCCAAGACAGAAAATTACTGTCCTTTTTGCATAAAACTACAGCACTGAGATACTTTGTTTATGAATACGACCATATTTCGATCAATCAAATTATGACATTACATGATGTAAACAGGGATTCAATAAATAACCTGAGTTATTTAACAGAGAATTTTAATTATAAAGAAAGCACAAACAGTACAATCAGTAGAAGAAAGTATTGCACAGCAAAATATCAAACAGGTAAATATACAAATACATATAGATGTTGACCTCGAAAAAACACGTAAACAGCAATAGCCCACAATATATGAGATTAATAGGAAAAAACGGGTCCATAGATACACAGGTCCAAATTAGAATCCCCAAAACTGGCACACTTATGCCATGTACACATGGGCGGACTTTTCGGCATCAAAGGTCCGGCGGTCTTTCCGACTGACTTTCGACAGACTTTTGACGGACTTCCGACTGACTTTCGACAGACTTTTGACGGACTTCTGACGGACTTCCGAACGAACGGACTTGCCTACACACGATCACACCAAAGTCCGACGGATTCGTACGTGATGGCATACGACCGGACTAAAATAAGGAAGTTGTTAGCCAGTAGCTGCCCTAGCGTCGGTTTTCGTCCGTCGGACTAGCATACAGACGAGTGGATTTTTCGACCGGGCTCGAGTCCGTCGGAAAGGTTTGAAACATGTTCCAAATATAAAGGCTGTCTGATTTTCAACCGAAAAAGTCCGCTGCAGGTCCGATGAAGCGCACACACGGTCGGATTGTCCGACGGATTCGTTGCGTCAGACCAGTTTGGCCGAAAAGTTTGCCCGTGTGTACACGGCATTAGGTTCATACTAAATAATTGACAAAGAGTAGATCTAGATAGAGGGAGGGGGGGTCAGAAGCAGAAGGGAGGAACTGGAGCGTAGGAAGGGGACAAAGGTGGAGGGGGGAGCAGGGGAAAAAGAGCATTACCCTGGGTAAACACAAATACAGTGATGAACAACCACTAGAAAACTCAACCTTCTGCATCAATCCAGTTGGACCATATTTTATCATACTTCTTGGGACAGTTTCTGCTCTTATATGTTATTTTATATAATGGCAATACTTAATTAACTGCCTTGCGCCAGGAAGAACAAATAGGAGGATCGATCGGCTGACTTCCATCGCAACAGGATTTCTCATGATTGTATCTTAACTATTAGTCAAAATTCACTTCCCTGTGTGTGGCATAATAAATGAATGGGCTGTCAACTATAAATCGATTATTCCTATTGGAAAAGATCAATTGCAGTAGAAATCAATCATTTATCGAAGTGTGTATGACTATCCATTTTTTGCCTGCAGGTAGCAAATTGAAAAATGTCAGGATTCAGAATTTATCATATATGTAAACAAAGCATAAATCAAGCAGATTGAGCTTTCCTACTGTTGGTTTATGCTTTGAATCACATTCTTGGTACCCAGAAGTTGCCTCATCAGAACCAGTAAACTCGTTGAATGATTATGTTCGCTTCAAGACCATGAAGATGGTATGTATCTATCTGGGATGTATAATATAATTTTGGCCTAGGCCAGAAACCAGGAATCAACTGAAAAAAAATAAAAAATAAGGTTAAAACAAGTAAATAAAGCGGTTGATTTACTAAAGGCAAATAGACTGTGAACTTTGCAAGCACAATTGCACTCATTTTTACCAGAGCTTAGTGAATGTGGTGAAGCTTCACTGTATAAAGAATACCCAATCAAGTGCAAGGATAATTAAAAACAAAACTAAGAAAACCACAGTATTTTTGCTTGCACATGATTGGATGATCAGCAGAGCTTCGCCACATTCATTAAGCTCTGGGGAAAATGAGTGGAACTGCACTTGCAAAACACACAGTCTATTTGCCTTTAGTAAATCAACCTTATTATATACTGTATAATAAAGATGCAAAATACTCTTGCGCACAGGTGTATTGGCTAAATGATCCCAAAGGTTCAAGAAGGACTATGGGTTTCGGCCTTGCTGCTCTTCAGGATGGGATTATCCTAGTAGTAATGAAAAGAAAGAAAAAAAGAGCGCACCAGCCTAGTGCATTATCCTTGACAGATTTATTAATTAAAAGCAAGATAAAATCTACTCACAAAGGTCGGAGAAAAAATCACATTGTATAAGGCACAGAGGCGATTGGTCCAGTGGTAGCCATTTTTCCAGGTCCTAGGAAGAAGGCGTACGGACTACTGCTGGCTAACGCGTTTCGAAGGTTACCCTTCTTCATCAGAGCCTTCGGCTCTTCGGCCTTGAAGGCTCTGATGAAGAAGGGTAACCTTCCAAATGCGTTAGCCAGCAGTAGTCCGTACGCCTTCTTCCTAGGACCTGGAAAAACTGCTACCACTGGACCAATCGCCTCTGTGCCTTATACAATGCGATTTTTTCTCCGACCTTTGTGAGTAGATTTTATCTTGCTTTTAATTAATAAATCTGTCAAGGATAATGCACTAGGCTGGTGTGCTCTTTTTTTCTTTCTTATTATATACTGTACCTTTCCTATCTATTTACAAATACTAGCAGCATAAGGATTAAACATAGTTCATGTTGGTTGAGAGAGTTTAGTTCTGCTTTAATATAATGATATTGCAAATTTGTTATAAACTGTCTCTCTTCAGGTAAGATAAGATTAGATTTCTGGCAGACTCTTTGATCTTTGTTCATAGCAACACTATTACCATTTGCTATTCCTAAACATTCGGCATATCTGTGCAAGCACAACTGACACCGATTCACTTGGTGTCCGGACCTTTTGTCTTATTTGCTATATGTTGTCCCTGTCCCACATGATAGTGTTTGTTTTTGGTTAGTCCAGTATGACTTGTCATTACATGATTTGGGCAAGTCTAGTATTTGTCACCTCTATCTACCTCCATGTTTTATATCTAATCAATAAATTATTGCATTTACATTATCTAGTAAGTGTTTACTGTCATTCGATAGGCCCCAATTCTTTTCTGTATCCCTCTGTTTGGGATGTTTTGTGTTTAATGATCAGCCATTGGCGTGGGGAAAAAAAGCGGAGGCGGCCTGAGCCTGACGTCGTGCTGTATTCGTACAGGTACTCGCTGAATTTCCGCCAACCGAGCACTGTCTGTGTCTGACCGCCTGAAATGGCTACCATCTCTTCTGGCCAGCTTTAGCCCATCTTGCAACCCTGGGTACGCATTTAGGAAACGCACCACCAAATTGAGGACATGTGCCAGGCATGGCACATGTGTCAACTTTACCTGTCTAAGGACGGACAGGAGGTTTGAGCCATTATCGCACACCACCATTCCTGGCTCCAGCTGGCGTGGTGTGAACCACCTCTGGGCCTGTCCCTGCAGAGCTGCAAGCATCTCTGCTCCGGTTTGGTTCCTGTCCCCTAAACACACCAGCTGAAGCACTGTATGGCAGCTTTTAGCCTGACTCATGGAACAGCCCTTTGAACACTTAGGAAGTAACTTTTGACAATTTGACAATTTTGACAATTTTACAGAGGAGGGCATGGATATGGCGGAGGAGGAAGAGGAGGAGGGAGTAGAGCTCACAGGTCTGGCATCATCACCATCAGCTGTATGGAGACGTAGGAGCACAACAAGCTGCAGCACTGAGCCCTGTCCTGCATCCTTTCGAGTTGCAAGCAGCGTTAACCAGTGTGCTGTGAACGAAATATATTGTCCCTGCCCATGCTTGCTGGACCACGTGTCAGCAGTAAGGTGGATTTTACGGCTGACTGCCTTGCCCAATGATGCCAGAACATTCCCTTCCATGTGATGGTAGAGAGATGAAACGGCCTTAAGTGAAAAGTAGTAGTCACTGGGAACCTACCATTGTGGTATAGCACATGTGCAAATTCACGGAAGGAGGCAGAATCCACCAGGCTGAAAGGCAGACGTTGGAGAGCCAACAGCTTTGACAAGCTTGCATTTAGACGCTGGGCATGTGGGTGGCAGGGACTGTATTTTTTTTTCCGCTGCAGCAGATGGGGCAGAGAAATTTGCCAGCTACAGTCTACAACTGGTGGTGTGCTGCTGGCAGATGTGCTGCTAGGACCTGGGACACCCTGTGCTATACCATCATCCCTGTCAGTGGAGGCTGCTGAGAAGTAATGACTCAGTATAGCAGGGGGAAGACTGAAGTGGGTAAGGAGGAGGAGGAGGAGGGACAGATTTGTGCCCCTTTTGTGTTGCTTTTAGGTGCTCTTGCCAATGGGCTGAGTGGTTGGATGTTAAATGCCTTGTTAAGCATGTGGTACCCAAATTGCTGGTGATTTTGCCACGTTTGATGTGCCTGAGACACAGTTTGCAGATAGCAACAGTGCGATCTGCTGCAGATGTGCTGAAAAAGGCCCAGACAACTGAGCTTTGGGGAGTGGGCCGGGAGATAACAGCTGCAGAATGTGATGGAATAGGGTGGCTGCTCTCTACTCTTTCTTGATGTTGGCCTCCTTGGGGCTGTGCTGCCTCAACTTCAGTTTCCTCCTCTGCTCTATCTTGCACCCAAGTCGCATCAGTGACCTCATCATC
This sequence comes from Lithobates septentrionalis, assembly GCA_037952835.1. NCBI lineage: Eukaryota > Metazoa > Chordata > Amphibia > Anura > Ranidae > Lithobates > Lithobates septentrionalis. The sequence continues at coordinate 966,270 of JBBDGP010000201.1, read as the reverse complement.
ATCATCATCTCCATCTCCTCCATCATCATCATTACCACTGGAGACTACTTGGTAATACGCTGCGGCTGGGGGAGCATGAATGCCAATTTGTCTACCAGTGTTTTCCCCTCTCTCTAGGCTCATGTTCCTGTCATCCTCAACCTCAGAACCAACATCTGAATCCAGTAATGGCTGGGCGTCATCAAGGGGCAAGTGGCTGACGCTGTGGTCAAATAATTCAGCTGACTCCCCCATGGCTAATGCTGGGGCTATGGCAGGAATAGATGTGGACAAGGAGGCAGGTTTATCCACTCTGGCAACTGCAGGGGACTGCAAACTTGTCTCTGCTTGCATAACAGAGGATGAGGAGGATGAGGAAGGTTTAGTAAGCCAGTCCACCACCTCCTCTGCATGCTGTGGCTGGATAGCATGGACAAACTCACTAAACTGAAGAGATGATGCCCTGCCGGAGGACTGACCACCACGACCACCTTTGCCTGTGGACACATTTGTTGCTGGTCCCCTTACAGTGCCAAGGGAACGTCTGCCTCTCCTTGTTGTTCTCCCAGACATTATTGGGAGGGAGGGGGCAGTGCTTATAAGCAAAAGTAAAGAAGAAGTGGAAATCTGTATGTAGATGCACTTTAATCAATGCAAAGTGGTGTTTGGTGCACTTTAATTTGAGTACTCACACTACACAGACACACAGACACACTACACAGTTAAACTGACAGTAACGCACACAGAACTATATGGCGTTAAACTGGCAGTAACGCACAAAACTATATGGTGTTAAACTGTCAGTAATGCACACAAACCTATATGCCGTTAAACTGGCAGTAACGCACACAGAACTATATGGCGTTAAACTGGCAGTAACGCACAAAAAACTATATGGCGTTAAACTGGCAGTAACACACACAGAACTATATGGCGTTAAACTTGCAGTAACACACAAAACTATATGGCGTTAAACTGGCAGTAACGCACAAAAAACGATATGGCATTAAACTGGCAGTAACGCACACAGAACTATATGAGGTAAAAACTGGCAATAACGCACACAAAACTTTATGGCGTTAAACTGGCAGTAACGCACACAGAAGTAAATGGCGCTAAACTGGCAGTAACGCACACAGAAGTAAAAGGCGTTAAACTTGCAGTAACGCACAAAACTACATGGCATTAAACTGGCAGTAATGCACAAAACTATATGGCGTTAAACTGGCAGTAACGCACACAAAACTATATGGTGTTAAACTGGCAGTAACACACAAAAAACTATATGGCGTTAAACTGGCAGTAACGCACACAGAAGTAAAAGGCGTTAAACTTGCAGTAACGCATAAAACTATATGATATTAAACTGGCAGTAACACACACAAAACTATATGGCGTTAAACTGGCAGTAACGCACAAAAAAGTATATGGCGTTAAACTGGCAGTAACGCACACAGAAGTAAATGGCGTTAAACTTGCAGTAATGCACAAAACTATATGGCATTAAACTGGCGGTAACGCACAAAAAACTATATGGCGTTAAGCTGGCAGTAACGCACACAGAACTATATGGTGTTAAACTGGCAGTAACGCACACAGAACTATATGGCGTTAAACTTACAGTAACACACAAAACTATATGGCATTAAGCTGGCAGTAACGCACACAAAACTATATGGTGTTAAACTGGCAGTAACGCACACAGAACTATATGGCGTTAAACTGGCAGTAATGCACAAAACGATATGACATTAAACTGGCAGTAACGCACACAAAACTATATGGCGTTAAACTGGCAGTAACACACACAGAACTATATGGCGTTAAACTGGCAGTAACACACAAAAAACTATGTGGCGTTAAACTGGCAGTAACACACACAGAATTATATGGCATTAAACTTGCAGTAACACACAAAACTATGTGGCGTTAAACTGGCAGTAACGCACAAAAAACGATATGGGGTTAAACTGGCAGTAACGCACACAGAACTATTTGAGGTAAAAACTGGCAGTAGCGTACACAAAACTTTATGGCGTTAAACTGGCAGTAACACACACAGAACTTTATAGCCTTAAACTGGCAGTAACGCACACAGAAGTAAAAGGCGTTAAACTTGCAGTAACGCACAAAACTATATGGCGTTAAAGTGGCAGTAACGCACAAAACTATATGGCGTTAAACTGGCAGTAACGCACAAAAAAGTATATGGCGTTAAACTGGCAGTAACGCACACAGAAGTAAATGGCGTTAAACTTGCAGTAATGCACAAAACTATATGGCATTAAACTGGCGGTAACGCACAAAAAACTATATGGCGTTAAGCTGGCAGTAACGCACACAGAACTATATGGTGTTAAACTGGCAGTAACGCACACAGAACTATATGGCGTTAAACTTACAGTAACACACAAAACTATATGGCATTAAGCTGGCAGTAACGCACACAAAACTATATGGTGTTAAACTAGCAGTAACGCACACAGAACTATATGGCGTTAAACTGTCAGTAATGCACAAAACGATATGACATTAAACTGGCAGTAACGCACACAAAACTATATGGCGTTAAACTGGCAGTAACACACACAGAACTATATGGCGTTAAACTGGCAGTAACACACAAAAAACTATATGGCGTTAAACTGGCAGTAACACACACAGAACTATATGGCATTAAACTTGCAGTAACACACAAAACTATGTGGCGTTAAACTGGCAGTAACGCACAAAAAACGATATGGGGTTAAACTGGCAGTAACGCACACAGAACTATTTGAGGTAAAAACTGGCAGTAGCGTACACAAAACTTTATGGCGTTAAACTGGCAGTAACACACACAGAACTTTATAGCCTTAAACTGGCAGTAACGCACACAGAAGTAAAAGGCGTTAAACTTGCAGTAACGCACAAAACTATATGGCGTTAAAGTGGCAGTAACGCACAAAACTATATGGCGTTAAAGTGGCAGTAACGCACAAAACTATATGGCGTTAAACTGGCAGTAACGCACACAGAACTATATGGCGTTAAACTGGCAGTAACGCACAAAAACTATATGGCGTTAAACTAGCAGTAACAAACACAGAAGTAAATGGTGTTAAACTTGCAGTAACACACAAAATTATATGGCATTAAACTGGCGGTAATGCTCAAAAAACTATATGGCGTTAAACTGGCAGTAATGCACACAGAACTATATGGCGTTAAACTGGCAGTAACGCACACAGAACTATATGACGTTAAACTGGCAGTAATACACAAAAAACTATATGGCGTTAAACTGGCAGTAACGCACACAGAACTATATGGCGTTAAACTGGCAGTAACACACACAGAAGTAAATGACATTAAACTTCTAGTAACGCACACAGAAGTAAATGGCGTTAAAATGGCAGTAACACAATCAAATAGACAGTGAATGAAGCATACAAGCCTGAGCCTCCGCCTCCTTTCACTAGCACACACAGGTGATCGAGGTCAGCACTCGCTCCGCTTGCTTCCCTGCTAAAGCGGAATATGCTGGCTGCTGCTAGGCTAGATTGCAATCTGATTGGCCCGCGATTTGGACCGAGGGTGTGGTCAGTTCGCCAGCAGTAAAAGCGGACCCAGCCAGGCGCATGCAGATATGAGAGAGCAGAATGGAGGGTAAGTCACAGAGGGTTAGCGTGTGCTCCTGCCTGTGCCCCCCCCCACCCCGTGCCATAGATTTGGACTCGCTCACTTATTCCTTGGATGAGATACAGTCATCTGAGGCTGAAAAGGTAGCATGATGGAGTTGCATTGATGAGGATGATGAATCTGGGTGGGGATAAGAGTTACATTGTGGAGAGCCTCTTCACTATGTAACTCTCATCCCCACCCAGAATCATCATCCTCATCCATTTTCACAATGCAGCTCCATCATACTCATCCCCACTCAGCATCATCCATCTCTCTAGTATGCCCATCCATGCCCAGCATCATTTATCTCTCTAGTATGCCCATCCACTCCCAGCATCATCCATCCCTCTAGTATGCCCATCCACACCCAGAATCTTCCATCCCTCTCCACAATGTATGCCCATTCATGTCCAGCATCATCCATCCCTGGATGGATGAAGCTGGATGTGGATGGGCATAGATTGTGGGGAGGGATGGATGATGCTGGGCGTGGATGGGCATACATTGTGGAGAGGGATGGATGATGCTGGGTGTGGATGGATGATGCTGAGCGTGAGTGGAGATACATTGTGGAGAGGGATGGATGATGCTGGGCATGAGTGGGGATACATTGTGCAGAGGGGTGGATGATGCTGGGCGTGAGTGGGGATACATTGTGGTGAGGGATGGATGATGCTGGGCGTGAGTGGGGATACATTGTGGAGAGGGATGGATGATGCTGGGCGTGAGTGGGGATACATTGTGGAGAGGGATGGATGATGCTGGGCGTGAGTGGGGATACATTGCAGAGAGGGATGGATGATGCTGGGCGTGGATGGGCTTACATTAAGTTGTAAGAGTGTTAAAATAAATGTGGGTACACCGAAGGACTCAGAGGGCGGATTTGGTGGGGCGGACAGTGGGCGGGCCCTGGGGAATGTTGGTGGTCAGGCCCCGGGGGGCCCAGGCCTAAAGCTGTGTAAAGGCCCCAAAATTTCTGATGGCTGCCCTGAGTATAGCACACTAACCCACTAATAGCACAGAACAGAGCCCTGTTCTATCTCTCTCCACGCCAAAATGACACTGAAAATGGCTGCCATTGAAAGAATACTTTTATACTGTGGGGCAGGAATGAGCCATGATTGGATAAAGTCATGATGACAGTGTCCAACCATGACTTTGACAGTGCTCTGTGCCCTGACAGCCTAAAGCTTTCACTGCTTCAGCCAATCAGGACTTGCAATGCACTGTTCAGCGCTGCAATGCATTGTGGTCGGTTCGGGGGGGCCGAACAAGCGGTCGAACCACCTGTTTGTTCAGATGTTCGCCAAACGCCCGAATAACGAAAGTTCGGCCCAAACTTATGCTCGGCCCAAACCGTTCGTCCATCCCTACCCTGAAGCCTTCTTCACAAATGCAGTGGAAATGTTTTTTTTATGGGATTAAATTAATTTTCATTCCAAATAGGGACTTTGCAATTGATTGCAATTCATCTGATAACTGTTCATAACATTCTGGAATATATGCAAATTGCCATCATAAAAATTGAGGCAGCAGACTTTTTGAAAATTGATATTTGTGTCATTCTCAAAACTTTTGGCCATGGCTGTTGCCCCATAGTGGTATATCTGCAGTGTGAGGTCATCTAATGTGCTACTGCCTCAGACTGCTAGTCACATGAGATTTGGACTGAGATTTAGTGTTGTTGGTACTGTTCTCCTTGCTGGAGAGAAAGTTGTACCTGAGGATTGACAGGACAAGGATTTTCTTGTTTCTGCCTAATTAATTCTGTGGATCTGTACTTTCTAAATCTTTTCTCTTAGTTATTGAATTTTTCTCCTCTAGTCATCATGGGAGCAACTCTGACATTGGAAAGCAAAACCCAGCTTCTATTAAGGTGGCTGCCTCCACACGCAAACACATTGTGAAAAGACATGGTAACACAGTGATGAGAGAACGTTCAGCTGCAAAGAGCCCACAGACAATATGGGTAACTAGTCCTTTGCCCTTATATAGGCCCTGTTTATGGATAAAATCTCTCTATTAAATAAGGCCTTTTATTTAAAAAAAAAACAAAAAAAAAAAACACTGCAGGTAATGTTTTCAGTCACTGACAAAATTAGAACAAAAAGCACGATCATTCCCCCCCAGCCGTGGCAATGGTGTGAAGCTGAAAATATGTGCAGCGTAAAATTCTGGGCATTTTCCAGTGCCCTGGGAGCCGCGTACAGTCTGTCATACAAATAAATGGCTGTTTGAGGCCATATTCCTGTAAACACTGATACACAGAAGCATCAGTGTTTACCAACACATGCACGTACAACGTATTCCCCAAAGTTTTGTGTTGGGGAAATACATCATATGCGCATGTGCAGAGGTTTACAAGAGTATGGCTGTGTACAGCCATTCACTTGTATGGCAGGCTTTATAAAGCAAAAAAGGAAAAGAAAGGCGCCTCCAAGTGCAGTAGGCAAAATTTAATAAAGTGCACAAAGGGTTAAAAGCACTTACAAGATTGTTGAGTGTTAAAAAAACATGATAAAATCAGGAGTCCTCATCTGTGGCATGTGTCCATCTTCAGCATGGTGGTAGAGAGCAGTGTAGAGCCATCCAGCAGCTGTAAAACGTTCTCATGCATGTTGGAAAGAGGAGGCAGCAGGGAAGCCGCCCCCTTCTCTACACTGACACCATCAGCCTTGTGTGTCCCGCAGTGAATACAGGCTTCCCTGCTGCCTCCTCTTTCCAACACGCATGAGAACGTTTTACAGCTGCTGGACGGCTCTACACTGCTCTCTACCACCATGCTGAGGATGGACACATGCCACAGATGAGGACTCCTGATTTTATCATGTTTTTAACACTCAACAATCTTGTAAGTGCTTTTAACCCTTTGTGCACTTTATTAACAATTAGAGGCGCCTTTCTTTTCCTTTTTTATATCTTCAGAGTTGCTTCTCCTCTAACCAAAGTGCCACCTCATCACTATGATCCCTCTAACCAGCTACCCACTTCCACCAGAGCACCCTTATCTCCTCTAGGCTTTATAAAGCAACTGCAGCTCCCCAGATGGAAATTTTTTGGCGGGCATATTTTCTGCCTCTCAGGGTCCTTGAGGCCTTAATTATCAGATCAAAATGCATGTGTTTTTCAAGTTCCTCTAATATATGTGAGTACTTTTTGGCCACGCTCATACCTAAGCCTATTGGAATCACAGGTAGAATTCTAGATTAGAAGTCCGCGCTTAGGAAAATATTTTAGAAGGGCTGCAGCCTCCCCTTAATTAATTCCTAATAGGAGTTAATTGGAAGTATTTAAAGGAGAGATCTGGGGAATTGGCGCTGCCCTATTAACATTAGATGTTAATTAAAGATCACAGAAAAATATAAATAAATATATATAAAGAAAAGAAAAGGGCTAAATGTGTATCCCTTAGGTTAATGTGCCCTTACATTTGTGCCAAAAATAATAAAATTTGTGAAAAAATTGTTTTATATAGTTATGATCCTTTAAAGTGAACGTGCAACTCCTCTGTATTGCGTAAGTGAATATTACAATATATGGGTTTGGTTTAAATTTGCCCCACCTCCGTTGCAAAACTTCACATTTACAACATATTAAATCATATCAAACTAACCAAAACTTTTGAAAATTATTAAGTAGTATCCTATAAAATTGTTGGGGTCCGTGACAAAACACACTATTTGGGGGCTATCGGTATCCGTGTGAGGTTACCACATACCCTAATATATATGGTGACTAAAGTGCACTGTGCATAAAATGAAACCAAAGTGCATTAAACCTCTATAATACAGTCTCAAAATTCATATATAATAAATTCATATATAAAAAATTCATATATAAAAGATTCATAAAAATAGGAATCCAAACCATTAACACTCAAATAAAAAGTAACGAATATGGATACACATGTGTGAAAAAAGTCCCTGTGATGGACCCAGGCAGGGTTAGAATGTCTTATTTTTAGAGACAAGAATATTAGCACGTCAGGATCGGTTGACATGCATTTAAAAATGCCCAAGGGGTGGTAAAAGGTGACTTCCGTGCATGTAGAAGCTGGTGACTCCAAGTGCTCCCCCCCGTGCTCCCCCACTCACCAGAATCCGTCACCCCCTAGGGGGTATTGGGCAGAGGAGTGGGTGTCTCTGGATGACTGCCTGTGATAGATGTCCCTCTTAGGCTTTACTGCTCCGTGGGTTCCTTCTGGTACACTGGCGGTGAGGGTACCTCCACTAATATCCACCTCCGTGCTGCTAGATCCTCCTCCCGCAAAGAAATAGACAGGGGGCTTGCATAGTGAAGTACGTCCAGTTTATTCAAAGTTTAAAAGTTAAAAACTCAAAGAAAGCATTACAACCACGGCTGGGTGCGAAGGATGGGATCGGGAAACGAAGCTGAGCGTGCGTCCCACCTTGCGTTCCAGCCGGCTCTTCCGGGTATGACATGTGAGCGTGACTCCGCCTTACGCGTTTCGTCATCAGACGTGGTCAATGTATTTTTTCTGTGATCTTTAATTAACATCTAATGTTAATAGGGCAGCGCCAATTCCCCAGATCTCTCCTTTAAATACAGGTAGAATTCTGCCCATGTTTCTGAAAAGCAATATAATCGTGGCACAACGTGCCTGTGGGCGGGGCCATTGGCCGCGTGGGGGTAACTTTTGCAGCAAATGTGCTAATCAATGCCTGGGACCAGGTGGGGACTGCAGTGATATGAGAATCAAACATTAAGGTAGTTTCTCAACTTAGAGATGAGCCATGTCACTGTTTGCAGTAAGCTGTCCCTTGCCACTACACACTAAGCGTGATGTATGTTGCAATTAGAAGGGACACTGTTGAGCCTGTGCCCGATCCACCAGTCCACCATAATGTAACTCTGCCATCTCACTTTTAGTGACAGAATAGGGTCCCACCATTCCGCCTCATGTGTGCACATGGTAACTCCTTCCTTCCCATACCATGTGACCAGGTTTTGGGGTCTACATAATGTAGGTTCAGTTCAGATTCCTACAGTAGATCAACTGCTGGGGAGGGAGCCAGAACACTGACCCCCTCTTTGCAGGACAAACCCCCACCTGTTCCAAGTATCATGCTTTGTGACTGGCTGCAATGTACCTTGTACTTGTCCAATTGCTTTCTTTCTTGTCTTGCCGAGTTAGCCTTTGTAAAAGTGTTGCTTCATACTCCACATGTGCTTTACTGACCCAAGTCCTTCTGATACACCATATCTACCATGCACCTCTTCAATTACTTCAGACCGGACTTAGAAAGTCTTAAGACTTTATTGTAAGCTTCTCATGGCAAAGCCCTTAGTATAACATGTTTAGTGCGATACGCCTCATCTCTGACTGTCTAAGCTAACGCTGCCCAGGCATGCCTTAACACAGGTGAAAGTCCAGTATTGGCATCTTCCATTACTTGGCAGTCCGCTAATCTTCTGGTGCCTTTTTTGATTGACTACAGAGCCCAGCAGCCCTACTTTAGTGTCCCAAGTTGAAAGCAGCAAGTGCAAGAGCAGGTTCTGGGACCCGACCTTCTGCCTTTTTATATATGACAGGGTGGACAGGCATGGCCCAAAAAAACAGGGAAAGGAGCCTAGAGCTGTTAACCCCTTCCCCACCTGGGCAGACTAACATACTAGCTATGACAAGACCTATACCTGTAGACCACCTGTTTCTATACGTTTGGGAGGCATTCATTCCTAAAGGCACCCAAAACACACAAAAAAGGACATTTTGTTGCATGACAAAACACGCAAAAAAATTAGCAAAATCGCACTGTCCAAAAACTGTCGAAAAAAGGATACAGGAGTTACTTTGGCACTCCAAAAATGTACAAAAAAATGTGCAAGAATTGTGACACTTCCATGTCACTAGGATGTGGATGGGGCCTTAGAGCAGGGCTCAAAATTTCAAGTCCTGAACTACTAGCCAGGCCTTAAGAAATACTAGCCACCAGTTGCCCCACTCAACCCCTACCTTGCCCTGTCTCTAATTCCACCCCTAAACACACCCTCATAAATTATCTCATGAAATGACACTGTTAATATTTATTTTTGTAACTTAATTCTGCATAAAACGTTTAACAACAACTTTATCAGTGCCCAACAGTGCAGCCTCATCAGTGCCCATCAATGCAGCCTATCAGTGCCCATAAGTGCAGCCTATTAGTGCCCATCAGTGCAGCATATCAGTGCCCAGCAGTGCAGCATCATCAGTGCAGCTTATCAGTGCCACCTCATCAGTGGCCACCAGTGCAGCCCGATCAGTGCCCATCAAGGCAGCCTTACCAGTGCCTATCAATGCAGCCTCATCAGTGCCCATCAATGCCCATCAATGCAGCCTCATCAGTGGCCATCAATGTAGCCTCATCAGTGCCCATCAATGTTGCTTCATCAGTGCCCATCAGGAGAACTTCATTTGACTGCAGCCGCTGGGCAATAAATATCCAAGCTGTGTCACAGAGGGAGATCCCCGCTCTGTGTGATCCGGCTGGCTTTCCTCTTCCTCTCCTCTCTCTTCCCCAGGTTCCTGGCTGATTGCTGGGAGAACAGTTCCCATTCAACCCCCGCTGCTGGCGATGCTCGTTCCCCCCACCTTCTTCCGAGGCAGCCCCACATCGCCCTCAAGTTTTTTCCACTCACCAAATGCGAACAGGCAAGTGGGAATTTTGAGGGCTACCTTAGAGTATAACACCAGAGGTTTATTTTAGTCTCACAAAACTTTAAGAATGGGAAACCAGCTTAATCGGATACAAATCTTGTTACTATGTGGAGTGTGAATGAAAAATATTTTATTGACATCATGTAAACAAACTTATCTGACAACTATGAGTGCTCATTGTAACTTGTCTTTTTCCATGTACTTTGAGGTGGATGAAAGAATTACTGATGTATTTCACTCCAGCTAATGGAAGATAATATGTTCTATATATATATGTTTTTTCCCTTTATCCCCTCGCAGTTGTTTAAGAATTCCCCCTCCACCATTTACATGCAGCAGGGCTTTTCATCTTTATAATTTAAAAAAAGGAAATATGCCAGATTTGTATTACATTTTTTTAACCTAAATTTTGTTTCAGACCGCATTTAAGAGGCCATTAAAGAAGCTGAAGATGCACATGGTTTTGTTCCTAATTTAAGAATGAGTCTACTTATTATCCATAAAGGAATAATAATGGTGCCCTTCGCCACTTCAGTACATTTGTTGATATTTTCTTTATTGTTGTCAGGGCTAAAAAAAAAAAAAAAAAAAAAAAAGTGTCAAAAGATTTTTTTTTTAAGTCAGGTAATTATTAATTAATATACATTCTGGCACAATATTGCTCCAATCTATTTAACATGCACTGCGGTAAAGTGTAACGGTATATTGTGAATGGGCTCTCCTCTTTAAAACTTTTTTTTTTCAAGTGTACATTCTACTCACAATTTCACAGAAAGCTGAACAAAATGGATAAAACTCCACTAATAAACTAGGACTGCTGGGCTGCTGACCCAGTCTGGTTATCAAGAATCCTACCTTTTTTAGGAGTTTGTACACCATTTGATTATGCTGCTTTTAAACATTGTTTTGGAACTATACGTTTTGAAAATGAAATTTAAAATATTTGATGACTTCTCTCAACTTGACTGTGCCTTATGTCATATTTTCCTTTTCTGTTATGAAAATAAAAATATATGGTGGAATTTGGGTTTCCCAAGCATAGCAGGTATCGCATTGGATGGTTTCAAGGCAGGTATTATGTTGGAGGACAGCAAAAACATGTGATATTCTTTTAGTGCAGCTTTTATGTAAGTGTAATACTTTCTGAGCCAACGGGAAAAAAAGGGGGGAAGGGGGCAGTAGGATTTTTCCTGGTAGCGTCAAAAGCATTACAGCCAAGTAAAATCGAAATTCTTTATTTTATATTTATAGAAAATATACAGAAAAAGGCTTAAAACCAAAGAAGGAAAATAACCCAATACAATGCCTTAACTGTAAGTTTGATGTTATACCCATCACGTCGACCACGCCCCCTAAAACGTCACAGTCCCAGCATGCCCAGGGCCTGTGACATCATATGGGGGCGGGGTCTCCGCCTATATAAGTCACAACGCAGCCCTCGGAGACCAGTCCAGCCGTAGAGAGCGTCGTGTCAACATCTGGGGGAAGAGAAGAGAAGACAAGAAGCCCAGCAGCTCAGAAGTCCGGACCTCTGCTGGCAAGAGAGCTACCTGAACACAGCAGAGGAGCCGGCCGAAGAACTGGAACACCGGGAGAAGAGAGCGGAGAAGAACCAACCGGACGCCGGGAGAAGATGAAGCGGAGGGACCCCCGAAGACGGAAGAAGACCCCCCCCCGGAGCAGTTTAATAAATTATTTTAAAAACCTGTGTTGTGTTTTATTATTAACACTTTTTACCTAGGTGAATGGGTAGGGGTACCATGTACCCCATATTCATTCACATAGGGTGGGGGGGCCGGGATCTGGGGGCCCTCTTATTATAGGGGGCTCCCGGATTCCGATAAGCCCCCCGCCCGCAGACCCCGACAACCAACGGCCAGGGTTGTCGGGAAGAGGCCCTTGTCCTCATCAACATGGGGACAAGGTGCTTTGTGGTGGGGGGGCACCGTAAGGCGCCCCCTCCCCCAAAGCACCCCCCCATGTTGAGGGCATGCGGCCTGGTACGGTTCAGGAGGGGGGGGGCGCTCGCTCGTCCCCACCCCCTTTCCTGACCGGCCGGGCTGCGTGCTCGGATCGGGGTCTGGTATGGATTTTGGGGGGACCCCCACGCCGGTTTTTCGGCGTAGGGGGGTTCTCCTTAAAGTTCCATACCAGACCTAAGGGCCTGGGATGCCCCCCGCGCTCGCCGCAATGGGAAAATTTGTTTTTCCTATTGCAGCGAGCGCGAGATGCAGTAACCTGCTCCTCCGTCGTATCTGGTCCTTCGGACCAGCATACAGACGAACGGGCTTTCCGTCAGGAACTGAGTCCGGCGGAGGTACGACGTAAAGATTTGAAGCAGGCTTCAAATCTAAAGTACGTCGGATTTCCGCCCGAAACGGTCCGTCGGAAGTCCGATGGAGACCACACACGGTCGGATTTTCCGCCGGACTTAGTCCGGCGGCGTCCATCGGACTTTTGCAGGTGAAAAGTCCGACCGTGTGTACGCGGCATGAAAAGCTAGAATTAAATGCAGAATGTGAATTGTTGCTACTAATAGTCTTTTTGTCATTGCTATTGTCATCATCAACACCATTATATGCATTTAATTTGTCAATCAATCATGTTGGTGGCAGGAATAAATCCAAAAAGTAATTTGGATTTACTTATGACATTGGTGACTATGTTTTCCATCAACAAAATACTCAAATACAATCAACATAAGTACCAGCAGACAGAACGGCAGAAATCACATTGTGCCCTGCTACAACCTACACTATCATTCATTCTTTGTTAAGACCTTTAGTAATGTCCATTAGGGATAATATCATACGTCTCTCAAAAAACACTTCTGCCTGGCCAGCTCATTGAAATCATTAATTCCACATCAGTGAGAGCAGAGTAAGGTTGTTCCAGGAACAGCTGAACACAAAGAGAGTACAAATGTCCCTTCCTCTACACCAGCGGGATGTATTACCTTAGTAACAGAAATTAAATGCATACATACTGAGATACAGTAACAAATTTCAGAATAATAAAATGCAGAACTAAACAGATGTGGAATGATATTTAGGTTGTTTAAAACAGGGTGAAGGTTGGGTAAGACTTAAAGTGGACCTTGCATCAAAATGCAAGAATTGCTTCTTCATTAAACCTTCAAACCCTATAAAAATGCTGCATATGTTAAAAACACCCATGGGAAATAAAATAATAAAATATACTTTACACCCAGGCTTCGCCACACAGTGACTAGTAGGGATGAGCCGAACACCCCCCGGTTCGGTTCGCACCAGAACAGGCAAACAGACAAAAAATTACTGCGAACATTCGAACTCCGTTAAAGTCTATGGGACACGAATTTAAAAAATCAAAAATGTTAATTTTAAAGGCTTATATGCAAGTCATTGCCATAAAAAAGTGTGTCTGCTGTGGTTTTTACTTTTTTTACACTTTCTTGGTGAATGGGTAGGCCATACCCAATCACATAGGGGGGGCCAGGATCTGGGGGCCCCCTTGTTAAAGGGGGCTTCCAGATTCAGATAAGCCCCCCGCCCGCAGACCCCCACAACCACCGGGCAAGGGTTGTGGAGATGAGACCGCTGTCTCCATCAACATGGGGACATGGTGCTTTGGGGGGGACCCCAAAGCATTCTTCCCATGTTGAGGGCATGTGGCCTGGTATGGTTCAGGAGCGGGGCGCTCTCTTGCTTCTCCCTTTTTCCTGCGGCCTGCCAGGTTGCATGCTTGGATAAGGGTCTGGTATTGACTTTGGGGGGTCCCCACACCATTTTCTAAAAAAAATGGCACAAAGTTCCCCTTAAAATCCATACTAGACCTGAAGGGCCTGGTATGGATTTTGGTGTGGAGCCCACGCCGTTTTATTTAAATTTTTTGGCACGGGGTTCCCCTTAAAATCCATACCAGACCTGAAGGGCCTGGTATGGATTAGGGGGGGGCACACCATTTTTTTAAAATTTTGGCACAGGGCTCCCCTTAACCACTTCAATACACTGTGCTATATAAACTACACTGCCTGCATTGACTTAATATAGAGTATACACTGAATATCTAGTCTACACTAAATGCAGAATATATATATATATATATATATATATATCATGGCAAAGACCTCTCTGAGGATCTGAAAAAAAAGAATTGTTGCTCTACATAAAGATGGCCTAGGCTATAAGAAGATTGCCAAGACCCTGAAACTGAGCTGCAGCACAGTGGCCAAGACCATACAGCAGTTTAACAGGACAGGTTGCACTCAGAACATGCCTCACCATGGTCGACCAAAGAAGTTGAGTGCACGTGCTCAGCGTCATATCCAGAGGTTGTCTTTGGGAAATAGACATATAAGTGCTTCCAGCATTGCTGCAGAAGTTGAAGGGGTGGGGGGGTCAGCCTGTCAGTGCTCAGACCATACAACGCACACAGAATCAAATTGGTCTGCATGGCTGCCATCCCAGAAGGAAGCCTCTTCTAAAGATGATGCACAAGAAAGCCCGCAAACAGTTTGCTGAAGACAAGCAGACTAAGGACATTAATTACTGGAACCATGTCTAATGAGACCATGATAAACTTATTTGGTTCAGATGGTGTCAAGCGTGTGTGTCAGCAACCAGGTGAGGAGTACAAAGACAAGTGTGTCTTGCCTACAGTCAAGCATGGTGGTGGGAGTGTCATGGTCTGGGGCTGCATGAGTGCTGCCGGCACTGGAGAGTTACAGTTCATTGCGGGAACCATGAATGCCAACATGTACTTTGACATACTGAAGCCGAGCATGATCCCCTCCCTTCGGAGACTGGGCCGCAGGGCAGTATTCCAACATGATAACGACCCCAAACACACCTCCAAGATGACCACTGCCTTGCTAAAGAAGCTGAGGGTATAGGTGATGGACTGACAAAGCATGTCTCCAGACCTAAACCCAATTGAGCATCTGTGGGGCATCCTCAAACGGAAGGTGAGGAGCACAAAGTCTCTAACATCCACCAGCTCCGTGATGTCGTCATGGAGGAGTAGAAGAGGACTCCAGTGGCAACCTGGGAAGCTCTGGTGAACTCCATGCCGGAGAGGGTTAAGGCGGTGCTTGAAAATAATTGTGGCCACACAAAATATTGACACTTTGGGCCCAATTTGGACAGTTTCAAATAGGGGTGTACTCACTTTTGTTGCCAGCGGTTTAGACATTATTGGCTGTGTGTTGAGTTATTCTGAGGGGACAACAAATTTACACTGTTATACAAGCTGTACACTCACTACTCAGTCCCCCTGAGCCATGATTGGCCAAAAGCACCCTGCCTGTGGCTAATTATGGCTCTCTACAGCGCGCACTGTGATTGGCCAAAGCTTGCAGGTCAGGTGCATGCTTTGGTCAATCATCATACAGAAATGCACTGCGATCTCTCAGTGCATTATGGGGCGTTCCGTGGGCGCTCAAATTTCCCACGAACGCCTTATAATATTCACTGTTCGGCGAACACCCGATGCTTGCGCTCATCCCTAGTGATTAGGCAGCAGGAACTTCAGGGGCATACTGGTGAGATGCAGGGAAAGTTGAGAACCCCAAATCTTGTGGGAAGATGCTAATACACAGCACTGGAATCTCTTCTCATAAGATTTGGGGGCCTCCTCAAACTTAGAGTGATATTACAGTCTTTTTTTTTTGTTAAAATAACAAACATGTTATACTTACCTGCCCTGTGCAGGGGTTTTGCACAGGGCAGCCCAGATCCTCCTCTTCACTAGTCCCTTTTCTGCACTCCTGGCCCCTCCCTCCTGTTGAGCTGCTTGTTATGGGGGCACCCGAGCTGAGCCACAGCTCCCTGTGTCCATTTAGACACAGGGAGGCCCCGCCCCCTCACTCACCTCATTGGCTCATTGACTTTGATTGACAGTAACGGGAGCCAATGGCTCTTTGCTACTGTCTCAGCCAATGAGGAGAGAGAGTCCCTCACATGCCGAGTCTCTCGTGCAACATCGCTGGAGAGAGATGGGGCTCAGGTAAGTATTAGGGGGGCTGCTGCACACAGAGGGCTTTTTATCTTAATGCCTTTACAACCACTTAAATTTAAGAATAGAGCCATATCACACAGGCTTTGTATGAGAGATATGTAGCAGCTACAAATGTTTGGTTATTTTCTCTGGTCGGGAGACGAAGAGACAGTGAGTGGACTTCTAGAGATTCTGCCACTGGTGAGTGGTAACCAGAATCGCTAGGGATTTAGGCCCCTTCCACAGGGGGCGAACGCTGGCAGCAGATCCGCCCGCTCAGGAGGGGATCTCTACGCTAATTCCTGCTGAGCAAGCGGATGACAGGTCTGTTGTTCTCTATGGGGTGGTCGGATGGAAATGGACCGCCTGTCTGTTTCCATCCGACTGTCATCCGACCTGATTGATGGATGGGGAACAGATCCCCATCCGTCTGTTTTTAGCGGACCGGATCGGATGTCGGCGGGTGTCAGTGGACACATGTCCGCTGACATTGGCCGCTCCATAGAGAAGAATGGAGGTTCCAATCAGGTTACATATTTACATAGTTAGTCTGGTTGAAAAAAAGACACAAGTCCATCTAGTTTGATCAATAAAAAGGGAGAAAACCTATATACACAATCCCATACCCACAGTTGATCCATAGGAAAGCAAATAAATCTGGGGATTAAGTCTTTTTTCCTCCAGACGTAGAGTGCCCCCTTATCCTCTGTGATGACCTTAAAGTAAATAACTCAACACTAAGTTCACTATATGGACCACTTATGTATTAATACATGTTGATCATATCCCCCTTAATCTCCTCTTCTCAAGAGAGAATAAATTCAGTTCCTCTAATCTATCCTCATAGCTGAGCTCCTCCATGTCTCTTAGTTTGGTTGCTCTTCTCTGTACTTTCACTTTCTCTAGTTCCCCAATATCCTTTTTGTGAACTGGTGCCCAAAACTGAACTGCATATTCCAGATAAGGTCTTACTAATGATTTGTACAGGGGTAAAATGATATCTCTCTCTCTGGAGTACATACCTCCCTTAATACAAGACAGGATTTTGCTCGCTTTGGAAACCACAGCTTGGCATTGCATGCTATTATTGAGCTTATGATCTACCACAACACACAGATCCTTCTCCACCACTGATTCCTCCAGTTGTACTCCCTCTAGTATGTATGATGCATGTATATTCTCAGCCCCCAAGTGCATAACTTTACATTTATCAACATTAAACCTCATTTGCCACATAGTTTCCCAATTAAACAGTGCATTGAGGTCAACTTGTAAATTGGAGACATCCTGTAAGGATGTTATTCCACTGCATAGCTTGGTGTCATCTGCAAAGACTGAAATGGTACTTTTGATCCCAGGCCCTATATCATTTATGAATATATTAAAAAGTAAGGATCCCAACACTGAACCTTGGGGTACACCACTGATGACCTTAGACCATTTAGAGTATGAAACATTAACCACTACTCTCTGAATATGGTCTTTTAGCCAGTTTTCTATCCATTTACAAATGGATTTTTCCAGGCCTGTAGACTTTACCTTACACAATAACAATGTGTGAAGAACTGTGTCAAATGCTTTTGCAAAATCCAAGTATACTCCTGCTTGTCTAAGGTTTTACTTAGCTTCTCATAAAAAGAAATCAGATTTCTCTTACAACTTCTGTCTTTCAGGCCCCTTCCACATGAGTGGTCCGATCGGTCCGCCTGTCCGTTTTTTAGGCAGTCCCGATCAGACCTTCCATTCTGCTCTATGGCGAGGTGGATGTAAACTGACTTGTGTCCTATATACACCCACGTACCTCCAATTTAATCAGATAAAAACATATGGAAGGGTATTTTTTCCCCTCCGTCTGGCTGGATTGGATTGGATTGGATTGGAGGGCAGTCAGGTGTAAATGGATAGCCAGTCCGTTTACATCCGACTGCCCACAGAGTAGAGAAGCTGTGTTTGTGTCCACTCTGCATAAGCAAAGAAGACACGGACCTGTCATCTGCCTGCTTCGCTCAGCTCAGCAGGGGATCATTGGACAGATCCCGTGCTGAAAATAATGGATCTGGCCCGTGTGAATAGGGCAAAATTGTATTTTTAAAACCATGTTGTAACATTACATGTGGTTTAATGTTACACTTTGAATTTTCACCAACAAGCTTGCTCTGGTAATGTGTACTAATTTTACATGTGACAATACAGAACGACATGCTTTTTTTGTGAAAAGGTGCCATGATTTATGCAGAGCTGTGATGTATGAGTGCCCCAAGTGGGAGTTACTATTCATTCAGAAAAACCCTAGGGAACTACAATCTTCCAAAAACCTTCCCCAAACACTACAGCCTGCAATCACTGCCTCATTATAATTATATAAAAAGAGTTAGCATCTAGATCTATCTTAAATAATATCTACAGAATGTTTGCACAGTGGCATATTTTAACGTCTATCTACATAATACCACACTTCCATATTCATGTTATCTAATTGGTCTACTTATGAGCAGCATAACCTACCTCTGTACACAAACATCAGTTAGCTCTCCTTCCAGCCCTGCAGCTTGACAACTGTGAGCTCTAGAGCTGGAAGATACATTGCAGGATGCAGTGGGATAGCAACTCCACACCCAAATATTGTAACTGCAAACCCTGTGGCTATTTTACAGTCACCAAAAGTGGGTCAGGAAAGGGGTACAAGAACCAAACGGCTTCTTTCTACTGCTGAACATTTTTGCTATAAAGGCAGGATGCTGTTTCAAGGATTGTTGAACGATTTAAGGATTTTTGAACGGTCATGCCACTAGGGCCTGTTATATCAAAGAGTAATCCATATGAACAAAAAGAAAAGACTCATTGTGGTGGCATGATGCAGCCTATCAGATAACCTCCATGGATTCTCTAGATAAAAAACACGCTTGCTTTCACCCCCTTTCCTCCAGCACTCTGTATATTAATGTGCATTGTATTGGGCATAAGTTAATAACCTTCTTACCGTTGAGAACCATCAGGTGACAATTTGCATGGCTGGGGCAATAAATACTGCCTGTCACTAACACTTTTGGTGCCCAATGACTGAACTAATAAGAGTGGTTTCCAATCATGTAATAACTATATCAGTTGTGACATAGTGGTCAGATGCAGACTGGAGCCTTCTTTGACAACTGCAGCCTGAAGGTGACAGTGTTCACCTCTTTAATATTGCAATTTTAGATACAATTACTGTATTTAAAAATATCTTTTTACACATTTTCTTATCCTTTTAATATTATTATAGATTATTAGAGACCACCAATAGTCATGTGGGCTGACATTATACCTTGGTTAGATTCTTGAAGGCACAGGCCACCCAGAAGAACAACACGCAGACTCCAACAAATCCTACGTACAGCCAGTATGTAGCACAGGAACCCTCTGGATGGGTCACGAGACTTTCTGAAGTGTTTGAGCATTTACATTGCTCTTGGGCACATGAAATTCCTCCCTGATTTTCCATTCAGATTCAAGCTTTGCTTCTCTTGGCAGACTCTCTGGCAGGCAGTACAAGCTTGCAGGCCCTGAGCTTGGGCCTAGCTTTTTCTCAAAGTACAGGTGTCCTTCACATGCAGCAAGCCAGAGAAATCAGAGACAGAAGTACACGTGTCCTCCCCAGGCAGAGCCTAAGAGGCAGGAGAGCTATTGGCACTCACCACTGTCAGTAAACCTTCTAGTGGTTGGCCAGGGAGATAGAAATATTCATAACTCAGGCTATTAAATATTTCCACACTATGGCCAGAAACATCAAGCAGCAGGCAGAAGTAAACAATAACCTTAATCTAGGAGAAAACGTGTAGAAAGTTGATCTAACAATTTTAGGCTAAGGCTGACTACACATCAGCAGCACTAAATTAAGAATATGAACACTAGTGCTACTGGCGAGGTTCCTACGCTAGTTATTAAGCTGCCATATACTGTACAGCTAAAGCCTTGTAGTTGTACTGTTGTCTCTCCCAGCTGATTGGTAGGAGAGGAGAGTAATGAATGTGTCAGGAATATACAACTCATTAAATGAAGATGCTGCCAGTGCCTATAGGGGTCTGGTCAGATGCTACCACTTACCTCAGAGTTGAATGGTACCAATTGGCAGGGCTGTATTTAATATAAGGAACTTGTGGTCACTGCCTCGGGCAACAGAGTTAAATGGAACAGCATCAAGACTCAAACAGCAAATGCTGCAGCATGGTTCCTGCCCCTCGGGGACCTGTAGGGTGAATCTAACCATTATCTACTTTCTCTATCACTATTACATTGTACACGTATATGGCTAAAATTCTTCTCTTGGATGCAAGGTAAAGGGCATTATAGTTGGAGGGTTAACTATAGTGGTAGTTAAGAAAAGTTAAGGGTTTAAGCACAGAAGGTAATGTAGTAGGCTTGCAGAGGGAGTTATAATGGAAGAAATATGGTAAATCTGGAATAGTGGATTTGGCACTGTTCCTCAAGAGATCAGATTCATATCTTGCATCAGGGCCAAGTTGTGTCACGCTGAAGCTACACAACTGCTTAGTAGTGCACTTTGTGAATTATCCCTCCCACTGAGCACTGCTCGCATCAGTTTTAAAGTGAAGCTATGATAGTAATATGGTAGATGGCATGTGCAAGCTCAAGAGCTGTCATCCTGATCTTAGCTTCATTACCCAGTTATTCCATGACCTAGAATAATATTGCAGTCACTGAAATCTTAAAAGTTAAAACCCTGGTCCTATATGATTGTTTTAGCATATTAGTTAGCGATCCAAGATTGTCTTGGAGTCTGCATCTTTAACAACAGTTCAGTGCTGGTAAATTCCAGCATTTCTATGCGCAAAGAATAACTTTAAAGGGTACTCTGTGACTACAATTTTCTCTGAAAGTGTGCTTGTTTTGTGAACATTGATATCTGTACTAATTCTGCATTCCATATTGAGGATTGTTATCTCTTCTAACTAATTGCCATTTTATGGTTATGGTACTGTATCTGGAAACAAAAGATGAGACTGAAAATAACCAAGAAAGAATGGACCAATGCCATATGTTTGTTTAGAGCTGGAAGATGTAATTGATTGCAGTGAGGATTGTGAAATATCATCCTTGGGGAGAAGCAGAGAAACATGAATAGTCTTACTATGTGGTCATTGCAAATGCTTTGTAATATTAGATCTGATTTCAGGAATGTGCCTGCATTCTGCTCTGCATAATACTGAAACATTAACTTAAAAAGCTGCAAACCTGATCAGTAAAGACAAAAACATTGAAATATCAATTTTTATGTACATGATCCCAGTTATGTTTTTCCAGCCAATAATTAATTCAATGTTACATAATTGTTGGACAGTGTCATTTCAACTGCACATGAAAACATTGATGAAACAAGTGATTAATATAACCCACACTGATCAGCCCAGAGCAAGCAAAAATGAACGTAACCAATTTTTGCTAATTTTGCCAAAAATAAATAAAATTTGCTAATATTGCCTAAATTCAATCAAATCTAAATTCTATCACCTCTATTACTTTTATTATGTGGCAGATAATTTAATATACACAGTATACACATTGGTTTTGTATTAAGTTCTTATATATATTAGCAAAATTGTGCTCATTTATTGAACAGGCATAACAAAAACATACAACTGAAAAAAGCGATGTGTAAAAATAGCAATATATAATAAAATTTTAATTTTTCAGTGGCATGCGTATCATCTTATTTTTTTTAAAACCTTACTCCTTATTTTTTTATGAGACCTTGCTAGGTTGTTTGTTAAAAATGTAACAAAGAATCGCACTACACCATGGTGATCTTTGCTCTCTTTCATGTTGTGCATGTAGATCTCCAGCTCTGCTGGGTTTATAAGATACATATATCAGTAACTAAAGATTTATATTTTAAGCTGAAGTTTTTTTGGGGGGGATATAACACCAAACACATTAGGTATTTGTAATAGTGTGTATCCCATTACCTGTTGGCAGCGGCAGAACAAGGGGTGGGCAGGAGGGACAGCTGCCCCGGGTGCAGAGAAGCAAGGGGGCATAGAATAGAAACAGGGTGGTACACTCATCATGGATTATTGCCCTGGGGGCTGAATAACCCTATCCCTGTAGTGCCTGTTGGTGGCTACTTCTGGTAAAAAATAATTTTTGCAGTATCTGCTTCATAGCCACATACTGTACTGGGTAGCTGTCTTTTGCTGCTGTGAAGTTTAACAGCAGAGGCTACTGTTTAAGCATTCCTGGACCACCCTACTACTATAAAGCATATAAAAAATACTGTCTGGTCCAGGACCAGCCACGGACTGAGGTTGACCTGTAAAGGAGCAGCAGCTCATTGTTGAGCTCTTCCTTATGTTCTTTCCACCTATGAAGCCAGTCATAGATGGATCAGAATTTTACCAGTTCAGGAGGGACCTGCCAAATTTTGATCCATCTGTGGGCAGGCTTGTAGGCAGGTGGAGTATAATGCTGCTGGAAGGCTAGTGTTAATAATGTTCCCAGGTTTTTCTTGGCTGGTTTTTCTTGGGTCTGACCCTCTGGTCCTGTGTGCTATAAAAAGTAAAAAGGGCCCAGACCCAGAGGGTGGAGAATTGCCCACATGCTTGGGAGATTGCTGGGACTTGCAGTCCTACCTGAAGATACCATACATGGACTCTGCCAAGAATGGACTCTTTCCTATGCAGGTATGCAGGAGCAGCCACAAGCCTCACGTTAGGCACTAGGGATGTTAAGAAAAGACTGCACTTTATGTTGAACTGTTGTGTTAACTTATCCTTCAGTCAAGCTTTGAAACTTTGTCTCTGCCTGGCCTGAAGTTAAAAAAGGGGTGAAATGAAAGTAACCAACACACGTAGCCTACAGCTTGGGTCATTTAAAACACCTTGGAGAATGAGAACATCAGTGTGAGAGTTAACACAGTGTGAAGTACAAGCAAGTGGTTATCAAGGGTAACAAAGGTTTCTCTAGCAGTCAACACCGCAGAGGTCCCCAACTTGTACGCAGGTACAGAAGAGTTAAGTGGAGTGCATGCATGGAGTCAGTGCTAGATGCACAGTGGGGCTCCATACCATTACTGAGAGTGAAGTAGCAGTGATATGCTGGACAGGTGGAGAGGGCAAGGGCTCTGCGTGTCTCTCCTAAATCCATCAGTGACCGTTGTGATGCACAGTAACAGTAAAGGTACCCCATGTGTATGTAGACAGGTACTGGTTAAAGCTGCCCTGGTTGAGAAGGTTGGGGTCAATTGTGTTTCCCAGGTCTTTCTCTGTGGTTTTGCTTCAGTCCAACCCCCCGATCCTATGTGCCATAAAAGAGACGGAGACCCAGACCCCGGGGAGGTTTTCTTACTGAGAGGAGAGACTAGGCCTTGCTAACTTGTCGCAAACTCACTCACCGCCGTTGCTGGGGTTTTGATCCCTAGTGCCCTGTCTAGGTCAGAGTTCCCACTACCATGAGAGAAATGTTGGGACTTGCAGTCCTGCCTGACGAAACCAAGCATGGACCAAAAATTGACTATTTCCTATGCAGGCACAAGCTTGAAGTTAGGGACTAGGGATGTTAGGGAAAAGGCTGCACTTTATTCCAGATTGCTGTCTGTGTATGTCATCATGTTTATTTATTCAAGTATAATGTTTAAAACTTTGCCTCTGCCTGGTCTGAAGTTACTAATGTGGAGTAATGGATTCAGGTCTCAAAGCGCCGCAGGGTATGAAGATAACAGTACAAGAGTTTATACAGTGTGAAGATAGAGTGGTTACCAAGGGTAACAAAGGTTTCTGTAGTGGCTTGTCAGCCTGTACATGTGACAGGTGAGATAGCCTTTTGCAGCAAGGAAGATGTTGTTGGCACTCCTTCTGCAGCGATCCGTCTCCCTCAGCCTGTACACAGGTACAGAAGAGGAAGAGTTAGGTGAAGTGTATGCATGGAGTCCATGTTAGGTGCACAGCGGGACCCTATACCATTAATAGGAGTGAGGAAGAGGTGATACGCTGGACAGGTGGAGAGGGTACCTCCTAAATGCACACGTAACCGTGGTGGTATTTAGCGCATCAAGAGAGTTTACTCCAGTCAGTCATCTGTTCCAGCAAACCCTCTGTGTAATACAGCGACCCTATCTAAAGTGCCTAGCGTAGCCCAGAAGAACCCACCCTGGGCAAGGCCTTTTATGTGACCCTTACTTGGCGCCCAATGAGGAGGGGAACATGGAGGAAGTGTCACCCGCCTACTATCCCCTACCCTTCCAACGGGCTGGTTGAACATGAATTGATCTCCTGATCGACTTCTGAGTAACCAGCCTGTAGGAAAGTTTTTGCTCGATCAGTGCCGCCGGCTCAAATGTGTGGATGGGGTAATCGATCAATTTTTTTTGTTCAACCAGCTGATTGAAGGAAAGAAAATGAATCATATACTGTAAGTAAGCATGCTTCCTCTAAGAAAAACAAATAAAAAATGCAGCGCTTAGGGAATACGAAAACCCCCCAGGATCACCCCAGAGGTGCGTATTCAAGTGATAAATGATAAGTGATAAAAAACGTAATAAAATATGTAAACATACAATGAGTGACAAATGCATGAATGATGATGAATAAACTCATATATGCATGACACAAACAAATGCTAAAATTGCATGTAGATATAAGGCACAAGCTAATCAAGATGTCAATGAGTCTATATTGAACAAAAGCACATCCCTGAACTCCTCTATATAGTGGTGTATAGTCTATTAGAGAGGGCAGTAGAAGATGTTTCTTCTAATGATGACAAATGTGGACACACACGCCAGAGGGCGGATGGGTCAATCGAGCATAGGACAATCGTTTCCACAGGATCTCCAACTGGGACCTTTGCAGTAGGATGGTATATGCCTGCGTCCGCATTGAAGGGGATCAATGGTGGATGTTTCCCAGCAGAGACTCCAGCTGCGTCTGCATCGAAGGGGATCAATGGTGGATGTTTCTCAGCAGAGATTCCAGCTGGTGATTTCCTCTGATGACTCTTTAAGCAATATGAAAACTGGTGTTCCATAGAAATCCCCAGATGTGGTGGCTGCATTAGTTTTTCTTTTTCAGACTAAGCACTAAGTACAGGGATACCTACAAACACCTGTTGGTCCTGCCAGGAATCCAGTGTCCTTGTTCCTTCCTGTGAGCGGTGTCTCAACCATGGGAGATAAATTCCTCTATGTGGGGGTACTTCAGTTTTCCCACATCCACATCCTGTGGAAACGATTGTCCTATGCTCGATTGACCCACTGCCGTCCGGTGTGTGTGTCCACACTTTGGGGTATGTGTATCCATTCCCTTTGTTGTCTTAGATGTACACCTGTGATCGCTGCATGAGTAAGACGTTTCTCTCACATTTGTCATCATTAGAAGAAACATCTTCTACTGCCCTCTCTAATAGACTATACACCACTATATAGAGGAGTTCAGGGATGTGCTTTTGTCCAATATAGACTCATTGCCATCTTGGTTAGCTTGTGCCTTATGTCCACATGCAATTTTAGCATCTGTTTGTGTCATGCATACAGGTAAAATTCGAAAAATTAGAATATCATGCTAAAGTTAATTTATTTCACTAATGCAACTTAAAAGGTGAAACTAATATATGAGATAGACTCATTACATGCAAAGCAAGATAGTTCAAGCCGTGATTTGTCATAATTATGATGATTATGTCTTACAGCTCATGAAAATCCCAAATCCACAATCTCAGAAAATTAGAATATTGTGAAAAGGTGCAATATTCTAGGCTCAAAGTGTCCCACTCTAATCAGCTAATTAAGCCATAACACCTGCAAAGGGTTCCTGAGCCATTAAACGGTCTCTCAGTCTGGTTCAGTAGGAACAATCATGGGAAAGACTGCTGACCTGACAGTTGTGCAGAAAACCATCATTGACACCCTCCATAAGGAGGGAAAGCCTCAAAAGGTAATTGCAAAAGAAGTTGGATGCTCCCAAAGTGCTGTATCAAAGCACATTAATAGAAAGTTATGTGGAAGGGAAAAGTGTGGAAGAAAAAGGTGCACAAGCAGCAGGGCTGACCGCAGCCTGGAGAGGATTGTCAGGAAAAGGCCATACAAAAGTGTTGGGGAATTTCACAAGGAGTTGACTGAGGCTGGAGTCAGTGCAACAAGAGCCACCACACACAGACAGATCCTGGACATGGGCTTCAAATGTCGTATTCCTTTTATCAAGCCACTCCTGAACAACAAACAAAGTCAGAAGCATCTTACCTGGGCTAAAGAAAAACAGACCTGGTCTGTTGCTCAGTGGTCCAAAGTCCTGTTTTCTGATGAGAGCAAATTTTGCATCTCATTTGGAAACCAAGGACCCAGAGTATGGAGGAAGACTGGAGAGGCACATACTCCAAGATGCTTGAAGTCCAGTGTGAAGTTTCCATAGTCTGTGTTGATTTGGGGAGTCATGTCATCTGCTGGTGTTGGTCCACTATGCTTTATTAAGTCCAGGGTCAACGCAGCCGTTTACCAGGAGATTTTGGAGCACTTCATGCTTCCTTCCACAAATGAGCTCTATGGGGATGCTGACTTCATTTTCCAGCAGGACTTGGCGCCTGCCCACACTGCCAAAAGCACCAAAACCTGGTTCAATGACCATGGGATTACTGTGCTTGATTGGCCAGCAAACTCGCCTGACCTGAACCCCATAGAGAATCTATGGGGCATTGCCAATAGAAAGATGAGAGACATGAGACCGAACAATGCAGAAGAGCTGAAGGCCGCTATTAAAGCATCCTGGTCTTCCATAACACCTCAGCAGTGCCACAGGCTGATAGCTTCCATGCCACGCCGCATTGAGGCAGTAATTGCTGCAAAAGGGGCCAAAACCAAGTACTGAGTACATATGCATGCTTATACTTTTCAGAGGTCCCATATTGTTCTATGTACAATCCTTGATTTATTGATTGCATGTAATAGTCAAATTTTCTGAGATTGTGGATTTGGGGTTTTCATGAGCTGTAAGCCATAATCATCACAATTATGAAAAATCACGGCTTGAACTATCTTGCTTTGCATATAATGAGTCTATCTCATATATTAGTTTCACCTTTTAAGTTGCATTAGAGAAATAAATAAACTTTTGCACGATTTTCTAATTTTTCGAGTATCACCTGTATATGCGTTTATTCATCATCATTCATGCACTTGTCACTTTCATTGTATGTTTACATATTTTATTACGTTTTTTATCACTTATCATTCACTTGAATACTCACCCCTAAGGTGATCCTGGGAGGTTTTCGTATTCCCTAAGAGCAGTATTTTTTATTTGTTTTTCTGTACACACAATTTGTCACGTTGTTGATGCTAGCTGCTTTTTTGTGTTTTACCAGTAGCGCAACTTTTTTCACATATTTTTTGTTATGCTTCCTCTAAGCAACAGAATTCTGATTGACTGAGTGACTACAGGAGACAGAGAACAATGGAAGCTAATTAAAGCTGTGTTAAACTCAAAATAAAAAAATGTAATATATTGCAGTTTACCAATCATTACTGTAGATGTGGTTGCTGCATCGCTTTTCTATTCTTTGGCCTTTTTCCATCGGTTTTCACCTGGTGATCTGGCCAGTAACACACCTCCTGTATTAGTGAGACAAAACTCTAGAGGAATAAACACAGGAGACACAGCAGACAGCAGCGATGTCAGTCTGAGGGGTAGGGGAGTGATAAAAGTATTAGCTGATTTAATTACACTAACAAATTGAAGCCAAACCCCTGCTCACACATTATAATCAGTTACAGCAAACTGTTTTTATTCCCCTTTTGGATAAAGGTTTTGTATGAATACATCAGCTAATCATTTTAACCACTCCTGCAAGTGTTAGGTGGTTTGTCTCATCCATGTAAACTGATACATTCTGCTTGTGAAAAATAATAGACTTGCTGGCTGGATCACCAGATGAAAATAGAGCAAAAAAAAAAAAAAACATAAGAAAGAAATGCAGCTATCATATCTAAGAATTGGTAAGCTGCAATATAATAAATGTTTGCTTTTGGGTTTAGCACTGCTTTCATTTATACCAGTTGTACAGAAAATAAATAGAATTATTTTAACTGTGTAACAACCGGCCACCACATATATACTGCAGGAGGGCAGCTGCTCTTCACAAAATCACGTACATGTACGTGTTTCGCTCTTTGGTGTAGGGAGCGCACCCGCGCATCCCCGCCACCTAGGCTGTGCTGCGATTGGCTGCAGCACCAACCAATCAGTGGGTTCAGGAAGTAAAAAACAGCACATTGCTTAGTAAAAACAGCACACAGTGTACACAGTAATACATGTTAGGCACACATTTAACACTTTGATCGCCCCTTATGTTAACCCTTCCCCAGTCAGTGTCATTAGTATAGTACAGATACAGTGCATATTTTTAGCACTGATCACTGTATTAGTGTCACTGGTCCAAAAATATGCAGCAGAATACATATTGGCCTAAACTGATGAAGAAATTAGATTTGTTACATTTTTTTATTGGATGTGTTTTATAGCAGAAAGCAAAAAAAATATTTTTTTCAAAATTGTCAGTCTTTGTTGGGAGTAGTAGGCAACAAGCAAGAATTGGCAGTTCAATGTCTAACCAGTCCTTCCAACTAAGATAACCAGTATATTCACTTGCTTGTTGGTTGTCAACAGTATTGTGTCCTCTATAAAAGCCACATAAATAGTGAACCAATAGTGGCGCTGAAAATATTTAAGTGAAAAAGATGAAATGAATCAATACACAAACATGTGTGACGAATCCCATATGTACGTGGAGTGACACTTCTGAGTGTTCCCCACACCCTCAAAAAGGTGATCAGTGATAACCTTATTAAATAAAAAAATAAAAAATGTGAAATCAAAAAAAGCCCTCAATCAGCTGATCAAAAAAACAAAAAATGACAGACATGCAGTAATAATGAATCAATCTGCGTTAATGATCTACAAATGTCACCCTGTGATAGGTGAAAAAGAAGAAAAAGTCTTTAAGATAGTGAAAACAAAATCTTTGACGTGAATAATTCCTGTGCACATAAAAGGTCCTTATGAGATAAACAATCCAATGATGTACATCCAGTAGGTTTTCTTTTAATGCTTCCACCACACCTCCGTGCAAGTGATTCCACTCCCCGTAGAAGACACACTCACCAGCTACATACACCTCCCACTCTCGTGTTTGGCTAAATCACTTTTAAACCACAAAAAAGGGTTTATGATGATTCTGATCTCCAGCCGTGAATTTCCAGAATTACTGCTTTCTCCAGGCTCCTAGGGAAGTGCACAGGGCTGAGCTTTCTCAGCTGCTTCAATCCCGTTCGTCTTTTGGCGGCAAATGCAGCCAATCCTTGTCAACCCTTGCAAAAAAAAGTGGTCCTCTGATTTTCCTGAAACTCCAACCGGTCTCACCCCGAGGAAAACCTAATAAGCTTGTGCTATGGTCATGGGGGGGTCCTTCTGTCTTCTGTATTATTTATATTCTAGCGGATGTGTTCTACTTGAAGCTGATACTTTCTTCTGTTGGATGAACATGGTGCTCTACCTGTTCATTTTATATGATGCCTTTGGCGTTTGATTTCAATGTATTGTCTGTTTCTGTAATCTTTTCTGGTTACTTCAATAAAAAACATTGAAAGTAGAATGCCTGTAGGGTTTTTATTGTTACATGATTTGCCCCCATTAGGGAGATTCACCCTTTCTATTTATCCTGTTTACCTTTAACATTGAGTAAAGTAAAAGAAAATCCCAAATTTTGTCCCCAGAAAAGTAATAGAGGGGAAATCTTCCAATGCGGACACTAGTTCTGGTGACCTGGGAGTCCCCAAGGGGTATGAAGTGAAGGGAAATCTCCCCAATGGGACTTAGACTATCCACAATGAAAATAAAAGTTTTGCCAATAGCTTTCCTGCAATGATATATTAATGATTACAGAGCAGAACTAATTTGTGTTTTTATATCTGCATAGAGTTCGGTTTTATGTGTGGATGAGAGTGTAGGTCAGTATAAAAGCAAGCCATCATCCACCTTTTGAATTTATTATTTATTATTTACTCCTCTCTAGTAGGGATGAGCTGAACACCCCCCGGTTCGGTTCGCACCAGAACCCGCGAACGGACCGAAAGTTCGCACGAACGTTAGAACCCCATTGACGTCTATGGGACTCGAACGTTCGAAATCAAAAGTGCTCATTTTAAAGGCTAATTTGCATGGTATTGTCCGAAAAAGGGTTTGGGGACCCGGGTCCTACCCCAGGGGACATGTATCAATGCAAAAAAAACTTTTAAAAACGGCCGTTTTTTCGGGAGCAGTGATTTTAATGATGCTTAAAGTAAAAAAAAAAAAGTGAAATATTCCTTTAAATATCGTACCTAGGGGGTGTCTATAGTATGCCTGTAAAGTGACGCGTGTTTCCCATGTTTAGAACAGTCCCTGCACCAAATGTCATTTTTAAAGGAAAAAATCTCATTTAAAACTGCTTGCGGGTTTAATGTCATGTCGGGTCATGACAATATGGATGAAAATCAGTGAGACAAACGGCATGGGTACCCCCCCAGTCCATTACCAGGCCCTTTGGGTCCTGTATGGATATTAAGGGGAACCCCGCACCCAAATTAAAATAAGGAAAGGCCCTATATACTCTGAACAGCAGTATACAGGCGGTGCAAACAAGACAGGGACTGTAGGTTTGTTGTTAAGTAGAATCTCTTTGTAATTTTGAACGGGTACATTTTTAACGTGTTTAGCTCCAGCCAAAAAATCTTTTTTATGCTTTTTGGAAAATATAGGGAAGGGTTATCACCCCTGTGACATTTGTTTTGCTGTCTTTCCTCCTCTTCAGAAGATTTCACCTCACTTTTTTGTCCCAATGAAAAATGTTTTTTGAAAATTTGGGTTTTTTTGTGGAACAAGGATTGGAAAGCATCAGTGGAAAGGAGAAATTGTTTTCCCATATTAACTCTTACAGGAGAGAATTTCCCTTCCTAGGGGTAGATTTCATCTCACTTCCTGGTGTCTCCTTCCGTTTGCAAGTAGGAGTCGTTTGTAAGTTAGATGTTTGAAAGTAGGGTCCTGCCCTATATACTCAGCAGAAATTTGGGCCTTAGGTGTTGCTGTGGCCACAACACTGTAAGCCCTCACAGGGCCCTGCTGTGAAATATTAGATCAAGAA
This sequence comes from Lithobates septentrionalis, assembly GCA_037952835.1. NCBI lineage: Eukaryota > Metazoa > Chordata > Amphibia > Anura > Ranidae > Lithobates > Lithobates septentrionalis. The sequence continues at coordinate 934,835 of JBBDGP010000201.1, read as the reverse complement.
TTGTAATTACATGCCCCTGTTGAACAGGAGCTGAAAAATTAGGCCTTAGGCACTGGTGCTGGTGCCACAACACTGCAACCCCTCACAGACACTCTAGTTGGAACGCAGGAACGAGCCCTGCTGCAAAGTATTGCATCAAAAATTGTAATTACACGCCCCTGTTAGACAGGGGCAGAAAAATTGGGCCTTAGGCACTGGTGCTGGTGCCACAACACTGCAACCCCTCACAGACACTCTAGTTGGAACGCAGGAACGAGCCCTGCTGCAAAGTATTGCATCAAAAATTGTAATTACACGCCCCTGTTAGACAGGGGCAGAAAAATTGGGCCTTAGGCACTGGTGCTGGTGCCACAACACTGCAACCCCTCACAGACACTCTAGTTGGAATGCAGGAACGAGCCCTGCTGCAAAGTATTGCATCAAAAATTGTAATTACACGCCCCTGTTAGACAGGGGCAGAAAAATTGGGCCTTAGGCACTGGTGCTGGTGCCACAACACTGCAACCCCTCACAGACACTCTAGTTGGAATGCAGGAACGAGCCCTGCTGCAAAGTATTACATCAAAAATTGTAATTACACGCCCCTGTTAAACAGGGGCTGAAAAATTGTGCCTTAGGCACTGGTGGTGGCGCCCAGAACCAAAAATGTTCTTACAAGCTATCAGCGTGATGATTGAGGAGGAAGAGGATAATTACTCAGGGATAGTCACTCAGCATCAGCATAGGCAGTCTTTGAAGGGATCTGAGATTTAAAAAAAAATTATTCGGTTACATCAGCATCAGGTGCTTGGTAGCTGGTGGTGATCCAAGACTGATTCATTTTTATGAAGGTCAGCCGATCGACCGAGTCGGTGGACAGACGCACCCTGTGATCGGTTACCACGCCTCCAGCAGCACTGAATGTGCGTTCCGAAAGAACGCTGGATGCAGGACAGGCCAGTAGCTCAATTGCATACTGTGCAAGCTCTGGCCAGTGATCCATCCTCAAGACCCAGTAACCCAGAGGATTTTTGGCGGGAAAGGTGTCCAAGTCTGATCTTGCCCCTAGGTATTCCTGCACCATGTAAAACAGATGCTGGCGATGGTTGCTGGAACCGATCATACCTTGGGGCTGCGGACCAAAAAATTGTCTGAACGCATCGGTCAGACGGCCACCTTCTCCACCGCTCCTTCTTTGACTGACCGAAGCCTCAGCAACACGTTGTCCAGAAACAGGAGTTTGTAACCTCCCAGTCTCTGGGAACGCGTTGCACAGACCTTTCTGCAAGGCCTCCCGAAGATGTTTCATCCTCTGCTCCCTCTGCGATGGCAAGATAAGGTCCGCAACCTTACCCTTGTAACGTGGATCAAGGAGGGTTGCCAGCCAGTATTGGACCTTCTCCTTGATACCACGAATACGAGGATCCTTACGCAGGCTTTGCAGGATCAGGGAGGCCATGCAGCGTAGGTTTGCTGAGGCATTCGGTCCGGAGTCCTCTGGGTCACTAAGGACAACAACGTCCGCAGCCACCTCCTCCCAGCCACGTACAAGTCCATGTGTTCCTTGGGACTGATCCCTTAAAGACTGCTGATGCTGAGTGCCAGGCTCCACCTCCATACTGACACAATCTTCCTCCTCCTCCTCCTCCTCCTCCTCCTCTTCCTATGTGATCGGCGGGCACGCAGGAACACTGTCTGGATAAAGGGGGCCTTGAGAGCTAAGGAAGTCCTCCTCTTCCTGCCTCTGTTCTGCCTCAAGTGCCCTGTCCATTATTCCACGCAGCGTGTGCTCCAACAGGTGGACAAGGGGGACAGTGTCACTGATGCATGCACTGTCAGTGCTCACCATCCTCGTGGCCTCCTCGAATGGTGACAGGACAGTGCATGCATCCCTGATCATGGCCCACTGGCGTGGGGAAAAAAAACCAAGCTCCCCTGACCCTGTCCTGGTGCCATAGTCGCACAGGTACTCATTGATGGCCCTCTGCTGCGTGTGCAGCCGCTGCAGCATGGCCAACGTTGAGTTCCACCTGGTGGGCATGTCACAGATTAGGCGGTTCTTGGGCAGGTTAAACTCCTTTTGGAGGTCCGTCAGCCGAGCACTGGCATTATATGACCGGCGGAAATGCACACAGACTTTCCTGGCCTGCCTCAGGACATCCTGTAAGCCCGGGTACCTGCCCAAGAACCGCTGCACCACCAAGTTAAGGACGTGAGCCAAACAGGGCACATGGGTCAGTTGTCCCTGTCGGAGGGCAGAGAGGAGGCTGGTGCCATTGTCGCAAACCACCATTCCTGCCTTAAGTTGGCGTGGCGTCAACCACCTCTGAACCTGCCCCTGCAGAGCTGACAGAACCTCTGCCCCAGTGTGGCTCCTGTCCCCCAAGCACACCAGCTCAAGCACCGCATGGCATCTTTTGGCCTGCGTACTTGCGTAGCCCCTTGAACGCCTACGGAGCACCGCTGGTTCCGAGGAAGAGGCCATGGAGGAAGAAGAAGAGGAGGGGGTGGAGGAGAGAGGTGTGTCACAATCAGCATTTTGGAGGCGTGGTGGCGGAACAACCTCCAACACTACTGCACCTTGTCCTGCATCCTTCCCAGCTGCCAGCAGAGTCACCCAATGCGCCGTGAAACTTAGGTAACGTCCCTGTCCATGCCTGCTGGACCATGAGTCAGCGGTAATATGCACCTTACCGCTGACCGCCCTGTCCAGCGAGGCATGGACATTGCCTTCCACATGCCGGTAGAGAGCCGGAATCGCCTTCCGTGAGAAAAAGTGGCGTTTGGGTACCTGCCACTGAGGAACCGCACATTCCACAAACTCACGGAAGGGGGCAGAGTCTACCAACTGAAAAGGCAGCAGTTGAAGTGCTAGCAATGTTGCCAAGCTAGCATTCAACGGCTGGGCATGTGGATGGCTGGGAGCAAACTTCTTTCGGCGGTGCAGCAGCTGGGGCAGGGAAATTTGCCTGGTACAATCTGACGTCGGTGTACCAAAAGCAGATTGCCCACAAGTACTTGGCTGTGACACACCTAATTCTACACCTTCATTCCTCTCACTGCAGGTCTCAGAGAGGACTGAAGGTCTAGTGGGGTTGGAAATCTCAGCTGATGAGGAGCAAGGAGAGATCCTCTTTGTTCTTTGGTGTGGGTCTTTTAGATATGCTTGCCAACGAACTGCATGGCAGGTCAACATATGTCTGGTCAAGCATGTGGTACCCAAGTGGGAGATGTTTTGGCCACGCGAGATACGCTTGAGACATATGTTGCAAATAGCAGCGGTGCGATCTGATGCACTCGTCTCAAAAAAGGCCCACACCAAAGAACTTTTTGAATAACGCACAGAGACTGCAGCGCCCTGCACATGTGGAGCTTTGGGGTGTGATGCAGTCAATGTGCTGCCCTTAGGCTGGCCCCTGGAGGGCATCCTGCCTTGTTGGTGATGTGCCGCCTCCTCCTCCTCCTCCTCCTCCTCCTCCTCTCTCCTATCAGGCACCCACGTTGAGTCAGTGACCTCATCATCCCCTCCCTCCTCATCACTGGAGCAAACCTGGCAGTATGCTGCAGCAGGGGGAGCATGACTGCCAGATTGCTGTCCTTCTTGGGCACCCCCTCTGTCCGTGCTCATGTTACTGCCTTCATCGAGCTCAGTATCATCATCAGAGCCTTCCAAACGCTGGGCATCCTCCTGGAGCATGTACCCAACACTGTGGCCAAACAGTTCGAGGGAATCCTCAGGAGGACATGGTGGAGCTAGGGAAGGAGTCACTGATGACATTGAGCTGAGGGAAGAGGCCGCTGCTTTGCCAGACAAAGCACCCTGGGCATGGGTGAGAGAGGATGAGGAGGATGAGGACGGCTTGGTCATCCACTCGACCAAGTCTTCCGCATGTTGCGGCTCAACACGGCCAGCTGCCGAAAAAAAGGCCAAGCGTGTCCCATGGCCACGTGCTGATGAGGATGCACCGTCTCCACGACCAGCAGCACTAGACACAGAGCCTGCTTGCCCTTTCTTATTGGCTTGTGACTGTCTGCCTCTCCATCTTGGCCTTCCAGACATACTAATGGCCTGTAGCTGCACTAAGCTGGGATAGAACACCTGTAATTTTCTTCAGGTAGCTTTATATACTGTAACCAGACAAGCCTGCCTGTCAGTAGGAAGATAACAGGAACGGATCTAGCTGAACACTGTGAGCAGGACGCACTGACTGCACTAAATGTAAATAGCAGGAACAGATCTAGCTGAACACTGTGAGCAGGACGCCCTGCACTAAATGTAAATAGCAGGAACGGATCTAGCTGAACACTGTGAGCAGGACGCACTGACTGCACTAAATGTAAATAGCAGGAACGGATCTAGCTGAACACTGTGAGCAGGACGCACTGACTGCACTAAATGTAAATAGCAGGAACAGATCTAGCTGAACACTGTGAGCAGGACGCACTGCACTAAATGTAAATAGCAGGAACGGATCTAGCTGAACACTGTGAGCAGGACGCACTGACTGCACTAAATGTAAATAGCAGGAACGGATCTAGCTGAACACTGTGAGCAGGACGCACTGCACTAAATGTAAATAGCAGGAACAGATCTAGCTGAACACTGTGAGCAGGACGCACTGCACTAAATGTAAATAGCAGGAACGGATCTAGCTGAACACTGTGAGCAGGACGCACTGACTGCACTAAATGTAAATAGCAGGAACGGATCTAGCTGAACACTGTGAGCAGGACGCACTGACTGCACTAAATGTAAATAGCAGGAACAGATCTAGCTGAACACTGTGAGCAGGACGCACTGCACTAAATGTAAATAGCAGGAACGGATCTAGCTGAACACTGTGAGCAGGACGCACTGACTGCACTAAATGTAAATAGCAGGAACGGATCTAGCTGAACACTGTGAGCAGGACGCACTGCACTAAATGTAAATAGCAGGAACAGATCTAGCTGAACACTGTGAGCAGGACGCACTGCACTAAATGTAAATAGCAGGAACGGATCTAGCTGAACACTGTGAGCAGGACGCACTGCACTAAATGTAAATAGCAGGAACGGATCTAGCTGAACACTGTGAGCAGGACGCACTGACTGCACTAAATGTAAATAGCAGGAACAGATCTAGCTGAACACTGTGAGCAGGACGCACTGCACTAAATGTAAATAGCAGGAACGGATCTAGCTGAACACTGTGAGCAGGACGCACTGACTGCACTAAATGTAAATAGCAGGAACAGATCTAGCTGAACACTGTGAGCAGGACGCACTGCACTAAATGTAAATAGCAGGAACGGATCTAGCTGAACACTGTGAGCAGGACGCACTGCACTAAATGTAAATAGCAGGAACGGATCTAGCTGAACACTGTGAGCAGGACGCACTGACTGCACTAAATGTAAATAGCAGGAACAGATCTAGCTGAACACTGTGAGCAGGACGCACTGCACTAAATGTAAATAGCAGGAACGGATCTAGCTGAACACTGTGAGCAGGACGCACTGACTGCACTAAATGTAAATAGCAGGAACGGATCTAGCTGAACACTGTGAGCAGGACGCACTGCACTAAATGTAAATAGCAGGAACAGATCTAGCTGAACACTGTGAGCAGGACGCACTGCACTAAATGTAAATAGCAGGAACGGATCTAGCTGAACACTGTGAGCAGGACGCACTGCACTAAATGTAAATAGCAGGAACGGATCTAGCTGAACACTGTGAGCAGGACGCACTGCACCCAATGTAAATAGTCTAGATAGAAGATAACAGGAACGGATCTAGCTAAACTGAATACAGTGTATATATATATATGCAACACCAGGGATGCATATATATACACAATACACTGTAAGTGCAGTTAACTGACTGACTGTTCTGCCTAATCTATCTAACTCAAATCAAATGACACTGTCTCTCTCTCTCTATCTCTCAGCACACCGGAACACACTATACAGCGCCGCCGTGCAGGCGGCCTTATATAGTGTGGGGCGTGTACTAAATCCCCTGAGCCATAATTGGCCAAAGCCACCCTGGCTTTGGCCAATTACAGCTCTCTCTACTGACGGCGCTGTGATTGGCCAAGCATGCGGGTCATAGTGCATGCTTGGCCAATCATCAGCCAGCAATGCACTGCGATGCCGCAGTGAATTATGGGCCGTGACGCGCCACACGAATTTGGCGCGAACGGCCCATAACGTTCGCAATTCGACGGACGGTCGAACAGCCGATGTTCGAGTCGAACATGGGTTCGACTCGAACACGAAGCTCATCCCTACTCTCTAGTGCTTACTATTTGAATGCCTTATGTATTTGAATGTCTTATACATTTGAATGCCTTTTGTTAACCTATCTGTGTCTGCTGAGAGGCTCCAAAAAGTTATTTTAATTACAAATCACAGCAGGCTTTAACTTATCTAACCTATCTTAAACCACTCAGCTCATCTTATTACAGGGATGTGAAATCAATAACAGATCATTGTAAGCAGGTCTAAGTACACACAGCAATGAAAGTATTAGAAGTTTTAAATTGCCTAACTGCCTGTAAAGCAGAAAGAACCTTTCAATATCTGCCAGTGCATTCCACGAGACTCAAACCATTGGATACTTTATCATGCAAATCTTCACTTTTATTCCTTAAAACGTATTCCCACGTATGCAACCAAATTGGGTTAAGGCCTGCTTTATGTTACATGTTCTCATTCACATTTACAGTTTTAAAAAATTATAAAAAATGCTGCTTATTATTGTAAATGTTCTTATCTGATAACTCCAGCACTGGAAAAAGTCCTACTTACTTATCTTTGTTTCTGAGGGGGCTGGGGAACTGTGTTTGCCATAATTAGCCCCGTCTGTACTGCACTGGCAGATTTCTTTATCAGTTGTACACTAGATTTGAACACTATGGGGGAGATTTACTAAACCTGGAGCACTCAGAATCTGGTGAGGCTGGGCATGGTAGCCAATCAGCTTCTAACTTCAGATTGTTCAATTAAGCTTTGACAAAAACCCCAGAACCTGAATGGTTTGTGTGCAGAGCTGCACCAGATTTTGCACAAATGTAAAAAGTTGCAGCACACTAAATCTTCGATGTGGTGGCTGCTTTAGTTATGTTTTTTTGTAGGTTTTTTACCTTTATTTTCACCTGGTGGTCAAGTCCAGATTTACATCTCGGGAGCAGTGGCGGCTGGTGGTAATTTTTTTTTTTTGGGGGGGGGCGGCAAACCGTGCACCTCCTCGGTCTGGTCGGTCAAGCAGTCGGGTCCAAAGCACTTACCCCATCTATGGCGGGCAGCGCTTCAGCCGTGCGACAGGTGGTTGGCATACTTTCCTTTCCCCTGCTCTCCTCTGTGGGCCTCACAGTCGCTTCCGTCTCCTCCCTCCTCTTCAGGGGCCAATCGGAACACTTCTTCTATTGGCCAATCGGGAAACGGGTCTTAGACTCGCTTCCTGATTCGCCAGGACCAGAATCAGTGTAAAAATTGCAATATTCATTCACTATTGTCACACAACTGGGTGGGCTCGGGGCGCAGTGCTCTGTGCCCTGAGCCCACCCTTTTTTAAAGCCGATTAGAGCCTCTGGCTCTAATCACATGCTTCAAAAAACACCACCCCCATTGTAATTCATGCATCTGGTGTCCTGCATTGCGGCCGGATTCATTGATGGGGGGGGGGGGGGCGGTGCCGGTGCACCCCTAATAGACAGTCTGCTCCTAATCAGGAGCCTAGAGACAGAGAAGTTTGAAGTGCACATCCACCTCCCCCCCCAAAAAAAATACAGTAAGATCAAGTTTTTGATAAAATATTTTTACTCAGAGCAAAAGTTTCAAATAAATTAGGTTTGAGAACCACAGAGAAAAGTGCAAATTTGTGCAAAATCCTCATCCTTATCCCTCTCCAGAATCATTCTCTTCCTTCTCCACAATGTAACTATATCATCCGCATCTCTCTCCAGATTCATCCCCATCCCTCTCCACAATGTAACTCGATCCTCCTCATCCCTCTCCAAAATCATCCTCACCCCTCTCCACAATGTAACTCCATCATCCTCATCTGTCTCCACAATGCAACTTCATCATCCCCATCCCCTTCCAGAATCCTCCTCATCCCTCTCCACATTGTAACTCCATAATCCGCATCCCTCTCTAGAATCATACTCATCCCTCTCCACAATCATCCTCATCCCTCTCCACAATGTAACTCCATCATCCTCATCCCTCCCTGGATTCTTATTACACATATATACTCATCACCTTCACCTTCATGATCCATCTTCATCTTTTTCTCCATCATTTACCTCATTCCTCTAGCAGCCTCTATCCATAAACCAAAATCACTTGTCATCCTCATCCTTATGACAGAAGAGACTCTCCTAATGTCAGGGTGTATGACCTGTAGTGTAATGCGGTATGATGCCCGGGCACTGCAGATTAGTACAGCCAGAGGCTACACAGCACACTCACTACCTCCCTAGTGTTTCTCGCTGAGTGTCTTCACTTCCGAGGCAAGCCAAACCCCCTTCCCGAGTGTTGGCCAATTAAAATGAGAGCCTAGCAGCAGGCTCCGCCTCCAGATGTTTCCAGTAGGAGTGATCAGCTGCTGGGGGACAAGGTAGGGAGAGGAATCACTATCCCTTGCTTGTTCCTCTCTCACTGCAGACGGCGGCTGCAGTCTATTCTTTTTGGGCAGTTGGTCCATCCTGGCATCCTAACAGCTGCCAAAGCTGCATAATGCTGCTGGCATCGGCCCTCGACAATGGTTAAAAAGAAAAAACTCATACAGAAGTGTGTCCCTCTAGGAAGGGCACATGTAGGCACATGCCTACAGTGCCTATTTGGAAATCCGGCCCCGCTGGTGATATGGCCAGTAAGTCTGGTATTTTTTAACTTAATTTAACAGATCAAGCTGTGTAGACAAATTAGCAGTTACAGGGCTGAGACAAGCGACTGCAGCTGGGGGGATTCCTCAATCCGCCTAGTTTGTGTGGACAAATGGAATCAGAACACTGGCCAAATGCAAAAAAAAAAACTAACCATTTATGGGCAGTTTTGGCATTTGAATTCTTGCATTGTATGTTAATGAGAGGATAAGTTGTGTAGGGATCTGCTGCCCTCTACTGTTTGTATTTGTAAATAGTTGCGTTGCTTGTCACAGAATTAATTATGTATAGCACTTCCTGTCTCTTTGTTTTTGGGTTGAAAAACTCAGAAGGAAGAAGTGAAGAGAGGGAGTGAGCCTGAGACCATGGCAGAGCTGCTTCTAAATGCAGGACAGAAGCAGGGATTATTAGGCAAGTGTCTCTATGTTTAATGGTTTACTACTACTCTAACTAAGCTTAAAACAGATCCCCCATTCTCCTAACTCCTATTTTAGCTACTCTATAGAAAGAAGATGCTTATACTTACCTATTCACAGGGCGCTCTGATTCAAATGATCTCCCCACTGGCTGGCTTCAGGGGAGAGGAAGGACATGCCAATAACAGATGCCCCACAGTAAGCCTATGGGTAACGTTACAGCCCAGGTGTTCCAGCCGTTGTCGCTGCTCTCTCCTCTCCTCTGAAGCCATCCGCTGGGGAGATAACATGACTGGACCAGAGTGCCTTTCTTCAGGGTAATTTAAATAGGAGTAGAATAGGAGTTAGAAGAGGGTTGGATCAAGTTTAAGGTTAGTTAGAGCTAGCCTTAAATTTTACTTTAATTCTGTCCCTTCTGGTTTGGGATTCTATAGCTAGTTTTAGCTTAGGGCTCAATAACCAGCATAGGCTAGGGCCAGGTTAGGCATGCAATGGCCACTTAGGTAGTTAGAGGTCTGGTTGTGTGGCAGATTAGGCTCTACCAGGGACTAACGCTGGCCATAGATGGATAGCATTTCAAAGAAAATCCCTAGGAAAAGCGTCATGAAAATTTGTATGAAAAATCTCAGAACAGAATGTTTTTCTAAAGAATTTGCTTTTAACATTTGATTTTGTAATGAATGAACTTTACTGAACAAAACCACATATACTGTTACAAAATTCATTCATTGGAGAAAAAAATCTTTGTCCTACTCCTTCAAATTTTCTTGTCACTGCAGTAGAAATTGACCGAAAATGAATGATCAGAAAAAAGAACAAACTTTTTTAGAACAATCTTTTCCTAAGAATTTTCATTCCAAATTCTATCCATCTATGGCCAGCTTTGAATGCAGAATAGATAGACTGACTCCAAGTTTCAGTGACATACCAAAGTTTCTGCTGGTGAGAAGCTTTGTTCGAGGCTGCTGGACAACAGCAGGAGGCTCCCCCAACATCACTCATCCTGTCTTCAGGTCTCCAAAGCCAAGAAGGATACTGCATCATGATCATCTTTTGGGGGCACTGCAAATGAACTTCTGCAACATTGATCTGGGTGTATCTTTATTGACAAATTTTATATATATATATATATATATATATATATATATATATATATATATATATATACCGTATATATCCAGGTATAGGGATGAGCCGAACACCTCCCGGTTCGGTTCGCACCAGAACCTGCGAACGGACCGAAAATTTGCACGAACGTTAGAACCCCATTGACGTCTATGAAATTAAAGTGAAATATTCCTTTAAATATCATACCTGGGGGGTGTCTATAGTATGCCTGTAAAGTGGCGCGTGTTTCCCATGCTTAGAACAGTCCCTGCACAAAATGACATTTTTAAAGTAAAAAAAGTCATTTAAAACTGCTTGCGGCTTTAATGTAATGTCGGGTCCTGGCAATATGGATGAAAATCTGTGAGACAAACGGCATGGGTACCCTAAAGACCATTACCAGGCCCTTTGGGTCCTGTATGGATATTAAGGGGAACCCCGCACCCAAATTAAAAAAAGGAAAGGCGTGGGGCCCGAAGGCCCTATATACTCTGAACAGCAGTATACAGGTGGTGCAAACAAGACAGGGACTGTAGGTTTTTTGTTAAGTAGAATCTGTTTGTAATTTTGAACTGGTACATTTTTAAAGTGTAGCTCCAGCCAAAAAAATCTGTTTTAAAGCTTCTTGGAAAACATAGGGAAGGGTTATCACCCCTGTGACATTTGTTTTGCTGTCTGCGCTCCTCTTCAGAAGATTTCACCTCACTTTTTGTCCCAATGACAAATGTTTTTTGAAAATTTGGGGTTTTTAGTGAAACAAGTAGGGTTGTCCCGATACCACTTTTTTAGGTCCGAGTACAAGTACCGATACTTTTTTTCAAGTACTCGCCGATACCGATTACCGCTACTTTTTTTTAATGTCACGTCACAGTGTTTTTTTGTTGTTTTTTTTAGGGGGGGGGGGGAGTGAACGGTGTGTGTTTTTTGTTTGTTTTTTCATTTACATTTATTATTTTTTACAATTTTTTTTTTTATTCTTTATTGCACTATGTGTGTGTTTTTTATTTTAATCAGCCCTGTTGGGGGGCTTTGGTGAGATATCAGGGGTCTTAACAGACCTCTGATATCTCCCCTTTGAGACAGAGAAAGAGACAGAGGACAGAGATTCCCCAGTCCCTTTCTCTGCAGCCTCAGCTGCACTGAAAATGAATGGAGAGAAGACAGCGGCTCCTCTCCATTCTTAAACTGACACATTGTAATCACAGGAGATTACAATGTTTCAGTTATGTGAATGGACAGAGTCAGCTGACTCTGTCCATTCACACAGCGTAGAGAGACAGCAGAACGGAGGGGACAGAGAAGGAGAGGGGGACAGCGGAAAGCCGGAATGGATGGGGACAGCGGAGGGGGACAGAGCAACGGAGGGGGACAGAGCAAAGAAGGAGAACAGCGGAGGGGGACAGAGCAAAGAAGGAGGACAGCAGAAGGGGACAGAGCAATGGAGCAGGACAGCGGAGGGGGACAGAGGAACAGAGGGGGACTAAGGGGGATGAGGTGACAGTCAGCGGTGATCGCGTGTGGGGGAGTTACAAGCACCGATCACCGCTGTATGTTACTAAGCAGCTGAAAGCCGCGGGGGGAGAAGCTTGTAACTCCCCCACGCACCGATCACTGCTGACAGTCAAGGTATCGGGGGAAGCATCGGGAGCATTTGCCTGAGTACAAGTACTTGGGCAAATGCTCTGTATCGGTGCCGATACCGATACTAGTATCGGTATCGGGACAACCCTAGAAACAAGGTTTGGTGATAAAGCATCAGTGGAAAGGAGAAAAGTTTTTCCTATATTAACTCTTACAGGAAAGAATTTCCCATCCTATGGGGTAGATTTCATCTCACTTCCTGTTGTCTCCTTCCGTTTGCAAGTAGGAGCCGTTTGTAATTTGTATGTTTGAAAGTAGGGGCCTGCCCTATATACTCAGCAGAAATTTGGGCCTTAGGTGTTGTTGTGGCCTCAACACTGTAAGCCCGCACAGGGCCCTGCTGTGAAATGTTAGATCAAGAATTATAATTACATGCCCCTGTTGAACATGGCCAGAAAAATTGGGCCTTTGGTGATGGTGGTGGTGGTGCTGGTGCCACAACACTGTAATGCCCCGTACACACGGTCGGACATTGATCGGACATTCCGACAACAAAATCCTAGGATTTTTTCCGACGGATGTTGGCTCAAACTTGTCTTGCATACACACGGTCACACAAAGTTGTCGGAAAATCCGATCATTCTGAACGCGGGGACGTAAAACACGTACGTCGGGACTATAAAGCCAATAGCTTTCATCTCTTTATTTATTCTGAGCATGCGTGGCACTTTGTGCGTCGGATTTGTGTACACACGATCGGAAATTCCAACAACGGATTTTGTTGTCGGAAAATTTTATAGCCTGCTCTCAAACTTTGTGTGTCGGAAAATCCGATGGAAAATGTGTGATGGAGCCTACACACGTTGGGCCTTAAACACTGGTGCTGTTGCCACAATACTGCAACCCCTCACTTATACTCTAGTTGGAACGCAGGAACGAGCCCTGCTGCAAAGTATTGCATCAAAAATTGTAATTACACGCCCCTGTTAAACAGGGGCTGAAAAATTGGGCCTTAGGCACTGGTGCTGGTGCCACAACACTGCAACCCCTCACAGATCCTCTAGTTGGAGTGCAGGAACTAGCCCTGCAGCAAAAGAATTGCATCAAAAATTGTAATTACACGCCCCTGTTAAACAGGGGATGAAAAATTGGGCCTTAGGCACTGGTGCTGTTGCCACAACACTGCAACCCCTCACAGATACTCTAGTTGGAACGCAGGAACTAGCCCTGCTGCAAAGTATAGCATCAAAAATTGTAATTACACGCCCCTGTTAAACAGGGGCTGAAAAATTGGGCCTTAGGCACTGGTGCTGGTACCACAACACTGCAACCCCTCACAGATACTCTAGTTGGAATGCAGGAACGAGCCCTGCTGCAAAGTATTGCATTAAAAATTGTAATTACACGCCCCTGTTAAACAGGGGCTGAAAAATTGGGCCTTAGTCACTGGTGCTGGTGCCACAACACTGCAACCCCTTAAAGATACTCTAGTTGGAGCCCAGGAACTAGCCCTGCTACAAAGAATTGCATCAAAAATTGTAATTACATGCCCCTGTTAAACAGGGGCTTAAAAATTGGGCCTTAGGCACTGGTGGCGGCGCCCAGAACCAAAAATGTTCTTACAAGCTATCAGCATGATCATTGAGGAGGAAGCCTCCAGCAGCACTGAATGTGCGTTCCGAAAGAACGCTGGATGCAGGACAGGCCAGTAGCTCAATTGCATACTGTGCAAGCTCTGGCCAGTGATCTATCCTCCAGGCCCAGTAACCCAGAGGATTTTCAGTGGGAAAGGTGTCCAAGTCAGATCTTGCCCCTAGGTGTTCCTGCACCATGTAAAACAGACGCTGGCGATGGTTGCTGGAACCGATCATACCTTGGGGCTGCGGACTAAAAAATTGACTGACCGAAGCCTCAGCAACACGTTGTCCAGAAACAGGAGTTTGTAACCTCCCAGTCTCTGGGAACACGTTGCACAGACCTTTCTGCAAGGCCTCCCGAAGATGTTTCATCCTCTGCTCCCTCTGCGACGGCAAGATAAGGTCCGCAACCTTACCCTTGTAACATGGATCAAGGAGGGTTGCCAGCCAGTATTGGTCCTTCTCCTTGATACCATGAATACGAGGATCCTTACGCAGGCTTTTCAGGATCAGGGAGGCGGTCCAGAGTCCTCTGGGTCACTAAGGACGACATGGTTCGCAGCCACCTCCTCCCAGCCACGTACAAGTCCATGTGTTTCTTGCGACTGATCCCTTAAAGACTGCTGCTGATGCTGAGTGCCAGGCTCCAGCTCCATACTGACACAATCCTCCTCCTCCTCCTCGTCCTCTTCCTGTGTGATCGGCGGGCACGGAGGAACACTGTCTGGATAAAGGGGGCCTTGAGAGCTAAGGAAGTCCTCCTCTTCCTGCCTCCGTTCTGCCTCAAGTGCCCTGTCCATTATTCCACGCAGCGTGTGCTCCAACAGGTGGACAAGGGGGACAGTGTCACTGATGCATGCACTGTCACTGCTCACCATCCTCGTGGCCTCCTCAAATGGTGACAGGACAGTGCATGCATTCCTAAACATGACCCACTGGCGTGGGGAAAAAAACCAAGCTCACGATCGCCGCTATTTGCTATTTGAGCTCTGTTTCGTTCTTCCAAATGTGAGTTTGTTTTTTATTATTTTAATAAACTAGTGTTTTAAAACGTTATTACGCTATGTGAGTTTTGTTTGCTCCTTGCATGGCATATGAAACTACACGTTTGGCTTATGCTGGATTACCTATGGGAGAGGAAGCCGTGCGGACCCCCCCTTTTTCTTTCCACCATCTGTTGATGACATCTGACAAGACGCATTTCCCAGAACCAGTGGTTATTATGCTTTTTTGACTTGTCTGGCGTATGCCATTTCAGGTCAATTTTCTCCGGTAAGCCTCCTCTACTCCTGGTGTTGGCCCTGGCACTGACGTACAATCTATGCACACTTGTGGTTTCCCTTCTGCCCGCTCACCAGTTTTGGTGCGACTTTGGTGCGACTTCTGCCCACTCGCCAGATTTGGTGCGACTAAAATTCTGTGAATACCATCTGGCCATGCATCACCCCCTTTGAACTCTGATGTTTTCTTCACTATTTTTCTACACATTTTTTATGGACTTTTAAAGTTTTATTATGTTTGGTGTCTGGCTCATGGAACCAGCACGGGTTTCTACTAATCACTAGCACATTTGATGATTAAGCATTATTGTGTATTTACTTTATATGTGATCAACACTGATTAATTATTTGACACTATCCATTTTATGATCATACATTTTTTTGTAGTATTCACTATTTTTATATGTCTTTATTGTAATACACACGGCTGTGGATGTGATATATAGCGCCACACTTTTGTTTCTTTTAAATTTTATTTTTGCTTTAAAAAAAACAAGATCCCCTGACCCTGTCCTGGTGCCATAGTCGCACAGGTACTCATTGATGGCCCTCTGCTGCGTATGCAGCCGCTGCAGCATGGCCAACGTTGAGTTCCACCTGGTGGGCATGTCACAGATTAGGCAGTTCTTGGGCAGGTTAAACTCCTTTTGGAGGTCTGCCAGCCAAGCACTGGCATTATATGACCGGCGGAAATGCACACAGACTTTCCTGGCCTGCCTCAGGATATCCTGTAAGCCCAGGTACCTGTCCAAGAACCGCTGCACCACCAAGTTAAGGATGTGAGCCAAACAGGGCACATGGGTCAGTTGTCCCTGTCGGAGGGCAGAGAGGAGGTTGGTGCCATTGTCGCAAACCACCATTCCTGCCTTAAGTTGGGGTGGCGTCAACCACCTCTGAACCTGCCCCTGCAGAGCTGACAGAATCTCTGCCCCAGTGTGGCTCCTGTCCCCCAAGCACACCAGCTCAAGCACCGCATGGCATCTTTTGGCCTGCGTACTTGCGTAGCCCCTTGAACGCCTACGGAGCACAGCTGGTTCCAAGGACAAAGCACAGGAAGAGGCCATGG
The DNA here is from genome assembly GCA_037952835.1 of Lithobates septentrionalis. NCBI lineage: Eukaryota > Metazoa > Chordata > Amphibia > Anura > Ranidae > Lithobates > Lithobates septentrionalis. The sequence goes on along the minus strand of JBBDGP010000201.1, from coordinate 918,895 downwards.
AGGAAGAAGAAGAGGAGGGGGTGGAGGAGAGAGGTGTGTCACAATCATTAGTAGTGGCATTTTCGAGGCGTGGTGGCGGAACAACCTCCAACACTATTGCACCTTGTCCTGCATCCTTCCCAGCTGCCAGCAGAGTGCCCCAATGTGCCGCGAAACTTAGGTAACGTCCCTGTCCATGCCTGCTGGACCATGAGTCAGCGGTAATATGCACCTTACCGCTGACCGCTCTGTCCAGCGAGACCAAGACATTGCCTTCCACATGCTGGTAGAGAGCCGGAATCGCCTTCCGTGAGAAAAAGTGGCGTTTGGGTACCTGCCACTGAGGAACCGCACATTCCAAAAACTCACGGAAGGGGGCAGAGTCTACCAACTGAAAAGGTAGCAGTTGAAGTGCTAGCAATTTTGCCAAGCTAGCATTCAACCGCTGGGCATGTGGATGGTTGGGAGCGAACTTCTTTCGGCGGTGCAGCAGCTGGGGCAGGGAAATTTGCCTGGTACAATCTGACGTCGGTGTACCGAAAGCAGATTGCCCACAAGTACTTGGCTGTGACACACCTAATTCTACACCTTCATTCCTCTCAGTGCAGGTCTCAGAGAGGACTGAAGGTATAGTGGGGTTGGAGATCTCAGCTGATGAGGAGCAAGGAGAGGTCCTCTTTGTTCTTTGGTGTGGGTCTTTTAGATATGCTTGCCAACGAACTGCATGGCAGGTCAACATATGTCTGGTCAAGCATGTGGTGCCCAAGCGGGAGATGTTTTGGCCACGCGAGATACGCTTGAGACATATGTTGCAAATAGCAGTGGTGCGATCTGATGCACTCGTCTCAAAAAAGGCCCACACCAAAGAACTTTTAGAATAACGCGCAGAGACAGCAGCGGCCTGCACATGCAGAGCTTTGCGGTGTGATGCAGTCAGTGTGCTGCCCTTAGGCTGGCACTTGGAGGATATCCTGCCTCGTTGGTAATGTGTCTCCTCCTCCTCCTCCTCCTCTCTCCTATCAGGCACCCACGTTGAGTCAGTGACCTCATCATCCCCTCCCTCCTCATCACTGGAGCAAACCTGGCAGTATGCTGCAGCAGGGGGAGCATGACTGCCAGATTGCTGTCCTTCTTGGGCACCCCCTCTGTCCGTGCTCACGTTACTGCCTTCATCTAGCTCAGTATCATCATCAGAGCCTTCTAAATGCTGGGCATCCTCCTGGAGCATGTACCCAACACTGTGGTCAAACAGTTCGAGGGACTCCTCAGGAGGACATGGTGGGGCTAGGAAAGGAGTCACTGATGCCATTGAGCCGAGCGAAGAGGTCGCATTGGCAGCTGCTTTGCCAGACAAAGTACCCTGAGCATGGGTGAGAGAGGATGAGGAGGATGAGGACGGCTTGGTCATCCACTCGACCAAGTCTTCCGCATGTTGCGGCTCAACACGACCAGCTGCCGAAAAAAGGGCAAGCGTGTCCCACGGCCACATGCTGATGAGGATGCACCGTCTCCATGACCAGCACTGTTGCCTCTAGACACAGAGCATGCTTGTCCTCTTTAATTGGCTTGTGACTGTCTGCCTCTCCTTTTTGGCCTTCCAGACATACTAATGGCCTGTAGCTGCACTAAGCTGGGATATACTGTGTATATATATATATATATATATATATATATATACTGATACTGCAGCTAGCAAAACCAACTGCCTGCCAGTACAGCCCGGAACTGAGCGCAGCATAGGTGTAGGGTTAGCATGACTGGGGTGAGGCTGTGAGGCGGAGATGTAGGGGTTAACTAGTTAGGCAGTGGGGGGAGTTTGGGATACTTTTAAGGGGTGGAGCTTAGGCGCAGTGGTCAGTTGGGAAGAGGAAGCTAGTGAGGAAGGTGAATTTCGGCGGTGCAGGTCAGTTAGTTAGATGGGGGACGTAGAGCGCTTATTGCAGCAGCTGCGGGAGGAGGCGGCGGCTAGGGGGACAGAATGGCTACAATCCACCATGGCATCCCTGCTTCAGGGTCCCAGCCAGGCGTCCGCTAGCCCGCTCGCCTCCCCGCAGCCCACGGAACGGCCTCGTGCTTGGAGGTCGCGCCCTCCGGAGCGCTTTAGCCCAACGGCCGATGCGGACAGGGGGAGGAAAGGGGCCAGCGTGATGGAAGGGGAGCCGCCTGTAAAGAAGTCGGCGGCGGTGAGTCCACGGACGCGGCGGGCACGGGGGGGAGCACATCAGTGAGACCTGCTCCCGCTCCTCCAGCGGGTGAAGAGGGACGGAGAACGGCGGCCTTGGCAGGCTCACCGCCTGCTCGGAAGGCGGCTCGGCGGGGGAGAGAGGCCGCGGCGGGTGACGGCTTGGCAGAGAAGGCGGCCGGGGCCTGTAATCCAGAGAGGAGAGGCTGCAACAGGCCGGCGGATGGTGCGGGAAGATATCGGGGGGACCTTGTAGCGTCACGGTCCAGGAACACGGCGAGGCGGGCTTCGCCAGCCCGGCCTGTAGCCCGGCAACAAAGTACCAGGCCTCGTGGGGAGATGGAGCGAACGACGCAGGGTGATGACGTCATGCCTGGGCGCTCGGCGGCAACGGGGAATCCAGACCAGCGGCCTGGGGAGAAGCAGCATGAGATGGCCGGGAGTTCCCAGGACAGCCTGTCCGAGGGTGAAGTGGATGAGCGGGACACATCAGACGGACGGGAGACGACGCATAGAGCTGGAGGCGCGGCTGGATGTCCGGTGCAACGGATGCAGCCAGGTGAGCACATTGTGGTACCTATTTCTTCTGTTGGTAACACTGTTAGACCCTCGAGGGGGGGGTCTAGGGGGACAAGAGAAAGGGAGGCTGGGGAGGGTCCCAGTGTGGGTGTCCAGTCTATGGGAGCAACTGGGGAACAGGCTGGGGGGATGGTGCAGGTGTTATTGGCGGGTCTCAGGGAGGTGCTTGCACGCTGTGAGGCTGGCACACGGCCGGTGGGTGGCATTTCTCCTGTGGCTGCGTGGGCGGTGCCCGGCACCCCTATGGGTCAGGGAGCTGCGACTGCGGCTCCAGGCCCGGTGGTGGCTGCGGGAGGCACAGTGTTGGGGGACTGGGGGTGGCTAGTACGGGGCCCCCACCGGCAGCGCCGGTGGTGGCGGCCGCCACGACCACAGTAGCGGGGGATGCGGCAGCGGCCGGTAAAGGGTTGGCTGGTGTGGATGGGTTACGTTTGGCGGATGCTGCCAAAATGTGAAGTGTATGTTTGTTTTGAAGGGCCGTTGGGAGCGCATTTAAAAGCAGAAATTAAGGAGCGCATTTGGAAGGGGGAGTATGTTGAAATTTTCTCTTTGTTGCCCTTAGAAAAGTGTTCGCGATTTTGGCGAGTGTGATTGGGGAAAAGGCGCCTGAGAATTGCTCACCGCTCTTCTGTTACCTTGATTCCATCGGGGAAGCACAAAGAGTGTACGGTGGTACGGCATGGCTGCGATATGATGAGCAGTTCAGGCAGAGAAAAGCGGTTCGTCCATCGATAAGATGGGATCACAAAGACATTAGGCTTTGGATGAAGCTGATGTCTTCTCCGAGGGGTTCGGTGCCGCCCTTTCAGGGGGGGGCCGGGGGTTCGGGGTTGTCTGGACAACCGGCCGGAGGGCGAGCGGGCTTCTGCTGGCAATTTAATGCTGGATCTTGCAAATTCGGGGCTAAGTGTCGATTCCGACATGAGTGCTCCACATGTGGGGGCTCCCATTCACAGTCCAGGTGTTTTAAACAGGGACAAGGAAAGGGAGGAGATGTTGGAAAAAGGGAGGACGCCAGTGATGGTAGGAAGGATGGTTCCCTTTCTAAAGCGGTACCCTGATAGGGATGCGGCTCGGCTGTTGGAATTGGGTTTTAGGGAGGGGTTTCAATTGAATAGTCAGCTCCGGGCTGTTCCGCCCGCGGCTGAGAATTTGAAATCGGCAAAAGAACACGCTGAGGTAGTTACGAAAAAATTGTTAAAAGAGGTGGCGTTGGGCCAGATGGCCGGCCCATTTAAGGCACCGCCGGTACCGGATTTAGTAATATCCCGTTGGGAGTGGTGCCCAAAAAGGAGCCGAATCAGTTTCGGCTCATTCACCATTTGTCACACCCTCGGGGGGGGTCGGTTAATGATTCCATTGATCCGGACCTCTGCACGGTGTCGTATACGTCCTTTGATGAGGCAGTTGCGTGGGTGCAGCGTTTGGGCCAGGGGGCCTTGCTGGCTAAGACGGACATCGAGGCGGCTTTTCGCCTTTTACCAGTTCACCCGAAGTGTTGCCGATTGTTGGGCTGCCGATGGCGGGGAGAGTATTTTGTAGATAAGTGTTTACCCATGGGGTGTGCTATTTCATGTTCGTTGTTTGAGCAGTTTAGTTCGTTTTTAGAATGGGCAGTGCGGGATGTATCCGGCCTGTCCTCGGTCATACATTATTTAGATGATTTTTTGTGTATGGGGCCTGCAGGGAGCAAAGTTTGTGCATCTTTGCTGGCCACGATTCAGCAGGTGTTTGCCAATTTTGGGGTGCCGTTGGCTGCAGACAAAACGGAGGGCCTGGTGACCGAGTTGTGTTTTTTGGGGATTGTGATTGATACTGTGGCCATGGAGTGCCGGTTGCCACTAGATAAGCTGGATGGTTTACGGCTAGAGGTAGCGGAGGCCATCAAGGGGAAGAAGATTCAGCTGCGTGGGTTGCAATCGCTGCTTGGGAAGCTGAATTTTGCATGCAGGATTATGCCCATGGGGCGTGTGTTCTGCCGGCGCCTGGCGGCTGCTACGGCAGGGGTTCGGCCCCACATCACTTTATCAGGTTGGGGTTGGAGCTTAAGGAAGATTTGCGGGTTTGGGATTCTTTCCTGGCGGCCTACAATGGCCGTTCACTGTGGTTGGAAAAGGCTGTTTCCAATTTTGATATGGAATTATTTACGGATGCGGCTGGGTCTGGTGGTTTTGGGGCCTTTTTTCAGGGCAGGTGGAGCGCAGGGGAGTGGCCGGAGTATTGGAAGGAGGAGGGTTTGGTGCGTAACTTAGCGGCTTTGGAGCTATTTCCCATCGTTTTAGCACTAGAGCTATGGGGGGATGAGTTCCGGAATAGGCGGGTTCGGTTTCATTGTGATAATATGGGGGTGGTGCAGGCCATCAATAACAACACCGCGTCGTCGCCACCGGCTGTGCGTTTGCTGCGTCATCTGGTGTTGCTTTGTTTAAATAAGAACTGTTTTGTTACCGCTGTGCATGTTCCTGGAATTGAGAATAACGTGGCTGATGCATTGTCTCGTTTCCAGTGGGACAGATTTCGTCAACTGGTGCCGGAAGCAGAAGTGCAGGGGAGTCCTTGCCCGGAGAGTCTGTGGAGCATCGTTTTACCACGGCGCAGTTGTTGATCCGTAGGTCTGTCTCAGAAAATACTTGGCAAGCATACAATAAGGTGTGGTTGGAATGGGAGGTGTTAATGCGGGAAGTAGGTGAGGGGGTTTGTGGGGCGAGCAAGGTGCAGCTACTCCTTTACTTTATAGGACGGAATTTTGAACAGGGGGTATCGGCGTCATATATGGCGCGCAAGTTGGCTGGTTTGGCGTTCATGTTCCAAATGGCGGGCAAGCGGGATTTTACAAAAGATTTTATGGTACGGCGTGCGATGCGCGGTTATCGCACTGGTAGAGCGGCTGCTGACACAAGACGCCCGGTTTCATTTGCCGTGTTAAGTGAAGTGGTTACACAGTTAAAAAATGTTTGTCGGTCTATGTTTGAGTATGTGTTGTTCAGGGCAGCATTTATATTGGCCTTTTTTGGGGCGTTTCGGGTTGGTGAGTTGGTAAGTAAGAATAAAAAGGGGGAAGGTGGTTTGGATGGACAAGATGTACGGGTGCGGGGGGATGCGTTAAGTGTATTCCTCAGAAAGTCAAAGACAGACCAATTGGGAAAGGGGGCATGGGTGGAATTGAGGTCGGTCCCAGGTTCCCCCTTGTGTCCGGTGACGGCTGTGGGAGAATTCTGTAGAGTTAGGTCTGACGGGGGGGGGACATTTTTTCGTCATGAGGATGGTTCGGCTCTGTCCCGCTTTCAGTTTCAGGCTGTCTTTAGACAATGTTTGAGGGCGACGGGTCGAAAGGCGGAGGAGTATTCTTCCCATTCATTCCGCATTGGGGCGGCTACCGAAGCGGCCCGTTGGGGTTTGGATAAGCAGGTGGTGCAGCGTATTGGGCGTTGGGAATCAGCACGTTTTAAGCTTTATGTTCGCCCTAACTTGTTGTAGAATGGGGGGAGGAAGGTTGTTGTTTTTTGGGAACTGTCTTACAGTGGGAGCGTTATAATTGATTTGCTATATTTTCCCTTTGTTTTGTTTCTTGTTTTTCAGGAGCAGCAACCTGCCTAGTATGGATATTGGGACACTCTTATGTCTATTGGGGTGCCAGAAGGGCAGATGTCAGGAAGGACGGCAGGTTGTTGGGTTTGTCGGGGGAGGAAGGGATGGTGCGGTGGATTGGTTTTCCGGGGATGTTGTGGTCTAGGGTTGTTCCGGAAATGCACAGGTTTGCTAGTCTTGATCGCCCTCCAGATGTAGTGGTTTTACATGTGGGGGGCAATGATTTGGGAGTGAGGTGTGCTCGGGAACTGATTAGGGATATAAAATTTGATCTTTTGCGACTGCAATCCAGCTTTCCTGATACTATATTCGTTTGGTCGGATATAGTGGCCAGGACAGCTTGGCGTTTGGCGCGCTCTGTGTCAGGCTTGAATAGAGCGCGTGTGAAAGTTAATAAAGCGGTAGCAAAATTTTTTGTGAGGAACGGCGGTTTGGCTGTTCGGCACAGGGAGTTGGAGGAGGAGACATGGCGTTTTCTGCGCGCGGATGGGGTACATCTGAACGCGATAGGCATTGATTTGTGGCAGTTGGGATTACAAGATGGTGTGCAGCGAGCAGTTAGAGTTTGGAGGGCGACGCACACGTAAGGTTGTCACGTGTTCGTCCCGTGGCAGTAGGTATTGGGGGTCTTTGAAGGCGGTGATGAGAATAATTGAGGTTTAAAATGGGGGTTGGGCTCATACGGAGGTATGGGCGTCCTTTACCAAAATAAAATGGCAACATTGGTGGTAAAAAATTGCATCTGGAAGGATGAATGTGCTTGTCCCTGAGCTTCCGTAATGCACGGCGTGGGGCCTTACATGGGGATACCGATGCAATGAGTTGGAGAAAGTTAGAGTTGGCCTTCAAAGACCTCCTAGGACAATAAAAAAGTTGTTATGCTGTATAGTTGGTTTAATGTTATTTAAAGATGTATTTATAAGGATTTAAGTTATATATTGAAGAATGTTGATATTTCTGGTATTTTTTGTTATAATAAAAGGCTGCTATGGCCATTCGACTCCAAAGAGAAGTTTGTGTCGTCTGGTCATTGGGTAAGAAATAGTTAGGAATAAGTTGGGTTAACTAAGGGAGCCTCACTATATGCCACATCCCATAGTCATGTAGTATGAGAACACCACCAACCTTCTACAGGTAGCTTTAGCTGAACACTGTGCAGAGGTCGCACTACACTAACGTGTAAATAATTTAGCTGCCTGCGTTAGTGATAGGATCAGGAAAACACTACACTAACTTGTAGCTTTAGCTAAACACTGTGCCCTACACTAACTTGTAACTTTAGCTGAACACTGTTCAGAGGATGCACTACACTAACTTGTAGTTTTAGCTGAACACTGTGAGGAGGATGCACTACACTAACTTGTAGCTTTAGCTGAACACTGTGCAGAGGTCACAATAAACTAACTTGTAGCTTTGGCTGAACACTGTGAGGAGGACGATCTACACTAACTGTAAATAGTCTAGCTGCCTGACTGTGGTACTAATAGGATCAAAAGAACATTAGCAATTTTTTTCAGGTAGCTGTAAATACTGTAACAACACAAGCCTGCCTGTCAGTAGGAAGATAACAGGAACGGTTCTAGCTAAACTGAATACAGTGTGTATATATATATATCAATATATATACACAACTGTGCAGAGGTCGCACTAATTTAGCTGCCTGCGGTAGTGATAGGATCAGGAAAACACCACCAACCTTCTACAGGTAGCTTTAGCTGAACACTATGCAGAGGTCGCACTACACTAACGTGTAAATAATTTAGCTGCCTGCGGTAGTATTAGGATCAGGAAAACACCACCAACCTTCTACAGATAGCTTTAGCTGAACACTGTGCAGAGGTCGCACTACACTAACGTGTAAATAATTTAGCTGCCTGCGGTAGTGATAGGATCAGGAAAACACCACCAACCTTCTACACGTAGCTTTAGCTGAACACTGTGCAGAGGTCGCACTACACTAACGTGTAAATAATTTAGCTGCCTGCGGTAGTGATAGGATCAGGAAAACACCACCAACCTTCTACAGGTAGCTTTAGCTGAACACTGTGCAGAGGTCGCACTACACTAACGTGTAAATAATTTAGCTGCCTGCGGTAGTGATAGGATCAGGGAAACACCACCAACCTTCTACAGGTAGCTTTAGCTGAACACTGTGCAGAGGTCGCACTACACTAACGTGTAAATAATTTAGCTGCCTGCGGTAGTGATAGGATCAGGAAAACACCACCAACCTTCTACAGGTAGCTTTAGCTGAACACTGTGCAGAGGTCACACTACACTAACTTGTAGCTTTAGCTGAACACTGTGCAGAGGTCACACTAAACTAACTTGTAGCTTTAGCTGAACACTGTTCAGAGGACGCACTACACTAACTTGTAGCTTTAGCTGAACACTGTGAGGAGGACGCACTACACTAACTTGTAGCTTTAGTTGAATACTCTGCAGAGGTCACACTAAACTAACTTGTAGCTTTAGCTGAACACTGTTCAGAGGACGCACTACACTAACTAGTAGTTTTAGCTGAACACTGTGAGGAGGTCACACTAAACTAACTTGTAGCTTTAGCTGAACACTGTGAGGAGGATGCACTACACTAACTTGTAGCTTTAGCTGAACACTGTGCACTACACTAACTTGTAGCTTTAGCTGAACACTGTTCAGAGGATGCACTACACTAACTTGTAGTTTTAGATGAACACTGTGAGGAGGACGCACTACACTAACTTGTAGCTTTAGCTGAACACTGTGCAGAGGTCACCCTAAACTAACTTGTAGCTTTAGCTGAACACTGTGAGGAGGACGCACTACACTAACTTTAAATAGTCTAGCTGCCTGACTGTGGTACTAATAGGATCAAAAGAACATCAGCAATTTTCTTCAGGTAGCTGTAAATACTGTAACAACACAAGCCTGCCTGTCAGTAGGAAGATAACAGGAACGGATCTAGCTAAACTGAATACAGTGTGTATAATATATATATATATATATATATATATATATATATATATATATATATATATATATATATATATATACACACACACACAACACCTGGGATGCATATATATACACAATACACTGTAAGTGCAGCTAACTGACTGACTGTCCTGCCTAATCTTACTAACTTAAATCAAATGACACTGTCTCTTTCTCTGTCTATCTCTCTGTCAAGCCGGAACACACTACACAGGGCCGCCATGCAGGCGGCCTTATATAGTGTGGGGCGTGTTCTAAACCCCCTGAGCCATAATTGGCCAAAGCCACCCTGGCTTTGGCCAATTACAGCTCTCTACAGACGGCGCTGTGATTGGCCAAGCATGCGGGTCATTGTGCATGCTTGGCCAATCATCAGCCAGCAATGCACTGCGATGCCGCAGTGAATTATGGGCCGTGACGCGCCAAATGAATTTGGCGCGAACGGCCCATATCGTTTGCAATTCGGCAAACGATCGAACAGCCGATTTTCTAGTCGAACATGGGTTCGACTCAAACACGAAGCTCATCCCTATCCAGGTATATGTGCACAACTCCACCAGAACTCTTGTTGAGCTCTTTGCTGATAATGCCTGTTTTAACCTTGAATGTATGCACTATTATTAATATTTTTGTATCACTGGATGTTACTAAATTGCAGAACCTTATTTGTCCACAAAATGGTGTTGCCAAATAGTCTTCCCTAACTGTGAATGGAATACAGGTTGCTGGGGCAATCTGGGGGATGGAGTCTTGAAGAAGGATTCTAACTATAGCCATTCATAGGCCGCATATTCAAGGCCCATAAGCACCTGGGAGCATGAGGGACCATATAAAAGTAAAAGCCCAGGAAGGAGCTGGGCAGCAGGGGAAGCATGACAACTGAGTAGGAGAGAGAGAGAGCTGTACTGTGTCAAGCTGCGCTGTGCAGAGCCATGCTGTGTCAAGCTGTGCAGTGCCAGAGAGAGAGAGAGAGTGGGTTATTGTGCTGGATGCTAGAACCAGGAGGCTGATCCAAGCAGAGACATCAGCTTCCAAAGTCCCTGTCCCCATGGCATTTGCTGCCGTATGCTGTACCGATGCAAAAGGGGGCCCCCCACCCTGTAGACCACTTTCTGCCATTGGAGGACTGCCTACGGAGAAATGACCCGCATTACAGTTATGCCGCGTACACATGGTCGGACTTTCCGGCATACTTGGTCCGGCGGACCAGAGTGTGCCGGACAATCCGCCCGTGTGTAGGCACCGGCGGACTTTTCCGGCGGACTTTTTCCCAAAAGCCCGCCGAAACCTAGATTTGAAACATGTTTTAAATCTTTCCGTTGGACTCAGTTTCGGGTAGAAAGTCCGCTCGTCTGTGTGCTGGTCTGACGGAAAGCCCGCTCGTGTGTATGCTGGTCCAACGGACCAGATACGACGCGAGGGTAGGGTATTGCATTGCGCGCTCGCTGCAATAGGAAAAACAAATTTTCCTATTGCCGCGAGCGCGGGGCATACCAGGCCCTTAGGTCTGGTATGGATTATAAAGGGAACCCCCCTACGCTGAAAAAACGGCGTGGGGTCCCCCCTAAAATCCGCGCTCGCTCGTCCCCACCCCCTTTCCTGACCGGCCAGGCTGCGTGCTCGGATCGGGGTCTGGTATGGATTTTAGGGGGGACCCCACACCGGTTTTTCGGCGTAGGGGGGTTCCCTTTATAATCCATACCAGACCTAAGGGCCTGGTATGACCCGCGACGGGGCTCGCAAGGTGTCAATCTCGCCGATAAAAGCGGCAAGATTGACATCCTTTTCTAGTCCCGTCGCACCTGAGTCACGTTCAAAATGAACGGACTTGTCCATGTGTGGGCAAGTCCGTGCATTCTGAAAGTCCGCCGTAACTCCGGCGAAAGTCCGTCGGAAAGACGGGCGGAATTAGCCCGCCGCAAAGTCCGGTCGTGTGTGGGCAAGTCCGTCCGTTTTAAAGTCCGGCGCACCTGGCGGACAAAGTCCGTCAGAAAGTGTGCCGAACCAAGTAGGATAGAAAGTCCGACCGTGTGTACGCGGCATAACAACCACCTGTTAACCCTTTCTTTAGTGTAGACTTAAAGAGCCATTTCTCTCCATTAAACAATGCTGCCTCAAGGAATCTACACATCTACTGAGCACAAATTTACACTAAACTGCTGTTGAACCCCACACTCTCGGTCATTTTCATCATTTTTCACACTCACAGATTTAAAGGGCTCCAATATAGCCAGCAGAAGTAACCCATAAAGACTTGTCTGAGTCATTCTATTAGTGAGTGCAGAACTGGGTTGCTTTTACGAAGTTTACATTTGAAGACCTAAACCTAGCCCCTTTGTCTGAGAGCCCTCAAGTCCCTATGCAACAGACAATTCCATTCTGCTGGCTATTGCATTCTATAATAACGCCCTTAGTAACATACATTTTCTTCCTGTTTCTTCCAGAACAGTCATACCCTGTTTCCCCGAAAATAAGACCTAGCGTGATTGTCGGTGATGGCTGCAATATAAGCCCTACCCCCCAAATAAGCCCTAGTTAAAGTCCTTGTAGGTCTTATTTTCAGGGTAGGGCTTATTTTCGGGGAAACAGGGTAGGGCTTATTTGGGGGTTAGGGCTTATATTGCAGCCATCACTGACAATCACGCTAGGTCTTATTTTAGGGGAAACAGGGTATATACACTGATCAGCCATACCATTATGACCACTCACCATAACCTGTCAAGGCATGGACTCCACTAGACCTTTGAAGGTATGCTGTGGTATCTGGCAGCAAGTCATCAGTAGCAGATCCTTTAAGTCCTGTAAGTTGTGAGGTGGGGTCTCAAACTTCTTTTTCCAGCACAACCCACGGATGCTCAATTTAAATGAGGTCTGAAGAATTTGGAGGCCAATCAACTGCAAACAATTCTTAAATTTATCAGACCAAGCCACCTTTTATTGTTCCTCTGTGGTCCAGTTCTGATGCTCACATACCCATTGTAGGCACTTTTGGCTGTGGACATGTGTCAGCATGGGCACCCTGACTGGTCTGTGGCTATGCCGCCCCATACACAACAAACTGTGATGCCCTGTTTGTTCTGACACCTTTCTCTCAAAACCAACGTTAACTCTTTCAGCAGTTAAAGCACAGAGAAATACTGGCCACTAGTCCAGCCTGGATTGTACGCAAGGCGTCATAAGTGTGTGGCTACCTTTAACCACCCACTTTATATTTTCTCTAAATAAGGCCAATAAATCATTACAACACAAAAATGTATGAAAATGAAATGCGAAATAACTATAGTATATAACACCCTAAAATATCCAGAAATGTTTTAAACTGAATTGTTCGTTTACTGAAGTGATCTAAAGATCCTGACCCAGTAATGTGCATATTATGCTATTTCAGAATACCAATTTTCTATGAATAGTCCTTTCATATGGGGATATATGAGAAAATGAATAGTCTATGGCACTCAATTTCACCCAGAATGGCGAATGCTCCACAATATATAAAATATAAGGGTTACAAATTCCAGTCTTGAAATATACACCCCTTGCATATTTACAATGCCCTCAGTACCATAATAAGGTCAAATTGAAATAAATTTCTACTTTCACTGCCTTCAACTTGTTGCGATTTTCGAAACACAGGCAATGGTTATGAATATTTATCAGAACAAAGTGCGTTCTTTACTTACGAAACAAATGCAGAGGGTTTTGTTAGAATAAGAAAGGTATGCGCTGATGTGTTTGAAGCTTTTTTGGCACAGAAATGCTGTTATCTTTTCCTTTTATTAATTGGAGACCTCTTCTAGCTTCTTAATAGCTTTTATTGAAATATTCTTTTGTGCTACCTAGGGACATTAATAGGCGCAGATGACAAACTGTTTAATTCATTTGACAGAACTGCACAAGGCTTTCCTTCATGAATGGATGCATTGTATGTGTGCTGTCTATTTTCCATTAACTGCATTTTAAATAGGGCCCTTTTCCCCATTGAGAATTTCTGTATTTATTTATTTACCTTGTTAATTAATTTATTCTTGAACCATTCTACAACTGCAATTAATAATTCAGCCCTCTCGATACGGATGTTTTAGTTATTGATTGGTGCTGTTTTTTTGTGTCAAAATATCCAATTAAGAGATTGCTGCATTTTATTTCGTTTAAAGAGTCCTAGGAATAGCGTTGAGCAGAATTTATACAGATGTGCATGCAAATTCACTGGTGTAGAGTGAGTAAGTGGCCGTTGGTGCAGTAGTGTACTAGTGTGTCGCACCAGTGGTGGCAGTGGTACTTGCTCTTTGGTGCAGTTGTGGAGAGTGAATAAATGCTCTTTGTGGTACTGCCAAAGAATAAAGAAGATTGTGTTGATGCAGTAGCTGCAAATGATTAAAGCAGAGCTTCACCCTCAAAACAAACTTCCCTCCACTCCACTACAGAAATAGTGTTTATTTTATCCTTATTTTTCATGTAAAGTGTTCAGGACCTGCGAATGATGTGCCTAGACGAATGATGTGCATTGTGTTCCCTGTTTCTTCTTGGATATGCATGTAACATTTCCCAGGAGACATTTCTATTCATTCACATAGCAGGTGGGGGGAGGCCTGCAGGCTGAGTCTGGAAGAGCCTGCAGTCTCCCAGTAATGTCACAAAGAATGTAGCGGCATGGTACCCAATCTGTGGTAGAAAAAAACGGACAACGCTGGATTCTCTGGGTGAGTAAATATCTGAAATTTGCAAAATCCACAACTCAGTAAGCAGTGATTTAAAAAAAGAAAAAGAGAGGTGGGGGGGAGTAAAGTTCGCCATTAAGTGTGTGGTAGGTCCACTGGTGCACATTGATGGAAGTTGCCAAAGTGTGTGTTGGTGCAGTGGAGGTGAGCAGTAGTGTATTTAGGTTTTGTGCTGCCCTAGGCCTGACTAAACTCGTGCACCCCCAAATTTAAATATGACCCACCCCTTCCTGTCGAGGCCACACCTCTTGCTGTTTAAGACCCCCCTGAAATTTTCAAGTAAGGACACTAGTTCTGAGGGCTTGGGGGGGATTCCCTTAATGCATTCCCTTAATTTGTATATATTTCCTCTCACTTCCTGTTTGGCTATGGGGCAGGTAGTGAAGGGAAATCTCTGCAATGGGACAGGGATGGTAAAAAATGAACTGACAGGGGCTATAACCCTTCCTTATGCTTTTCAAAATTATAAAAAAAAAAGTGTTGCCTATAGTTCTACTACAGTCAAAATTAGAAGCAGGCGCCCCCCCACAGTTGCAGAATTCCGGCTGCCTTCATACCAGGAGCAGTGTGGCCGCTTAAGGGGGGGCTAGACTAATTTGCCTCTCAGCCCAGTCCGCCCCACAAGACTGGCGCTACACTAACAGTGTAGCGCAAGCCGGCGGGGACTCTTTCCGTGCTGCCCCCCCTGCAAAGTGCTGCCCTAGGCCTGGACCTTGTCGGCCTAGGCCAGGATACAGCGTTGGAGGTGAGTACAGAAATGAGTGTTGGTGCAGTGGATGTGAGTACAAAAGTGTGTGTTGGTGCAGTGGATGTGAGTACAAAAGTGTGTGTTGGTGCAGTGGATGTGAGTACAAAAGTGTGTGTTGTTGCAGTGGAGGTGAGTACAAAAGTGTGTGTTGTTGCAGTGGAGGTGATTACAAAAGTGTGTGTTGTTGCAGTGGAGGTGAGTATAAAAGTGTGTTTTGGTGGACTGGTGGCGAGCATGGTAGTACAAGTCAGTGCATTGGCAGGGTCACGCACATAGGTGAAGTGGTTGCAAGCAGGGACGTGACAGCATGCCGGGTCATTCATGTTGTTACATAGTTTGCAGCTGGAGCCACTGATACATCATGCGCTGCCTGCCTGTCATTAATATCATCCCTGCATTTGATTGGGCATTCTTTGAAAAGTCATTTTTCCACACATTGACTAAGCTAAGGGAAAATTCTGTTACAAAGGGAGCAACATATTTTTCTTTTAGTAAATCAACCCCAATGTCTGTACAAACATGTGCTGTCTGCTCTCATAGGAACAGAAAATATTGAGAGTATGTCTGCTCTGCGCACTTGTGGCTTTTGGCTGCTATGGGTTAGCGAAGAATCACCAATATGCTGTGCTTTCTGCAGGCACCTAGGAGGTGAGAAGGAAGGTGGATATAGCTGTCCTTCTCAGTTCCTGGGTTCCTCTTTTTTTATTGACTATAGGGTAAAGATGCCATCAGTGAGAATGACGCAGGGCAGCGTGTGGGTGGAGCTGGGAACTCAGGCTTAGAGATTGTGTTGCCCAAGTCTGCAAAGGATATAAAAAGCTGATGATGCAACCTGCTGCCTTTTGCTTTATTGAAGAATCTCATTTAATTAAAGTGACCCTGTCAGAAAAGTAGAATTTCCCAAAAAGCTTCTCTTGCCAAGAAGGGGAGCAAATGCTCATCTCTCCTTCTACATGAGCTGCTAAACGCCACCCTGTTGAAGAAATATCACCCTCCGAAATAGACTGGGAAACCAACAATTCCAGTACTGTTGATCTATTGGTCCCCAGCTGCGCACAGTGGTTCCTCCTGCCGACCTCTGAATCACTAGAAGACATAGGGGGTTATTTACGAAAGGCAAATCCACTTTGCACTGAAAGTACACTTATGCCGCGTACACACGACTGGACTTTCTGGGAAACTAGGTCCGACGGTCTTCCCGACGGACTTCCGGCGGACTTTGTGAACGGACGGACTTGCCTACACACGACTGGACTTTCCGGCAGACTAGGTCCGCCGGTCTTCCCGATGGACTTTCGACGGAGTTACGGCGGACTTTCCACATGAACGGACTTGCCCACACATGGCCAAGTCCGTTCATTTTGAACGTGACTCGGGTACGACGGGACTAGAAAAGGAAGTCAATCTTGTCAATTTTATCGGTGAGATCGGCACCTTGCGAGCCCTGTCGCGGAGCATACCAGGCCCTTGTACCAAGCCTCCTGCCCGCAGACCCTGACAACCAACGGCCAGGGTTGTCGGGAAGAGGCCCTTGTCCTCATCAACATGGGGACAGTGTGCCCAAAGCACCCACCCCCCCATGTTGAGGGCATGCGGCCTGGTACGGTTCAGGAGGGGGGCGCTCGCTCGTCCCCACCCCCTTTCCTGACCGGCCGGACTGCGTGCTCGGATCGGGGTCTGG
The DNA here is from genome assembly GCA_037952835.1 of Lithobates septentrionalis. Taxonomy (NCBI): domain Eukaryota; kingdom Metazoa; phylum Chordata; class Amphibia; order Anura; family Ranidae; genus Lithobates; species Lithobates septentrionalis. Next base: position 902,444 of record JBBDGP010000201.1, on the reverse strand, counting down.
TATGGACTTTGGGGGGACCCCACGCCATTTTCTTGGGTTGGGGGGTTCCCCTTAAAATCCATACCAGACCTAAGGGCCTGGTATGCCCCGTGCTCGCCGCAATAGAAAAATGAGTTTTTCCTATTGCAGCGAGATGCAGTAGTCAAAATAAAAAGGGAGTAGGGTTAGGACCCAAGGTGTCCTTACCTTCAGTGAAGGAAAAGGAACAAACTGCGGTTTAACCTGATATAACTTTATTAGAACAATTAGTAGAAAAACATTTTAATCATTGAAAGGAAAGCATAAACAATAGGAGATTGCATAAGGTAAAAACTGACAACGTTGTCACTTAAAAACGCATGCCCATGAGCTCAGCCATATCCCAGTCATCCACACGTGTCAATCATCTCAAGTCATTAAGTGTGACTTAATATATAATGCTTACATATGTTTAGGCGAGGTGAGTTCCGGGAAGTCTTGGTAGCACAAGTCGGTACCGTATTGTGCTTAACCATGGACCTCCAGACTTCCTATATTCAGCAGACTGGTTGGTGAGTTGAGCTATGGAATTGTCTTTGTCTTACCTCCAGACTTCCTATATGCCTATAGAGTTGCTGCAATAGGTCTTTACAATGTTAAAGAAAGCATTGGTTATCTCAGACAAATAAATTCAATTCTGGCTAGAAAGTATTCCTGATAGTTAGTGAACAGGACAGGTTTGATTTCTGGATGTAGCACTGTCAATCATAGAGATAATATATATATATATATATATATATATATAAAATGCAGCACGCTGTAATGCAAGCATGCGACTTGAGTCAAGGAGAAAAAATAGATCCACAACAAGCCTGTTAGTTATTCAGCACCATGTTTCCATGAAACATTAAAGATAGCACCGCGTATAGATTGGATAGGAAAATATAGTCAGCTGAGTCAAAATACAGAGCCTCCAAAAAAAAAAAAAATTTTTTTTTAAATGTTCAGGCTGTGATTGCTTGCTGGATATACCAGTTGAAAAGAGACTCACTGTTTAGATTATATTAGATTGGTCCTCAATAGTAGCGACAAGGTGGTGAATCCAGAGTCCTTTGCAGGGGTCCACAGGTGTGCATGATGCGAATCTCTGTATTCCTAGTCCTGGTGACACGCACAGGATGTTATCCACTCAAAACCAGCATGGGGCCGCCTGGCCATTTACTTCCAGTTTTCGGTTGTTTGTGGATTTCCAGTTTGCGGAGATAGGATGAGGGCTAAGGAGTGATGAAAAGCCCAAGTTGGCTATCAGCAGAGGGCATGTGTAGGCACACACACCAGTTATATCAGGTTAAACCGCAGTTTGTTCCTTTTCCTTCACTGAAGGTAAGGACACCTTGGGTCCTATTCCCACTCCCCTTTTATTTTGACTACTTCTCCTGTTCTGACAAGGAACACCACCCTATTAGGTGAGCCGGTAACCTGTTACCTGAATGGACCAACGATACTGGTCATCAGGACCCCGTCCATTGCGTTTTTTTACTGCAAGATGCAGTACCCTGCCGTTGCGTCGTATCTGGTCCATCGGACCAGCATACAGACGAACGGGCTTTCCATCAGGAACTGAGTCCGGCGGAGTAACGACAGAAAGATTTAAAACATGTTTCTTTTCTAGGTCCGTCGGACTTTTGGGAAAAAAAGTCAGCGGGAGCCCACACACGATCGGGTTGTCCGGCGGACCCTGGTCCGACGGACCAAGTCTGCTGTAAAGTCCGCTTGGCATTAGAATTGCAGTCGCTATAAATCTAAGGGGTAGATCTGAAATGAGTGGAAGCTCTGCTGATTTTATCATCCAATCATGTGCCAGCTAAAAGGCTGTTTTTTATTTTCCTTGCATGTCCCCCTCACATCTACAGCGACTGCACTTCCAAGTGCACTTTCAGTGCAAAGTGCATTTTCCTTTAGTAAATAACCCTTATAGTAGTGACCTGGAGGTAGATGCCACAGCTAAATAGGTTTACTCCTGTAAAATACTTCCATTTGTCACACGTTGCATGAGTAAGAGAATGCTATGTAGTTTTATTTTCAGTTTCATCACTTGTAAAATTGGTAAACTGGCAGCATACATTGAAAGCAAGCACTTACAGGTGCTTGGGCTTCACAGTTGGCTGTTCAAGCACAAAGCACTGTATTCTGTGAGGCAATGAGGTGTGTTTACCCATACATGGGTCTCACATACCAATGGCCATAATATTGTTCTCAAGTTGTCTTTCGGTGTAAGCTTTGACACCAATTTACAATTAACCAGACTGATGTTACTGACAACTTGTAGCAAGATCAAATAATCCAATTAATCTAATAGTGCTGGAGATAGTCAGCAATATTGTGTCCCCAGGGAAGCTAATGCCACGCAACAGGAAAGGTCATCTCTACTGAATTCAGTTCGCTTTGGAACTAATTTATTGCTGCATTGGGCGGAGCAATCGTTTTTATATTAACATGCACCCCTTACTTATAGTACTTTTTTGCAATTTGTAGTAATGCAATTTGTGATCATTTGAGACACTAAAGAGGATTTTAACCAAAAGTCAGAATATCACATTCTAGTCACAGTGCTCTTAGCTGGAATCTGAACATCTTCAAGGACGTCTAGTAGTTGGCTCACAATTAACAGGCTCTAGTACTGTGTTTGGATGCTGTGAAAATAATAGAAGGAACATAAAATTATGTTTGCACAATGAATCCATTAATCAGGGCATTGAGCAGATGACAAGAATGCACATACCAGAGCAAATGAACTAGCTTTAATTTTAACTTCTAACATCATTGCTTGAGTGGAGAATACATTCAAAGCTTGCATATATTTGCATGCATTTCATACAGAAGGATTTTCTTCAGAAATTACTGTTATTGAAGAGCAGAGGCTTATAAAGTGTATCTTTAGGCAAAACCTTTTTTGTTTTAGTTTTGAATAGATTGGGAAAGCAGTGGTGACTGGTGGCAAACAAAACCCCACCAGGTCCGCACTCACCCCATCCACGTTCGCGGCTTCCTCGGCTTCTCCTCCCGGCTAATTCGGTCTTAAGATCCGCCTCCTGTCCTAATTGGCAGGAAGGAGAAGCCGGAAGACAATAGCAAATATTGATTCGCTAATGTCACAAGTGGGTAGGTACGGGGCGCAGAGCCCAACCTTTTTGAAGCCAATTAGAGCCTCAGGCTCTAATCGTGTGCTTCCAAAAAAAAAAAACTCATAGAAACCTATGAGTTTGGCGCCCCACATGGAAATTAGGGGGGCAGCGCCCCTAATGGACCAGCCGCTTCTGTTGGAGAGAATTAGACTCTCTTTAAAATTTTTATTGCCGTCTGTGTCTCCATTGGGAAGATTCAACCATTTGTACTACTGACTATTATCACTAAGAAAGAAAGTGAGGGGAAAACTAATATGTTGTCGCTAGAACAAAAGGTGGGAGGAAATATTACTATGGGGACACTTGTATTAGGGACAGCTGTCTAAGAGGAAAATTACTTTTACTTTGGGTGATTTCCTCAAACTTCCTGTTTCATCTCTGGAACAGGAAGTGAAGGGAAATTTCCCTAATGGCTGCAATAAAATAAACTGGTAGAGTTTTAAAGAATGAAGTTTATTAAACTTTGTAGGCAGGTGCAGTCAACTTTCTTCACTGCAGGTGGTGCTCTTCCACAGCGTCACTGCAGTTTGAGAGGAACTCAGAAGGAACATGGTTCCTCTATGGTTTCCTGGGTCATTGGGTAAGCTATCCATTGGTGTGCACAGCCTATTGCATTAGGGTGTGCACCCAAGAGCACAAACACAGGTGTGTACACCAGCAGAGCAGTGGGCGGCGTCAGTAGAGCAGAGATTGGTGTCAGTAGGGCAGTGGAACGGTGTCAGTAGTTTTTATTTTTATTATTTTTTTTACAATTTTTTTTTTTATATTATTATTATTATTTGTTGTTTTTAGGAGTTGGGGGGGGGGGGGGGGCTTTGGTGAAATAGCAAGGGTCTAAAGAGAGAAAGGGACTGAGGACAGAGCTTCTCATGGTGTCCTATGCTACAATTAAGAATAAACACAGAAGGGATCGGTATAGATCACTCACCTTGTTCATTCATTCGTCCATCCTGAGACATCCCCCGCAGCAGCCAGTGGGAGAGGATAGAAGGAGGAGCTGGCAGCATTGCAGGAGAGAGACAGGGGACGCCAGGAAGCAGGGGGAAGTGACACTGCACAGGGTGATTAGGGTGTGCCCAGGCACACCCAGCACACCCTGTGCGCACGCCTATGAAGCTATCCCATTGGTTGCTGCCGCCCCATGTGACTGTTGAGGCGATCTTGGGGTAGGCCGAGCCTTTAAAAGGGCCCTGGCTTCCAGGTTTGCGTGCGTTTTGCAAGTTGGTAGAGTAGGTACAGGTATCCCCCCACCTGATAGGGACAGAACTATCAGTAGGGAAAGGTTCCTGAGAAGAAGGGAAAGAGTAGGGCTCACAAATTCTCTGGATATCTGCCTGCTTGGGCACAAGATGGTCAGACCACATTCTACTCTGCTCTAAAGTTACTGTCATTTTGACTGAATCCTGCTCTCTCTACACATTGTTGGAACTGTGAGTGTTCCCGGCCGGACTGCCTTTCCCAGTGGATTATTTGTGAACTGTGTCTGCATTATTTCAATACAAGTGCTTTCATTGCACTGGTACTGAGTGTATTATTGCCTCTGCACCACGCTGCACCCCACCTACAACTTTTCCACTGAATACACTTGGAAAGCACACATACAATGAAAAGTTACAGGCAATAACAGGTACATTTGGATTTCATATGATGACATCATAAGCGTTATGAACAATTGTCTAATGCCAAAGCAAAGCTACCGTCAAATAACCTGTAATAAAGAAATTGTTTTTCGAAAAGTGGTGTTTCAGGCAAACCAATGTATTCCCAAGTGAGAAAACAGCCCAAAAGAGAAGAAAAGCTGTGCTGCAAGCATTATAAAGAGCAAAGAAGAAAACAAAATAGCCACTAGTGCAGTGGTTCTCAACTCCAGTCCTCGGGACCCACCAACAGGCCAGATTTTAAGTATTACCTTGGGGAGTTGCAGACTAGAATACTGCAATCACTGAGCAGCAAATGATATCACCTGTGATGTATTTCAGCTATCTTGCAAACCTGGCCTGTTGGTGGGTCCTGAGGACTGGAGTTGAGAACCACTGCACTAGTGGGAAGCCAGGAAAGACAGAAAGTAAGGTCAGTTCTGGCAATTCCTGGGTAGGCCCCGTCTGTAATGTTAAAGCACAATTGGAAAATAGCCTTCCATGATTGCTTGATCTGGGGACACGACCACTATATGTGGAGCATGGTGCCCGTGTCTCCTCCACAGTGCCAACAGTGCTCAGAGTACGCTGACATCATCTTATGTAGACCAACAGGGCATCTATACCACCTGGACAGTAGTTTATCATTCCTCTCTTGTATGTGGGTAGAGAGACTCAATTTAAATATGAGATAGGATGACTTTTTTTTTGCTGATGATTACTGCAAAGTAAATTTTATGGGTGGAATGATAAAAAATCATACATGTGATTGTATAGTGTCCATAAAAAAAGTCCAGAAAATGCAATTACAGTGGTAATTGGATAAATCCTCTAAAGAGCAACTCCAGTGATAATTAAACAAAACCTCTAGAGATGATGCAGGCCTCTTGAACCCATTGGGAAAGAGAGCCCTGACTGATGGGGGCATAACCAGGGCGGAGTATGGTGACCAGGGGTCACTGTGGATTGGTGGGGGGACAGGATGGGGTTGGGCCTGAGCTCACTAGGGTGATTGCCCCAGGGGATTCTGGGCCTTTTTGTGAAGAAGATTGGTAAGAGCTGCCCACCCTCCTGCCCTTTTTATGGTTGGTATGTCACAGCTTGCTGCGGTTTTTGGTGACCTTGCCAGCAAAACATGGCGGTAAGAGGTACGCCCTTCATGCTAATTGGGAGATAGATGGCCGGTCCGGCATTTATGGTAAGGACAGGCCCCTCAGTTATCTCCCTTTCACCATACGGAATTGAGTGCTCACAGTGCTACTGTGACTGGCACTGTGGAATGTTTAATTGTTATATGTTCAAGTTGATAAAGTGTTCAAGTTAATAAAGCTGTGGCCTTGCCCTTTCCAACACTAATGGTGGTAAGTGGTCTTTATTGGATGGGAAGAAGGGGTAAGGTCTAAGTTTTGGCTGGATCATGGTATGGACCTGGGTTTATTGCATCTCAGCAGTCATGTTTTCCAGTGCAATAGCAAGTAAACTCAGAGTGACTCCAGTGCTCTCCCGCCACCAATATGCACTCACCAGGATGCTATTGGGAAACAGCATATAGGTATCAATCCTTCCTAGGGTAATCCACAGCAGTCATTTACTCAATCCTCTAAAGAATACATCACTCAATCAGGGGAAATCCTAATTGGAGAGATGCACCAGCATAAACCTGACCAACAATAGGGGTTTAAAGTCCCCCCCCGCTTTAGGGATCCAGAAAAAGAGTCACAGTCCAGCAGGGTCTCAGCAGATACACAACCCACAGCCCTCTCACAGCTGCATACTGTTCAACTCCACAGATTAGCAAGTTTGCTGAAAACAGAGCTAGTCAACAGGTGTCAAATCCCTAAGTAGAGGCCCCAGATTAGAGAGATGTGTATTAAGATGAAAATAATGGAGCCACTTACCTGGGAATGTAGATTCTGAAGGTGCCATATAGTTTAACGGTTGTAGACCCATAGCTACAAGTGCCTGTCAAATTGGGGAAGGTGCCAGAGTCATCCACCATAGGAAACATGGAGTATGAAGGCCTTGGGGGAATTTTGGATTGCCCATAATCGGTGAGAGTGAGCCCAGTACCTTGGAGATACCCAGTCTGTATACCGCAGAATCCCACATCTTCAGTAGAGAATTTGTCAGAGTTAATAGCACTCACATTCATTTCCAGTTCAAATAATGTCAAGCGGAAATAGGAAAATGATTGTGTAAAGCTTAGTAGACATTGGCTGAATGTCAGGCAACATCGGTCGGTTCAAAAAAAAACAGCCGACATTTGGCCTGTGTACATGGCTGGCTTTTGTCGGACGTGCATGCTGGAAAACCAGCGGCCAACCGGCTCCTGATCAGCGCTTTCAGCCTCTGATGGCTGAGATCGCTGACCGGAGTGTTCTGGCAGGGGGGGGGGCGTCCCCCTGTCAGAACACAATATCTCAGCAGGGGAGATTGCTGTACTAACATTGGATTGTTAGTGCAGCTGCTCCGACCACAGCTGTCAGTTTTTTTGTTCAACCCGCTGGGTTAAACGACTACCTAGATATTACAAAGTATTAGCATGGTCAGAGTATTGTGAGGAGTGCCACTCGCTTATCACCTGTCTTAAAGCGGCTCTTCATCATTTTTTCAACTTACTATTTATTAAATCTTCTGTCCTTGTTGTTTTAACTTTGGATAGTAAAACATTTTTTTTTCTGCCAGTAAATACCTCATACAGCCCACTTCCTCTTTCTTGTCTGGTCATTAGCCTAGGCCAGGGCCTGCCCAAGACATTGTGCTGCCTGGGCCCAAGAATGAAATGCTGCCCCCCCCCCCCGGCAAAAAAAAAAAAATCACGCCCACTAAATGGCCCCGACATTCATTATTTTATATAATGATAACTAAAATTAAATTTATCAGAAAATCAGATTAAAAATGCCATAAATCTATTCCCTATTTTGTAGACGGTATAACTTTTTACGCAAACCAATCAATATACACTTGTTGCGATTTTTTTTTAACCAAAAATATGTAGCAGATTACATATTGGCCTAAACTGATGAAGACATTTTTTATATCCAATATCTATAGGAGGGTTTCCACCATCCCTGTTACGTTTCATTTTATACAGTATGTCTTATTTTTAGTCTGATGTGTATTATATGTGAAGTTGCGTATCAGAGACGTAATATTGAAGCCTATTGAGATTTCCATACATTAGAGGATTCCACCATTATTGTTAAGTTATTGTAATAAATGTAATAAAAATGAGTGCAGCGGTTAATATTTCCGAAAGAGATTTCATCAAAAGTGAATATTGACATAATGAAATAGTGAAAACAAACTGAAAAAAGAAAACTAAAGTGGAGTACTAACTCCAAAAATATTTTTATATTTTTTTGGCTCTAGTGTGCTAATGATTAAAAATTGTGAATGTTGAATCACCAATTACTGAGAACAATCAAAGTAAGAATATAAAATAAATACATCAAAAGTATTCACATAAACAAGTGAAAAATAATATTTCTCAACCGTGGGATAAAGCACTCCATATATAAAAATCTCTAGATCTAAATAATAATGCTTATCTTATAGTCATAAGCGAAAACAAAAGAAATTAGAAAACTTTGGTGATGAAAGTCTAAATGAGTCCCATAAATCTTGCAAAAAGAAAATTAGCCAGTGAATGATGCAGCAAACAAATGGTGAAAAAGAATCCCTCATCCAGTGAGACGGAACACATGAGGTGAGTATGTATTCTCCTTACCGACTGAAAAGACCAATACGTTGGTCTCACCGAGCCCAGGGAATTAGGTCTCCCAAAAACCTATAGGACATCCGAGACTGCTGGATCTGTATCAATCGGAGTCACTCAAAACATAAAAGCAGAGAGGGCTCCCATAGTGTAGCATTTGAGTACATGTTATTGGGCTCAAAAGAATTGCACTTACTGATAGGTTGCTGAACGAGCACGATCAAACACAAACATCACAATGGATCCGAACGGCAGCATCTCCCGAGGCTTCCTTCGCTTGCTGTCCGCTAACAAAACTTCGCCTGCAATCCCGGCCCCTCCGGCAACCAGAGACACCGCCAGTTATCAACTGTTCTAACGCAAACAGGAGCAGCCGGCCAACTTCCAGGTTCTCACTCCCTCTCATTGTTAAGTTATTGATCAGTAAGTTAGCTCTACACTTTTTTTGTGGTTTGGGAAAACATAACAGTGCTTAGCGGCAGACCTTTTACTGACACTTTTTTTTATTTTACTTCCAGTAGTTTATTGTAAATAGTAGTGTGGTAATTACCTATTATACTAAAGATTGGCATGTGGAATTAATAAACATCAACAGATTCCAGTTGTGCCCCACCAGGCAGGCCTCCCATGGACAGTGTGCCTGGCTGCTGAGTTCATCGCCCCATCCCTGCACTCAGTGCACTGATTGGCAGCACTGACAGGCAGCAATGATTGGCACTGATAGGTGGCACCAATTGGCACTAATAGAAAGCACTGATAGGCAATACTGATAGACCCTGTTTGGCATTGATAGGTGGCACTGATTGGCACTTATAGGCAGCACTGATTGGCACTGATAGGCAGCACTGATTGGCATTTAGTGGCACTGATTGGCAGCACTGATGGGCACTAATTGGCAGCACTGATGGGCATTGATAGGCAGCACTGTTAGCACTGATGGGCACTGATAGGCAGCACTCATGGGCATTGATTGGCAGCATTGATGGGCAGTGATAGGCAGCACTGATAGGTGGCACTGATGGGCACTGATTGAAAGCACCGATTGTCTCTGATTGGCGCTGGTAGGTGGCACTGATTGGAAACACTGATTGGCACTGATAGGTGGCATTGCTTGGCACTGATATTAGGCGGCACTGATTGGAAACACTGGCACTGACAGGTGGCACTGATTGGCACTGACAGGTGGCACTGATTGTCACTGACAAGTGGCACTCATTGGCACTGATTGACACTGGCAAGTGGCACTGATTGGCATTGATTGGCACTGACAGGTGGCACTGATTGGAAACCCTGACACTGACAGGTGGCACTGATTGGCACTGGCAGGTGACACTCACAGGTGGCATTGATTGGCACTGACAGGTGGCACTGTTTGGCACTGGCTGGTGGCACAGATTGGCACTGACAGAGGAGAGGGAGTTTCACACTAAGGCCGATAATGATGCTTAGTAAAACTGTGTGTGACACTGTCATGTAATGTAACTTCATGCAGAGAGAGACCAGCTGACCAATTTTGATTCAGCGGTGATGTCGGGGGTGGGTGGGACCCAGCAGCTATCAAACACCAGCCAATGGGATGGGATCTGGGTGGGCCGCTACATGTATGTGGCCCGCCCACTTTCTTAATCAGCCCAATCATTGGCTGGTGTTTGATAGCTGCTGGGTCCCGCCCACCCCCTACATCACCGCTGAATTTTGACAGCTGGTGTCTCTCTGATGCCGGGGGTGGGCGGGACCCAGCAGTTATCAAACACCGGCCAATGATTGGGCTGCTTAAGAAAGGGGGCGGGGCCACATAAGCGTAGCGGCCCGTCCAGATCCCATCCCATTGGCTGGTGTTTGATAGCTGCTGGGTCCCGCCCACCCCGACATCACCACTCAATTTTGACAGCTGGTCTCTCTCTGCATGAAGTTACATTACATGACAGTGTCACTCACTCAGCGGATCTTACAGGCAGAACAATCTGCTCAGTGTGAAACTGTCTTAAATCTTTTAAAATGTGAGTGATTTTCTAGAAGATTGTAGTGGTTTTAATAAACTTGCCGTGCTGGTTTACACTATGTGAGCACTTTAATTATTTTTCATGTGGACCGATTTATCAAACACTGTGGGATATTCGCATATCTGATTACCCTGGAGTGTGGTAAACAAGCGTTTTTTGCCGTGCATGAGAGTGCTGGCAATAAAAATCGGTGAGTGTGTTTCTTTTGGGAGTGGATTCACGGTTCACGGTGGTGAGGTGAAAGACACGTGGAGTCATACACTTATCAAGATTTCAGCATTCATTGAAGATTTTTCTGTTAACGATTTTTTTTGTCACAATTTTATCATGATTTTTTGTCACATGATTTTGGACTGATTTTTATATTTATATTTATATATTTTTATTTTTTATTCTATGTACATTTACAGTCATGGACTTTATTTACACCACATGATATGGTAGTTTTATACTTTATGATTAATTAAGTACACCATTGGCACATATTTTTCCACCTTTACACGTGGTGAATTAATTTATGTATGGTTATAGTTTGGGTGTGCAAGCACTGTGTATATGAATAGGTTCACGTGTTAATACATGTACCAAATTTCAGTCTGTAATATTTCGTTTAATTGTAGTCCATTATTTTATATCACTTGGGGGGTGTGAGCGCCTCTTATTTTTTCTTTTATATCTGGAAGCAGGATCGTATGGGTGAACAGATGAAATCAAATAATATTTATTAGGAACATTTTCTGCCTCCTGTCAGCAGGGGAGCAGGCAAGCCAAAAGAGCTCCATAGACTTGTACACTGGCTTCAAAGGACTGTGGGAATAGAAGTCCCAAATAGGAGCAATCCTATGGACTATTGAAGTGCAGTACCCAAAAGGAGATAGTGTGAGGGAGGAGGAAAGACTGCATTTCCCAGGCTGCAGACCAAGGAACATCCCTTTTTTGTCACATGGAGATCAGGGTGAGCACATCTGCCTTACTAGGTGTGACCTGACACAAGACCACAACCTGAGGCAGAGATCAAGGCCTTATGTGCTGGGGACCAGAGAGAGCGCGGATCAGAGTGCACAGAGGTTGAGGACTAAGCTTTGGGGGTACAAAGACCTTTGATGCAGAGAGACTGGAGCACTGTATACCCGTGGGCTGAAGACCAGAGAATATTCAAACAACTTGACAGTTGCTGCCATATTGCTCGGATTGGTGAGGAGGCAATACGGCCATTGAACTGTCATTGCTAATAGACTGAGTACCTAGACTGGACAATTGACTAGCAGCCCTTATTAGTGCATGCAGACTTTACTCAGACTGTACTTATGTGCACCACTGTAAGGACTGGGCCCCAACATTAGCCGGCTTAAGAACTAGAGCAAAAGGGAGGCGCATGGACGGAGCCTGACTGAGCAGACATACCAGCTTAGAACTCCGCTCCTGAAGGGACATTTCTGCTGCATTATACCATGTCCCGGCTCAGCTTCACACGGTAAATATTGTTACTCGGTCTGCTAATAACCCCTGCCACTTAATGTAATGGTTCTTGGTAGTTCTTGCCTGAAAATTAAGCCAAAAAACATCAAAGAAGAGCTGCCTTAGGCTTCAGTCAGAATGGCACTAGCTTCATCCCCCTCCCCCTGGTACCTCATGCTCAGTGAAATTCTCTCAGCGCTCTAAGGTATCTGTGGCAACACAAGGGGAATATGACTCAGATTCATCTATATAAAATTCACAAATGACATTTTTTACAGACCTTGCTCATTCTTCTGTTCTGAGGCAATTTGAAAAAATGCTTCACAAAGCCCTTAAACAGACCTCAGATCATATTACAGACAGTCTGACTAGGGAAATCAGAGAACTGGGCCAACGCACTGCATATCTTGAACTGCAGGTTGATGAACTTGAAAATAACACCCAGGCTTATGCAGTTGAATTTGAAAACCTCAGAGAGGAAAACGTAATCCTTCAATCTCGTTTAGAAGATTACGAAAATAGGGCCCAGCATTCCAATATCCATATATGTGGAATACCTGAATCTGTCACTGATTTGCAAGCCACTATGCTATCCCTATTTCAAGAACTACAGCCTTCCATACCAGTCGAACGAATGGAGATGGACAGGGTTCATGGAGCCCTCACACCTCGCAAAGCTGATGGACCACCGCGCAATATTATTGCAGAATTTCACTATTTCCGTACCAAGGAACAACTTCTAGCTGCAACTAAAGCTAAAGATTCACTGATTTCCCAGGGACATATCTATCAACTTTTTGCTGATTTATCTTAGCTCACCATCTCTAAGCATCGGGCTTTGAAGCCACTTCTTCAAGTATTATAACGACATAAAATCACCTATCATTGGGGCTTTCCATTTTTAATTTGTTTCACTTACCAAGGATCTAAATATGTCTGCCGTTCTGCTGAAGAACTCCAATCGTCTTTACAAAACATCCAGCTTCTAGAATGCCCTCTCAACCAAAGCAACGCACGAAATCGAATGGTTACCCGTTCCCTGCAAAAATCAGCTGGCGCTGAAGGAAGTAAAAGTCGCCAGGTGCAATCAAAATGTAGTCGTTTTTCTTCTCCTCCTACACCTACTCCTGAGGACTCTATGGACTGACTTTTTTCTTTTTGTTTGACTCAATGTCAGGTATTCTTATATCTTTAACTTCCAACTAACTAGATGTTTGGTAAACTTTTTTTTTTTGTCTTACCAGTTAAGAGCTCACTCGATGCAAACTTTTTTCTATTGTTTAACTTTTTACTTTTCTGCTTGTCTATTTTTTTTACTGACAGCAGCGAGTTGTTCGCTAAAATTCTTTACATAGCTGCAAGCTATTGTTAGTTTTTTTAATGTTTTCTGTGATGTTTTTTGCTACTTGTATACACCTTACCCCATCCCTTCCATCCCTCTTCATATGCTTTCTCATGACACATTGATGGGTATGGAACTTTTTGGGACAATGGTATCATTTTTATTTATGTATTACTTTTTATTGTTGGCAGCGTTCCCTTTGGTGGTGTTTTTGCTCCACCAGTTTGCTACCCTTGGATCCTCATTATTATGTGGGCTTCTGACGGTAGCTCTTTGGCCTCTGGTGGACCACTTGTCGCTCCCCCCAGTACGCTGTTCTGTTGAGCTATTAGCTCTCTTTATTATTTTACAAATCTTAGTAATATCTGCTTGATGAGAGCCAATTCCTTTCCTTTTCTTCCAGACTTTTCTTTTTCCTACCCCCTATACTGAATTGTATGCGATCCTACTGTCAGAACTTAATGTTTTTATTATGCAACTCCTTATATTACCAACATTTTGACCCTAAATGTTCAAGGTCTTAATATAAAACAAAAAGCAATATGTTTATTTATTGCAGCTAAAATCCACATTCTTTGCCTACAGGAGACCCATTTTACTGAACAATCTACTCCTAAGTTTTTCAGCTCCTCTTATCCACAGGTATATACAGCCTCAGCAGCTACTAAACAACGAGGCGTTCTTATAGCTATTCACCATACAACCCCATTTGCACTTTCATCTGAAATTGAATATCCTGAAGGCCGCTACCTCATTCATTTTGGGCACATTTCTGATGTTGCTGTAACCATTGTATCATATTATGTTCCTAATAAACATCCATTATCATTTCTTTCCCATCTTTTTCATGTAATTGATTCACACAAGTTAGGTACAGTGATATTATGTGGAGACTCTAACCAAGTTCTTTTTTTCCTTCTTGGATAAATCTCCCCCTTCTCCCTCCTCCTGTTCCCCTAAGCTTTCATTTCAGCAACTTATCTCTAAGCATAACATGTTAGCCTCTTGGCCAGCTCGTAAACGCTTTACATATTACTCCATCCACACAAATCATTTTCTAGGATTGATCGTAACTTCCTAAGTGTTGGCATGGCCCCAGAGATCCTATCATCAGTTATTACGTCCTTTACTTGGTCCGATCATAGTGCAGTTTGTACTATGATCTCCTCCCCAATCCTAAGATCCCACAATTAGTCTTGGTGCATTAATGATTCCATTCTAACACACCCATCCCATTGTATAGATATTAAACATGCTTTCACTATTTCATTAAAACTTCTGCTGATACTTCCCCTCTGACTCGTTGGGAAGCCCATAAACCTGTAATTCGAGGTACGCTTATCCAGCAAGCATCATTTTTCAAATTAGTAAATAACAAAACAATATTGTGCTTGTGAAAAAAAATTACAAAGTAGCAGCAACAAAAATTGAGAGATATAACACAATAAAATTGATATATGAAGATAAAAAGTTGCGCTTAATAATCAAAAAAAAAAAAAAAAAGTCCAAAAAGTGCTAATAAAGTTCAATTCAGCAGCACAAGTGAAGTGAAGACAAAAGATAATACGATGAATAAACATCAACTGAGGTGCCTAAGTTGAAGAACATGAAACAAATCTAAAGAAATCCTCCACCTTGTGAATCACCAACGTTAAAGTCAGGATGTGCTCTTACCCCAAGACGTGGACCCTCAATTATGGAAGGTAAAACAAGAATTTGGATATCCCAGCTATGTCCATGGAAAAAATAGTACAGATGTTGTATGATCCGTTCCTCCTGCATGGAGTTAAAATCATCCAGACAGTCCAGCGGTAACCCAAAAAAACACAAGGGGCTCCAATATTGTAAAATACCTTCTTAAAGGTGTTTATTGAAAAAACAGTGCACTCAGACATATAGCCAAATGCAGTGCATAGAAAATAAAAGTTGTAGCATAACTGTACCTATAAAGATTGCAATAACAGATATATGTGTCCTCACCCTCTGTTTCCTTCTGGGCGAGGACACACAGATCTGTTATCGCAATCTTTACATTGGTACCATTATGCTACAGCTTTTATTTGTTATGTACTTTATTTGTTATGTACTCATCCTGTTCATAAATCAATATAATATAGAACAGAGTCGCGCTTAACGTACATATGCAACATGAAACATCAATAAATGAACAGTCCTCCTTAATGGAAAGGTGATGTAGAAGGGTGATAGGTAGACAGCAGTGCCAGGATCTTGAAAATAATAGTCCACTCGTAGACTTCAGACACAGTACAGTCCCCTGTGTAATGGACACCATGTGAGACTACCACCGATAATAAGAAATGCCTGCTTACCAGAAATACTGGACCTGTAAAAAGGCCAGTAACGCTTGTGGCTGATTAACCTGCCAGGGCCTCTCTCTCTAGCTGTTAGGAACATCCCACTCAGAAATAACAGAAGAGACTCCACATCATGTAAACCCAATGGTTTATTGTTTAAAAGTACCACTCAAGCACAGAGGAATAGTAATAAAAAACACCGGCCGGTAAAAACATAAAACGAGTGCCCGCACTTCCGGGACTCGTAAGTCGCGATGACGTCAGCGCGTCATCGCAACTTTTCTCGCATAAATCAATATGTTTAGCTTTATTGCTATTTGAATATTGTACCACCATCCTTGTATGTACTCAATTTGTCAATCTTTGTTATATTTAAAAAATAATACACAAATTTGACAAGAACTAGGGCAAAGGGCTGTCTCTTTAGACAAACTGCTCTGCTTGGACTTCACTCGCTGCCTAAAGTAAAATGTACCATTGCAGTAGACAAGGGTCACAGCATAGTCGTCCCTAGAGTGCACTCGAGCAGCATAGTACACTGGTTGCAGGAAAGTTATTATAGTATCATTTATCATTGTCACTAATCTGTGCCATTGCCTAATGCAGATTTACAGACTACCAGGTATAGATTAGTCTATCTATATAAATCCTTATTCTAAACTACTACAACTTAGTAACTCTTTTGTCTACAGAATTGTGTTGGACTTATATTCTTTCTGTTCCTATACTGTATGTATATGGTTACAATATAAGGAACTTCTTTATTTCTAACCAGTCTGATTTGCTTCCTGATACTGAACTGTAGTGTGTGCAAAATATTTATACTTGTGCTAAAAAAGGAGAGCAAGATTCTCTTTACTTAAAGTGGATGTAAACCCAATTCATGAAATCTGAGCTGGGCACCTATATCTGCAGTGTTTTCTTAACTCTATTCAAAGCCCTATGTCCCATAGCTGTCTGATGCTCCGTTCTTCTGTTATCAGCCTGATAACTCCTGACAAGTTCTCCTTCACATATGATAAAAGGAGCCTAAGTTTTGTGTTGGAGAGGATGCTATAAATGGATTAGCAGAGCCCTGAATAATTTAACGATCAGCTATGAGGAGAGGGGGTGTGTGCCTTTCCTCCAATCAGCTGTCTTGGCTGTATGCCCAGGCTTCAATGCAGTGCTAACCAGGAAGAGAAAATCTCCTAACACGATGTGCACTTTCTAAACAGTATATAAAAATGAAGGCAGCAGATATACATGTAAAACGTATGTAGGAAGATTGGTTTCATCCCTGTGTATCATTTGAGGCTGTTCACTTCACTGGGTATATGTGAGGGCTTACATCCACTTTAACCTGGTGTGTCAGAGGGACTGAAGTTGTTCCCCATTGCTCCCAACTGTCCCTGATTTTGAGGGACTGTTCCTGATTTGGAGCAATGTCCCACTGTTCCTCTTTCCTCCTCATTTGTCCCTCATTTTGGTCTGATCTAGGGCTGAAACAACTAATCGATTCATCGACAACTAATCGATTATGAAATTAATCGATTACTATTTTCATAATCGTTTAATCGCCAGTAACATAATGGGGTTGAAAACAAATGAAAAAATTAGCCCTTTATAGTACAAAAAGAGCAAATAATCGCTACTGCAAATATTACTTTCACAGTTCTACACTAAAAAAAAATAACCCCTTACAGTAGTGATTATCTGCTTTTTTTGTACTATAAAGGGCTAATTTTAGTTTTTTTCACCCCATTATGCTACTAAACGTCTTATGCCCTGTACACACGGTCGGATTTTCCGATGAAAAATGTGTGATAGGACCTTGTTGTCGGAAATTACGACCGTGTGTAGGCTCCATCACACATTTTCCATCGGAATTTCCGACACACAAAAAGTTTGAGAGCAGGCTATAAAATTTTCCGACAGCAAAATCCGTTGTCGGAAATTCCGCTTGTGTGTACACAAATCCGACGCACAAAGTGCCACGCATGCTCAGAATAAATGAAGAGACGAAAGCTATTGGCTACTGCCCCGTTTATAGTCCCGACGTACGTGTTTTACATCACCGCGTTCAGAACGATCAGATTTTCCGACAACTTTGTGTGACCGTGTGTATGCAAGACAAGTTTGAGCCAACATCCGTCGGAAAAAATCTATGGATTTTGTTGTCGGAATGTCCGATCAATGTCCGACCGTGTGTACGGGGCATTAGACCTGGTTCACATCTATGCGTTTTTTGGTGCTTTTTGCAGAAACGTACTACAGTTCATTCACATGGTTTCCTATGGGACACGTTCACGCAAAACTGTGCTTTTTTGGTTCAATATACTTCAATAGAGAAGCTGCAGAAAAGCATGTAATGCATTTTTGCAGCAATATGTGTTTTTTTATCTGCCCAACAACAAACTGGCCAAAAAAATGCAAAAACGCAAATGGCAGCAAAATCACGTGCACAAAAATAAAAACGCACAGCAAAAAGCACTGCAGAAAAATGAAAAGCAAACTGCATAGGTGTTTACTGAGCCTTATGCTGGCCACACGGATCAATTTACAGACGAGAATATTCAGACGAAAAATCTTTGTACATTCACTGAATGAAGGAACGAACGTTCTTAAAATTACATTTTTTTTGAAGGAAGACATTGTTTTTCTTTTTAATAAAAAAATTTGATCACTGAGTCTGATGATATTTACCAGATTCACCCTTTAATAGTATATACAGTATATCTCCTCTAATAGTATATACAGTATATCTCCTCCAATAGTATATACAGTATATCTCTCCTCTAATAGTTTATACAGTATATCTCCTCTAATAGTATATACAGTATATCTCTTCTGTCTGTTATGCTCAGAGTGGATTCGATATTTTGCTCCCTAACCATATAGTTGGTTATTTATATTTACCACTGCATAGAGATATTTAAGAATAAATTACCTTTGTTTTAAAACTGTACACATTAACTAAATTATACACCACACTTTTTTTTAAGGTTATTAACCGAATAATTGAAACAATAATCGGCCAACTAATCGATTATGAAAATAATCGTTAGTTGCAGCCCTAGTCTGATATATATAGTTGTATATAAAATGCTCTTTTTATCTTTTGAGAAAAATGTTTCCCTGTGCTAAACGTTTCATCCAATTTCAAAATTGTTGCATTTGTAAATTTTAAAAGCCAATATAATAGAATAGTAGTGGTAAAAAAAAAACACTTGATGGATTTGATTAACTTTTTTTTTGGTTAATTCTCCTTTAAGGGGGGTGTGGAAGGAGGCGTGTCCTATGCCTACATACGTTTGTTAGTAGGTGTCTTTCATTCCTATCTTAAAATGTTGGGAGGTATATTGTTCATCTAGTCAAGGCAAACAATCCAAACTACCAAGCAGCTTCTTTGGGGGTAGTGCTACAAATACATAGCCATCAGGTAAGATTCCCCCATCCACGCTGTTTAGAATTGAGTGATGGCTCAATTTACTCTGCGTAACATCATATTTCACATTACACAAACAAATTGGGCTAACTTTACTGTTTCATTTTTTTAATTCATGAAAGTGTCTTTTTTCCCAAAGAATTGCACTTGAAAGACCGCTGCGCAAATACCGCATGACATAAAACAATCGCCATTTTATTCTCTAGGGTCTCTAAAAAAATATATACAATGTTTGGGGGTTATAAGTAATTTTCTAGCAAAAAATACAGATTTTAACTTGCAAGCAACAAATGTCAGAAACAGGTGTAGGCATGAAAGGGCTAAAAAGTGTTATCTGGAGTTAAGCTTTAATTTGTTAGTGAAGCCTATTTGAATCTGGTAGTACCTCTAACACTATCCTCTCCCCAATGCTACCCCAATGCTACCCCCCTTTGCTCCTCTATTCAGAGCTGAGTCACCTTAAGACAGGAAGTATGTGACTGGCTGGATCACCAAGTGAAAATAACAGAAAAAAAGCTGAAAAAAGGAAAACCAAATGCATCCATCACATTTAAGGATTGGTAAGTTGCAGTATATTTAATTTTTGTTTTTGTGTTTTATACCGCTTTAGCTTGTATGGCTAGCCTTAGAAGTAAGCAATTTCCAGATCTACATAATAGCAGAAGGGGGTTCCAGAAACTGCACACCCCACATATAGTCTTCATGTATCCCTAAATTCTACAAGGCCCCTGTGTAGCTGCAAAAATAGTATGTCTTTTTGGGTCCCATTAATATAGCATAGGCTTTAAAATTTCCATTAACCAATAATTCAAACTGTTTCTATTTAGCCTGTTACCATGAGGTCAAGCTATATCTATCAGCAAACATTAGTGGATCAATCAATGATTTTCAAAGAGTTTTCTTTATAGTGTACTTAAAGCATATATCACAAAAAAAAAATACAAAATCAGTACATCTTTGCAATAAATGCACATTTCCCCTGTGTTTTATTGATTTAGAGACCCCGCAAGGTCAGACAAATACCTGTTGATCTGCCCGAAATACACTCAACTCTTAAGCCCTGCCGTGGGATTGAGTGGTGTCAGCCTTGCAGAGAGCCTTTTACTAAACTACTCAACAACTACCACCCCCAGATCGCTATAACATAAAGTCTAATCATTCTGTAGTCCAAGATAAAAACTAGGAGGGCTCTTTGAGGTAACACAGGAGATGACACAGGACAGCTCTGAACTTCTGACAAGTTCAAAATGTTTTGCTTTTATCAAACAGATATAACTAAATCTTTTCAATGGTTTTTTTGGACATAATGCAGAGGGATTAAAAAAACTGCCAGTTTTTTTTTTTATTGCTGTCTGGGAGAGGGAGATTGACCCTCTCTACAGTATTTGTCATGTTTGCTGTTATCATCGAAAGTGAAAGAAAATCCAAAACTTTGGGTTGTCCCCAAAATAGTAATAGAAGGTAACTCTTCCAATAGGGACATCTGTTCTGGTGATCGTGGTGACAGCCAGAAATGTCCTCACTCCTTTCACTTCCTGTTTGGGCTATGGGACAGAACATAAAGAGAATCCCCCCCCCCCCCCAAAAAAAAAAAAGACCTAAAAGGGGTCTAAAACAGGTGTCTTCAAACGTTCTGAACAAAGGGCAGTTTTACTGTCCTTCTGAATTTAGGGGGCCAGAGTGGCCAGTGGAAGTAGAAAATGCCCCAGTATCAGTGGGAATAAAAAAATTACATAGTGTCAGTAGTCAGTAGAAAGAGGAATGCTGCCCAATCATTGGTATTAGTGGGAGGAATTAGTGCCTAATTCTTTATATCAGTGGGAGGAATTATGCTCCATTGCTGGTGGCAGTGGGAGGATTGGAATAGTGTACCATCATTGGTATCAGTGGAAGGAAAAATTTCTGATTGTTGGTGTCAGTGAGAGAAATGGTTCTCCACTGTTGTTTTCAGTTGAAGGAATGGTGCCCCCTTGTTGGTGGCAGTAGGAGGAATAGGTTTGCCTTTAGTGCTACTTTAAACAGATTTTAAGCCAGGAAAAAAGATATGTTCATTAATAAAATTTACATAAAGCAAAAACTTTTTTTTTTTTAATTTTAAATAGTGCCGAGAGGTTTTTGGATTGGGGGGTGCCAGGTTTTTATTGCTATCTATGTCCCTGTGTAGTGAATGTTCATATTGGAAAGGTTGCGGAACATTGACCTGGGGGGTTTGGATCTCTATAGACAACTCGATCAATTTATATTTGTGAGATAGGTATCCATTTATATCATGTTTAGATTTTAAATTTTAATTTTTATTTCTATCTCTAATGTATTCACTCAATTTTATATGAAATACTGGGGTGCGCTATCTAAATGTGATCAGTAATGCTTTTATTTAATGTAACAAGCAGCAGTTCAGGAATTGATGCATCCTGACTGTGTTTTATATATTTGATATACAGTTTTAATTAGCTCTCATCTGTTAGAATTATGATTATTAAATGAGGGAGGTTCACGCCATGAAGGAAGTGTTTTAGCTGATGCACCTTGTAGTGAGTTTACTGTATGGATATGTATTATCTCCCTGGGTGTGTAGCGGCTATGCTCTGGGGAAGAGTGCTGCAATCACTAGGGATGATCGAAATTGTAGTCCCTATATATCCAGTTAACTACAGCTTACCTACATGAGCTTATCAGTTAGGAAGGTAATTAAAGGTTTGTCAGTTTTATTGTACATGTTATTGTATATTTATTGCATATTTTACTTCCATGCCTGAGCCCTAGTATATTATGCTTCATTAGACAGCAGCGAATCCATTAAATGGGGACGCGAAGTGTGCGCATGCGCAGTACGCGGCCAAATGGGCGTCAGTTTAGGAGCAAAAATAAGGGTTGAATGGCAGCTAACACAGCCAATCCCATGAATAAGTTTACCTATGACGAAACATGTCGGGGCGTGGCTGTGAGTTGTGACGTGAACGCTGTCAGCCACACAGGAGAATAGGAAGTCGAGCACACGGAGGAGCGGAGGTTTACCGAGGGAGGGGTGAGAATATAGCCCAGCAACTGCACACCTCGGGTCCGCCGTGACCACTGGTTACATGGTTTTATCCACAAAGTTGAAGTTTGCTGTTAATTGCACGATTTGTGCTGGTTTATCTTTTTAAGAATGTGAGTGTACTATGTGAAGATTGCAGTGATTTTAATAAATTGTGTTTGCTGGTTCACACTATTGGAGCATTTATTTTCTTTTATGTGGATCCATTGAATAACTTTCACCGTGGACATCGTATGATTTATTTGCCCTGGAGTGTGGTAAAGAATGCGTTTTCTGCCTTGCATGAGAATGCTGGCAATATAAATCGGTGAGTGTATGTCTGGAGGGTGTGATTCACTGACACGGTGGTGAGGTGGAAGACACTTGGAGACACTCAATAGTGGTCATCAATCACTGAGAAGATTGTGTGTGGGACACTTGATTTATAATCCGTCACTATTTTTATGTTATCACATACAGCTCGGTTGCTAGCTGTCTTCAAATCTATGGACTTTGATGTGGAATGTTGATTTTTTACAGCATGGAGTGAAATGTTTATACACATTTATTTCACATGCTTTGTCACTTATATACGTATACACATTGTCACTTGGTATATGTTTTATGGTTCACTTTAATTAGTCTATTGCACTAAGGTGTAAAGATTACCAATAGAGGGTATCACCACTATTGTATATTGGCAGTTTTGTTATTTAATTGTTTTTGAGCGCCTCTTATTTATCCTACGTGTCTGTCTACCAGGGTGCATAACGTACCGACATTTAGAATTAAATAATCAGTTGATGCACATTTATTTTTAAAGGGGCAGCTCGACACCTTTCTACATCATTATTATTCATAATTTATTTTTCAGTTTTTGCACTAATTAGCAATTTTTGAGGTTGAATTAGGGTGTCAGTGGCGCGGTGGAGGTGTTTTCTGTGTGAAGGGCATTATCATCCAGGATACCTATGTAACAATTTATCTATGTCCCCACTAGGGATATACATTCTCTCTATTTTTTTTGCAATTCTCTTAGTTTTCCAAGTGTTACCTTTTACAGCCAAGCAGAGAAATGAACATACAGAGCATAATCAACATATAGCATAAAGAAAGAAAATCTCTCAACTAAAGTCGCAAGCCGTCCGGCCTAGCAAAACACAGTATAGACGGTCAAGTAGAACAAATCAAGTATGAGGATGGTCTACAATTATTCATACATGATCAACACAGAAAATAACATTCTCTCTATTTATCCTGGTGACCACTGTCCTCAAAATAGAGAGTAAAGAAAAAAAAGATAAAACAATTGATTGTTATCAGAATATAGAGAATAGATGATCACAAGTAATAGATGGAAAATTTCCCAACGGGGACACTTGTTTCGATAAAAGCTGTCTAAGAGAGGCTGCCCCTCACTTTAAAGAGACTTTCTATCATTTACTGTTGTGACCGCATGACAGAAATGAAGAGAAGACCCCCCCAATCAAAAGTTTTGGCTTGAGAGATTATTATTATTTTACAGGATTTATATAGCGCCAACAGTTCACGCAGCACTTTACAATAAAAAGGGGGACAGTACAATTACAATACAGTTCAATACAGAAGGAATAGGGTGGTAGGTGGTACAAAAGGTAATGGCTGAAGGGGAAGATCTGATGGAGGTGACTCAAGTACAGCTCTTAGGTGGTGATGGGGTAGGCTTCCCTGAATGAGTGAGTCTTCAAGGATCGCCTAAAGGTGGACAGGGTAGGAGCTGACCAGACATACTGAGGCAGGTAGTTCCAGAGGATGGGAACTGTAGGCGAGCATTAAAGGAGGTAACAAGGGAGCTAGAGAGCAGGAGGTCCTGGGAGGAGCGGAGAGGACGATTTGGGCGATATCTGCAGATGAGATTGGTGATGTAGCTGGGGACGATGTTGTGGATGGCCTTGTCTGTTGTGGTTAGTATTTTGAATTTTATATGGTGGGGGTAGGGGAAGCCAGTGGAGAAATTAGCAGAGAGTGGCAGCAAGGTCTATTAGTCTGGCAGCAGCATTCATAATAGATTGAAGAGGGCATAGCCTGTGTAAAGGTAGGCCAGTGAGGAGGGAGTTGCAGTAGTCAAGGTGGGAAATAACCAAGTTGTGAGTAAGTTGTTTTGTGGTGTCCTTAGTTAAGAAGGGGCGAATTCTGGAGGTTAAGGCGGCAAGATTTAGCCAGTGATTGGATGTGGGGGCTGAAGGAGAGGTCAGAGTTTAGGATTACACCCAGCACCCTGGCATGTGTGGCAGGAACCAATGGTTATGCCATTGATCTCAATAATAAAGTCATGGGGAGAGGATCGGGGAGGAGGAAATATTACAAGCTCAGATGCGTTAAGGTTGCCTGTGTTATGTTTATATAGATACAGCGAATCACAGGTCTGTTGTCCCCCAGGACAGCAGAAAGAATGTGAACAATTTACTTAGAATAAGCACTATACTTCCACATGGGATGGGTGCATAGATAAAGAAAGTTTCACTAACATATTTACTATCTTTGTATGTTTATAACCTTAATAATAAAACCAGTCAACTCTCCTCTCTAATAGGCATGAGCTTCGAGTCGAACTCATGTTCGACTCGAACATCGGCTGTTCGCAAGTTCGCCGAACAGCGAACAATTTGGGGTGTTCGCAGCAAATTCGAATGCCGCGGAACACCCTTTAAAAGTCTATGGGAGAAATCAAAAGTGCTAATTTTAAAGGCTTATATGCAAGTTATTGTCATAAAAAGTGTTTGAGGACCTGGGTCCTGCCCCAGAGGATAATGCAAAAAAAAAGTTTTAAAAACGGCCGTTTTTTCAGGAGCAGTGATTTTGATAATGCTTAAAGTCAAACAATAAAAGTGTAATATTCCTTTAAATTTCGTAGCTGGGGGGTGTCTATAGTATGCCTGTAAAGGGGCGCATGTTTCCCATGTTTAGAACAGTCTGACAGCAAAATGACATTTCAAAGGAAAAAAAGTCATTTAAAACTACTCGCGGCTATTTATTGCCGGTCCGACAATACACATAAAAGTTCATTGATAAAAATGGCATGGGAATTCCCCACAGGGGAACCCCGAATCAAACCAACCAAAATTAAAAAAAAAAGCGGAGTGGGGTCCCCCCAAAAATCCATACCAGACCCTTATCCGAGCACGCAACCTGGCAGGCCGCAGGAAAAAAGGGGGGACGAGACAGTGCCCCCCCTCCTGAACCGTACCAGGCCACATGCCCTCACCATTGGGAGGGTGCTTTGGGGTAGCCCCCAAAACACCTTGTCCCCATGTTGATGAGGACAAGGGCCTCATTCCCACAACCCTGGCCGGTGGTTGTGGGGGTCTTCGGGCGGGGGACTTATCGGAATCTGGAAGCCCCCTTTAACAAAGGGACCCCCAGATCCCGGCCCCCCCCATGTGAAATGGTAAGGGGGTACAAAAGTATGCCTACCATTTCACTAAAAAACTGTCAAAAATGTTAAAAATGACAAGAGACAGTTTTTGACAATTCCTTTATTTAAATGCTTCATTTTTCTTCTTTCTTCTATCTTCCTTCATCTTCTTCTTCTTCTTCTTCTGGTTCTTCTGGCTCTTCTGGTTCTTCCTCCGGTGTTCTCGTCCAGCATCTCCTCCGCGGCGTCTTCTATCTTCTTCTCCTTGGGCCGCTCCCCACCCATGGCATGGGGAGAGGCTCCCGCTCTTCTCTTCATCTTCTTCTCTTCTTCTCTTCTTACCTTCTTCTCTTCTTCATCTTCTTCTCCGGGCCACTCCGCATCCATGCTGGCATGGTGGGAGGCTCCTGCTGTGTGACGCGTCTCCTCTTCTGACAGTTCTTAAATAACGGGGGGGCAGGGCCACCCGGTGACCCTGCCCCCCTCTGACGCACAGGACATGACGGGACTTCCCTGTGGCATTCCCCGTGACGTCACAGGGAAGTCCCGTCAAGTCACCGTGCGTCAGAGGGGGGCAGGGTCACTGGGTGCCCCCCCCCCGTTATTTAAGAACCGTCAGAAGAGGAGACGTGTCACACAGCGGGAGCCTCCCTCCATGCCATCATGGATGCGGAGCGGCCCGGAGAAGAAGATGAAGAAGAGAAGAAGAGAAGAAGATGAAGAAGAGGAGAAGAAGAGAAGAAGATGAAGAAGAGAAGAAGATGAAGAGAAGAGCGGGAGCCTCCCCCCATGCCATGGGTGCGGAGCGGCCCGAGGAGAAGAAGATAGAAGACGCCGCGGAGGAGATGCTGGGCGAGAACACCGGAGGAAGAACCAGAAGAGACAGAAGAACCAGAAGAAGAAGAAGAAGATGGAGGAAGATAGAAGAAAGAAGAAGCATTTAAATAAAGGAATTGTCAAAAACTGTCTCTTGTAATTTTTAACATTTTTGACAGTTTTTTAGTGAAATGGTAGGGGTACTTTTGTACCCCCTTACCATTTCACACAGGGGGGGCCAGGATCTGGGGGTCCCCTTGTTAAAGGGGGCTTCCAGATTCCGATAAGCCCCCCGCCCACAGACCCCCACAACCACCGCCCAGGGTTGTGGGGATGAGGCCCTTGTTCTCATCAACATGGGGACAAGGTGTTTTGGGGGGCTACCCCAAAGCCCCCTCCCAATGTTGAGGGCATGTGGCCTGGTACGGTTCAGAAGGGGGGGCTGCTCTCTCGTCCCCCCCTCTTTTCCTGCGGCCTGCCAGGTTGCGTGCTCGAATAAGGGTCTGGTATGGATTTTTGGGGGGACCCCACGCCGTTTTTTTTTTTTAATTTTGGCGCGGGGTTCCCCTTAAAATCCATACCAGACCTGAAGGGTCTGGTATGGAATTTAGGGGGACCCCCACGTCATATTTTTATTTTGACAGGGGTTCCCCTTAATATCCATACCAGACCTGAAGGGCCTGGTATGGAATTTAGGGGGACCCCCACGTAATTATTTTTTTTTAAATTTTGGTTCGGGGTTCCCCTGTGGGGAATTCCCATGCCGTTTTTATCAATGAACTTTTATGTGTATTGTCGGACCGGCAATGCAATAGCCGCGAGTAGTTTTAAATTACTTTTTTTCCTTTGAAATGTCATTTTGCTATCAGACTGTTCTAAACATGGGAAAAATGCGCCCCTTTACAGGCATACTATAGACACCCCCCAGCTACGAAATTTAAAGGGATATTACACTTTTATTGTTTGACTTTAAGCATTATTAAAATCACTGCTCCTGAAAAAACGGCCGTTTTTAAAACTTTTTTTTGCATTGATCCATGTCCCCTGGGGCAGGACCCAGGTCCCCAAACACTTTTTATGACAATAACTTGCATATAAGCCTTTAAAATTAGCATTTGATTATTCATGTTCATGTCCCATAGACTTTAACGGTGTTCGCGTGTTCGAACAAACTTTTTTCCTGTTCGCATGTTCTGGTGCGAACCGAACAGGGGGGTGTTCGGCTCATCCCTACTCTCGAAGTACTTTTTGTTGAAAGTAGTTTTAAAAAACAAAAGTATAGTGAAACATGGCTCCTGATGTTCCAGACATTCTTTTGAAAAAAAGTAAAAGTTGCCTGGCTATTAAGCTGATCCCCTGGCTTCAATGTGTTCTGACCTGTAACAATCAGCACTCAAATCAGTATGATGTCACTGGCAGCATGCTTGTTATACTGCAATGGATCAGAATGTATTTCAGCATGAGCTGAACAGACAAATAATAAAAAAAAATTGGATCCAACTTGAACAAACCCAAATAAGGATACATCTTTAAGAAGTCTTCTGGTCTTTAAAACACTCACCAAAGCAATAATAACATAAACCTGAAACAAATCCAGGAAATTCAAGCTAAGCATATGATGATAACTGGAATGCAAAACAATCAGAGGATACAAAACTGGATGCAGCTGAAGGTATATGCAAATTTAGACTTCACTGGCCTTTTTAGATTTTCTACTTACCATTTAATGTAATGAGTGACTTAACTGACCTAAAAGTAGGCCTGGGAGATGAGAGGGGGCAGCACCAAGCCTGAGTGCAGTCCCCTCTGCTATGACCCTTTTACCAGACCAATCTGGCTGGGAAAACCTCTGACAATTTTCTAGTCGCAACATTTTTACACCACCCTAACCCCTTAAAGTGAACATGCGGCTAGGCTACAGACATACAAGTATTTAAATATTCTCAACAAGCAGTAAATGACCTTTTAATCAAGCCCTCACTGACCTTTGTGGGTGTAGGCACTGTGGGGCAATTCACTCTCAAATTTCACAACAAAATCACTGAAGTTAATCTCCCAGCTCTGCTTGTCCTGCTCCCTGTTCCCCTTCCAGTGTGACCTGTCAACCTTCCAGCATTTTTATTGTAATACTGTACATTATTATTTTGTGCAACAACTACATTAGCCAGTAGATGGCAGTGTTTATTAGCTTGTAGCTGCTCTATGGTAAACTCTGCGTCTTTTCTCCTTATAATAAAGTTAATTTTTCATGTCTTCAGTTAGGCAGCAAAGCCCATGTGGACTGTGCACTGTATGTTCTGTAGGGCTATATACAGAATTTCTAACAGGTCATGGGCTCAGACATAGCCCAGACACCCACCAAGAGAACTGCTAAGAAC
Source organism: Lithobates septentrionalis (assembly GCA_037952835.1). Classification (NCBI taxonomy): domain Eukaryota; kingdom Metazoa; phylum Chordata; class Amphibia; order Anura; family Ranidae; genus Lithobates; species Lithobates septentrionalis. Next base: position 873,794 of record JBBDGP010000201.1, on the reverse strand, counting down.
CCAGATACCCAGTCATAGCCAGCTAAAGCAGATATGTGCACAGCAACAGAAAGAAGACAGCAACAGAATAACAAAAAATGAACAGTAACACAGCTACAACAAAGCTTTCATTTGCAAACCTGACAAATCTGAAGTACCAGTCTTGGACATTTGAGAGGAAAATGCTGCTAATAAGAGAAGGTACATGGAAACGTATAAATTAAGTCAGGCAAGAACACCCTTGATGAGTGGATTGTGAAAGACCAAAAAGCTCAGAGCACAATCTCTCTTAGCATAGAAGATAATCAGACCATAAATATATGTAAGTGTAAAACTGCTAAAAAAACGTGGGCGCACAATTACTCAGCGGTTTACCAGTAAGCTATGAAATGCTTGTCACAGCACTTGATGCACATCCAGATGATGAACTGACATTGGAATATGTTAGGGGCAAGCTTGTGGATGAATATAAGCATAAAACAGAAAGAATTTTTAGTAACAGTGCTTCTGTTGCAGAGTATGCTTTAAAGATGAAAAAGAGAAAATAAAAATAGTAACATGCAACAAAAAAACATGTGAATGTTTTGTGTGCAAGAAACAAGTTCATTTAAAAGCAGACTGCAAAATCTGGGAAGCTAGAATGCAAAAACAAACTGAACTACAAAAGGCCATAAATGTGGAGGAAGAAACTGATTTTTCTTCAGTTAATGAATATGTTTTTCAATCCAAAGGTTGCATCTCATCTTTGTAGGCACGGTGTGTTGATTCAGGAGCTACAAGTCACATGACAAATTACAGAAATTTCTTTATTCACCTTGACCAGAGTAAAACAGAAAATATCACCACAGCTCATGGGCAAATAATGGAATCAGAAAGAATAGGAAAAGAGTTCTGATATTTAAGATTTCAAAAGTGTGCCACATCCCATGAATAACAAAGAAGAGGAGATCCCCTGGGGATGGGATTTTAAAGCCACTACCAAAAGACAATGAAAGTAAAAAAAATATAATTTTAATTTATTATGAAAAAATACATGAAATATTGAACATGGTCATGAATACTGAGGAATCAAGAGATACCCAACGCGTTTCAGAGAGGAGTGTTGTCTCCTTCATCAGGGGTTAACAGGATGTATATAATCTTTAAAATTCAAATTCAAATAATCAACAATAAGTTAGTACATCCATCCAATAATGAACGGTCAAAGAAGGGCCATAAGTACTGGTAACTTACATCTTGTTCAATTGCATATACATGAGAAGATCCATATTCATTTTAAAAGAAAGACACTGTCACATGGAGTCTCCGATAGTCCTGCCCACATTATAGCTGCTTGCAGTAAACCTCTATAATAGAGGTATCTCCAGCCCAAAGCACAGAATGGTAATAAAAATATATAAGGACTGTGCCCCAGATCGATAAGAAGGAGTTTTGTCCCTGATTGTAGCGGAGCTACGTGTACTGGGGCCCACAAAACGAGAATCCTGGGAAAAAATGCATAATGTAATCAAAAAATATAAATAAAATGCAAAAAATAAAGAAGAATGAGCATGCATCCATGATCACCAAAAGGCTATACTATGGTCAGATGTACCTAAAATGTGAGGTCACATCAAACACCGGCAGCCAGTCTCAGGAGGACAAAAAGATCAGGAGATGCTGTAGAGTGATCCAATGAGAAAAATCACTGTTGTAATTTGGACTATATACAGTTCCAAATTGGAAAAAAGAAAGAGAAAATATTGAGCGTCAATAACCGCCCCTAGGAGTGGGGTATTTCAACTGCAATGGGAAAAGAGAGGAGATCAGCAAGATCCCCATGTTACTCACTGTGAATGTATTCAATCTCTCGTCAGTCGGTTAGTCGGTCACCAGTACTATAGAAGGGACGGACTGGACCTAAATAACGAGGATGCAGAACTGCTGGGAGTGAAGATGGCTGAAAAGTTAGAGGGGTTTTTAAACTAGGCGATGGGGGGAGGGCCCAGAGGTAGAGATAGTCAGCCCGGAAAATATTCCAGAGGGTAGTATTGGGGGCATTAGTGGTAGGTTGACTAAAACACATAAACCCAAGGTAAGTATAGTAACAAGTCCTAGTTGTAATCTCGGAACACCCAATAAGAGGATAGTATACAACCGGTCTAATCTCCGTAGCATGGTCATCAATGCCAGGAGCCTGGCAGACAAGATGAGTGAACTAGAGGTACTGTTGTACGAGGTGGATTTGGATTTTGTGGGAATTTCAGCAAAGCCATGAATTTGAACCATCCAAAAATTTCTGGAAGCAAAGCCTATGTGCACATCCCAAAAGTAAAATGTACAAAATGGGATGCTTGCGCAAAGGAAGACATACTTGTGGGGTACAGTGAATCTGAAAAGGGATACAGAATTCTACATCAATACACAAACAAGGTAACCATCAGTAGAAGTGTAATTGTTGATGAAACTTTGTGTTCAAAATTTCATGAACGAACACTTCCTGCTTTTCCGGGGGTTTTTCTGTCTTCCTCTGGATCAACTGTGGGTATAGGATTGAGTATATGGGATTGGTTGATATTTTTTATTTTATGTATTTATTTATTTATTTATTTATTTATATTTATTTTTTATGGTTGAACTAGATGGACTTCTGTCTCTTTTCAACCTGACTAACTATGTAACTATGTAACACAAACGCTTCAAACTGAGGGGAATTCCACATCAGTGTCACATGAAGATAAGCAACAAAGACAGAGAAACAGAAATAAATGCAGACAATCCAAATGCTGTAAAAGAAGAAACCAGGCTACAAGAGGCTTCAATCAGGAAATCCACCAGAAGCAATAAAGGCAACCCAGCCAAACGTCTTTCTTATGTTGTTCACGTAGCATAAAACCTGAGCCAGATTCCTGCAATAAGATGCAAAGACTTCCAACTCATAAGAAACTAGAGTGGATCACAGCATTTGACAAAACCGCTTACAAGAAACAGGTTTATAAAACTGATATACGAAATGGTACTAATATAAGGAGAACTTGTTGAGTGGGGGTGTTGGAATACATTGTTCATGTATTTTGTGCAACAACTACATTAGCCAGTAGATGGCTGTGTTTCTAAGCTTGAAGCTGCAATTATGTTAAACGCTTTACTCTGTATAATAAAGTTCATTATCCCTTCCTGCAGTTAAGCAGCAAAGCCCATGTGGACTGTGGACTGTCTGTTCTGCAAGGCTATATAGAGATTTTGAAGCCCTTTTAATTTGTAAAGTAAAAGAACAGGTGCTTCTCCCACTTTCTAGCTGCACACCCTACCAATCTATACATGTTCATTTTGGCTAGTACCAACCATCACAGTGATGGGTCAATAGTAATGTCAATGAGGCATAAGGAAATGAGGCAAAAGCCAGCAACCAGAGCTCTAGTCAGAACTTGCATGCCAGATTTTGGGGATTCATATGCACTTTACAGGTAAAAATATGCAACTGTCTAACATTAACCCCTAATCCTTAACTTTAACCTAAATCCTAACATTAAATTATCCCCTGTAAACCAGCATTTACCTTGTTAGGCAACAGTGCTGAAAAGCTCTTTTTCTTGCCACACTTATCACACAAAGTTCTTACAAAGTGCCACCATCTTGATTAATATGAATTCAGATTTGGATTTTAAATTTGAAAGGTATGGAACAAATTGGCACATTGCCACATCATTTGAAAGAAAATGTTCAGATTGTACCTAAACTACCTCACATTATATTACATTCAGAGCACCCCCTATCCCCATAAGTAAAATATAAGTTAGGTATACACCAGTAAGGCCTATTATCCCTAATTACAGAAGTCCAGCCTGGGCTCGTTTGGCTGGACATCTCTTAAGGGTCAGAGGAGTGCAACTCGTTTTGCACTCCTCTGACCTGTTTTCAGTGTAGAGCGGTCTGAAGTCTCCACTGACGTCACTGGAATCAGTCCAGGCAGTGCGTCATCCCGACTTAGGAAGTCTGGATCTGCCAGGTGAGCCGCTGAGATGGGTGCTCCCCGCCCCTCCACACCTCAGCTCTCCAGTGAGCATGGAGGAGCAGAGCAGGAGAGATGCTGACTGACAGTCAGCAGCTCTCCACTCAGGCAGGTGACTCAGTGGCCCAGTGGCTTGGTTCTTAGTGAAAAGGTGGAGGGGACAGATGCGGCATCGGTCCAATGCTGCATCCACCTAGGTAAGTATAAATCTAAAAAAAAACAAAAAACCCTTCTCTTTTAAAATAGTCCTACTGCTGGCCAAAATCTACATTACTGAATTCTCTGTAGTATCTTAAATCTTGTAGTAAAACCTCAGGCTTTGCTTTTTTGTCTCCAGTAAATTTGGGCTTAGACTTGCTCATTAAAATTGTCTTGCTGTTGACCACTTTTACATTACTGTATCATCTGTTGTCTTTTTTTTCTTTATTAAAAACCCTGCCTGCACTTTTTGTCTCTAGTATTGTTTGCAGTATTATTTCTGATTAAAAAGGTCCAGCTACTTGCCAGTTTTACACTGCTATATCCTCTGCAGTATCTTATATCTTGTAGTAAAGCCCTATACTGTGCTGTTTTTTTTGGGCCTAGCCTTACTATTTAAACTCATCCTGCTGCTTGCAAATTTTACACTGCTGTGTCATCCGTTGTCTCCCATTTTGAAAATGTCCTTCTGCTGGCCACTATTACACTGCTGTATACTCTGCAGTTTCCTAATTCCTAACTAGAACCTGATATTAGCCAACGACAGGACAGTTTTGCATTGGCCAGAACAGGGAAAGTTACCGAGAACTACTGGACAATTTCTGACATGTGCACTGTAAAAAAACTTTTTTTTAAACTGAATAGCATCAGATTGGGATGCTGCTGCTGTATGTAAGCTGAGCTAATTCCAAAAGAAAAAATAAATTCCACAGTCAAATATGCCCTGCCCTTGGTCGCTGTCAATCAGACTGTCAATAAAAATCACACTGTTCCATAAAACCACAGCTTTAATGCGGCCCTCAAATTTGCATTAAAAGACCCCCTCCTTGTTGTAATGGTTTTTTTTTTGCACTGAAAGTAAAAATGCTCTATTTGGGAGACTATGGGGATCATTTACTATATCGCTAATATATGATCCTGCAGTCCCGGAAAATAGCGCCCAATTAAGGCAAATTAGGACTTCAACTCTCAGAAACTGGGCGTAGATGCAGATGGAAACTCGCACTATTGCCGGCGAACATGCCTGTCAAATCGGCATATGTGGGAATAGTGGAAGTCAATGGGGCTCGAACCTGCAAAATCCAAAGTTCTCGCTGAAGGCTTGTATGCCTTTTTTCTTTTAAACTGCCTTTTTTTCAGGAGCAGTGATTTTATTAATGCTTAAAGTAAAACACAAAAAATGAAAAATTCTCTTAAATATCGTGCCTGGGGGTTCCCTTAGTCTGCCTATAAAGTAGTGCATGTTTCCTGTGTTTATTACTGTACCGCAGCAAAACAACATTTCAAAATGACATTAAAAATGGCGTGGGTGCCCCCCCCCCCCCAGTCCATACCAGGCCCTTCAAGTCTGGTATGGATATTAAGGGGAACTCCATGCCAAAATAAAATAAAATGGCGTGGGGGTCCCCCCCAAAACCCATACCAGACCCTTATCCAAGTAAGCAGCCATGGCAGGCCAGGAAAGGGGGGGTAAGCAAGTGCCCCCCCTCCTGAACCATACCAGGCCGCTTGCCCTCAACATGGGGAGGGTGCTTTGCGGTCCCTCCGATGCTGCGATGGGGCAGATGATGTCATTCCGAGACCTTGACCCTTGTGACTTCACCGCCAGGGGCATGATGGGTCAGTGATGTCACAAGGGGGCAGGGTCTCCTGCTGACATCATCCAGTGGCCATGCCCCATAGTTATATATGAACTGTGTGCTATGGAAGCGGACAGATCGGCTGGCCGCAGCGTCGAAGGAGGGTCGTTATTTTCATGTTCAGCGGGTCCGTGGCGGGAGCAAGACCATAGGACGAATTGGGGGAAGAAGAAGCCAGAGGAAGATGGAGAAGATTGAAGGAAGGCCGGAGGAAGATGGAGGAAGAAGCGGGGGAAAGAAGAAGGCATTTTTATTAAAGAAATTGTCAAAAACCGACTATTGTCTTTTGTCACATTTCACTAGTTTTTTTGGTGAACGGGTAGAGGTACAATGTACACGATACCCATTCACATGGTGGGACGCATATGGCAGTTCACACTGCCATATGCGAACTGCTTAGAGTGTCAGTAGAAAGCTAATGACACCCCCAAATCAGTTTGCATATCGCAGAACGAACTGCAAATTCAGACAGGAATCGGATCGCATGGGTGTGGACCAAAAAAAGGGTCCTGTGCGAGTTTGGTCCGAATGCAATGCAAATTCAGCCATACATTCTGTATGGCTGAGTTCGCATTACACAGATATTGCATGTGATTTGTATCACACTGCTGTGTTGCACAGCACAGCAGTGTGAACCGGCCCTAAGGCCCTTTTTTACACTTGTGCGACTTGTCCTGCGACTCCTGCTTCGATAGACTTCAAGATTACACAGGCATTGCTTAGAATCGCATTAAATTCGAGGCAAAAAGCGTTGCAAAAGCGCAGGACTTTCAGGTCGCATAAGTGTGAAAGGGGCCTTTGGACCTCAAGTTGCATGAAAAGTCGGCCCAGTGTGAAAGGAACCTAAAGCGCTGCGTAAACTGTTGGCACTAGTTAAATCCTGTATAATAATAATAATAAAAATAATAATAATGAGATTCATTGATAACACCTTTGAATTAGGCCCCATCTGCACTTGTGCAACCAATGCCTGTGTAATCTTGCGGTATGTGGACCTTTAGTCGCATCAAGGTCAAACCAAAGTAGTGCAGGGATGAATTTGACCCACTTGCAGGAGGCACAAATGAGAATAGGGCTTAATTCAAAGGTATTATCCATGAATCTCATTCACACTGCTGCGACCTGAAAGTCACACTATTTTGCTGCCACTTTGCTGCTGCTTTGTTGCTGCAACTTGGCCCCAACTTCTGGGAATGCCTGTGTAATATTGCGCCCTATGTACCTCAAGTCACATGAAAGTCACCCCAAAGTATTACAGGGACTACTTTGAAGTTGTTGCAACTTGAAGTAGCACAGATATGAATGATTATCTTTGAGAATCATGGGGTACAACTTGTCATGCAACTCGGAGGTCCAAATTTGCTGGAAAAGTCACCCAAGTGTATATAAGTCATATATATATTTTAATAGAAAGGAGCTCTCATTTATATTTGCATAGTACTTACTGATTTACATCAGCAGAACAAATGCAGGAAGTGATGTGTGCACATGGGTCAGAAGCAAATGTGTGGTGATGCCAAATAAACAAATAAATGAACCCCACCCACACCAACTTTAACTACCACTTCCACCCCCACATTGAGTAAGCATAAGTACACATCCTACACTTAGCCGGAAAATGAGCAGCACCTCCTCTTTGCAAAAACGGATAAGAAATGGTGTCCCTGGGATTTCAGTAGGTGAATTACAAAGAAAAAGGCCCAGTTTAAGCCCTGGTTCACATTGACAGCGGGAATTAAATCGTGCGAGTTCCTGCATGTCAGTCCCGACTGCACAGATGTCAATTAAAAAAAAAAATCAATAAAAAAAAATAAAATAAAAAAAATTGCACCCTGTAGTCGCCAAAAGTAGTACAGAAACTAATTTTGGAAATTGCGGTGCTGCACCGATTGGAACTGTACAATTGTTGCCGATTTGGCATGTCAAATCCCATGCCAAATCGCACCAATGTGAACCAGGGCTGACACATACAACACTGCCTATCCGCCAGCTGAATTCATTACCTGCAATTCTCCACAGCTGTTATATACAAAGACTCCACCTTTATCATTTACTTGCAGGTGTGCTGAAGAGATTCGTTTTTTTGGTGCACAATATCTTATAATTTCTATGGGTATAAGTAGGATATTGCACTTTCCCAAAACCACCACCCCCAAAACTAACTAACCTCCCTGGCAGTATGATTATGTCAGATTTTTGCGTCTCAAAGCAGTATAATTATTTTGCATACAAATTTGGCGTTTTATATTGTAGGCCTGTAATTCTTAGCAATATCACACTTAAATCTGCCCAAACATGATTCTAGTAGACATCCCGGGTATGATAAAGTTTGAAACACAAAATCATAAATTATAATATAATAAATAAATATAAATAATTCTAAAAAATAATAATATAATAATAATAAAATGAATTTCCCCACGATTCACTATCGCTCAATTCTGCAAGTGTTCTAATTTACTATCGTTGTTTTCTAGCTGGTCTAAAACCACTTTTGACGTAAAGGGACACTTTTTGGTTGCTATGGACAATATTCAGTTTCCAGGCAGAAAGAACAGTATATATCATATAAAACTGCATTCAGGGCATTGGACAAAGCAATGGGGACAAAAGGGATGTGAAATAATTTGATACAGTAATGTAATCTGTAAGATTACACTGTACTGTTGTGTATTATGATTTTTAATTTCTTTGAATTTGCCCTTGGGCTCCGCCCCCGTGCATCACGACGTTTGCAGGGAACAGAGCCCGACACACAGAGGCTTCGGGTGGAGGACAGAGCCCGCAGACACAACGGGGGGACATCGCAGGATCCTGGGGACATGGTAAGTATACCACACCAGGATCCTGCAATGCAATCCCGAGTGTGGCTCAGGGTTACCGCTAATGGTACTGAAATTTAACCCCGAGCCACACTCGGGAAAACCGCCAGGGAGGTTATAAAGAAGAAAGAAAAGAAAAAAACAACATGCTCAATAATTTACTTTTATTTTGCCAGCAGAAACAAAATTATGTACATTCATTTACTAGCATAACATTTTTTTCTACAGGATATATGGTGCTACATTTATCAAACCAGTTAGCTATTGGGTTTTAAGGGCTCTGCCCATAGGAATATAGAACAAGTGCAGTGCTAAACCAAAACTAAAAAAGTGTAAATAACAAAAATAAAAATAAATTTGTGACTTTGAAGCAACTATCAATGATGTGAATCAACACAATAAAAAACCTGTGAAGTGAATATGAAAGTCTATAATGCAATGTGCTAAGCTCTGCAACCAGAGTCCATAACTGTAAATAGAAGAAGTCTTCTCAAACAGAGGGGGTGCTTGAAACCAGGATGTTGGCTGAAGACTGGAATGCACAGCAACCACAGGCAGCACGTTATAGACATCTAGAGTTAGGTACTCTTACCGGATCTTGTAGGACATATCTGCCATATAGCAGTACGTCTGTCAGAGCTTGTGGAGGTAGCCTCCCGTGAAATCCACCCAGATGTTATCCCTTCGGTCACGATCTCCAATGGGCAGTGTTGTCAGTTGGGTCACGGTCACCGATAACCAGGATTGTCACAGGTGGGCGTTGTCAGCTCACTCGCACACTCTCCAGTTCCAGGCAGGTAAAAGGTCAGAAGAAATCAATCATGGATGAAGTCATGGAGAAAAAAAGAGAAAAAAGGGGCTCCACATGGCGTAGGTCAAATAATAAAAGGATTTTATTAGATAAAAAGCCTTACAAAGTAAAAAAGTGATCACTGAGTAAAATGGTGGCAACGTGGGAAGCTAAAATGCCCTACGCGTTTTGACTAAAAAGCCTTCAACTCTTTTTTTTTCTCTTTGTCATTCAAAGTGCGTCAGCGCTGAAAGCTGAAAATTGGTCTGGATAGGAGGGGGGTTTAAGTGCCCTGTAAGCAAGTGGTTAAATGTCCAAGTCCCTGGGCATGATTAGTGCAAACAAACATTAACATCAGACAGTCCCTGGCTGCAATTAGCTTCAAATCCAAAGTCCAAAACTAGCTTTCTTACATTAGAGACTATTTCAACAGGAGATAAATAAAATGCCAGCATGTCTTTGGATTGTGGTGAGAAACCCACACAGGAAGAACATATAAACTTCAACACAAACATTAGCATGTTGGGGAATTGAACCAGCAACCCCAGTGCTGCAAGAAGGAATTGCTACCCACTTAGCCAGCAGGCAGCCTCACACATGTAGTTTGCATCTCTGTGGTGTGAACCAGCCCTAAGTCCATAGCCATGCTCAGTGTCACAAGTAGGGATGAGCTTCGAGTTCGAGTCGAACTCATGTTCGACTCGAACATTGGCTGTTCGCAAGTTCGCCGAACAGCGAACAATTTGGGGTGTTCGCGGCAAATTCGAATGCCGCGGAACACCCTTTAAAAGTCTATGGGAGAAATCAAAAGTGCTAATTTTAAAGGCTAATATGCAAGTTATTGTCATAAAAAGTGTTTGGGGTCCTGGGTCCTGCCCCAGGGGACATGGATCAATGCAAAAAAAAGTTTTAAAAACGGCCGTTTTTTCAGGAGCAGTGATTTTAATAATGCTTAAAGTCAAACAATAAAAGTGTAATATCCCTTTAAATTTTGTACCTGAGGGGTGTCTATAGTATGCCTGTAAAGGGGCGCATGTTTCCTGTGTTTAGAACAGTCTGACAGCAAAATGACATTTTGAAGGAAAAAACTCATTTAAAACTACCCGCGGCTATTGCATTGCCGACAATACACATAGAAGTTCATTGATAAAAACGGCATGGGAATTCCCCAAAGGGGAACCCCGAACCAAAATTTAAAAAAAAAATGACGTGGGAGTCCCCCTAAATTCCATACCAGGCCCTTTAGGTCTGATATGGATATTAAGGGGAACCCCGGCCAAAATTAAAAAAAAAAATGACGTGGGGTTCCCCCTAAATTTCATACCAGACCCTTCAGGTCTCGTATGGATTTTAAGGGGAACCCCACGCCAAAAAAAAAATAGCGTGGGGTCCCCCCAAAAATCCATACCAGACCCCTATCCGAGCACGCAACCTGGCAGACTGCAGGAAAAGAGGGGGGACGAGAGTGCGGCCCCCCCCTCCTGAACCGTACCAGGCCACATGCCCTCAACATTGGGAGGGTGCTTTGGGGTAGCCCCCCAAAACACTTTGTCCCCATGTTGATGAGGACAAGGGCCTCATCCCCACAACCCTGGCCGGTGGTTGTGGGGGTCTGCGGGCGGGGGGCTTATCGGAATCTGGAAGCCCCCTTTAACAAGGGGACCCCCAGATCCCGGCCCCCCCTGTGTGAAATGGTAAGGGGGTACTTACCCCTACCATTTCACTAAAAAACTGTCAAAAATGTTAAAAATGACAAGAGACAGTTTTTGACAATTCCTTTATTTAAATACTTCTTCTTTCTTCTATCTTCCTTCATCTTCTGGTTCTTCTGGTTCTTCTGGCTCTTCTGGTTCTTCCTCCGGCGTTCTCATCCAGCATCTCCTCCGCGGCGTCTTGGGGGGAGGCTCCCGCTCTTCTCTTCTTCTTTTCTTCTCTTCTTCTCTTCTTCATTTTCTTCTCCGGGCCGCTCCTCACCCATGCTGGCATGGAGGGAGGCTCCCACTGTGTGACGGCGCTCCTCGTCTGACAGTTCTTAAATAACGGGGTCGGGGCCACCCGGTGACCCCGCCCCCCTCTGACACACCGGACATGACGGGACTTCCCTGTGGCATTCCCCGTGACGTCACAGGGAAGTCCCGTCAAGTCACCGTGCGTCAGAGGGGGGCGGGGTCACTGGGTGGCCCTGCCCCCCGTTATTTAAGAACTGTCAGACGAGGAGCGCCGTCACACAGCGGGAGCCTCCCTCCATGCCAGCATGGGTGCGGAGCGGCCCAGAGAAGAAAATAAAGAAGAGAAGAAGAGAAGAAAAGAAGAAGAAGAGAAGAGCGGGAGCCTCCCCCCCATGCCATGGGTGCGGAGCGGCCCGAGGAGAAGAAGATAGAAGACGCCGCGGAGGAGATGCTGGACGAGAACGCCGGAGGAAGAACCAGAAGAGCCAGAAGAGCCAGAAGAACCAGAAGATGAAGGAAGATAGAAGAAAGAAGAAGCATTTAAATAAAGGAATTGTCAAAAACTGTCTCTTGTCATTTTTAACATTTTTGACAGTTTTTTAGCCATTTCACACAGGGGGGGGGGGGTGGGATCTGGGGGTCCCCTTGTTAAAGGGGGCTTCCAGATTCCGATAAGCCCCCCGCCCGCAGACCCCCACAACCACCGGCCAGGGTTGTGGGGATGAGGCCCTTGTCCTCATCAACATGGGGACAAGGTGTTTTGGGGGGCTACCCCAAAGCACCCTCCCAATGTTGAGGGCATGTGGCCTGGTACAGTTCAGGGGGGGGCCCCCCTCTTTTCCTGCGGCCTGTCAGGTTGCATGCTTGGATAAGGGTCTGGTATGGATTTTTGGGGGGACCCCACGCCGTTTTTTTTTTTGGCGCGGGGTTCCCCTTAAAATCCATACCAGACCTGAAGGGTCTGGTATGGAATTTAGGGGGAACACCACGTCATTTCTTTTTTTTAATTTTGGCCGGGGTTCCCCTTAATATCCATACCAGACCTGAAGGGCCTGGTATGGAATTTAGGGGGACTCCCACGTCATTTTTTTTTTATTATTTTGGTTCGGGGTTCCCCTTTGGGGAATTCCCATGCCGTTTTTATCAATGAACTTCTATGTGTATTGTCGGCAATGCAATAGCCGCGGGTAGTTTTAAATGAGTTTTTTCCTTCAAAATGTCATTTTGCTGTCAGACTGTTCTAAACACAGGAAACATGCGCCCCTTTACAGGCATACTCTAGACACCCCCCAGGTACGAAATTTAAAGGGATATTACACTTTTATTGTTTGACTTTAAGCATTATTAAAATCACTGCTCCTGAAAAAACGGCCGTTTTTAAAACTTTTTTTTGCATTGATCCATGTCCCCTGGGGCAGGACCCAGGTCCCCAAACACTTTTTATGACAATAACTTGCATATTAGCCTTTAAAATTAGCACTTTTGATTATTCATGTTCGTGTCCCATAGACTTTAACGGTGTTTGCATGTTCGAACGAACTTTTTTCCTGTTCGCATGTTCTGGTGCGAACCAAACAGGGGGGTGTTCGGCTCATCCCTAGTCACAAGCAATATACAATATATTGTCCTAAGTATTGGGACACCTGCCTTTATACACACATGAACTGTAATGGCATCCCAGTCTTAGTCCGTAGGATTCAAAATTGATTTGGCCCACCCTTTGCAGCTATAACAGCTTCAACTCTTCTGGGAAGGCTGTCCACAAGGTTTAGGAGTGTGTCTATGGGAATGTTTGACCATTCTTACAGAAGTGCATTTGTGAGGGCAGGCAATGATGTTGGATGAGAAGGCCTGGCTTACAGTCTCCACTCTAATTCATCCCCAAGGTGTTCTGTTGTGTTGAGGTCAGGACTATGTGCAGCCCAGTCAAGTTCCTTCACCCCAAACTCACTCATCCATGTCTTTATGGACCTTGCTTTGTGCACTGGTCCAAATCATTTGGGTGAGGGGGATTATGATGTGGGGTTGTTTTTCAGGGGTTGGGCTTGGCCTCTTAGTTCCAGTGAAGGGAACTCTTAAGGCATCAGCATACCAAGAAATTTTGGACAAGTTCATGCTCCCAAATTTGTGAGAATAGTTTGGGGATAGCCCATGACTGCACACTAGTGCATAAAGCAAGTTCCATAAAGACATGGATGAGGGAGTTTTGGGGGGAGGAACTTGACTCGCCTGCACAGAGTCCTGACCTCAACCTGATAGAACACCTTTAGAGCAGAGACTGAGAGCCAGGCCATCTCATCCAACATCAGTGCCTACATGATAAACCTTGTGGACAGCCTTTCCAGCCTTCCCATAAGCTGTTGTAGCTGCAAAGGGTGGGCAAAATCAAATTTTTTTTTTAATTCTTTATTTTTATTTTTGGAAGAGGTAATCATATGAAAACGCCAAATCAAATTTTAACCCTACGGATTAAGACTGGGCTGCCATTAAAGTTTGTGTGCGTAAAGGCAGGTGTCCCAATACTTTTGGCTAGATAGTGTATCTGGCAAGATTTACAATGGTGGTGGAATCCTTCTACACATAAATACTACATTTAGACATAGTTTTAGGACCTGAGTCAGGAGTTATGTTTAACAACATAGGGAGATGAGACAATTTCTCTACATGAAATGGCATGCTTGGGATTAGAACCCAGACCCTCAGGGATGCTAAGCGGAAGTTCTAATCTCTAAGCCATGGAGCTGCCACATGTGGAAACCTCCTACACACAAATACACTTGTACTGCATTTCTTTGGACATATACTGTAGGTGGTGGAATTACATTACTCAAGAGTTATTCTTCTTGATTTATTCTGTGATATTTGATGGCTCTTGGTGGGTGAGTGTAGAATAGTGATATTACCCTCTATTTTTTGGGAATTACATTTTGATTTATGATGTTGGGATATCACATTTTTTGGGCTCAAATTATGATTATTTGGAAATAATAAAAAACACACACAATTGTGACTCATTTTAAATTTGTATCAGCAATAGTATTGTTTGTGGTTTGTAAAGACACCTGTGTGAGCTTGGGTAAAGATTTTTGTAAGATGGAGAGTAACAAGTGAAAGTGACAGAGAAAAATATATTTTACCAAAACATCAAAACATTCCACATTCTAGCATTCTTAAAAACAAAATACATAAAGTAGAAGCAACATTGTTGCAAAGGAAAATTTATTTCAGAGAAAGATACATTTCATCTCAACATTAAAAGTATTTATTTGGGGAAGCCACAATTGTACCATTAGAATCAATGGCTGAAACTTGCATTGGACTATATAGCGCAGATTTTCACTCTCAAAAACGCATTTTAGCCCAGAGCTAATTTTGGTATTTACTATAGTGCCCTGTAAAAAAGCCATGGGAGTTAAAATGAGAGTAGTTTGCAGGTCTGAGCATGCTCAGTTGTGCTGGGACCTAGTTGTACAGAGATGGAAAATGCATCTCTTCTCAGACTTTTGAAGATATTTCAGTGTAGAAATAATTTTTTCACACAGTTTAAAAGCAGATTTTCTTTAAACAATATACTGCATATTTCAGTACCATTTAATTTCCATGTGCACTACTCCAGGTTTTAGCAAAGTAAGTGTTTGGGCGCTTTTTGTTTTCAGGGAGCTATAGTAAATTTGATTTTGGGAGTATTTTTTCACCAGCACTATAGTGGATACTGTTTTAGTGCTAATTAGTGATAAGTAGCGCTGCCGCGCTATAGTAAATGACCCCCCCATGTAATTGCTTTGTTTGCAGCAGGCTTGCAAATCTGTATTTCTGATAGATTGGTCCATACGTGGATGGCACACCAGACCAATAAAACAGTGCTGGTTTCTTTTCTTAAACACCTCAGCCCCAGAAGGATTTACTCCCTTAATGACCAGGTCATTTTTTGCGATACCACACTGGGTCGCTTTAACTGAAAATTGCCTGGTTGTGTTTATTTTTTACTTTTTGCTATAAAAAATATCCAAAAAAAATGTCATCCATTTTGGCCGATATGTATTCTCCTACATATTTTTGGTAAAAAAAAAATAGCAATAAGCGTATATTTATTGGTTTGTGCAAAAGTTATAGCATCTACAAAATAGGGGATAGATTTATGGCATTTTTATTATTTTATTTTTTTTACTAGTAATGGCAGTGAAAGGGACTGCGACATTGTTGCGTACAGATCAGACACTTTTGACACTTTTTTGGGACCAGTAACATTTATACAACGATCAGTGCTATAAAAATGCACTGATTACTGTATAAATGACACGGGCAGGGAAGGGGTTAACACCAGGGGCGATCAAAGGGTTAAGTGTGTCCTAGGGAGGTGCTTTTTAACTGTGGGGGGAGTGGACTGACTGGGACTACAGAGAGATCGCTGTTCCTAATCACTAGGAACAGACAATCACACTGTACTCCCCTGACAGAACGGGGATCTGCTTTGTTTACATTCCCAGATCCCTGTTCTGCCTCTCTGTGGAGCGATCATGGAAACCGGCCACATGCATCGGCTCTGGTGCCGCGCGCACATGCCCGCTGTATCTACTACACAAAGCGCCATACCGATACAGCGATTCGCACAATAGAGCCGCCCTGCCCCAGTATATCTGTGGCGGGTGGTCGTTAGGTGGTTAAAGTGATTTTAAAGATATTTTTTACAACACACGTGAACAAACTTGTTATACTTACCTGCTCCATGCAGAGTCCCCCGCTGGCGCTTCTGGCTATACACGTCTTCAAGCAGCTTATGGGGGGAGGGGGGGCACTCATTGGGGCTTGCTGTCGAGCCCTGCTTATGCATTCATAGACACCAGTAGCGGAGCTTCGCCCAGCCCCCTCGTCATTGGATTTATTTAACAGCAGCAGGAGCCAATTAAACATCAAGGGCTGGCTGAAGATCTACCGAACTGCCACATAGCATTACAGGACTACTTTCACCTCCCTCCCGACTTCAAGAATTTGTTTATTGAAACGCTTAGAGGTACAATTCACCAATAACTCTCTGAAAGAGCAGGTTGAATTGCAATATATTTTTTTCCTTACTAAGAATTGTATTTGTTATTCATTGTTCTGCGCTTGTGTGTGCAGGAGCAGTAGAGAGGGGCCTGACATTTACAAGAGTCATTCCTTTGCTCTCCTTCGGCCTATTCACATAAGCATTGTATGAGCTTGGTTGAGCACTGAGTCAATAGTGTTCATTGTGAAATGTTTGATAAGAGATTGTCATTTAGTTGTTGATAACATTACCTTAGTAAACAACTTTTTAAGAGTGTACAGTCGAATGGACTCTTTACTTTGTTCCTCCCTTCTCATCAAGTAAAACCTGTTGATTTAATTATTTCTGGTGTACTTACTTTTTCCCTGCTGACATTTGGAAGAAAGGGGTAGCGCTACACAAACAATGTAACCAAAGTCTGTATCAACTGAGAAAACTACACAGCAAAGTAAATATCAACATCATTTATTGGGTAAATATTCTTAGATCATTTAGTAAATCATCCTCAGAGTATCTGTCAGTTCCTGCCATTCTTAATGAGAGCTCTGCTTATATACGACCAATCGACCATGGTAAACTACACTGCCAATTATCAATCACATCACCAAATGACTTTAAACCAAAATTAATTGTATTCTTTTTGGCTGTTTTACTACCATCTGGCCATATACAAGGGTGACTTTCATTTGTCAGGACAGGAACAAAACTGACACAGATCTGCAATATCCTGAATTAGTCTATCTATTTCTATTGCCTTCAAATGGCAAGTCAATTAACCTCAAATTGAATAGACTGTTTTGATTGCCTTCCGCATTTTCTGCAGATAGATGCAAGATTAGGCAAAGGTCACGTGAAAGCAGTTTTTAGTTCTGCAATTCTGTCAGAAGAGAATCTTCTTAAAAAATGCTGAAAGTTTTACAGGATCAGTGCCACCAGCTGCCACTTTATGATGAAGCAGTGGCTGTCAGGCAAGGGAGCTGTTTATACTGAGAGCTTCTTTTTTTTTTTTTAAATTACAGGAAAAGAATCAAATGAGTTTGATGCAGATCTCCAGTCATGCAGAGGTGAAGATTGACAACAGCTTCCTCCTTTACTATGCTGTCTTGTTGGATACAATAAAAGAGATACACAAGGATACAGAGATTCCAATGTAGACAACTGTTCTGGTGGCTGCCTAAAACAGGATTTTCTCTCATTTTGGAGAGATTTCCTCATACTTCCTGTTGTGTCTCAGGGACAGAAAGGGATGGTAAATCTCCCCTATTGGACACAGACAGCAATACAATATTGACAGGGGTTCTAATCTTTTCCTACTCTACTCAAATCCTAAAATCACAGTTTCTCTCTTTGGTATTAGTCCAGAGGTTCAGAAAAGAGGGAAAAGGTCATTATTTAGGACTTGTAGAGAAGACATTTGTACATCGCTATAACTTGGCGGTTAAAGTGGACCTTCATTCAACAGTTAAAGTATTCTTCCCCTGGAGTCCTACTCCACTACCTCCGCCCCTAACATATTTGAAGCTTTTTTTTTTTTTATCAGGGATCTGCTACATT
Source organism: Lithobates septentrionalis (assembly GCA_037952835.1). Taxonomy (NCBI): domain Eukaryota; kingdom Metazoa; phylum Chordata; class Amphibia; order Anura; family Ranidae; genus Lithobates; species Lithobates septentrionalis. The sequence goes on along the minus strand of JBBDGP010000201.1, from coordinate 855,845 downwards.
TTGGCACTCCTACTTCCTCAATTTTTGCCTAGGTGAGAATGATGTCAGTCGTCCTAACCTCCTGCCCACCTGCAGCCTCCTGGGACATGTGACTGCAGGACCAATTTTAATGTGTCTCACACATTAGCAATGGGGAGCCAGATTTTTCAGTAAGTCACAGCCGGTTCTGTATTTCAAGATGGCAGCGCTGGGAATACATAGCGGTGAGAAGAATAAGCTGTGGAATGGCAGAGCTGGACACCATGGACTGTTAAGTATCTGATTTTTAAAAGTTAACAGCTACAGTATTTGTAACTTCTTACTTTTTATTTAAAAAAATGGGTGAATCTCCTCTTTAGGTATTAGTTAAATTAACAACAATAAATTTATTTTGTTGGAAATAAAACCCAATACATTAACAAGAGCCTACACTGGTAGCTCTTAAACTTGAGTTTAGGAACTTTTGGTATTTTTTTGCCAAAGCTCTTAAAGTCCACTCCATAAAAGTCTATGGGGGTTATTTACTAAAGGAAAATCCACTTTGCACTGCAAGTGCACTTGAAAGTGCACTTGGAAGTAACGTCGCTGTAGATCCGAAGGGGACATGCAAGGAAAATAAAAAACAGCATTTTCGTTTGCACATGATTGGATGATAAAATCAGCAGAGCTTCCACTCATTTCAGATCTACCCCTTAGATTTAGAGCGACTGCACTTGAAAGTGCACTCATAGTACTTTAGTGCAATTGTCAGTGGGAAAAATTCCCTCTTCTAGATATCCAAAAAGATGACTAGTATCAGTAGGAACCTGTCTGAGAGGCAGAAATTGCTCCTTGCTCAAGGAACCTCTAGCAACCTCTGGAGGAACCTTAGGTTTCTGGGAAATTATGACTGGGAAGCCTATCCTAGCCTAATAGGCCATCTTCTCTCTTTTGTCACTTATTCGTCACCCAAAATCTCTTGTGTGATCATACACTAAGCTTTAAAAACCCTACCATTACACTGACACAGCTCTTCCACAATCTGCCATTCATTTTCCTAGCTTTTCCTAGATATTTAATAGCTTCTACAAATCGTTGCCAAAAAATTGCTCATATGACATAACTACTTGAAGCCAAGTTAAAGCAGCTACACAGAATGTCTGCCACCATGCCTTAATGCTGTCAGGCTCAAATACTACTTTTTTCCAACTAAATGAAAATTAGAGAGCAGAAAGAGCAGAGGCCAAAACCTTTGCCAGCTAAAAAGAAATTGTGAAATATTTGCTACCATTAAATATAATTGACCATAAGTAGAAATGTAAGCAAAGTGGTGAAATGTTTCAAAAGGTTAGATTTCCTTTCACAGCAAAAGCTTATAATTTTGTAACTAGCCTCAAATAAAGTAATTAAACGGTTTAAGGAGATTACAAGGGTCTATATTGTGTGTTAGGTACTGAGAATTATTTTTTTAAACATATTGTATGTTTCATTTTTAGAGTGGTCAAGCTTCATTCTATGATATTCCTGTTCATTATCATCTGACAATCTGCAGCTGCTGGAGAGCTGAATAAGGGGAAAGGAGGAACCTGAGTGAATGGGCCCTGTCATTCCTCCTGTATTGAATTGCACTGTACCTGCACTCTTTGCCCCAATGTTGTAAAGCAAACTGTTGCACAAACTATTGGAGCTACATAAATCCTGTATAATGATAATAATGGGTCCCATAGTTCCATTACATAACTGAATACTTGATGTAAATCATTGGCCCATATATGCTCCATAGACTTTAGGGAAGCAAATAGTGACATTGATGACCATACAGCAGGATGATATTGCTACCTGAACCATAGCAAATACACTGGGGAAGTCATAAAGGGTGTCAAAGACACCCTTTAGGATTCCGACAGGGTGTAACATCCAAAGTCTCAATGCTTGTACCTGACTCCTGTACCGGTCAGAGACAGGTATATGAATCTGTCAGTGCCCTCACAGACAAAGAGGAGAAACCAGGAAGCGCCACCTGAGTGTAGTATTTAAAGCTGCTTTAATGGCAAGGTAACAGAGACTCACTTGTGGATGACGTCACAGGAGTACATGCCACTACGCGCTGTGAGCTACAGCTCCTTCTATTGGCCAATAGAAGGAGCTTTAGCTCCGAGCACGTAGCCTGATAGTCTTCTTCTCTCCCTCTCAGTGGACGTTCCCCTGGATGTACTCCTGTGACGTCATCCACGAGTGTCCGACGCTGGTTCCGGCTCCCCCTGGTGGCCACAGGACGTGCTGAGCGACTGGAATTAACACACAGCCACACACAGTGACCAGACCCGGATCCAGGGACCTCCAGACAAACTCCACACATTTGTATAGATGTGCCTTCTATGGTTTTACCTCTTGTAAGTGAGTCTCTGTTACCTTGCCATTAAAGCAGCTTTTAATACTACACTCAGGTGGCGCTTCCTGGTTTCTCCTCTTTGTCTTCCTCTATACAGAATCAGCTTTCTGAGGATAGCAGCCGCCAATGCCCTGCCATTATTATTATTTTTTAATTCTTCTAATACCATTATCTGGATACTTTTAACCCCCGAATCCCTGATCTCATCATGGGCTATGATTGATGAACTGTGATTTTTCTTATTCATATCCACCTGTATTTGCGCTGATAGTTACTGTTACCCAGTGCCCTTACTGAGGCTGGAGTGTCCATACTGGACAATCCTTCCTCAGTGCACTTCCTCTCTGCCACTAAGCTCATTACACTGACAGATGCATGATTGAGGAGGCTTGTACTTGGGTGGGCAAAGTCAGATGGGGAACTAAGAGACTGGATCCCCATCAGGTCCACCTTGCTGTTGACTTACAGCACATGGCAGTGGGCGGATTCAAAAGCCACTGTTGGACTGAACAGCGGCTATTGATCTGCACCCTGCCATGCGCTGTCAATTAACATTAAGGCAGACCTGATGGGGAACTAGTCTCCTAGGTTTTGCCCACCCAGTGACAAGTCATTTCCCAAATATGGCCATTGCCATCTTTAAGTAATGACATCATCATCATCCCCATTTATTACATTTTCCCTATACTCTTTGTGTACATTTAACTTTTGGCTAGGGAATCTCCTTGCTGATAACTGAATGGGGCACCACCTCAGGGCTGGTCTTAATTATTGGCAGTTTCCTAATCTTAGAACTGGTGATAATTCATTAAGAAGTTGCAGTGTGTTAAAGAGCACTCACGTCTCCACCCCCTACCCATCTCTGACCAAAGTTTCTTGATTCCACCCCCCACCCACCTCTCAGTACCGCCCCTTTTAGAGAATACAGAGCCAAGTATTATTTTGTAGTACTAAGTAATTGGTATGGAATTTGTTAATAATAACAAGAAAAGTTGTAAAATAGATCCCCTGCATCCAGCAACATTAGACCCCTCAGCAACAATAGTTCTACCCCAGCAACATTGGACCCTCTAAAAAAATACCACCCCAGCAACAATAGACCTTGAGCAGCAACAACAGACCTCCTGCCTCAACAGCAGATCCCTTCCAGTAACAACCCCCCAGCAACATAAGCCCCCATCCCAGATAACCGACAACACTAGACTACCATGCAAAAATAGACCCCCTCCAGCAACAATAGATCCCCAAGCAGCCAGCATTAAAGTGATTGTACAGTCTTGTTTTTTTTTTAAATAAAAATAACAAACATGTTACACTTACCTGCTCTGTTGCAGTGGATTTGTACAGAGCAGCCTAGATCCTCCTCTTCTCGGGTGCCTCTTCTGTGCTCCTTGCCCCTCCCTCCTGTTGAGTGCCCCACAGCAAGCAGCTTGCTATGGGGGCACCCGAGCCGAGTTGCAGCTCTGTGCATCCATTCAGACATGTTGCTGCGGTTCAGCCCTGCCCCCTCTCTCTCCTGATTGGCTAACTGACTTTGATTGACAGCAGCGAAGGTGGGGAGAGTCCCGGATGCCCAGGACACTAGTGGACATTGCTGGACAAAGATGGGGCTCAGGTAAGTATTAGGGGGGCTGAAGGGGGCTGCTGCACACAGAAGGCTTTTTATCTTAATGCATAGAATGCATTAAGGTAAAACACCTTCTGATTTTACAACCCCTTTAATAGACCCTCCAGCACACCCCAGCACACCCCAGCACCCCTTGCCATTACATACAGTACATCCAGTACTGCGTTCCCCTGAATCGCTGCTGAAAAAAAGCCCTGGTTACCACACATTGCTGTAATGCACTCGTTTTCATTTTACAGCAACAGAAAGTATATGAATGGACTCTTAAAGAAAACTAGCCACCAACAGGCCTTGACATCTATATTGCCACTCTTGAATTTTTATAATACTCGTATCTAGCCTGTCACAGATTAATTAATTTATGATTATTCCATTCTTTCCCTATCAAAGCAAAAGCATAAGACAAAGTGCCACGATGTAAGGCTATCCCATCTCCTGAGTAAATTCAAGAGTGAACCTAAAGGGGTTGTAAACCCTCATATTTTTTTTTTTTTAAATAGCAAACATGTTATACTTACCTCCACTGTGCAGTTTGTTTTGCACAGACTGGCCCCGGTCCTCTTCTTCTGGGGTCCCCCGGGGGCGCTAGAAGCTCCTCCCTGCATCGAATGCCCAGATTGGAAAAGGCTCTCCTGAGGTGGACACCCATGCGGGTGCCCTCCCGAGTCCTGCTTCTGTGTCCATTCACACAGAATGCAGGACTCGCCACCCCCCTGCGCCCACATCATTGGATTTGATTGACACAAACACAAGGGTTTACAGCCCCTTTAAAAAAATTACCTAAAAAAAAAAAAAATATTTTATTTTGTAAATGGCATACCTACAGTTTTTAAAAGATTCAACAAAACAAGACATGATAAGCAGGAGAAATCACAGAATCAAATAAATACTTTGCATCTATAATAAAACCAGATTACTAAATAATCACTGGTCAATCTGAAAAAACAAATCTTTTAATATGTTACTTTTTTTTCCTTTAAAATACATGGAAAATGTTACTGACAAATTGACCAGAGATGGCTCAGAACTGAAATGTGAAAATGGCTCTGTATATATGTGTATCTTTCCTTCAGACTACCTTCTTGCGGCATATAACTGCTTTCTGTTCTAGAACTTACAGTTGATGATAAGGCTTTTGTGAGCCTACTTTCAGATTCTACCACTGCAGGAAACTCTGTCACTTCTGAAATTACAGGAATAACACCATTCATCTTCTCCCAGAGTCATTTAGTTGTTTGATGAATGTTAGAGAACTCTTGCACTACAACAAATGGGAGTGTGGCCAAGCAGCAAAGAATATATGTCACAAAACCTGGCTGGTGAGGTATCGATGTGAACGTTTTAGATTTGCCCTAAGCAGAAAGGGTTCATAAAATGACAGCGGAGAGAACAACACGTGCGGAGAGAGTAACACCACCTGACCTTGTACAGTTCAGGATGGGAAAAGGATAAAACAATATCCGGAGTTAAGCTGCTGTCTACTTCAAACTGTTAGTTAATGAGATCCTCTCACCATACTATTCATTTCAAAATCTTCCCATCAGATTCTATGTGCAATTAGTTTATTTTATGCATGTTATTTACCTATAAAAACCTTCCTTGTGTAGACATCCAAAAGCCAGAGACTGCTGCTGGGCACTATGAATAAAATCAAGTGGTGCTACGCTGCTATTATATATGGTTGCTTGTAAGTCACAGGTTTCTCCAATTGCTGGTTCTCCAACTCTTCCTGCTCACTAGGGACTCACTACATGTATTTCCCAGTGCTCCGGCGGTAATGGTAGGTGCCTTTAAGGCTCTCTTATATTCATGCTTTGAGATTTACCTTACCTACAGCTCAGCTGTGTCTCAGGCAGGGAGAGGAAGTGTGAGGAATGATGAGCTCCCCTCCCTGCTACACTGCTCCACTCTAAACCGGCAGCTGGAGTTTTAACCATGCAGCTACAGGGGGAAAAAGGAAGGAGCATGGATAGTCATGGGAACACTATTTGGTGCTATCAGCAGCTTTCACTACTTTATTTGGTTTATGATTTGCAACACATACACCATATTTAGGCATACACCATTGTTAGAGCAGGAGTATACTCATTTAAATTACTGCGGCTGGACAGTGCCTTCTTGGATGTGACACTCTCTACTAGCCCTTTTTCAACCTTTTTTTTTTTTTTAAAATGGTGGAAACCTTAAAACAACTTTCTGGTCCCAGAGAACCCTGGCTAATACTTACTATATCTACAGCTGAGGGTACATTAGCATGATGGTCATTGGGAAGAATGCTCCTTACATTTGGGGTAATTGGTAAGAATCCTCCCTTTAGAGATAGCTTACATGAGTATTGTTGTAGTGGTTACCTATATGAGAAGCAGAAATTGTTAATTGCTCAAAGAAACCCTAGCAACCTCTGGAGGAATCCCAGAGTTACATGAAACCCTGGTTGAGAAAAGCTGATCTATAGTATCCCCCTTTACTCCAGCTCCCTCCAGCTACATAAAAGGTTAATTAGGGAGGTAAAGGAAGGTGTTGCGCCAATCAAGATACTCCCAGAAGAGGAGAGTTCCATGACATTTAAGATGGCTTTGCTAGGGAAATTTTCTAGCACATTCAAAAGCACATTGCAAGTGAATCAAAATAAGTTATGGAAAGGAGCAACACTGCAAGTAAACCTTTATATAACTTGATCTTTCTGTATTTTTGAGGAAAAGATGATCCACACTCCGGTGATTGCTCTTAAAAAATTTTGTATTTATTAACAAGCCACAGTGACGAAACGCAAATGAGAACTGTTGACGCATTTCAGCCTATAAGGCCTTAGTCATAACCCAGGTTATGGCTTATATGACTAGGCTATGACTAAGGCCTTATAGGCTGAAATGCGTCAACTGTTCTCATGTGCGTTTGGTCACTGTGGCTTGTTTATAAATACAACATTTTTGAGAGCAATCACTGGAGTGCGGATCATCTTTTCCTCATTTCTCTACTCAGCCAGCGACTGTGGATCGAGCACCCAGGAGCTCTGCTTTCTATGTGATGTATGGGTAGCAGCACTGACTTTTTTGTTTACTTTCTGTATTTTTACCTGCAGTTTTTTTACGTTGCTGACAGGGTCGCTTTAAAGCTGAATTCCAGACATCAGTCTTAAAGCACCAGAAAAAATATTTTAAAAATACCGACTACTAGGTGGACAGTGCATAGAAAGTTATAAAAAGTAATAAAAACAAAAGTTAACTCAGGGCACCCCTAGGGGCCCAGGTCACCAAACGTGTGTTGCTAGTGAGAGGTCCTCCTTTCACCGCCCTCTTTCCAACTTGCTATCCCCAGCTCCCATCCTAACTAGGCTTACACATGTTACTCAGGATCCTGCCACTATTACCAGTCAAGCATTCTTTGAGATAGTAACCACTTGTTCAGCTGCCTGCAGCCCAAATGTTTCAAGTACCACTTCACATACTGCCAGTTGAATACACAGGTATCTTCTATTCCTCTATGAAAACCAACCCATTCATCCAAAACCCAAATAAATTTTCTTTACTTTACCAATAGAACAGTAAAACTTCCAGATAATGGTAACATATAAAGGCACATTGTGAACACTTCAAGTTTGTTGTCATTGCCCACAAACCCATGCCTTATAAAACTGAAACTTGTTACCATCAGATCAAGGATTAGTATCAGTAACAGAGAAGCCTATAACAGGGGTAGCCATGGAGGAACCAAGAGCATGGTCCCACTACCTTACAACTACATTGTGCTTGTCTGGTCTGCACACACACCTTCCTAAACTCCAGCCCCCATATACAGTGCATCCGGAAAGTATTCAGTGCTTCACTTTTTCCACATTTTGTTATGTTACAGCCTTATTCCAAAATGGATTAAATTCATTATTTTCCTCAAAATTCTACAAACAATACCCCATAATGACAACGGGAAAGAAGTTTGTTTGAAATCTTTGAAAATTTGGCACATCTATTGGCTCACCTATTTTTGAGCAGTTTCTCCTATTCTTCTTTGCAGGACCTCTTAAGCTCCATCAGGTTGGATGGGGAGTGTCGGTGCACAGCCATTTTCAGATCTCTGCAGAGATGTTCAATCGGATTCAAGTCTGGACTCTCCCTGGGCCACTCAAGGACATTCACAGCGTTGTCCCTGTTCTGCCCTCACAATGTGTCTGAAGTACAAGGCTTGGCAGATAGCTAACAACTTCCCAATAAGGATCGAGGCCGAAGGGTTAACAGCTGTAATCTTTACTGAGATATTTTTTGTAAAACTGCAAAACACAATTTATAAAGTACATATTAGCATTGAACATTACATTACAAAATGCAAGTACAGTCAGGCATGCTTCACTAGTGTAAGGCCCTAGCTAACATAAATGTGGCCTAGCTGAAAGGAACTCCCTAGCAGAAAAGTACTATCAAACACACACAAAATGCAATTTAATCAGTAGAGCACATACTACTTAATTAGATGCTGATGACAGCCTACTTACAGACTTATGCTTCCAAGGCCAGTTCTAGGAAATCCTGGAGCTCGAATGCCATGCTTCCTTCCCATGAGGTTTAAGCAAAATGTCTGCTAGACAGGAAGTGGGAGTGATATACTACAGTTTCCCGCCAGCAATGGATGCCAATTTAAAGCAACAGTATCATAAGTAAATATATACTGTATGATGACCAGAACACTCCCCACCTGGCATAATAAACATTATACCACTGTGTTTCTTTTTGAAGGAGTAAAACAACTTCTGAGATAGGTCTAAGGTACACCTTAGGGGTGCCTTGTCTCATGACTTTAACTTGGACCTTTTTAACCTTACTCTCGTTACTAGGTACAGTCTCAACAATGAGTCCAACTGGCCATTCATTTCTGTGGACCTCAGCATCTTATAGTAGAACGACATTTCTGACTTGCAGGTTAGGCTTGTCAACTTGCCATTTTTCGCCTGACTGGATCATCACCAGGTACTTTTGTTTCTATCTTTTCCAGAAGATGTCTGCAAGACTCTGAACTTGCTTCCATTGTTTGGTGTATAGGTCTTTGAGCCCAAAGTCTCCTGTGCGAAATGACACTGTTTCGAACTTCTGTGTCAAAAGCATTGCAGGTGTCAAGACTGATGGCATTTCTTGATCTGTTGACACTGGAACTAAAGGTCGAGCATTCATGATGGTCATGACTTCAGCCATAAGTGGGGTGAGAACTTCATGGTGAATACATCTGATGATGATGATTTTGGCTTGCGTAAGATGATTGATATTACACTTGTTAGTGTTAGTAGCTCTGCAGAAGGATTCAACTAGGTGAATAAGCTTTCTTATTACTCGTATGAGTGACTTCAAGCTGGAGAATCTTTCAAACCTGTGTGCGCCAAGATTGCGTCTAGTAGTTATGGTACTGAACGCTGTAACTTGTGTCCGTACCTCCTTGTCGTTGTCTGGTTCTATAAGTTCAAAGGTCTCTAACTGAATGGTCTCTTCAGGTTCTGATCAAGTCAGAAAAGATGGACCTGAGAACCAATTAGTGTGCTTGAGGACAGCTGCTGATACAGGTCTAGTCTCATGATCGGCTGGATTTTTATCTGTACTGATGTAGTGAAAATGTTCTGGGTGTGTGGGCTTTTTGATGCGTGTCACTCTGTTTGACACGTACATGTAGAATCTTCTCAAAGCATTGTGAATATATCCTAACACAATCTTGCTGTCTTTGTAAAAACTTCACTGCATGGATCTCAATCTCTAGTTCAGCAATGATCAAGTCTGCCATTTCCACTGCTAAGACAGCAGCACAAAGCTCTAAGCGTGGAACAGTGTGAGCTGGATGTGGGACCAGTTTGGACTTTCCCATGATAAACCCAATATAACTTTGTCCTTCAAAGTCCACTACTCTAAGGTAGGCTACAGCTGCTATAGCCATAGTGGATGCATCTGAGAATGTGCACAATTCTCTTTGCTTCGTGGCAGACAAAGAAACAGGGACATATGACCTTTGGATGATGAGTTGCTCAAGCTCTATCAATGAGTCCCTCCACAACTTCCACTGCATTTCTTTCTCTTTAGGTAGAGGTGTGTCCCATTCACTTTGTTCATGTTCAATGGCAATTTCTCTCATAAGAGCCTTACCTTGCATGGTGATGGGGGCTACGAACCCCAGGGGGCCATAAAGGCTGTTGACTGTGGACAAGACACCTCTTCTCGTGAAAGGCTTCTCTTCTCTAGATACTCTAAATGTGAAGCTGTCGGTTTTCAGATCCCAACTGAGCCTTAAACTTCTTTGAAGGGGTAGAGTATCTGTTCCTAGATCTAGGTTCTTGAGGTCTTTTGCACGGTCCTCTGAGGGAAACGCTTCCATGACTTTGCTGCTGTTGGAATCTATCTTGTGCAACTTTATGTTAGATTCTGCTAACATCTCTCTTGTTCTTTTCAGAATGTTGATAGCCTCTTCGTTGCTGGAGAAAGAAGTGAGTCCATCAGCCACATAAAAATTTCTCATGACGAACTGTTGGACATCTGTGTCATGCTCTTCTTTACCTTCCTGAGCTGCTCGTCTGAGGTTGTTTGATAGCTACAGCTGGAGAGGGGCTGTTTCCAAACACATGTACCTTCATCCTGTATTCTGTGGTTTCAGCTGTTGTTCTGATATGCCAATTCTATAGGCCTACCAGAACCAGTAGCACCATAAAAAGACCCAAATATTAATACTAATCCCATATCTTAATATAAAGCTGGCTTGTCTGGAGTCTAACAGCTTGTCCCTGCACCAGGCTCTTGGTCAATACTAATACCAGCACTATAGCAACTATACATCCCCCTAATAATAATAAAAAAAACATAAATCCCTAAAATTATTATACAATCCTTGTGTCCATAATATAGTACACAAAAAATATTAATGGTCTCAGTTTATAGTGAATGTATCATCCAGCCTCTTGGTATCCCCTCCATGCAACAGAAAAAATGGACTCTCATCAGACTGCAAAACCCCAATGCAACAGTGGATCCTAAGCATAGTGGAAATTCCAACAGATGTCACTTTTCTACTTTCATCTCCTTTCTAGATATTCATCCATGTCATGAATTCCTCCAATAGATGAGACCCTTGAAATTCATAGGGTCATATAAGGCATGATGCAGTAAGCCATGGCCACTAAGTCTGGTTCTTTAAGCCCACTTCTCAAACCTTGGTTTCTTACCTTAAATAACTCAAAAGGGTGGTAATGAGAAGGCAAGGCTCATAGTATAGTAGAATAAAACAGCTGCTTTATTGAAATACATTTTCTGCCTACAAGGTGCACAAGCCTTATCTACACATGTGGTGTAGATAAAAACAAACATGGCCAAAACATGGTCCAGAGCCTGGCATCACTTTTTTGATGCGTCTCGTCAATATGACTTTGTCAAAAGGCTCCTATAGAAAGTTTGCGTTACATTTTTCAGAATTTTGAATATTAGACCATCAGTAGCAATGTTCTACCATGTTAGGCATCGATGAAAGTAGATGGCAAGAAATGGTATCACCCTAAATCCTAACTTTGAAGATTGGACTACACACTTTAGTCTCAGAGACCAGGCTGTGCCAATTGGGATGCCAACACATCCACTGGTATCAAGTAAGAAAAACACAGGAACTAGCCAACCAGCCATCTGTGAGGCACACATATTTGGCCTTCCTTCAACAACATATTGTTAGAATGTCCAGAGTATTTTAAATGTTTTTATGGCTGATTCATAACATTGACGTTAAAAATGTTTCTGAAAATAAGTTTAAATATAATCCAGGTTTTGTCACGTGAGGAGGAACACTGGAGTATGGGCATATACTTTAACAAGTAAAACAGATCCCCTACACACATTACAGCAATGTGTATAGCTGTGTGGCCGGAGTTACAATTAAAAATCTTTATGATGCATTTTTCTATTTATGGTAAAACGTATACTGTTGAATTCAAGAAAAACAAACTATACATTTTCTTCTCCATAAAATACTCCTTTCACTGCTAAACCCAGATAACATTATGTATTCTGCCCTGTATGTTATATGGAAAATAGACAGTGAACACATCAGATTTGCAATCATTGTTGGTTTGGGCAATCAGCATTTCATATGTCTTATATGCAGGAACAAATGATTCTGTTACAGGATTAAATGACATATACAGATAGGAGCATGTTGATATTTATTCTGAGATCTGATCGCTCATACAAAGCCAGTAGAGGCAGGAGCAGTGGGGAAGCACTGCAGAGAGGTTCACGGAGGAAGGATGATAGATGACAGTGTAGATTAGAATCTGGTCAAGAATGAGAAGGATCTGAAGGATAGAGAAATGGAAGGAGATGGAACTAGCAGTGGAGCGTAGACTTTCATTTTTCTTGTATGTATAAGCAGACGGCAAAGCGTGCTGAGTTTAAAATTAACTGCATGGAGTAAGCACACAGTCCAGCCCTTTGTATAGCCATATCATCATTGATGTTCAATCATAGTAGAGGCTTAGGTATACCCTGCTCATGCTGTCGGCTGCCGTCATGTTTTTTAATATAGAACTTGACAGAGAGAATTGCATTTTACTGTATATTCCAAAAAGACAAGTGTATAATATAGAAATTGTAAATAAGTATCCACTTCTAAATGGTATTAATGCACGCAACAGCCATAGCAAATAAATCTACTATTTCATATCATACTTGATCAAAAGCACAAAATAAGGCCTGCCATAGACGGAGTGAATTTCTTTCCTGCAACGGCGGGTTGCAGAAAGGAAATTCGCTCGATTTCCCCATCAACACAGTCAGTGTTGACAGGGGAATCCCTCCTATGGAACTATTGTGTCTTCCCAACAGGGATGCTAGAACAGCCACTAGCAATTGTTATAAAAAATGTGCATCGCTATACTTAACCACTTGCCGACCACCCGCTGTCAATATACTGCGGCAGGTCAGCACATTCCCGCGAATCGCCGTAGCTGTACATCAGCCCTTTAAACAGCTCTAGCAGGCGCGCATGCGCCCCGCTGCATGGCAGGGAACGCGATGCCTGCCGGCCACACGCGATCGCAGGCACGAGAACCAGAACGGGGATGTGTGTGTGTGTAAACACACAAATCCCCATTCTGTCAGGAGAGGAAAGACAGATCGTCTGTTTCTAATAAGTAGGAACAGTTATCTGTCTCCTCCTCTAGTCAGTCCTATCCCCATACAGTTATAAACACACACGAGGGAAAACATTTAACCCCTTGATCGCCCCTAGTGTTAACTCCTTCCCTACCAGTGACATTTGCACAGTTATCAGTGCATTTTTTTCACACTGATTGCTGTATAAATATCAGTGGTCCCAAAAATGTGTCAAAAGTGTCCGATATGTCCACCGCAATGTCGCAGTCCTGCTAAAATCGCAGATCGCCGCCATTACTAGTAAAAATAAATAATAAAAATGCCATAAATCTATTCCCAATTTTGTAGACGCTATAACTTTTGCGCAAACCAATCAATATACGCTTATTGCGATTTTTTTTTACCAAAAATATGTAGAAGAATATATATCGGCCTAAATTAATGAAAACATTTATTTTTTTTACATTTTTGGGGGATATTTATTAAAGCAAAAAGTATAAAAAAAAAATTTTTTTCAAAATTGACGCTTTTTTTTTGTTTATAGCACAAAAAATAAAAACCGCAGAGGTGATCAAATACCACCAAAAGAAAGCTCTATTTGTGGGAAAAAAGGAACATCATTTTTGTTTGAATAAAGGGGAAGTTGGGACTTTAAATGAAGCGCTTGGATAGTGGAGGTAAAATAGACCATATTTGAATTGCATTATGAAATGATTATTGATTGTAATAAATAACAGACAATAAAAAAGTATTCATTTCATATACAGTAAAAAATTCATTACATATATGTATAAGAAGTGTGCACATAGCATAAGCATGGTAAAGAATATACACGTATAACAGCACATGATCTAATGTTGAATGAAGGAAGTAATAAAGCATAATATTGCTAGCAAATACATGCCTGATACCGACAAGTGCACCCACATGGAAAATGTGCATTTACTGAGTAAGGAAAAAATTGATGTAATTAGGAAAAACAGATGGTACAAATCAATATAATTCCATGTAAGATGTAGCTGGGGCATCAAAAACAAAGCTCAACGCGTTTCGTGGGTGTTTACCCACTCATCAGGAGCTGATGTGACCAAAATTCCTATGAAATATATATAGAAATATAATGAACCATACTGTCCATATAAAAGAGTAAAAAATATATAGATAAATGAACATTTGATATGTATAGATAATTTAACCAAACGCACTCACCAACTCAGGCAACAAGTGGGGTGCGCGGTGGTGGGCGCAAGGTGGGCCAGGGACATAGCCTCTCCACAGGAGCCGAGATGGCATAGGTATAGATGCAACATCGGGCAGGGGTAAAAGGAACAAAATGGGGCAGAGTGTGTCCACAAGCAAGAATGTGTTGTAGTGGGAACAAACATATCTGGGAACAAAATATTATATTCTATTAGGTGTATATATAGTTTGTAATGGTATTTTATAAATAGTAATAGTTGAATAATAAATAATGAACCCAGTGAGCTCCAAAAGAGATAATGATATAAATAGATAAGTGTATGTGTAAAGGGATCTATACCTAAAAGTGGGAGACATTGGAATAGATGTAAAAGTAACCAAGATAGGGTAAGAGTGTGATAGCAACTAGTGCATAAGAAATTACAAATGAAAGAAGGGTGACAAGAAACTAATAAGTGTTAATGAAGCAAGATCACCAAAGAAATAGACACCTAGACCAAGAGAAAACAAAACAGGAGGAGAAAGAGGAGAGAGAAGATGACAAACCTACCCAAATGTGGCATCTTGAAGCACCACCAGCCAAACGCATAACGCAGGGCTGGTGTGCAATGACCCCAGAAAGAGGTTGGCCGTGTTCACAGCTAGCTCCAAGTGGGGGGTATAAATATGCTGCCAACGCCACGTGGGTGACGCAAAGGAGGAGCCGCTGCACCTGGACTGAGTATGCACTCAGCAGTCGGCGCGAAAAGTCTTCTTCATGGGGACACCGAGATAGAAACACCCACGAAACGCGTCGAGCTTTGTTTTTGATGCCCCAGCTACATCTTACATGGAATTATATTGATTTTTACCATCTGTTTTTCCTAATTACATCAATTTTTTCCTTACTCAGTAAATGCACATTTTCCTTGTGGGTGCACTTGTCGGTATCAGGCATGTTGTTGCTAGCAATATTATGCTTTATTACTTCCTTCATTCAACATCAGATCATGTGCTGTTATATGTGTATATTATTTACCATGCTTATGCTATGTGCACACTTCTTATACATATATGTAATTAATTTTTTACTGTATATGAAATGAATAATTTTTTATTGTCTGTTATTTATTACAATCAATAAACATTTTATAATGCAATTCAAATATGGTCTATTTTACCTCCACTATCCAAGCGCTTCATTTAAAGTCAAAACTTCCCCTTTATTTTTACTTACTATAACCGGGATGGAGGCACTTAACTGTGCCTCATTTAAAGTTCCAAACCCCCTCATATTCTCATCAATTTTGTTTGGGTACAGCGTCGTACGACAGCGCAATTGTCAATTAAAGCGACGCAGTGCCCTATCGCAAAAAATGGCCTGGTCATTGACGGGGAAATTATTTCAGTCCTTAAGTGGTTAAAGTGCAAAGTGCATACAGATGCAATAGTGTTTAAAAAAAACTCATCCAATGTAAAATATGAATTCATGAATATTCCACATCTAATATGATATTCTCAATAAAAGTGCAAAGTTCATAAAGTGTGATAAACCCCCCAAAAAACTTTAAAGAGGTTGAGCCCAGAAACAGCCTATTAGATGAAGTAGAAAGGATATTTACAACTATCCTATACTACACAATTCCTTATATGAATGGGAGCATCACCTGGTAGAAGAGTGTGAAAATAGCTTGAAAAGCCCTCTAGGAAAGATCCCTCTACTACGTGCTGTAAAGTAGGGGGCTTACCAGATGATTCTGACCCCAATTAGGTGGTCAAAATAGGCTTAAGGCACGTACTGGAACATCAATGGTATCCTTGTTAATATGGAAGGTACTCCCAGTTTCAGACACGTCCTCCGTCTGACCTCCAACTTTGTTCACCAGGTTACATGTCATGTGTATAAAACGGAAGACCAACCATAGCGTAATCAAGTATAAAACTATTTATTTGATTCTAAAAAGTTGCGCTTGCTACATGCTGACAGCAGCAAACCAGCATATACGATGCAGTGACACAAACAGCTGCACTCGCCAGTACCCAAAATGGCTGTGATCGGCCGTGCATACCTGGTAAGTTTTGCATTATACTTCCTAGCTCTGCCCTACAAATTTTGTCTTATAGCCGCTCGAAATATTTGCATGTGAAATCTGGCAGGCTGGTTGTACCCAAGTTGATTCCAAGTTGATTAATCAATCACCTTGGGTACATTCAGGCTGCCCATACATTGTTCGAATCTTGGCTGGTTCTTGCTGAACTGGGCAAGATTCGAACCGTCTATGGCCAGTTTAAGGATGTGCCAAGATTAAAAGGGGTATCAAAGAGCTAATCTAACAATTTAGACCTCATAATGGTTAAATATGCATAAGCAACTGTACATATAATAAAATAAAGAATAAAAGTGCATGTATGTATATTCTGTGACATAGGAAAGGGTATAAATATCACAGTGTTTCCACCTATTAACTATATAATCCCAATTCAGATATCACAAAGTTGAAATTTTCAGCATTAGAGTTTAGAATCCCTGGATAAACACACATATAGATATAATATTTAATTGTAAAAAAGTGTGTGAGGGGAGGGAGTTGTAGTAATCTGCAACTTTAATTTCTAAATAATACACGGTGAAGTGGTGATCTTGCCATGAAAGTCCTTGTTTAGGCACTTCCTGGTATGGAGTAACCAACCGTTCCTGTTGTGTTCCAGCATTGTAACCTTGCCACACATGACCCTGGTGGAGGCTACAAGCGACCATGCTACACAATCGTGGTCCACCGTGGTCACTAGTTAAGAGCAATGACATTCAATGACAGGAGATGGCTGAAAGAGGCCGCGGGAGATCAGCAGCACTGGGATACAGGAAAATGTTTAAAAACGTATGTTATAAAACAAATAAAGTCATTGGTTTATGATATGTAGTGCTTTAGTAAACTAAATGTCATCCAGTAAATATAGACTAGGAAATCAATTGCTCATGTACATATTGACCAAGAAATCAATTGTTTAAGTACCTGTTGACCTCCTGTGTACCATCTGTCAGCAATTACATATTGTATATAGTCCAATTAACTGCAGTTAGTAACAAAGTCTGTGACTAGTCATGATAAGTAATAGATTCTTGCTGAGGCAAGAGCTCTAAGTTCTCAAATAGGGTACAAGAGCTCTAAGTTCTCAAATAGGGTTTCTATTTATTTGGTTTACATAACTGATTTCCTGTTGAATAATCACATTGAGGGTTCTACAATCAGAATTTTCTCTTACAAACCTAAAATAATGGATCATATAATGACAATTGAATACGTTAAGGCATATTAAAAATGTTGAAGTGGAATTCTAAAAATTTTTTTATTCGAAATATGCTTGAAAATTGATTCAATTGTATCAAAGGTAGAAACCTATGGTGTACCCTGTTGGGTAATAACTGTTAGGGCTCTTTTAGAGAGCCTTACCCTAATTTACATTCATGGTAATAACAATTTCTACTGAAAAGTAAGGGAAATTTTGAAGCAGGCACACAAAAATACCCTGCAATACAGAAATCAGGTATTTGGTGGGTATGCTAGCAATGTAAGCCCATCAAGCTTTACTGCATGACTCAGTGTTTTTCAGAGACTGTAGGGGTGATTGATTTCAGGGGCTGTATGTTGATGCTAACCCAAAGTCCAGTGAGTAAACAGGGGAAAGAAGACAGGAGAGCTGACCTAGGAAAGTAAGGAAATCTCTGACGCAACACCCTCTAGGTCAGTGTTTCTCAACCAGGGAACCACGAGCACAGGACCCAATTTGCCCTAGATCAATGTGGTCATGAGTTGGTGTGGGCAGGCTAGTGGCCAGCAACATAACAACACTCTAGACATGACAATGACACTCTAGATCCAGAACGCACAGTATCATTTGATGCTATTTTGCTGGCAGCTGGCTCACCCACACCATGGCAATGCATGATCTGGGGCAGATGGCTCGCATAACCATCCCAGCATTTAGGAGAAGATGGAAGTCTGCCTTCTATATACCTGCTACACCTTTTACCCTCTGCTGTACTGTTTGAGCCAAAAGGTAGGGCTCTGATGTGAGCGAGGCACTGTACGAACGGGAGGGGAGGGGATCTGTGATGAAGGAGGCATGTGTGATTAGGGGGTTCTGTGATTGGGGAACTCTGTTATGATGAGGAGACTTTGATGTGATGGGGGACTCATGTACAGTAAAGGGAGGCCTATAATGTATAGGGGTGATTCTAACATGATAAAAGACTCATGTATAGAGGGGGCTTTGACTTATAGGGGGGCTCTGATGTGATGAGAAACCTCTGATGGGAAGGGGGACTCTGATGTGATATGGAGACCTCTGATGTGATATGCGGACCTCTGATGTGATGGTGGAACCACCTATGTGATATGAGAACCTCTGATGTGATGGGGGGGGAATTCTGATGTGATGTATTGGTAATGTCATCAAGGCGGTTGTGCGCATTGCCCTAGACTCAGGTTTCTAATTGATAAGTAACATTTACATTTTTTACATTTTAGACTGGAGTGCATTGAGATTTTGCATACTTTGCCAAGACCCAAAAAAGTTGAGAAATGCTGCTCTAGGTTATACAGCATGGCAGGCATTTGGGGATGAAAACGAATGCAGCCACCATGGTAAGCTGCTATATATCACATTTTTGTTTTTGGGTTTAATTTCCCAATGTAACAGCAGAGTCGGGGATGTGCACACTTGTGGGATCTGCATGTTAGTTTGACAGCCAAACAAAATAATAATTGTTTACTGGACACTCAAGTGCAACTAATTTATAATGATTACAGCTTATAGCTTTAGGGAAAATTTTGTGTCACTGTCTTATTTAAGATACTGAGATAATTATTGTTAACATTTCCATGAACTATAATATATTCCATTTATTATTAAAGCCTAAAATTATTTCAATTCTAACTGATTGCTCTCAATCGATTTAGTAAATTGTGTGATGGTGTTCTATATTCTGCTCACGATCATTAGATGCATACCCTCAAGAATATTCCCAAACTGATATACCCACTCTGATTACATTAACCTTTGAAACGGCAATGAATATTTTATATTTATTTCGTCAAATGTAATATTTTTCAAGTAGTTTGCAAAAATTAAGATTATTACTTTGAGTATCCGAGCGTTACTTACTAAAGTTTTAAGAGTCATCCTGCATTCAACATGGAATTTTTTTTTTAAATTACAACATTACAGGATATTTGTATTGAGGAATGAGGTGGGCTGCTGTCACTGACATCCCCTTCTGCAAAATATTAGTTCCTTGGCTGTCATGCTAATCAAGTACTTCCTCAGTACTTCCTAAGTCAGACCTGGAGCAATTACATAGATTAGGTGCTCTGTCTTGACTTTGACGTTCATGTTCTCTCTGCTTGTTCTCAGTCAGTGTTTCAGAGAATGTTAAATCAAGAGACAGCCAGCCAAATAGTATTAAGAGATCGGCAATCACAGCCTTCATATTTCTCTCAATACAGATTCCTTTTGAAAAAGTTGGTAGATAAGGACATAATTGAGCCCACTGTTGAACATCCTGGTTGTTTGATAACTCAACTTAGAATCTTGGCTCCTGATATCCATCTATCCCATGGGGATACTGGAATAAAGTGCTGCCTGACCCCCCATCTTGGGTTCAGAGTAGCTGGTAAGCGGCTTGAGAGTTGGGTGTGCACTTTTGGGTGTGAAGATTTTGCTATTCACACTGAAATATGGATTTTTGTTGATACATAAGTAGGGATGAGCCTGAATATCGGGTGTTCGCCTGTTCAATGAACAGCGAACAATATGTGGTGTTTGTGGCAAATTTGAAAACTGCTGACACACTGTTAAAGTCTATGGGACACTAACATGAAAAATCAAAAGTGCTAATTTTAAAGGCTTATATTCAAGTTATTGTCATAAAAAGTGTTTGGGGACCTGGGTCCTACCCCGGGGGACATGTATCAATGCAAACATTTTTTTTCAAAACTGCCCTTTTTTCAGGAGCAGTGATTTTTTAATGCTGAAAGTGAAAGAATAAAAATGAAATATTCCTTTAAATATTGTGCCTGGGGGGTGTCTATAGTATGTCTGTAAAGTGGCGCATTTTTCCTGTGTTTAGAACAGTACCACAGCAAAATGACATTTCTAAAGGAAAAATTGTCATCTAAAACTGATCACGGCTGTAATGAATTGTCAGGTCTCGGCAATATAAATAAAACTCATTGAAAAAAAAGAGCATGGGACTCCCCCCTAGTCCATTATCAGGTCCTTTGGGTCTAGTATGAATATTAAGGGAAACCCCGAACCAAAATTAAAAAAAATTGCGTGGGGGTCCCACCTAAAATTCATACCAGGCTCTTCGGGTCGGATATGGAAATTAAGGGGAACCCTGTGCCAAATTTTAAAACAAAATGGCGTAGGGGTCCCCCCAAAATCCATACCAGACCTGAATGGTATGGATTTTATAGGGAACTCTGCGCCAATTTTTTTTAAAAAAATGGCGTAGGGGTCCCCCCCAAAATCCATAACAGACCCTTATCTGAGGATGCAACCTGGCAGGCCACAGGAAAAGAGGGGGACGAAAGAGCACCCCCCTCCTGAACCATACCAGGCAACATGCCCTCAACATGGAGAGGATGCTTTGGGGTAGCCCCCCAAAGCACCTTGTCCCCATGTTGATGGGGACAAGGGCCTCATCCCCACAACCCTTGACCGGTGGTTGTGGGGGTCTGCCGGTGGGGGGCTTATCGGAATCTGGAAGCCCCCTTTAACAAGGGGACCCCCAGATCCCGGCCTCCCCCCCTGTGTGAAATGGTAACAGGGTACAAGTACCTCTACCATTTCACAAAAAAAGTGTCAAAACGGTAAAAAAGACAAGACACAGCTTGGGACAAGTCCTTTATTAAAAAATAAAAATGTCCCACGATGTCCATTCATCTTCTTCTATGAACATGGGGACAAGGCGCCATGTTGAGGGCATGTGTCCTGGTTCGGCTCAGGAGGGGGGGCGCTCTCTCGTACCCTCCTCTTTTCCTGTGGCCTGCCAGGTTGCGTGCTCGGATAAAGGTTTTGTATGGATTTTGGGGGGACCCCTATGCCATTTTTTTAAAATTTTGGTGCAGGGTTCCCCTTAAAATCCATATCAGACCCAAAGGGCCTGGTATGGATTTTAGGGGGACCCCCACACAATTTTTTTTTAAATTTTGGTTCGGGGTTCCCCTTAATATTCATACCAGAACCAAAGGGCCTGGTAATGAACTGGGGGGAGATGCCATGCTCTTTTTTTTAATGAGTTTTAACTATATTGCTGAGACCCGACAATTCATTACAACCGCGATCAGTTTTAAATGACAATTTTTTCTTTGGAAATGTAATTTTGCTGTGGTACTGTTCTAAACACGGGAAAAATGCACCACTTTACAGGCATACTATAGACATCCCCCGGGCACGAAATTTTAAGGAATATTTCATTTTTATTGTTTCACTTTAAGCATTAAAAAAATCACCGCTCCTGAAAAAACATCCGTTTTTAAAAATATTTTTTGCATTAATTGATGTCCCCTGGGGCAGGACCCAGGTCCCCAAACACTTTTTATGGCAATAACTTGCATATAAGCCTTAAAAATAAGCACTTTTGATTATATTCATGTTCGTATTCCATAGACTTTAACAGTGTTCGTGTGTTCTGCCGAATTTTTTGCCTGTTTGCAAGTTCTGCTGCGAACCGAACAGGAGGGTGTTCGGCTTATCCCTATACACAGGTATAAATTAACTTTTTGCACAAGAGCGCTTCTCTGCCTCTTTTTTTTCTGATGGACTTTACTGAATTATTTATGAATGTTTTTTAACACATTCTTATTTGTTTTGTATTTGTTGCTTATTTTTGATATATATGAATGTTTAACTTGATTGATTAATTGTTATGAATTTATGTACTTTATATTGATAGCACAACATGTTTTTAAGTAATATTAATAAGATAGATAAGGATGTCTGACATTCCCAGGCCAAATATTTGTCCCAGGTTTGTGGTTCAAAGTATTAAACCTAGTGGGTCAGCATAACAACCAAGCAACAAGCCATTTCAGATGGAGGTCATCAATAGTAACATACATATTTGCATTTATAACAAATGTATTTTATTTCATATAGGAACATTGAGAGGAACAGAGGTTCCCATCGCTAAACTAGCTGCCTGGCTGTCTCTTGATTCAATACATTCAGATAATAGGAATTTTAAATACAGTTTACCTGTAAAATCCTTTTCTTGGGAATACATAACGGGACACAGAGACTTTGATAATTACTTAGTGGGTTAGATAGTCACCATCAGGTGATTGGACACTGGCAACCCTAATTACAAGGCGAGTTCCTCCCCTATATAACCCCTCCCATACGGAGAGTACCTCAGTTTTGTAGCAAAGCAATAAGTATCCCAACGTATAATCCCGAAGAGGGGCGGGAGCTCTGTGTCCCGTGATGTATTCAAAGGAAAAGGATTTTACAGGTAAGCTGTATTTAAAAATACTATTTTCTTGTTCATACATCACGGGACACAGAGACTTTGATAATTACTTAGTGGGATGTCCCATAGCAATGCCCAAATTCAGGGGAGGGAGACACAGATCAGAAAACATAGACAGACCAGAGGAACTATACTGCTGCGTGCAGCACACTGAGCCCGAAAGCGACATCCTCATGCCCTCTTACATCCACCTGATAGAATCTAGTGAATGTATGGACTGAAGACCAAGTTACAGCCTTGCAGATCTGAGCCATGGAGGCCTGGTGATGCACTGCTCATGAAGCACTAACTGCTCTAGTTGAGCGCGCTTTAACCTGAAAAGGAGGAATCTTCTTCTTTACACCATAAGCCTGAACAATAACCTGTCAAATCCATCTAGAAATAGTGGATTTTGACGCTGCCTGGCCCTTTTTGGGGCCTTCTGGCAGAATAAATAGACAGTCAGTCTTTCGTATCTGAGCGGTTGCTTGCAGATAGATACTGACTGCTCTTACAACATCTAAAGAGTGTAACAACTTCTCCTCTGCGGACTGCAGATCTGGAAAAAAGGACGGTAGGACCACATCTTGATTCAGATGGAATCCCGAAACCACTTTAGGCAAAAAAGTTGGGTGAGGACGCAACACCACCCTGTCTTTGTGAATAATCAAATATGGCTCTTTTCAAGAAAGAGCTGCTAACTCCGATACCCTTCTAGCCGAGGATATGGCTACCAGAAAAAAAAAAATTGTCAAAAGATCTAAAGAAGCATTGTGCAATGGTTCAAAAGGTTGTCCCTGTAAAACAACCAAATTCAAATCCCATGGGCACACAGGAGGCTTCAAGCGTAAAGCCCCCTGAACATAAGCCTGGACGAGGGAATGAGAGGCAAGCGGTCTTTGAAAGAATACTGACAAGGCCGAGATCTGGCCCTTGATAGTACTCAAGGCCAGCTTCATTTCTACGCCTAATTGAAGAAAGGCAAGAAACCTGCTAATGGCATACTTCCTAGGATGCCACCCCCTGGATTCACACCAGGAAACATATGCCTTCCAGATTCTGTAGTAGATGAGCCTGGAATCCGGCTTCCTAGCAATAACTAGAGTGGACAGGACTGGCCCCGAGAGGCCACGACCCTTCAGAATGTGGGTCTCAACTGCCAAACCGTCAAATTCAGACTTCGTAAAGCAGGATGGAATATTGGACCTTGTGAGAGTAGATCTGGGCGCAGTGGAAAAACCCAAGGTCTTCATCCTGCCATCTTTATGATCTCCGCATACCAAGGTCACCTGGGCCAAGCTGGAGCCACCAGAATTACAGGCTTTCCTTCCCTTTTGACTTTCCGCAGGAATCGTGGGAGAAGCGGAACTGGAGGGAACGCATTGATCAGAGAGTACTGATCCCATGGAATCGTTAAGACATCCGACCCTTGTGCTAGCGGATCCTTTGTTCTTGACACAAAGTTGTCCAGTTTCTTGTTGAACCTGGAAGCCAACAGGTCTATGTCCGGGGTACCCCATCTTTGACATATGGCCTGAAAAATATTGGGGTTAAGAGACCATTATCCTGGGCACAGCTGCTGGCGACTCAGGAAATCCGCCTGCCAATTTTCTACCCCTGGAATGAAGACCACAGATAGGCAAGGAACATGCCTCTCTGCCCACGAAAAAATGCGATTCACCTCTTTTTGGGCATCCAGACTCCTGGTGCCCCCTTGGTGATTGATATAGGCCACTGCTGTAGCATTGTCGGACTGTATCAGGACAGGACAACCCTGAAACCTGGAAGTCCAAACCCTGAGGACTAGAAGAATTGCCCGAATCTCCAGAATGTTGATGGGCAAGAGCCTTTTCGGCTCTGGACCATCTTCACTGGGTGGAAGCTTCTTCCAGAACTGCTCCACAGCCTATTAGGATGGCATATGTGGTTACTACTTTCCAAGTAACTGGAGCAAAGGATATTCCTTTTAGTAGATTCCAGGTTAGCAACCACCAATTGAGGCACTGGCATAACAATGGTGATATGCACATTGCAAGATCCAAGGCTTGTACTCTTTTGCTCCAGGCAGAGAGGATGCAGCTCTGCAGAGGCCTTGAGTGAATAAAAAAGAAAGAAGGACGGCGCCCTCTAAGTGCAGCATGTATGTTAAAAATATTTATTACAATAGATAAAAACACTCACATTTGAGTTGCTAAAAACCAGCATGTAAAGTAGTTTCATCCGCGTGCTCTCGGGGGATGTGGGTGTCACGGGCCAGTTCAGGGGTTCCTGGGATGTGAGTCCTGTAACCTGGGTCCTGGTAGCTGTTCCGGTGGTGCCAAGGGTCCTCAGAGCCTCCGGGCGGCCAGGATATCGGTCATGGATCCTCCGTGGAGCGCCGTGCTGACCTGCGTCTTCACTTCTGGGAGCGGGGTGAGGCGGGCGGTGCTTCGCGTTCGGAGCATGCGTGCTCCTTCATCAGGCTATGCATAGCCTGATGAAGGAGCACGCATGCTCCGAACGCGAAGCACCGCCCGCCTCACCCCGCTCCCGGAAGTGAAGACGCAGGTCAGCACGGCGCTCCACGGAGGATCCATGACCGATATCCTGGCCGCCCGGAGGCTCTGAGGACCCTTGGCACCACCGGAACAGCTACCAGGACCCAGGTTACAGGACTCACATCCCAGGAACCCCTGAACTGGCCCGTGACACCCACATCCCCCGAGAGCACGCGGATGAAACTACTTTACATGCTGGTTTTTAGCAACTCAAATGTGAGTGTTTTTATCTATTGTAATAAATATTTTTAACATACATGCTGCACTTAGAGGGCGCCGTCCTTCTTTCTTTTTTATTTGTTCCAGAGCTTCTTCTAGCTTTTATAGACTGGCTGCCTTCCATTTATTCAGCATCATTTTATCCTTACATGGACTAATACCCGAACTTGTTGTGAAACATTAACTACCACCATCAAGTTCCCCCTCTCAGGAACCCCCAACCCACCCCCTTCCCCCCACCATTTTTAGTTATATGTACCCGGCTACCTCCATTGTGCGCCATATTAACCCCTTGATCGTTTTTTTGAGGCCTTGAGTGAAACTGAGCGTAAGGAACAGCCTTGAAAGAGGCCACCATTTTCCCTAACAGTCTGATACATAGTCGAATGGAGGGACTTTTCCTTGCTATGACTACCCGGACCAAATCCTTTATGACTTTGGATTTTGACCCGGGTAAAAAAACTCTGATTTGGACTGTGTCTATGACCATGCCCAAATACTCCAGCCTTTTTAGTTGCTGTAAGGAAGACTTTTTTAAATTGAGGACCCAGCCTAGGTACTCTAAATACTCTACTGTGCTGAGCACACTGCGGTCTAAGCATGCTACGGACTGTTCTACAAGTAGCAAATCGTCCAGATAAGCTGTAACTGTTATGCCCTGAGCCCTTAGTTTTGCCGGGGGCGGGGCTAGAATTTTTGTGAACACTCGAGGTGCTGTAGCAAGACCGAAAGGAAGGGCCACGAATTGGAAGTGGCACTGATTCACTGCAAACCTTAGAAATCTTTGGTGAGCAGTAAATATTGGCACATGTAAATATGCATCCTTGATGTCTATTGATGCCAAGAATTCTACCCCCTGAAGGGTATTGAGCGGATTGACTCCATGTGGAAAGAACGAATGTCTAACAACTGATTCAGGTCTTTTAGATTTAAAATAGGTCTGACAACCCCGTTTGGTTTTGGAACTGTAAAGAGGTTTGAGTAGAACCCTGAGCCTTGCTCTTTTGGGGTCACTTCTACAATTACCCCTTGGGATAGTAAATGTTCTAAGGCCAGAAACAAGGGTCTTCTTTTTTCTGGATCTTTGGGGACACTGGACGTTAGGAAGCGAGATGGCGCAAACTTCCGGAACTCCAGCTTGAAGCCCAGAGACACCGTGGAGGTCACCCATTTGTACTGAAACTCTTCCCGCCAGGCGCCTGAAAACTGCAGCAGCCTTCCCCCCACTCGGCGCCCCTTCATAGGGAGGCTTTGGGGTTCTGTTTAACAGATCTTGGACCCCAAGACTTCTTTCACCCTTGGGCTCAGCCCTGGACTTTTCCCCTAGTATTGGACTGGGGAGGCCGTCGCCACTGCCTGAAGGTTGAAGCTCCAGGGGCTGGGGACAGAGAACGTCTAAATGAGGGATGTTTATTGTTCTTTTTAACCGGTAACAACGTGGTCTTACCCCCGGTAATCCTCTGGATATATTTGTTCAGATCATCCCCAAACACGTGTTCCCCATAAAACAGGAACCCAGTCAAGTATTTTTTGCACGAAGCTTCAGCTGCCCAATGCTTAAGCCATAGGCCCCTGCACATGTGTACCAGCAGGAGGGAAAGGCGGGATGCTTGCTGACCAGAATCCAAAATATTCTGTACACCACAAGGCCTTAAGAAGGTCTGCATAAACCTCGCCCTCCTCAGCGGAGAGTAGGTTAAGCACCTGCTTAATTTGTTCCTTGAGGAACTGGCACATGCCGATTGCTGCGACCGTAGGCTGGACTACAGCACCAGCCATAGAAAAGGAGGCTTTAAATAAAGTTTCCAGCTTCTTATCAGTTGGATCTTTGAACCCCTGAGCATTGTCCACAGGACAGGTCAGGCTTTGATTCACACAAGAACTAGCCGCATCTATTGCTGGCACCCCCCCCATTTTTGGTGAACTTTTCCTCCACCGGATAAAGCACAGAAAACCTCTTAGGAGGAGAAAATAGTTTATCTGGGTGACCCCAGTCATCATACAACAATTTCTCCAGCAAGGGATGAATTGGGAAGGTATACGCAGCCTGTGGGGATTTCCGAGATCCCAAGGAGGAAAGAGAGGATATGGCAGCCTCAGCAGAGGGCAATCTATATGTGGTACGCACCAACTCAGTATAATATTGCACCTGTACTTTAAGGGCCTGGGAGGCAGAAGAGAGCTTCTCCTCTTCCCCTGAATCGTCTGACTGCTCCTGATCCCCATCCCCAGATAAGGATATCTCATCATTATCAGAATGCTCATCCGATAGGGAACCCAGAGCAGAGGGAGGGGATCTACCCCTTTTTCTGCTACTCCTTAAGGAAGCTGTGATAAAAGTAGTAATCCTTCCTTCTAAACCATCCAATGCAGCCTTCATAGTGTCTTCCGTGACATATAGAGGGACTGTAACATTGGGAGAGACTGCAAAGCCTGACAGGGGCACAGACTCATCCTGTGAGGCTGCCTCCAGTCTTTCAGGGGGGGATGGAATCCTGCAGGCATGCCCAGAACCCCTATAAGTAGGCGGTGATTTCTTAGTGCCTCTTTTACCTCCCCCTGAAGCCCTCTTATGAGGAGACAAATTCCTAAGCTGTAAAGCAGAGGTACTAGTACAAATGCAACCACTGTTATGCCTAGTCTTACAATATAAACATTAGCTTAGTCTGCACAACCTGATGCCGAGTAGGTGTCTTAGGTATGCCTGGATCCAAATCCACTTAGATGCTTACTGCCCACAGCTCTGTGTTCCACTGCTTACAGGAGCTCTGGCGTACTGGGCTTTAAACATAGCCGCTTTGCACCTGCACACTGGTGCGCTGCACACGCCACACGTGCACGCCACATGTGCATGCCACATGTGCACGACCGCGCAACCACGCCCCCTCCTTCCCCACCCCTCCTTCCTCCCCTTCTTCCCAGAGCCCAGTCCTCAAAGAGAGACATTACAGGCAAAACCTTGTTTCTTCTTTCACGAGGCCCGGGTACCATCCATCTTAGGCGTATTTATTGGCCCCAGGTATGGATCCAGTTGTACAGCTCCTAGGCCCCCGCAGAGACCATCAAGCAGAGCTTTCTTCTTAGCACATCTTTAGCGTGACCAACCACCAAACTGAGGTACTCTCCGTATGGGAGGGGTTATATAGGGGAGGAACTCGCCTTGTAATTAGGGTTGCCAGTGTCCATTCACCTGATGGTGACTATCTAACCCACTAAGTAATTATCAAACTCTCTGTGTCCCCTGATGTATGAACAAGAAACACTGTCTTGGAAAACGCATCCTGCCCGGGAGCCACCCCACTGCTTGCATCAGGACTAATGGCTCTTCAGAGGAGTACTGAGGCAGGGTGCTGTAATGTTTTATGGATGCTATGGGGTTGATGTACTAAAGGCAAATAAACTGTGCACTCTGCAAGTGCAGTTGCTCCAGAGCTTTGTAAATTAGGTAAACCTTCACTTTGAAAATAATACCCAATCATATATAAGGAAAATTTAAAAAACAGCATTTTTGTTTGCACATGATTGGATGATGGAAGTTAGCAAGAGCATCTGCTCATTTACTAAGCCCTGAAGCAACTGCATTTGCAGAGAGCAACTGCAATTTGCAAAGTGATCAGTCTATTTGCCTTTGGTAAATCTACCCCTATGTGCAGCACCCGGCCAGTTTCTCACACCAGCCATGATCCGTCTGCATTGCATACAGAAACACAAAGAGCCAGTGATGATATCATATAAGATATGTAATGAAAAGAATAGGTATTATTTAAAAATGTCATTAGCAGGTTGATGGCTGGGGAGAGAAGGCAACCAGGGAAAGCAACATATAAGCGGAATAAACAACAGCTTTAACTGTACAGTTCTTAACCCCTCATCACACATATTAGGTATAGTTAGTTACTATGTATACACTTTGCATATTATACTAAAGTTTACTATGTAAAACTTTCCTGTAAAGTAATAGTTTGGATTATATTTGGCATGGATCCTCAGGTAGTCATCTCAGTGTGCGATGAGGGGTTAGAAGTGAAATTTATTTTGGCATTCTAAGGGGAACATTTTTCTTTGATCACAAAAGTTATTCTACAGGATTTTATAGTGCCAATAATTCGCTCAGTGCTCTACAATATTAAGGGAGACACTTACAGTCACAGACACTTACAGTACACTTACATTCCAGTCCAATGCAGGAGGGTTCAGAGAGCCCTGCTCATGAGAGCTTACATTCTAAATGAGCTCTGTAGCAGTGTGTTCTGACACAAAAGATGAAAGCTGCTATAGGTGTACCAAAACACCAGCTGGAGGGGGGTTTGTGTCTGCTGTTGAAACAATTCCAGATAAAGCCTTACATTTGCATACTTCTATTTATACATTCAAATTATCCATTGCTGTTTAGCTAGATCATATTTGGATTCTCAGAAGTGTGAGTGACGTCAACACTTCAACAATTTGCTTTCAAGTGACTGACAGACACAGAAGTGTACTGCTTGCTTGTCATCTGCAATATGTCAGTACATTTAACCTCAATTCAAAAAGAATATATGGTATGTATTATAATGTGCTAACTGCAGAGGTTCTCTTGAATTTTTCAATCTCGGACTGCCTTAGGACACAAGTGTGCCTAGGCAAATTATACAGTTCTTGCACACACATTTATATTTAGTGATGAGTGAACCAATTGACTGAAATGGGGATTTCCCTGGATTGGGATGTTTTCATTGTAAATCAGAATGCTGCACACGGGAGAGGAGTGAGATATCTGAGGAGGTACCATTAGAGGAAAGTTGTGAAAGATCTGAGGAGCTGCATACAGAGGAGAAAAGCAAGAGATCTGAGGAACTGCAAACAGAGAAATGAGAGGTCCCAGGAGCTGCACAGAGAGAAAGGAAGTGTGAATTAATTTGTGGCACATGCTCCTTGTGGTGTAGACTGTTCTGGGACCCTTTTTATGCTCAATAAATGTGAGGCATAGGAGGCAGCAAGGGCAGGACCAAGTCAAAACTTTCTTCCCTAAAGTTGGCATTTGCACAGTAGAGTTCTAAAAGAAATCTCAGACAACAATAGAGCTTGAAACCAAAGCCACCCAAGCCACATAAATCAATGGGCAGTGGGGTGATAAGTTGAACTCCCTTAGAAAGATGTGGAATGAGAGTGGAGTGATAAAGCCAAGCTTTGCTAAGAGAGTACATCATAACAGCCTATTACAGGTAAATGGGACTGATACTTCATTCACTGTACTTCTAAGACTTCTAAGATGAAACTGAACCATTGTTCTGTAAATTGATAGAATTATTGACTCATCTATTTAATAAATACCCTTTTCAATACATGAGAGTATTCTGCCAGCTTTGTTAGCCGCAACTTGATACTTCTTGTTATTGCTAAGTTTGTGACCCCCAAATCTTTTTCTATCAACGGTTCTCCCAGAGAACCCCCCCCCCCCCAAAAAAAAGATCCTGCATGCATATTTTTTTATTCTCCAAGTGCATACCTTGACTTTTTTCAACACTGAACACAAGAAGGGATGTTTGCAAAAAATGCTCCTTTTTGACCCGTCTCCAATAGGACACCTCCATGCTCCCTGCCTATATCGGTAACTGCAAATATCTGATCCAAGGATTCCAAACCTTCTCAAATTTAGTTTTTTTTATCCTTCAGAATGCAAGCCATTTTTTCATGGAGCATAATCCAATATATCTTATTTTAGGTGACAGCATAGTTTATCACCAGGGATTTCCACGCTCAGGCTACAGATATTTTAGCCGCCAGAAGGATCTCAAAAATTAGAGTACATAAATGTCTAGGTGTCTCGTCGAAAACATTGTTGAAATGTGCTGTCTTAACATTTTTCAGTATATTGACTCCAGTCGCAGAGAAAATGAGGTTAAATATTCAAATACAAAAATATTGTACTCACGGACAAGCCCACCACACATGGTACATAGTACCCTCTTGGCCACATCCCATATAACAGAGAGGTGAGGCATCAGTGTAAATCTGTGCAATTCACACAGGGACTGGGTACCAACGGAAGAGAACTTTGTAGTAAGGCTCTGGCAGTGTAATGTTCATAATCCCCCTGTGTATCATAGCTGACCATCAAGCCCATGTCTCCTTATCTACCTCATGTCTCCTAGCTTGGTCTACCATGCACTATGGTATGGAAGTTTGCCCATAGGAGTAAAGAGAAAGGAGCACAGCACAGAAATACCACCCCTCATTCCTGACGTATGTGTACATCTATTCTCAAAAAAAGTTCTAGTTTATATATTATCCGTCTTTAATTTAAGAGAATTTATGAAGTGAGCTATTTGATGATAGCGAAACAATTCCGAGTTTGGCATATCCGAATTTTGTCTTAGATACTCAGCTGATTTGATTCCTCCAGAACCTTTAAAGTGTCCTATCCTATATAGACCATTATTATTCCACCAACAAAACTGCTGGGGGGACCAACCTGGGGGGAAAAGGGAGTTTTTAAAAGGGGGGCAGCATACATAAGTGGAGACCAAAAAGGGTGAGTTTTGGAAACTGTGTCCCAAAGCTGGAGGAAATGCTATAACGTGGGGCTTAGGGTAGCTCTGTGATCCTTAAAGGGAAGCCATAACAAAAAAAGGTTGATAAGATGTGGGTCGTCCGCCTGAGCCTCAAGTGTAATCCAGCTAGGTCTGTAAGCCAAATAAAATATCTGTGTCAGCTGGATTAAGTGGGATACTCTGTAATATCTTTGAAGATGAGGAACCCCTAGGCCCCTTTGGGTTTGGGGACATACAGTACAAGGTTGAGCGAGCAACCAGACATCTGTCAGAGCTCAAAATAAATTTTAAAAATAGCGACTGAAGATCCTTCAGGTAAGAAGATGGTAAAGGTATCTGTAAAGACCGGTATAATAGTATTCTGGGGAGCGCCATTGATGCTACAGTAGAGCCCAATGCTACTCCTGAACTCATATCCCCAATATCATGCAACTGGGCATATTAATTGGGATGAATCAGCTCAGGACTAGTATATTTAGAATGGAAGGAAACAGCAAAAAAATTGTCACTGAAGGCAGGGGATTTGAATATGCAAACTCATTTTCTTACCTTGGCACAAAGGTGAACTTGGAAAATGATGTTAGGGAATTAAAAATGTACATATTATGATTGCAAGAGGATGCTATCGCATACAAAGCGTACAAAGAAAGCTCAAATCCCATCCTATGGAAAGAACAACAAAGCTTCAGCTGTATAAAATTCTTATAAGACCAGTTGTCTTTTATTAAGCTGAATGCTGGACCTTTTCACAAGCAGATAAGAGGTTTGATGTATTTGAAAAGAAGGTGCATAGGGGAATATGTGGACATGTACTTGGAAAGAGTGTTGAAATCCAGATATAATAATGAGCTTTATGAAATATGTTAAGAAGGTAGATTGTCAGCTGTAATACGCATTGCTTGTCTAAAACTGACTAACCAAAAGAGCATTCAGAAAGAAAAATAAAGGCACCCACACATAAATTACAGCAGATAAAGCAATTCGCTCTCCCCAGGACACCTGCATAAATCTGTAGACAACCCTCCGCGATTGAAGGTGAGGTTTGTTAGGTGATTCTGACGGATAATGTAACCAGGCTGTCCACCTCCCCACTCTTTTTTCATTCATTAAAATGAATGGAAGAATTCAAAGCAAGCATTGTGCTAAGCCTAGTCTTAAAGCATAGTGTGGTGCTTTATAAATGTCTTTAAAGGCCAGCTCGGTCCAAAACCTCTTGAAGTGGGGCCCTCCCTGCAGGGTTAAATGCTCCTTAGACCTAGGGGGAGCTGAGGAGACTGTATTACCTTACACCCCTATGCGGCAGGATCCTGCCTCTTCTATGCTCTGCTCCGTGCTTTGGATAATCTCTCAGCACAATGCAGGGCATTGTATGGGTGATTCTGGCCAGCTAATATACAAACATATTTAGGTGTCATACCAGTTGCATTAAAATGGATTTACTGTATTTATTGTGTGTGCGTGTTATATGCCGATACTGCAATTTGGGCTGCCTAGGAGGGAACGGGGAGGGACACGGGATGAGCGCCATCAGATTACATACAGTGAGAATCTCCTGTTTACTCAGCGGCCTCTGTATTAGGAAGTCCCGTCTCCTGGGCCGGCATTGGACCAGTGTTCTGTCTATCATAGAAGCCGGTCCAGGAGGCGGGACTTTGTATTAAAGAGATCGCCGAGTAAACAGGATATTCTCGCTGTATGTAATGTGACAGCGCTCGTCCCACCCCCTTCCTCTCCCTTCTGAGGCAGCAGCAATCTGAGGTGAGGCTGCAGATGGGCATTGGTCAGGCTGCATTCATGGCAATGGTGAGCTGCATTGATGGGCGTTTGTGAGGCTGCAGATGACATTGATCAGGCTGCAGATGGCATTGATCAGGCTGCAGATGGGCAATGGTGAGGCTGCATTGATGGACACTGACCCTTATTCTGCGTCAAAGTTCTTTATTTAAAATTTAAGTTTTTTTCCTGAAACTTCCCTCTTAAAATGAAGGTGCTTGTTATATGCTGATAAATACGGTAATTATTTTCTGTTTTATTGATATCATCTCCTATCCACCCTGATGATTACACAATGAAACAGCTGGATATCAATGAGGTTGTTTCCATACTCTGCCCTCCATGTAGCATATTTACAGTGTTAAGCTGGCCATACAGTTGTACATTCTATGAATGAACATTTATACGAGTATATGAGATATCTCAGTAAATTGGCTTGAAGAATGTCATCCGAAAGTACTTCAAAATGTAGTTTGCTTTTAACATTTGATTTTGTTGGGAAGAACTTTCCTAAATGAAAACTACTTTCACTGTTAGAAATTTTTGCTCGTTCGGGAAAAAATTTCCATCCTGCGCCTTCAAGGTTTTATTGCCACTGTGGTCAAAAATGAATGCTGATTTGTACCCGCCTAGGATTAGAAAATCAAACAAATGTTCTTAAAATGAAAAATTTCAAACCAAATTCAACGAGTGATGGGCAGATTTTGACTGCCAGCATTGCATAAAGCAATAAACATCTGACCGACCGGAGTGCTGACTCTCCCTCTCCCAGTCTCAGTGCCTCTGTAAGGGTGATTTTACAAAGCCAATATATTTATTATAACTTAATTCATTAATGTTTTATCTTTAGTTCTGTTTTAAAGGCGATACCAACACTCTACTGCCAGTTCTGCAAAGACTAATGCTATCTCTTGCCATAGGTGAAGGTAATATTTTAAAGCTGAACCCCACACCAACTACAAGAGTTAACTGCTTTTTAAGTCTGGGGGTGCATAAATACGGAGTAATACCTCCTTAATTTCTCCTCTAGCAGGCGCATTCAAGCTGTTCACCTGGTCCCGCCAAAGCCAGCAGTCACATTCCTGCATCCTCCACAAACAATGAGTTAATAGTCCTGCATTGTATGGGATGATGTAGAGGGACTTTCAGGAGCTGGTCTCAGCCAGGTAAGATATAAAGAGATGAATAAATAGAGCAATATTCTCATAATTTCCCTTGTAGACCTAAAGCAGTATTAAAGTTATGTAAAGTCTTGTTTTTTTCCTATAAAAATAATAAACAGTTGCAGTGGATTTGCACAGAGCAGCCCAGATCCTCCTCATCTCCGGTGCCTTTTCGCTGCTCCTGGCCCCTCCCTCCAGTTCAGTGCCCCTACAGCAAGCACTGTGGGGGCACTAATATAAGAAGAACTATAATTATATATTTAAATAATCACTGGCACATATTTAATTTGTTTTACACGTTAAGAGATATGTGATTAGCACATAAATGTATTGTATATGTTTATGTTTTATTAGTGCAGCAATCTTTTTCTTTTAAGTTGATATAATTTGCACATTTATATTGGGAGTGTGTTTCTTGCTGCTTGCCTAATACAGTGAAATAGACACTTTAGTTGCTCGCAAGACTTTATCTGATTGCATACATCCTTTAACATAGGTACTGCTCATATGTGCATATATTGGCGCACAGACGCTGCGTATTTCAGCCAGGTCATTAAATTTGGCAAGCTACTGGCAGCCAGCTGTATGCTGTACATATGACCCCTGGGAAGAGAATTATACCAGAATGTATGCTGTACAGCCCGCTTGTGTATTTACCATTAATTGTACATTCCCTCTTACATTTAATGGACACATTTATCCATGTTTGCCAGGTGAGATGAGGTACCACTGCCCTTTACAAAAAAAAAGCAAAATCCTCTTCATCTATATTGCTGAGATCTCATTTTTTTTTTTTGCTAGCCCACAGTGCGGTGCGCAAAAAAAAAAAACCCATGTGAACCAAAAAAGTTCTTATGAACTCACAAAAAGTGCACAGCGTGCATCAATGGTCCCCTCCCGAAGAGGTAGGACATCCCTGACCCCTCTAGGTGCAAGACCTCTGATGGAATCAAGGCACTCTGGTTCACCAAGCTAAAAGGCCTGGTACACCCCTCTCCTCATGATCAGCCAAAGCCAACCACCGAGTAATAGGTAAGAGGCTCTCCCGAGGAGAGACCCCCAGGCAGGTGAGAAAGGAACCTAAGGGCCACACATCCTCCTGCTTGACTTCAGGACAGGCCCAAAGACCCACATCCTACATCCTTAGCAAGTGAAAAAAAGACACACATATGAAGTACAGTGACAAATGTCGAGAAAATAAATAAAAAATGCCAGTGTATGTACAGTGGTGAAGCCTTGGGGCCTGGTAACAAAGATTGCCTGGTACAAAAGACTACCCTGGTGTCAAGCCAAAAGGCAGAGACTATCAGGTGATGTGCTAAAGGGGGCGCTTCACACCATAGGCTTTCCCAGCCCTGAGCCAGACAAGGTAGCACCGCTCAGATCAGGCACTGGACCCCCGGGTCCCTCCACACTAGAGAAGTACTACTGACCCCCACCTTACCCGATGGGTGCTTAAAGCAATATGAAACCCATAAGCAAACCTTTATTATATTGCAGCTGACAAATTCTTAGATGTGATGGCTGCATTGGTTTTCTTATTTCATCTGGTGATCCAGCCAACAAGTCTATTGTTTTTCAAAAGAACACGCTCTCCACCAAATGTATCAATTTCAGAGATGAGAAAAGCGATTTAACACTAAAAAACAGTTAAGAAACGTAAAATTATCCAGCCATCACATCTAATAATTGGCAAGCTACAATATGACATTTTTGGTTTTGGGTTTAATATCAATTTAATTCAGATTCCTTCACTTGAGGAAGGTCCCTCAGGACCCCTATCATACCAGCAGGGATATTATACAGCCAGTAATGCCAGTCAAAAAAGTTCTTAACCTGTTCAGATCTGGTGCCGAATGACGGCTACAGCATGGATCTGCTTTGCCAGGAGGGCGTCTATTGACGTCCTTCCCTTGCAAAGCTGGCCATGCCCCCCTGAAGGGGGCGCGCAGCGCGCGCTGTGATCACCCGAGTCAATGAGACTCGGGTGATCACAGATCCGAGTAAGGGGCCGATCCCAGCCCCTTACCCCGTGATCAGCTGTCAGCCAATGACAGCTGATCACGTGATGTAAACAGAGGATCGGTAATGGGTTTTTTTTTCTTCTCACGCTGACAGCGTGAGAAGAAAAAAAGCTGATAGCGGGCTTCTGTTTGAAGGGACATTGGTCCCGAAGAGGAAGAGGCAAAGCTGCCTCATATGTGCCCACATGTACCACCTGCAAGTGCCACAAATCAGTGCCCACAGTGACCCCAATTAGTGCCCACAGTAGTAAGTGCCAGCAATCAGTGCCACCTATCAGTGCCCACAAGTGCCACCTATCAATGTCCACCAGTGGTGCCAATCAGTGCCTCATCAGTGCCACCTAGCAGTGCTGCCTATCAGTGTCTCCTACCAGTGCCGATCAGTGCCCATCACTGCCACCCATTAGTGTCAGCTATCAGTGCCAGCTATCAATGCCACCTATTAGTGCCCATCAGTGCCCCCTATCAATGCGCTTCAGTGCTGCCCATCAGTGCCACCCATCAGTGCCCACCAATGCCACCTATCAGTGCCACCTCATCAGTGCCCGCCAGTGCTGCCTATTAGTGCCCATCAGTCCCACCTTATCAGTGCCCATTAGTGCAGCCTATCGGTGCCCATCAGTGTAGCAATTTTTTTTGTGGGAAAAAAATGATAAAAATTTCATTTGGGTACAATGTTGTATGACCGCACAATTGTCGTTCAAAGTGTGACAGCGCTAAAAGCTTAAAATTGGTCTGGGCAGGAGGTGCCCAGTAAGCAAGTGGTTAAATGGGAAAGCAACAGATTCCCATGCCACTTATTGTTACTAGTAATTTTTGTTTCATTTCAAGAAGTGAGGGCAATCTCAGGCAGCTTTACATTCACAGGGAGAACTGAGGAGATCACACTTCAGAGTTCCTGGTGACATCATTTTAAATAGATAAGGTTGATTTACCAAAGACAAATAGGCTATATACTTTGCAAGAAATGTATACTTTGCAAGGGAATTTTTCCCAGAGCTTAATGAATGTAAAGAAATTTCACTTTGCAAAGTAAACCCAAACACATATAAGGAAAAAAAATGTAAAAAAACGATTTTTGCGTGCACGTAATTTGAGGTTTAAAATCTGCTTCCCCTTATTTACTTAGCTCTGGGGAAAATTCCTTTCACGGTAAACAGTTTGTTTGTCGTTAGTAAATCAACCCCACTGATCCAGATTTAGTAAATGAGTAAAGCATGTTAACTCTCAAAATGAATTTTTATTTGGAACATGACTTTTTTTTTTTATCTCGTTAAATGAGGTGAACAAAGTGAAAATTTGCTTTGCAAATAATACCCACACCTGTACAAGGAAAATTCAAAAAGTACATGACTGGATGATTCACAAAGTTTAGCTAAAATACACTTTGCAAAGGAAAAATTCTCTTGGCTTAGTGAATGATGTGAAATTGGTAATAAGTTAAACATTACCCTCTGGTACTTTGTTACACAGTTTCAGCACTATGGATAGCGCTAGCTGCCACATTCATTCTTACAATATTTGCATAAAGTGGAACTATACAGCTATACTCACCTCCACTCCCACAATGTGATATCCAGGAGCTCCCTGCCAGCAGCTAACATCTTCTTCTGGGATCCGATCTGAAGCTGTTTTGATTGGCCGAGCCAAGATGATGTCATTCATACGCATGTGCACAATTCATTCATCTGGGCAGAAGCTGAAAGTGTATTCTGAGCTGCATGTGCGGACAGGGAGGTAAGAAACTTTAGTGTAGGAGAGACACAGGAGTTGATTTACTACTGGAGAGTGAAAAATCTGGTGCAGCTCTGCATAGCAACCAGTCAGCTTCCAGGATTTTTGCCAAAGCTTAATTGAACGAGCTGAAGTTAGAGCTACGGTGCACATCTGCAAATCTGGTGCACATCTGCACCAGATTTGGCACTCTCCAGTCTTAGTTAAAACGCCCATTTTAGGAGTAGTATTTTACAAATTAGCAGGACATTTGGCATCTATCACAGCTGCAATATAAATTATTGAAGATGTGTCACATATGATGAAAATCTTGGAGAATAAACAACTAAAAGATTTGTAGCACATGCGTCAGTTGGCAAATGTTTTACAAATAAGTAGACATGTGCATTCGTTTTCGTCCAAATGCATTTTCGTCCGAATTTCAGGTATTTTTGTTATCGTTTTAACAAACGATAACAAAAGTGCAGAATCCGAAAAATGAAACATCCGACATAAACAAATGCTTTATTTTCGTTGCTACAACAGTTCGATATAGATAGGAGATTCGACATGATGATGACAATAACAATCTGTGTCCATCAAACCTGTGGTCGAATGTGCCTAACCTTAACTCTATTAGTCCAAGATTATTCTACATAGAGAGACAAGATTCGATGTAGGGGAGAAAGATTCGACGTAGGGGAGAAAAGATTCGACGTAGGGGAGAAAATATTTGACGTAGGGGAGAAAAGATTCGACTTAGGGGAGAAAAGATTCGACGTAGGGGAGAAAAGATAAATAAAAATAATGATGATGATGAATGTTATT
Source organism: Lithobates septentrionalis (assembly GCA_037952835.1). Taxonomy (NCBI): domain Eukaryota; kingdom Metazoa; phylum Chordata; class Amphibia; order Anura; family Ranidae; genus Lithobates; species Lithobates septentrionalis. The sequence continues at coordinate 816,286 of JBBDGP010000201.1, read as the reverse complement.
GGCTAATTGTAACCAAAGAGGAGGAGCAGTAAAATAGCTAGAACTAAGTACACACGTACTTTGGCTTATGGTGTCTGTTGAAAGTTCTAAGAAGATTCGACGGAGCAGGTAAACTATACGGCGTCGTACAGTTTAGCTGCTCCGTCGAATCTTCTTTGAACATTCGACAGACTCCATAAGCCTTCAATGACAGATTCAACCTTAATTTGGATTTTTGGACGAATGCAATTTTTAACGAAAAACAAAATAAATAAAAACGAATTTCGGGAGTAACTAAATAAATTTATTTTTTGGACGAAAACGAAATTCCGAAACAAAATATTTCAGTGTGCACATTGTCTACAAATAAGCTCCTATGTGTTTTTTTTTTTTTGCTCCAACAATATTTTATTGAGTGTAAAAGAATAGTTTACAACATCAGCATATGAACAATAGTACAGTAAATAAAACATTTACATCAATTACATTTTAGAACCTTATACAATAAGCTCATTTTGCAATTATGATGCTCTCTGATATATGTGCATCCTTGCAGACATTTTCCAGACACGATTTTAAGGGGCTAAGTGGAGACCGCAGTGAGCAATACCCCTATCCAGACCGTGCTGATCCTCCGGATGTTCCCCTGTTGTGGCCTTTGTTTGTTCCGCCTCCTCAGCTCCCGAGCTGGATGCACTACACTGCTGCCATCTTGATATCCAGCGTTTGGCGATTTATCTCAGACCTTCGGTAAGTATGAGGTCTCTGTTTCAGACCTCTCTTGCCAATCATTCCGCCTGCCCCCATTGATCAACAACATACACTTATTGATCTTATTACTTACATTGCAGATACAACATTCATGCATCCGCCCCTGAAGAAGCGAGCAGGGTCTCGCAAAATGTATAGGGCTTTATTGATGCTTGTTTTATGCCGGTACATGCTGGGTATTATTAATGTCTGCATTATGTTTACATACTTCCCTGTCCACATGTATGTACATTTTATTTTCTTATTCTGTTTGTGTATTTACTGACCCAGCAACTTTCAAGTTTTATTGTTGCTCATTGATGTATAACATTTGTAACAAATCTTTGTATATTTACTTTCATCTGTGTTGTGTACATTGGCTATTATGCCTGATAACTCACAATCATTGTTGTTACCGCTCCGTTACATAACATTTTGAAACAAATAAATTGATTTTGTCTCAGTGTTCGCTGTGGACATTGGCTAAACCTCTCTCACCTCATCTAAAGTCCCAGGGCTATTTTTCTTGATTTTTTTGTGCACTATTAGGGATGGAGGTGTAAGAGGGGTCACACCAGACCTTAATCTCCTTTCTTTGATTGAACCCAGGTGGAAGACACCCATTCAGCCCACACACTGGTCTGTTGTTACCATTAGCCTTTGTCCATATTACACCTAGTGTATTATCACCCTTTGGCCAGTTATATTTGCATCTTACTCCCAGGGGGCCTTGTTGGGCTGAGCTGTTCCCCTTTCGCTGTTTGTCTTTTATGGCGGTAGTTTCCGTCCAGCTCGGGGGCTGCGATGTGCATAGGGGAGCTCTGTTCCTGATCTCTTGCTGTCCTCCCCTGTCTGTTGATGGGGGTGGCCACCTGCACATCGGCGCCATGTTTTCCACGCCCATACACTGACGTCTCCCTGAGGTAACTGAGGTGTGGGCTGTGTGGGTCATCCAGGGCGGTTGGGTGGTTGCTGCATCTGTGCACCCCCTTTGATGGTGGATGTCTCTTGGACGTCCATGCGTCACCGCCCGTACATGACGCTGGGGGTGTAGCCTTTGGGCTCTTGTGGGTATATCTGGACGTTCAGCACGGCTGGGATTCTGATTCACAACTTGACGATTGGATAGAGCGGTCACATCTCTAAGAACAAACTGACAACCATTGGATATTTTTCACTCCATTGAGGTACAACTTTTTTACTTTCCTGACACCCATTGGGTTTGTTACATTGTATTTATACACATGTAATACTTATATAATTTCTATATTGCCCCGTAGTCTCTCTGCCCATACCAGCTTTATAACCATGTTGGTCTGCATTCATGCATTTACCATATTCCATATCTCAGATAGTCCTTCATACCAACATACTCTAATAAGCTTAATTCACTTATTTACATCTTTATGTATATATAAATTCAATTTTAGAACCTTATACAATAAGCTCATTTTGCAATTATGATGCTCTCTGATATATGTGAATCCTTGCAGACATTTTCCAGACACGATTTTAAGGGGCTAAGTGGGGACCGCAGTGAGAAATACCCCTATCCAGACCGTGCTGATCCTCCGGATGTTCCCCTGTTGTGGCCTTTGTTTGTTCCGCCTCCTCAGCTCCCGAGCTGGATGCACTACACTGCTGCCATCTTGATATCCAGCGTTTGGCGATTTATCTCAGACCTTCGGTAAGTATGAGGTCTCTGTTTCAGATCTCTCTTGCCAATCTTTCCGGCCTGCCCCATTTATCAACAACATACACTTATTGATCTTATTACTTACATTGCAGATACAACATTCATGCATCTGCCCCTGAAGAAGCGAGCAGGGTCTCGCAAAATGCATAGGGCTTTATTGATGCTTGTTTTATGCCAGTACATGCTGGGTATTATTGATGTTTGCATTATGTTTACATACTTCCCTGTCCACATGTATGTACATTTTATTTTCTTATTCTGTTTGTGTATTTACTGACCCAGCAACTTTCAAGTTTTATTGTTGCTCATTGATGTATAACATTTGTAACAAATCTTTGTATATTTACTTTCATCTGTGTTATGTACATTGGCTATTATGCCTGATAACGCACAATCATTGTTGTTACCGCTCTGTTACATAACATTTTGAAACAAATAAATTGATTTGGTGTTCGCTGTGGACATTGGCTAAACCTCTCTCACCTCATCTAAAGTCCCAGGGCTATTTTTCTTGTTTTTTTTGTGCACTATTAGGGATGGAGGTGTCAGAGGGGTCACACCAGACCTTAATCTCCTTTCTTTAAACATTTACATCAACGTCAAAATGTTAGAGTATGACGTAATATCAGCAATAGGTCCTGTCGTTCAAAGCGAACCCGTAGTAATATTTATGGAACAAGTCCAAAGGTAATTCACTAAGCAAAAACAGAAGGGTTAGGTGCAGCCTCATTCCTGAAATAAAGGGAGGAACGGTAGCACTTAAGAAGATGTCTGGCTGAGTAGAGCATAGGTCAAGTAGGTATCATACCTCCGCTATAGGGAAGGTTCTGGAGCATAAGACTTAATGCCAACAAATGGTAAAGAAAAAGAAAGAGAAGAAAAAAAAAAAAAAAAGTGCGAGAAACCTATGTGTTTCTACACACACCATGGGGTTCATTTACTAAAGCTGGAGCAAAATCAGTCTCACTTCTGCACAGAAAACAAACACCATTAGGTTTTTTTTGCCAAAGCTTAATTGTACAAGCCTTTATTGGTTTCTCTTTCTCCCCTCCGTATGCTGGGCTACTCTGCATTTTTTACAATGTCCATACTATATAATGTGAGACTCCGTTTAGGATCGCTAGATATAATATCACATAGACATGTACACCGCCGAAAAATTTGTTCATTTTTGTTTCATTTGTTTTTTTGTTTTTTGTTTTTTTCGTTTTTCAGGTCATTCATTATGATCGCAATTCATAGATTTGTAAATTTGAAAATTCGTAAATTCGAAATTTCAAAAATCCGAAATAAAAAAATCTGAAAATTCAAAAGAATAACTAACTAAGTCCACGAAACGTGTCGAGCCTGTTGATGCAAATTTATCATACAACCATGCGTTTCTATATTTTATTGTATATATATATATATATATATATATATATATATATATATATATATATATATATATATATATATATTTATTTATATATATATATATATATATATTTATATATATATATATATATATATATATATATATATATATATACACTACCGTTCAAAAGTTTGGGGTCACATTGAAATGTCCTTATTTTTGAAGGAAAAGCACTGTACTTTTAAATGAAGCTAACTTTAAACTAGTCCTAACTTTAAACAAATATACTCTATACATTGCTAATGTGGTAAATGACTATTCTAACTGCAAATGTCTAGTTTTTGGTGCAATATCTACATAGGTGTATAGAGGCCCATTTCCAGCAACTATCACTCCAGTGTTCTAATGGTACAATGTGTTTGCTCATTGGCTCAGAAGGCTAATTGATGATTAGCAAACCCTTGTGCAATCATGTTCACACATCTAAAAACAGTCTAGCTCCTTTCAGAAGCTACAAAACTGACCTTCCTGTGAGCAGATTGAGTTTCTGGAGCATCACATTTGTGGGGTCAATTAAACGCTCAAAATGGCCAGAAAAAGAGAACTTTCATCTGAAACTCGACAGTCTATTCTTGTTCTTAGAAATGAAGGCTATTCCATGCGAGAAATTGCAAAGAAATTGAAGATTTCCTACAACGGTGTGTACTACTCCCTTCAGAGGACAGCACAAACAGGCTCTAACCAGAGTAGAAAAAGAAGTGGGAGTCCGCGTTGCACAACTAAGCAAGAAGATAAGCACATTAGAGTCTCTAGTTTGAGAAACAGACGCCTCACAGGTCCCCAACTGGCATCTTCATTAAATAGTACCCGCAAAACACCAGTGTCAACATCTACAGTGAAGAGGCGGCTGCGGGATTTTGGGCTTCAGGGCAGAGTGGCAAAGAAAAAGCCATATCTGAGACTGGCCAATAAAAGAAAAAGATTAAGATGGGCAAAAGAACACAGACATTGGACAGAGGAAGACTGGAAAAAAGTGTTGTGGACGGATGAATCCAAGTTTGAGGTGTTTGGATCACAAAGAAGAACGTTTGTGAGACGCAGAACAAATGAAAAGATGCTGGAAGAATGCCTGACGCCATCTGTTAAGCATGGTGGAGGTAATGTGATGGTCTGGGGTTGCTTTGGTGCTGGTAAGGTGGGAGCTTTGTACAGGGAAAAAGGGATTCTGAATAAGGAAGGCTATCACTCCATTTTGCAACGCCATGCCATACCCAGTGGACAGCGCTTGATTGGAGCCAATTTCATCCTACAACAGGACAATGACCCTAAACACACCTCCAAATTGTGCAAGAACTATTTACAGCAGAAGCAGGCAGCTGGTATTCTATCGGTAATGGAGTGGCCAGCACAGTCACCAGATCTGAACCCCATTGAGCTGTTGTGGGAGCAGCTTGACCGTATGGTACGCCAGAAGTGCCCATCCAACCAATCCAACTTGTGGGAGCTGCTTCTAGAAGCGTGGGGTGCAATTTCTCCAGCTTACCTCAATAAATTAACAGCTAGAATGCCAAAGGTGTGCAATGCTGTAATTGCTGCAAAAGGAGGATTCTTTGATGAAAGCAAAGTTTGATGTAAAAACAATGTTATTTCAAATACAAATCATTATTTCTAACCTTGTCAATGTCTTGACTCTATTTTCTATTCATTTCACAACGTATGGTGGTGAATAAGTGTGACTTTTCATGGAAAACACAAAATTGTTTGGGTGACCCCAAACTTTTGAACGGTAGTGTATATATATATATATATATATATATGTTTGTTTACCATGTATTCTTGTTTGTTGATATCTATAACACACATACGTTCAGTATGTTATGATCCAGTCGTAGCCTAGGGAAACAAATATATCTGGGATGAATTTTTCAACTATGTAACTATTTTATCATTCGTTGATAAGTTTTTTGAATAAATCTGCTCTCAACATTATCATCATCTTTTTTATTTTATGTCATCATTCCACTTGTATATATATATATATATATATATATATATATATATATATATATATATATATATGAATTATTATAGGTAATCAAATGTACTTATCCAATACCCACTGAAAGTCATGCATCTCATTAAGAGCCCTTTCACATTGAGCCGTGGGTCGTGCTAGCAGTAAAGCACCGCTAGTTTTAGCGGTGCTTTACCATTGTTTTAGCTGCGCTATTCGGCGGCTAGCGGCCGAAGAAAAGCTTAATTGCGCCCAAAAAGCTCTGCTGCCGAATCGATTTGCAGGCGCTTCGGCAGCTGTGCCCATTCATTTCAATGGGCAGGGGCGGTGGAGGAGCGGTGTATACACCGCTCCTCGATCACTCCAAAGATGCTGCTTGCATGACTTTTTCTAACGTCCTGCAAGCGCACTGCTCCAGTGTGAAAGCACTCGGGCTTTCACACTGGGGCTGCAGGGGAGGAGTTTTTCAGGCGCTTTACAGGCGCTATTTTTAGCTCTTTAGTGCATGAAAAACGCCTCGGTGTGAATAGGGTCTTAAAGTCCCAATTCCACTTTGTTTCTAATTAACCACGTCAGCCCTGGACGGGTTTGCCCCCTTATTGACCAGGCCATTTTTTGCGATACGGCACTGCGTCGCTTTAACTGACAATTGCGCGGTCGTGCGACGCTGTACCCAAACAAAATTTGTGTCCTTTTTTCCCCACAAATAGAGTTTTCTTTTTGAAATTTTGAAAAAAAAAATTTTGGACTTTTTGCTATAATAAATATCCTCAGTTTAGGCCTATATGTATTTTTCTACATATTATTAGTAGCAAATATTGCAATAAGCGTATATTGATTGGTTTGCACAAAAGTTATAGCGTCTACAAAATAGGGGATAGATTTATGGCATTTTTATTAATATTATTTTTTTATTAGTAATGGCGGTGATCAGTGATTTTTAGCGTGACTGCGACATTGCGGTGGACAGATTGAACACTTTTGACACTTTTTTGGGACCATTGACACTTATACAACGATCAGAGCTAAAAATAGCCACTGATTACTGTATAAATGTAATTGGCAAGGAAGGGGTTAACACTATGGAGCGATCAAGGGGTTAAACGTGTGTCCCATAGAGTATTTATAACTGTGGGGGGATGGGACTGCCTGGAGGAGGAGAGCGATTGTTGTTCATAATCAGTATGAACAGTAGATCTGTCTCCTCTGTCCTGACAGAACGGAGATTTGTCTGTTTACATTGACAGATCTCTGTTCTGTCTCTCTCAGAACAATCATTGCACGGACATCGCACCCCCTAGAGTTTTTAAAGCAGCCGACGTACAGCTACGGTGATTCGCCCAGGGGTGCCAACCTGCTGCAGTATAACTGCAGCGGCTGGTCCTTAACTGGTTAAATAGGGATGGAGGTACCAAGCCTTATGCCACGTACACACAGTCGGATTTTCTGACAGGAAATGTTCGATAGGAGCTTGTCTGAAATTCCGACCGTGTGTAGGCTCCATCGGACATTTTCCATCGTAATTTCCAACAAACAAAATTTGAGATCTGGATCTCAAATTTTCCGACAACAAAATCCGTTGTCGGAAATTCCGATTGTGTGTACACAATTCCGACACACAAAATTCCATGCATGCTCGGAATCAAGCAGAAGAGCCACACTGGATATTGAACTCATTTTTCTCAGCTCGTCGTATGTGTTGTACGTCACCGTGTTCTTGACGCTCAGAATTTCCAACAAGATTTGTGTGACCGTGTGTATTCAAGACAAGTTTGAGCCAACATCCGTTTTGAAAAAAAACGTGAATTTTGTTGTCGGAATGTGCGATCGTGTGTATGCGGCATTAGTGTAGGAGGTGCCTCATTTAAAGTCCCAACCTTTTCCCATTGCATTACTAATTGAACAAGCTGATTGATTACTATGCAAAAGAGAGCCTTATTTTGCACGCTCCAGCTTTAGTAAATAAACCCAAATATCATATGTTTTCATAGCTTCATAGGCAGAATCTGTGTATTTCTCAAAGGGCACAATGCATTTTCCAAGAACCTATATAATCATATAGCTACAAGAAAGTTCTTATAGTGTATGTATACCCCAAAATGATTTTGTAGTATGTTTAGCATCATGTCTTACTTTAAACAGTTTTCTTAACAACAAAAATTCATCTGCTTACCCCTGTATAATTGTTATCAATCCTCTCTCTTTTTGCTGTGGTATTCACAACAAACATACTCACACACCTAGCAAATCCAGCGTTGTGTAGTGTTCTGCCACTCTGCTGCTGCACACCTGCTCCTGCACCACCATCTTCCTATCCTACATCATTGGGAGCTGGCTGTTTCTACCTGATTCTTGCAGCTGGCCCTGATGATGTGCATGTGCTACAGCATGACACCAGAGGGCTGGCTGCAAAATCCAGGAAGAGGCAGCCATTTCCCAGATGACCGCCATTGCACATAAACATTTTTTGATTGCCCTGAAGCCTCCAGGAATGGGGGTAAAAGGGGGGTAGCCTATTTAGCCCCCCCTTTACCTCATGGGGCCGCGGTGTTGGCTAAATTATTAATTTAACATGGTATGTAATGGGGCTTATTCTAATAGGTGGGATTAGGTCACTTTATAGGGAAGATTCCATAAGGTTAAAGGGTTGACTGGGGATTGGCTAGTTAGGGTCAGGTGACCTTAGAACCTTCTAGAGGGTTTTTGGGGAGTCTTTTTAAGAGGCCCCTTGACAGGAATTTTTGCCAGCCGCCAGAGAGGAGTCGTTGCAAAGAGCTTCAGGAAAAAGGGCTATAATAATGCCAGCTCTAAGAGGCTACCTCTGGCGGCATGAAGAGTCTGGTGAGACAGCTACTGGAGCGGGCTGAGACGGCAGGAGGAGAGGAATGGATCTGGCGGTGTCTTGCCATACCTGCTGGTCAAGATACTGAGGAAGCAGCCGGAGGGAGCAGCAAAGGGATGGAGGTGTCTGCGCAGGACAGAGAAGTTGAGTTGCAGAATCGTCCAGTCAGGATGGAAGAGTCTGAAAATCCAGCGGAAGAGGTTCCGGAGTTTGTGAAGCTGGAATTTGTCATCCAGCAAGAGGAAGAGGAAGGTTGGAGGGCCAGCAAGATGGTGTCAGCAGCGGAGGAGCTACAGCCCAGCCACGCCTGCTGTTCCAGTCAGAGAGGGGCAGACTTTGGCAGCGGGAAGACGGCGCTCGAGAGCGGAGGCCTCTGAGGGAAGAAGAGGGGGCAGAGCCAGATTGCCTCATTACAGGCAGAGGATCGTCTCCATGGCAGCGAGAAGCATCGGGATTCCAGCCGGGGCTGCGGGCATCTGAAGAAGCAGCAGCCCTGGGGGCAGAGATTAGAGCAGCAACAGCAGGGGAAGAGCAAGCCAGCAGTTCCATTCCTGTGCAGTGTGCGTCCCCTGGAACAAATCCTTTAGCACAAAAAAAATGACCTTAAATAATGGTGAGTGTGTAACATTAGACAAGCTCTCTTCACTATCTTCATCTTTAGAACAATTACTTCAAGTTATTCGTTCTCAATCTGAAATTAGGTCTGGGAGAGTGGTGGAGTGGCAACAGGGGTCTGGCCAGCAGCTTTGTCTGATAAGAGATCTCTGTCTCAGAGTCCTGCTGTTGCTGTACAGTTCCCTCACTCTCCTTCTGATAAACAGTTGCAAGAGAGGGGTAGGGAATGTATGCCATGTGTCTTTTCCCCACTTGGTTTTCACCTTTCATCTGTTTTAAAAGAAAAAATTTGGAAGGAGGATTATATAGATTTAGTGACAGTTCTTCCTCCGGCAAGAGATTTTTCTGAGATGTGACAAAAAAGAGGATAAGTTGGATAAGGAAAAATGAAAAACAGTGTTAAAGTAATTTTATACCTCTTTACAAGCATTCTGCATATACGCAGGTGTAATTTGTGAGAAATGTCCAGACAAGAGTTCAGCCCTATTCCAGCATATTGATATAATCCTTGAGGCATATAGGAGCTTTAGTGGTTTTTAGTGGCTAGCCTATGATGAAGCTTTTCATCAGAAATTAGCAGTTCAACCTTCACTTCAGTGGGGTGCAAAAGATGTTAGTCTCTGGCTGAATTTATTTCTACCACAGAAGCAACCTTTTGTCCGCTAAACCACCACGGTTCCTGGGAATGCATCAGGGAGTGCATACAAAAAAGGGCTATGTTTTGCATTTAATGACAGTCACTGTAAATGGTTAAATGCATGTAACTATAGTCATAAATGTGCCTTCTGTTCAGGCGCCCACCCTGTTTCTAAGCGTTTTTGGAAATTACAGTCAGGTCAAAAGGACCATTTTCAAAAAAGCGCATTCACCGGTGATTATCCAAAGAATGCTCCCTTGGTTTCCAACTTTACCCAAACCAGCATACAGCTTCAATGTTAACTGAAGGTTTTATGGTAGCTTTTGATTTACCATCCTTTGAAGGAGAAGGTTGTACTATAGTTAGGAATTTAAAAGCAGTTAGTGAATTTCCTCATGTGGTTAGACAAAAACTGCTTAAAGAAGTGACAGCTGGTAGAATGGAAGGTCCATTTGATTTTCCTCCGTTTGTGAACTTTCTAGTGTCTCCTTTGGGGGTAGTCCCCAAGAAAGGACCGAATGAGTTTCGTATCATTCACCATCTGTCTTTTCCATTTTGCAATTCAATAAATGATCAGATCCAAACGTAATCTCAGTGTCGTATTCATCATTTGAATCAGCTTTGCAAAAGCTGAAGGTATTAGGTAAGGAAGCTTTGTTGGCAAAGGCAGACATAAAGTCAGCTTTTAGGCTTCTCCAACTGAATCCCAAATGTTTTAACTCATTAGGTATTCATTTTGAAAATAAGTTTTATTTTGACAAATGTTTGCCAATGGGTTGTTCGGGGTCGTTTTTATTTTGAATCTTTTTCATCTTTCATTGAAATGGTAGTACATGAGGTGGCTGATTCCCAATTTTCGATCCATTACTTGGATGAGTTTTTGTTTATGGGTTCAGGTGGGTCGGGTGAGTGTCTTCATTTACTACATACATATTTTTCAGTCTGTAATTATTTTGGCATTCCTTTGGCGGAAGAGAAAACTGTTTTCCCAACTACCACAATAGAATTTTTAGGTATTTCCTTGGACACAGTAGCAGGTGAGTTTTTTCTCACTAACGATAAAATATATAAGTTCATGCAGTTCATTTTATCTTTCATAAGGAGAAAAAAAAGTTACTTTAAAAGAAATGCAGTCACTATTGGGCCAATTTGCTTTTGTGTCCAGGGTTCTTCCAATGGGTAGGGTATTTTCTAGAAGGTTATACAGTAGTATTTCAGGTTTAAATATTCCAGCGGCGCATATTAGTCATCAGATATTAAAGAGGACCTGTTGGTTTTGGTAAAGTTTCTAGAGCATTTTAATGGGAAAGCTCTATGGCAGCAGAAATGTATTAGTGATAGTGATTTCTGCTTAGCCACAGATGCAGCAGGCTCATTTGGGTTTGGGTTTGGAGGAGACATTGGTGCGCATCTACTTGGCCCAATCAGTGGATTGCAAATGGCTTCTGTAAAAATATAGTTCTGCTAGAACTATTCCCTGTGGTTGTTTCATTAGAATTATGGGGTCCTAAATTTGCCAATAGGAGAATATTAATCAGTTCTGATAACAAAGGTTTGTGTTTCGCTGTCAATTGTCTTTCCTCCAAGTCTTCACAGGTGGTTTCATTATTGCGGTATTTGGTTTTTCTTTGCTTGAAGTGGAACATCTGGTTAAAGGCTAAATACATCCCAGGTAAGGTTAACATAATAGCTGATGCTCTCTCTCGCCTGCAGATGGACCGATTTTTCTCCCTGATGCCGAAAGTGGACCTAGTCAGGGCTTCATGCACACCCCATTTGTGGGATCTGATTTAATTTTGGTGAACATTCAGCATTCTTTGGCCAATTCAACTTGGAAGAATTATTCTTCTGCATGGTTGTTGTGGTTGTCTGTTTTATCTTCATTACAAACTGATATTTCTGGATATTCTGAAAATGTAGTGCTGTTATTTCTTCATTCACTAATGAAACTTTTTTTTTTATGGTCTCACATTAATAAAACGGCATTTCCTTTTTTCTTCACCTTCATAATCTTCCTGCCTGTCAAAGTTTCTTTTCAGTAAAACAGGCTATGAAAGGTTATAGAAGGAGGAATCTAACTAAAGACACTTGATCCCTCCATTACACCGGAGTTATTATCTAAATGATGTAATATCACAAATTTAGTATGCTCATCCGAGTTTGAGGTAATTCTGTTTAATGTGTTTTTTTCAATAGCCTTTCAGGATTTCAGAATTATTATCTACATCAAAGGCTGGGAGGTCAGTTATTTTGCTATCTAATGTGTTAGTGTTTGATGACAGTTTAAGAATATATTTAAAATATAGTAAAACTGATTCTTTGATTCTTGGTTCTTGGATTTCATTAAATGGGTGCCGGGACGAAAATATCTGTCCTGTTAAAACATTGAAATCTTATATTAACATCAGGCCTGGGTTGTCTGAGTTGTTGTTCATTCATTGTGATGGTTCCACTCTATTGCCCCGTACACACGGTCGGATTTTCCGACAGAAAATGTGTGATAGGACCTTGTTGTCGGAAATTCCAACCGTGTGTAGGCTCCATCACACATTTTCCATCGAATTTTCCAACACACAAAGTTTGAGAGCAGGATATACAATTTTCCGACAACAAAATCCGTTGTCGGAAATTCCGATCGTGTGTACACAAATCCGACGTAAAAGTGCCACGCATGCTCAGAATAAATAAAGAGATGAAAGCTATTGGCCACTGCCCCGTTTATAGTCCCGACGTACGTGTTTTACATCACCGCGTTTAGAACGATCGGATTTTCCGACACCTTTGTGTGACCGTGTGTATGCAAGACAAGTTTGAGCCAACATCCGTCGGAAAAAATCCTAGGATTTTGTTGTCGGAATGTCCGAACAAAGTCCGACCGTGTGTACGGGGCATAACAGTTTATCAATTTAAATGTGTATTAAAGAGATGTTTGCCAGAGTTGAAATTGAGTAATTTACATATTACAACGCATTCATTTAGAGTCGGAACAGCAACAGGAGCTGCGCGAATAGGTCTAGAAGCTAAAAGTATAAAAAAGGTAGGAAGATGGAATTCAGACTCTTAGAAATTGTACATTCGCCAATAATAATTCATTACTCTGTTTCAGGTAATCGTCGTATGGTGTGGATATTGGGACATTCATTTATCTTCTGGGTGCAGAAGAGAGCGGCTGCTAGAGTTTACTTTTGTTAATAATTGGCATTGTCGAAGGGGCATGGTTTGGAGTGATTTTGTTTTTGAGTCAGGCGGACTTTATGCTATTTTTCCTTCATCAGTAATCCTTATAATTTACCTGGGTGGGAATGATATTGGGAAAATGAAGACGTTTTAACAAATTTTCAACATGAAGGATACGTTTAGGTTCCTTAAGTTAGTTTCTCCAAATACAGTTTTGGTATTTTCAGAAATAATACCAAGGTTAAGATGGTTGGAATCGGTTACATTCAAGCCTCAGAAAAAGTCTGTAAGAGAGTGAACAGATCTTTGGAGAAGTTTCTTGTTCCAGTGTAGTGCTGGTAGATTTGTATCTACCGCTGATAGGTAAATTGAGTGGGTCGCTTGTTATAGGAAGTTAGATTTGCCTCTGTTCCAGCTTGGCTGACGTTGCATGCAGTTCCACATTGTGCCGGTGGGTGTCGTTGTCACCATCGGCAGGTGTTGGAAAAGCAACGTGTTGAAGCGAATGAGTGCTCCTCTTTCCCGGAGATAACTCGGTGGAGGTGGTCCTCCGAGTTGCATTCTGGGAGAGGGTATTTATGGGACAGACGCCATGTTTTAGGGTTCGTTTTCAGCCACCTGCAGACCCTCCTGGCCGACAGGTATGCACTAGGAATACCACCTCGTGGTCCTGCGTTCCGGAGGCCCGCGCCGCTGTGGCGTGTAGGTGGGCCCAGAAGCCTGTCTGGGGCCTACCACAGCAGCGGAGGAATGGTCCTGAGCTGTCTATCCTGAGTGAAGAAGCTGGACAACCGAGAAGATCCCAGGGGAGGACCCGTCATGGAAGGATCATGCAGAGTGCTGGTCTGGAGAGGGGCCTGGTGACTCAGTTGGAGGACGCATTCTGAAGTAATCTTACAGTATAGTACTGCCGGGTTGGCTTAAAGGTTCAAGTACTGTATCTGACATTCATCACAAACCAGTAATGGGCGGGCAAAGATTAAATCCTATGAAAGGGGGACTATTTAATTGCAAGTGTTCAATTACCATGAATGTTCTGAAGAAATACCCCAGAAAGGTATTTGAGCTTCCCTACAGTATAGTACTGCCGGGTTGGCTTAAAGGTTCAAGTACTGTATCTGACATTCATCACAAACCAGTACATCCTGTGGCAGAGGATCGTACGGGTTTCATTCCAGATAAGTCTGTGGCGGAGACTTTTGTTTGTGCTGCATGCTTGCTGCTAGGTAAGTGAGAGATGTCTATCCAGGTGGGCAAAGATTAAATCCTATGAAAGGGGAATATTCAATTGCAAGTGTTCAATTACCATGAATATTTTGAAGAAATACCCCAGAAAGGTATTTGAGCTTCCCTGCAGCTTCCCTACTACCTCTTTCCTGCTACTTCCCTTGTTCGTTTTATTAAAGCATTGGAAAACCTACTCAAGTGTTTGGTGCTAATATCGTCCAGAGGTAAACTCAACGGAACCCTAGACCCGGTGCCGGTGAAACAGAGGTGTCGAGAGTGAAGGTAACAAGCCCGCTTTAAACCAGCAGCTCCACCGAGGGTTAGTACTACATGTGGGGGCATCGTCCGGGATTTGTTAGCCGTAAATTCTCACAACCTGGAGAGGTGTTTCACTGGGAGTATACGGTGAGAGCTGGACTTTGTCATTTTCTCAGGAGAAGAAGAGGTTAAAAGTTGCAGGACTTTATTTCTGAGTGCGTAGGCGGCGGGGAGCGCCAGTAAAAGCCCGGGAGCTACGTGATCAGAAGAACAAGTGGGAGGAGTCTACCCTACTTGATACCGCGTGGGACGCGTGTGTGTATTTGGCGCCAGAGAAGAAGAGAGGCCTCGTGATTGTGCTGAGAAGATCAGAGTGTGGCGATGTCTTTTTTGGCAATGCAGCCAATTATGGGACCAAGAATGTTCCCTGCGAGCACTGTGTTGAGTACTGTGTTGACCGGAACCCTGCTTACAGATACCGGTATTCGTCTGAAGCCGCAGGGGAGGTTTGTTCTCTACACCGTTGGAGATGTTGAAGGGCTGGGCATGATTTCCCACAAATGTGAGGGACTGGCCGTACATCTCCGTCCATTTGGTCGTTGCCCGCAATGTGGAGAATATTTGTTTGTAGTGAAGCAGCCTACCATGTCGCCCCGTGCTTATTGTATGGACTGGGCTACAGGTGTCTCCACAGTAGAAGCTGCTAATTCTGCTGGAAGAGAACGGCAGGCCGTGACCTTGCCTGTTGCTACCGAGAGTGTTCCGGAGAGACACTGCTGTTACCGATTCATCGGCGGACATTAGTTTGATTTCCGCGTCTACTACACCTATTCCTGTTGTACCTATCCAGAAGAAGGTGGGATATGTGAAGGCTTCCCGCGGCCGTGGTCGAGGCCTACCCCAGAGACTACCCGAACCGGATCCAACAAAGTCCACGTCAGGAACGGGTGAGCAATTGTTGAGAACTGTATCTGGGACTGTAAATAGATATCTGCCAGCAGAAGAACTGGGGGATTTGGAGATAGAATCCATGTCGGATCTCTCCGGTGATGATGACCTATTTGAGACTATGTCACAAGAGTTGTTATGGGCCCAAGGCGAGGATGTCGCCTCTGCCATGACTTTCCCTGAATGGACAGCCCTGAGTTCTGGGAAGACGTCACCTTGTGTGGAGCCACACAGGACTGTAAATGAGACATTGTCGAAAGTTACTAGTTCACTTCAGACACCGGCTGGGTCTATGGTGAACAAGTCATTGGACTCGTGTGTGCCTCCTGGTATGGGGAAAAATAGATCCTTACCGAAACTTGCACATTTGCAGAGAATGTTGAACAAGCGTGTCGCTACGGAGTATGGTTTGGAGTTCCCATATGTCCCTCAGGACATAATGCAAGTGATTGAAGCTAACCGGGAGCTTTGGTACAGTGAAGCTGTTTGGGACTATTTGTCTGTGCCTAAGCCTTTCCGGAAAACTGGTTGTTCTATTGCTATGGATGAACGTTACAGTGGATGTTTTATGCACTGGAATTATGGTTGGCACATTCATGCTGACAAAGTGGTCATTTGCAGACCCGGAAAAGATGACGTTGTGTATTTCATCATTACTGTAGATGAACTGGGAAAGACATTGACATTGCCAGATCCCCGGTTTTATTGGTAATTATGGACAAAAGAACTTTGAGTTAGTTAGTTAGTGTCAGTGCGTAGAGATCTTCGTGGTCAAGATCTGAATACTCATCTCAGTGTTTTAAATCCAAGGACGTCTTTTTTGGTAGCTGGGTTCCTCATTGAAAGGGTGTGATTTACCTAAAAAAAAAAAATAGGGATGGACTTCTAAAGTTTCTTTAGTTTGTTTCTTTAAAAGAAGGAGAAATACGGAAAGAAAGTGTCATTCTTCTGCAGGAATGAGACTTTGCTCCCAAACTGTTGTTGAGGATATTGTACATATTTAGTGTGTGTTTAATATGTTTTCTTTTTCAGGAACTATTTGATCCCCTATCAAGCTGTTAGGCTTTTCAGCTAAAATAGATAGTGAGGTTGTGTACATTCTTAGGATGTTTTTGTTTGCGGATGTGAACATAATGTTTTACAAATGTTGATCTTAAAATGTCTTTCTACTGTCTTTCCTTCTTCTTTATCTAAATCCAAGTTTTAAGCTCAAATACCTACTCTCAGGCTTGGGAGTTATTGTATTGTGACAGACGTGGAGGACGTCTATTGTACTGGGGGGAGTATGTAGCGCTGGTAGATTTTTATCTACCGCTAATAGGTAAATTTAGTGGGTCGCTTGTTATAGGAAGTTAGATTTGCCTCTGTTCCAGCTTGGCTGACGTTGCATGCAGTTCCACATTGTGTCGGTGGGTGTCGTTGTCACCATCGGCAGGTGTTGGAAAAGCAACGTGTTGAAGCGAATGAGTGCTCCTCTTTCCCAGAGATAACTTGGTGGAGGTGGTCCTCCGAGTTGCATTCTGGGAGAGGGTATTTATGGGACAGACGCCATGTTTTAGGGTTTGTTTTCAGCCACCTGCTGGCTCTCCTGGCCGACAGGTATGCACTAGGAATACCACCTCGTGGTCCTCCGTTCCGGAGGCCCGCGTCGCTGTGGCGTGTAGGTGGTCCCAGAAGCCTGTCTGGGGCCTACCACAGCAGCGGAGGAATGGTCCTGAGCTGTCTATCCTGAGTGAAGAAGCTGGACAACCGAGAAGATCCCAGGGGAGGACCCGTCATGGAAGGATCATGCAGAGTGCTGGTCTGGAAAGGGGCCTGGTGACTCGGTTGGAGGACGCATTCTGAAGTAATCTTACAGTATAGTACTGCCGGGTTGGCTTAAAGGTTCAAGTACTGTATCTGACATTCATCACAAACCAGTAATGGACGGGCAAAGATTAAATCCTATGAAAAGGGGACTATTTAAGTGCAAGTGTTTAATTACCATGAATGTTCTGAAGAAATACCCCAGAAAGGTATTTGAGCTTCCCTGCAGCTTTCCTACTACCTCTTTCCTGCTACTTCCCTTGTTCGTTTTATTAAAGCATTGGAAAACCTACTCAAGTGTTTGGTGCTTATATCGTCCAGAGGTAAACTCAACGGAACCCTAGACCTGGTGCCGGTGAAACAGAGGTGTCGAGAGTGAAGGTAACAAGCCCGCTTTAAACCAGCAGCTCCACCGAGGGTTAGTGCTACACCAGATTTAGGGATTTCTTTTTGTCATATTGACCTTGAAGGTGGAATTCAAGGTATGTATTGTTTCAATGGTATACACTTATCAGATGTAGGAATGGATATCTTTAATCTTAACCTGCAAACATGCATTGAGGCGGCCGCAGTATGGGGTGATGGTGACAGGAGGGCTGGTTTTTCAAGCCCTCCTGTCATTTTGGATATGTGAGAATATGTTTAAAAAGAGATGATGGTCAGCCCAAGTCTTAGTGACTGGTTTGAGCTTTGGAGAATTCTGGATGGTTTTGGTTTATAAAATTATTTAAGTAAATAAAGTTTATGGTGTTAAAAATAATCCTGATTTAAACCAATAAACCAGGCCAAGGCCTATTTTGTTCCAAATATATTATGTGTGGAGTGTTTTTCTTGATAAGTTATGCATGTTTGCAGGTTTTGGCCTGGTGTCTGCGGTCCCATAGGGGGTAAAAGGGGTAGCCTGTTCAGGCCCCCCTTATCTCATGGGGCCGCAGCGTCGGCTAAATTATTAATTTAACAAGGTTTTAAATGGGGCTTATTCTAATAGGTAAGATTAGGTCACATGATAGGGAAGTTTCTAGAAGGTTAAAGAGTTGACTTGGAATTGGCTAGTTAGGGTCAGGTGACTTTAGAACCTTCTAGAGGTCTTGTGGGGAGTCTATTCAAGGGGCCCCTGACAGGAATTTTTGCCAGTCACCAGAGAGGAGTCGTCGCAAAGAGCTTCCCTTCCCAAACCCCAACTCGGTCAAGTAATTGAGGGGATATGTGAGAATATGTTTAAAAAGAGATGATGGTCAGCCCGAGTCTTAGTGGCTGGGTTGAGCTTTGGTGAATTCTGGATGGTTTTGGTTTATAAAATTATTTAACCACTTCAGCCCCGGAAGAATTTACCCCTTCCTGACCAGAGCACTTTTTGCGATTCAGCACTGCGTCGCTTTAACTGACAATAGCGCGGTCGTGCAACGTGGCCCCCAAACAAAATTGCCGTCCTTTTTTTTCCCACAAATAGAGCTTTCTTTTGGTGGTATTTGATCACATCTGAGGTTTTTATTTTTTGCGCTATAAACAAAAAAATAGCGACAATTTTGAAAAAAACGCTTTATTTTTTACGTTTTGCTATAATAAATATCCCCAAAAAATAATTTAAAAAAAATTTTTTTCCCTCAGTTCAGGCCGATACGTATTCTTCTACATATTTTTGGTAAAAAAAAATCACAATAAGCGATTATTGATTGGTTTACGCAAAAGTTATAGCGTTTACAAAATAGAGGATAGTTTTATGGCATTTTTATTAATCATTTTTTTTTACTAGTAATGGTGGCGATCAGCGATTTTTATTGTGACTGCGATATTATGGCGGACATATCAGACATTTTTTACACATTTTTGGGACCATTGTCATTTATACAGCAATCAGTGCTATAAAAATGCACTGATTCCTGTGTAAATGACACTGGCAGTGAAGGGGTTAACCACTAGGGGGCGGGGAGGGGTTAAGTCAGTACTAGGGATGTGTTCTAACTGTAGGGGGGATGGGCTAGCTGTGACATGTCACTGATCTCTGCTCCCGATGACAGGGAGCAGAGATCAGTGACACTGTCACTAGGCAGAACAGGGAGATGCTGTTTACATCAGCATCTCCCCGTTCGTCCTCTCCGTGAGTTGATCGCGGGTATCCCCGCGGCGATCGAGTCCGCGGGACCCGCGACCCGACTCATGGAGCTCCTGGGTGGCGCGCACGCAATGACATGGCGGGGAATTCAAATGGGACTTACAGGTACGCCCATTTGCCCAGCCGTGCCATTCGACCGACGTACATCGGCGTGCGTCGGTCGGGAAGTGGTTAAGTAAATAAAGTTTATGGTGTTATATCCTGATTTAAACCAATAAACCAGGCCGCGGCCTATTTTGTGTAAATATTATGTGTGGAATGTTTTTCTTGATAAGTTATGCATGTTTGCAGGTTTTGGCCTGGCATCTGCGGTCCCATGTGCGATGTGAGTATTCCAGAAGAATAGGGGCTATCCTATTCTTACCTAGGCAAGAAATGTGTAAGGACCAGTACAAATAGTAATATAGGTATTTACAAGAGAAAATGTGATAACTGCAAATTTTTTGGGGGGAGTCTGTTGCAAAGTTTTTTAGATGAAGACCTTTCCAGTAACAGCACTTCCTGTTTCAGGCTGAAAATGCTAAACTGCTTACTCTCTGTTAGTAGCAGCTTTGCCAAAACAAAAGAGTGGGAAGAGGCGCCTCTGGGCGTAGATTTTGTACAGATTTTAATATAAAGTATAGAATTGTGACATGGCAACTCACATTTTAGCAGTTAAAAACAGGCATTATATCGTCCCAAACAATGGGGATGTCATCAGTGGAGTCAGTCCCTTGTTATCTTGTGGATGTAGGCTGTACTTTATTCTCATACACCGCTAGATGGAACTCGGCCGGCTGCGGTGGAATGTACATCAACAAGAAGCTTGAAGCGCAAGGATCCAGGTATCCTGGTATCCAGGCGAAGAGAGATGACTCACTGGGATGCGACGCGTTTCCTGATCGTACAGGTCATGGATGATGTGACGGCCGGGCTCCTTCTTCAAAGCTGATTGACAGGGACATGGTCGAGTGGGATATAAGGGGAGGGGAGTGGCTAGTATATAGAATGCACCCTGATTAGATACACCACATCAGACCGAACAACAATGTATTAGATAAATTACAGGATTATGATATAAATAAATACATAATAACGACATATTAAAAAACATATTAGGAAACGATCACAGGCTAAAAAAAACTTAAATAAACTGGATTTAAATGTGCAGCAAGTAGACAAATATGGGACTATGCACATATTTACATATGTAGGAGGAAGGGGAAAACAAATGGGGGGGGGGGGGGGTTGTAACAGGTCACTGCTATGCACATAGTGCAAGGTAGATGGCATAAATATATATGTTGTTGCATATTAATAATAGTATATTATTATGGGGAAAATTAATGGAATAGATGAGAATAAGTTGGGGAATTGTTACTATTAAATAATAATAAAGGGAAATGTGTAAATAGATGTACCAGATTGAAGTAAAGAGAGGTGGTGTGGATAAAGTGAAGTATTCGAATTGTGGTAATGTGGGCAGATAAGGGATAGGAATGGTGAAAAAAAGGGGGGATATAAAGTTAATACGCGCACGCATGTATTGGTAAATACCTACATGTAGGCTAATGTTGGGATATTGGTAAGTGTATACCCATTGAAATTGCATACATACATACACATATGAAGCACATATAGTATGTATGTGGAGGTATACCTGGAAGTCATGTGAAGGGTAGAGAACATGTGTGGATTGCTTCATGGGAAGCATGAAGTGGGAGGGGGAGAAGGAGGGGATATGGGAGGGGGAGGGGGGGCAGAAAGAAGGGGAAGAGGGGGAGGAAAACGGGGGGGAAGGTGGAAGGGAAGAAGGGAATGGGGGGACAGAAAGAAGGGGAAGGGGGGGTCAAAAAGAGGGGGGTAAGGGGAGGTAGTTGGGGAACGGGGGGGAGGGAAATGAAGGGGAATGGGGAGGTGCAGCCATACTTACAAGTACCCGCCACCCCCATTAAGAAAGAAGATGAGAAGACCAACCTGAAGAATGTGTATATAAAAAATTGGTTAGATGTAATATAGATGATGAAAAATTACATATAAAATTAGGTATCGTGGTATAGAAATAATAGCAATAATGATAATATGAAACTGAATACAACTCTAAAATTATTACTTATAGAAGGTCATATGGTTAGTGTGATGCATAGGTATAAAAGGATAAAAGTTAATGATTAAAGGATAGTAGCCAGTTCTATGCATTCATTGATACCCCCTGGTGAGAGGGCATCTAAAGTGTAGATCCAATAGGTCTCTCTCGCACATAGCTTTTTAAAACGTTCAGCCATCGAGAGAGATCTAGTGATCTGTTCTATGACCCACACCTTTAGACCAGTAGTAGATCCGTGGTGGGTCATAGCAAAGTGTCTAGGGATGCTGTGTGGATCCGTCCCACCCTCAATGAGCCTTCTATGTTCTCCCAAACGCTGTTTTAGGGCCCAAATTGTTTGGCCGACATAGATTAGGCCACATGGGCAAGTAAGGCCATACACAACGTAATCAGACGAGCAGTTATATAATTCCTTTAAAGGATAAGTAGTTCCTTTTGTACAGAAGGATTTTTGGCCATGCTCTATGAATTTGAAGGTCTTGCAGAGTTTTTTCCGACAGTGGTACATCCCTGTTATGGGTATCAGAGTGGGTACTGAAGAAAGGACCGAGGTAGTTTTAATTTTGCTGGGGGTGATTTTGTTTTTGAGATTAGGAGCCCTGCGGTATGTGACTCTCGGGTGTGGAGAAGAATAGTTTTTAGGTGAGGGTCTTGCTAAAGAATGTCCCAGTGTTTGTACAATATTTTTTCCATTTTTTTTATACTTGGAATGAAAAGTAGTGATGAACCTACTTGAACAATCTCTAGGAGGTTGGTTAGTTTTGATTTTCCATGGAGGTATAGTTGGTATGCTTCTTCCACCAGGCTCTCGGGGTATTGTTTCTCCAATAATGTTTTTTTCAGATTGGCACTGAGTTTGACATAGTCAGTGTCCCTCGTACAGTTTTGTCTTAGGCGGCAAAATTGACCCATTGGAATGTTTTGGACCCATTTCGGGTAGTGGCAGCTCTTGAAATGCAGGTATGAGTTACCAGCTGTAGGTTTTGTATTGTTCTTCGCGTATATTTTCTGTGCATCATGTCCAAGCTCCAGGTCCAAAAAAGCTAATGCAGTTGGGTTGCTTTTGTGTGTAAATCACAGTCCATATGTATTATTGTTGTAAAATTTGACGAACGAAGTGATGAGGTCAGGGGTGCCATCCCAAATGATGATAAGATCGTCAATGTACCTTCCAAAAAATACAATATTAGCTGAGAATGGGTTGTTGTTATGAATGTATTGGTTTTCCCAACAACCCATGGCCAAATTGGCATAGGAGGGGGCAAAATGAGTGCCCATGGCAGTGCCCTGTTGTTTTAGGTAAAGCTCTCCGTTGAGGGTGAAATAATTGTGTGTTAAACAAAATTTGGTGGCCTCTACAATAAAGGTAGCTTGGCGAGTATTAATAAGAGGATCCGTGGCCAGGAATTGCTCTAGAGCCATTATGCCAAATGTGTGGGGGATCGAGGTATATAGGGAGCTCACGTCCAAAGATAACCAAACATATGTAGGAAGAGGGGGGACTGGAGTTGAAGGACTATAGGTTGGTGAAATTGGTCTACATATAGGCTGAAGCCTGAGGTGACACTATCCATGGAAGCCACAATTGTTCTGCCGGGGGGATGTTGTGAGTTTTTATGGATTTTTGGCAGATGATAAAAGTAGGGTATGGAATAAAAGGATTGATGTAAAAATGAGCTCTCTACTTTGGTGATTATACCGTCTGATAGGGCGGTCGAAATTAGAATATCTGCTTCTTTTGCAAAGTCACTAGTGGGATCCTTCTTTAACTTTATATATGTGGCTTGGTCTGACAGAAGTCTGTGTGCCTCCTTAATATAGTCCACTTTGTTCTGAAGTACGATTCTTCCTCCTTTGTCAGCGGATTTTATTATCAAATCTTCAGCATGCATACGTTTTTAGAGAGCTCTGGTTTCAAAGGGCGAAAGGTTGTGGGATTTAGAAGCCGACGTAGAATTGCATAACTTAACTAAATCCGCAAACACCACTCTGTAAAAGCTTTTTAGGTATGGACCCTTGGAGTGTGTCGGAAAGAATACGGATTTGGGTTAAAGAGGGGAATGGATGATAGGAGGGGAGGAGACTGGATGTTGTGTGAGCAGCCAAAACGTATCCTCTTCAGTAGAAAGTATGTCCAGATCGTCACAGTCGTAGATTTTCGAAATAGATTCAGACTGGTTCAATGGGGATTCAGGAAAGGAGCTAGTCGTGGTTTTGACAGGAATGCTCTTTTTTTGTTTTAATTTTTTATATGAAAGTGTCTCTTAAGGGTAAGGTTTCTTATATAGCTGTTAAGATCTTTAAACAGCAGAAATTGATTCCGTCTTTTGACAGGAGCAAAATTAAGGCCGCGACTGAGCAGGGAAATATCTGCAGAAGATAAATTGTGATTGGACAAGTTGAAAATTTCTACCGTTTTAGAAGTTTCTGGGCGTTTTGATGGTTGTCTGTTTCGTCCTACTCTACAACCTCTCCTGTAAGCTTTCTTTTTCGTGATACTATGGTTGGAAGAGGACTGGGCACTAAAAAAACAACTGGAGAGTTGGTGGAAGGTAAGGTACAACTGATGGAGATGATGGGTCCTGAATCGCTGGGAGATGGATCATGGAGATCTGTACAGGATGTCAAAGGTGTGTTGGCTATGATGGTATCCGGGATGGTGATGGGCTGGTCGGGGTTATTGCAGCTACTCAGTAAAGATGTAGCTGTGTTAGTGGTAGAGTGGTCTGAAAGGCCAGAGGTCATAGTTGGAGGGTTGTTGGGGCATCCAAAAGCAGAAGAGATATAATCAAAACCTGGTGCCGAACTGGATCTGTTATAGAACTGATTGAGGGCGTTGATCAATTCTCTGTTCTTGTCACTGCTGTACTTATGCCTTATCTTCTCAAGGTTGTTTTTCGAGGTGTGTAGAGGGGTGTGAAAGGGGTGGTGGACTTGGGGTGGAGGAAAATTCCTCTGATATCTGTCTGAAATTACAGATCCAAAAGGTCTGTGAGGTTTTAGGCTCATTAGGGGGGAGGGGGGCCAGAGCTTCCCAATGGTGAGAGGAATGAGTGGTAGCTGAAGGTGTAAACGGTTCAATTGCAAGGTTGGGAAAGATGTTTTTTATACCATGTAAAAATTCTGCCGGAGTTGTAGTCATCTAGATGCCTTTTAAATTTGCCCATCTTCATTTTGGCAAGGTTGTCCTCGTCTTTCTTGGTATTCTTCTTATAAACCTCTAACCAATGTTAGGGGAATGGGTGTGGAGTGACCATTGATGTCATTTACTAAAGTTTTAACCTGTTCCTGTAATTTGTCAAATCTATTATTTCTGTGGGAAATTAATATTCCCATCCATTTTGCAGTGCAAAACTCAGAGAGATTAATCCAGAGGAGGTCCATCATTAAAATGGAAATGGAAAAACGTGATAAAAAAAAACAATTGTAAATATGTGTGGTATGTATTGGTATAAAAATTATTAATTAAAAACGAAGCAATCCACACATGTTCTCTACCCTTCACATGACTGCTAGGTATACCTCCACATACATACTATATGTGCTTCATATGTGTATGTATGTATGCAATTTCGATGGGTATACACTTACCAATATCCCAACATTAGCCTGCATGTAGGTATTTACTAATACGTGCATGTGCGTATTAACTTTATATCCCCCCTTTTTTTCACCATTCCTATCCCTTGTCTGCCCACATTACCTCAATTCGAATTCTTCACTTTGTCCACACCACCTCTCTTTACTCCAATCTGGTACATCTATTTACACATTTCCCTTTATTATTATTTAATAATAACAATTCCCCAACTTATTCTTATCTATTCCATTAACTTTTCCCATAATTATATACTATTATTAATATGCATAAGCATATATCTTTATGCCACCCACCTTGCACTATGTGCATAGCAGTGACCTGTTACAAAAAACCTCTCCCCTCCCTTTCATTTTCCCCTTCCTCCTACATATATAAATATGTGCATAGTCACATATTTTTCTACTTGCTGCACATTTAAATGCACTTGATTTAAGTTTTTTAGCCTGTGATTGTTTCCTAATATGTTTTTTAATATGTCGTTATTATGTTTTTATTCATGTCATAATCCTGTAATTTATCTAATACATCGTTGCCCCTTCCATATTCCGTGGGTTCGTTCTGATGCGGTGTATCCAATCACGGTGCATTCTATATACTAGCCACTCCCCTCCCCTTATATCCCACTCGACCATGTCCCTGTCAATCAGCTTTGAAGAAGGAGCGCGGCCGTCACTTCATCCACGGCCTGTACGTTCAGGAAACGCATCGCATTCCAGTGAGTCATCTCCCTTCACCTGGATACCAGGATACCTGGATCTTTGGGCTTCAAGCCTCGTGTTGATGTACATTCCACCGCGGCCGGCCGAGTTCCATCTAGCGGTGTACAAGAATAAAGCACAGCCTACATCCACAGGATAACAAGGGACTGACTCCACTGATGACATCCCCGTTGTTTGGGACGATACAATGCCTGTTTTTAACTGCTAAAATGTAAGTTGCCATTTCACCATTCTATACTTTATATTAAAATCCTGGATGATCTCCCCTCCTTATAACCCCCCCCCCCTTTTTCTTCCCTCCCCTTCCTACTTATATTATTATTCCGTTTGACCCATGGACTTCCTCTAATGCAATCATATAGATTGTGGACTTGGGATTTCATTGCGTGCATATATTATTATGCCTACATAGCACATTTATTAAATATTCAAGGGATATAGATTGTTTTAGTTTTTTGCGCCTTCTACCTGTATAAGTAGCAGCTTTGCTAGCCTGCCCTGTGTACTTTCAGTTAGTCGTTGGGTGCATGCCTCCTACCAACCGAAGCAGCATGCATGACAGGCTGACAACACTGCTGCTAGTTGTCAGTCAGTGCCTGAAACAAGGTTGTACTTGTGCTCCATTGAGGACTACAATCCCACTACCAGGGTGGCTGATGGTGCTTGTACTTTTTTCATTCGCTGATTACTGAATAAGAAAAAGACCACCTATGTGCCACATCCAAAATGACATTACTTTAACTGCTTAGCGACCGCCTCACA
The DNA here is from genome assembly GCA_037952835.1 of Lithobates septentrionalis. Classification (NCBI taxonomy): domain Eukaryota; kingdom Metazoa; phylum Chordata; class Amphibia; order Anura; family Ranidae; genus Lithobates; species Lithobates septentrionalis. Next base: position 789,699 of record JBBDGP010000201.1, on the reverse strand, counting down.
TACATTTACTGTGGCAGGGTGGCCACTCTGTGCCAGATCACGTATAAATGATCTGATACTTCCGGGTCATGGGGCGTGCACGCGCCGCCGGTGACCCACTCCCGCTGTGGACACAGCAGGAGCCAATCAACGGGTCTGGTGGACATCGTGTCCCACCGATTGCTCAGGAGAAGGGCAGAACGGCGATCTGCCTATGTAAACAAGGCAGACCGCCGCTTTATGAGAGGGGAATGTGCTGATCTTGTGTTCCTGCTAAGCAGGGACATGGATCTTTACATTCCTCCAGTCTAAGCACATCCCCCAGTTAGTATCCACGCCCAGGGAACACAGTTAACCCCTTGATCGCCCCTGATGTTAACCCTTTTTCTGCCAGTGTCATTAGTACAGTAACAGTGCATATTTTTTAGCACTGATCACTGTATTAGTGTCACTGGTTCCCAAAAAGTGTCAAAAGTGTCAGTTAGGTGTCCGATTTGTGCATCGCAATATCACAGTCCTGGTATAAGTTGCTGATTGCCGCCATTACTAGTAAAATAAATAAATAAATAAAAACATACCATAGTTTGTAGCTGCTATAACTTTTACGCTTATTGGAATTTTGTTTACCAAATATATGTAGCAGAATACATATTAGCCTAAATTGATGAAGAAATTCAATTTTTTTTCTTAATTTTTTTTATTGGGAGTGTTTTATAGTAGAAAGTAAAAAATATTGTTTTTTCTTTTTTTCAAAATTGTCGGTCTTTTTTTGTTTCTATCGCAAAAAATAAAAACCGCAGAGGTTTTTGGCATTTCATTTAGGTCCACACCAGGAAGATTACTGTGACTGCGCTCCTGAAAATTTGCCCTTTATGGGAAAGCCTGTTTGACCCTTTGTTAAATCAGGGGTCCTGACGTTGAGGTGAGCTGCTTAGAGTGTCTAAGGTAGGGGTTTTACACGTCTGACAAGGAGTTCATTGTTTACAAGGCACATCGTCACTTTCTCTGGAATTCTGTGTGCTTTCCAATATGGATTTTTCCTTATGAACTTTAATTAGCACTGCACTGCTGTTTCTCTGCCTCCTGCTGACACGTCCTCTTGCAGTCTCCACCCCCACCCCTTTAAGTCCCTTATGAAGAACAGAGGGATGTGTGATTGCTTATAAAGCAAGAAAAGGCATTCATAATCTTTTTGTAAATATACACACAAATGTTTGCTTGCATTTCTATTTTAAACTGAATGGGTCGTTTTACTAGGTAAGATTTTAGTTATACTTTAAAATGTTTTGTTTAATTTGCCTGGTTTTATGCATATAAAATGCACAATGCATTTCTAAAAGTAAATATGCCTATTTGCTGGGTCACAAAACAGCTGAGCAAAAAAGGGGCATTAAGGACGTAATAGTACCTAGTTCACCTATTTATTAACTATGTGCTGTGAAAGGTGTAATTAGGTGGAAATGAACAAATATACAAGACAAATAAACAAGTGTGAAAAACAAGCAGGAGAGTTTGCACTTGAAGTTGCAGCTAGTGGCAGCTCATTTACGACAAACAAGATTCAAACTAAACAGCTTTCCAGAACATTATACATGCCGTCACGTTAGTAATCTTCTCCCAAGCTCGTATCTGATGAAATATGTAAGTCAATGGGAACATTCTGCTGGGAACTATTTTTACTAAGAAGCTTAGATAAAATTTTGATATTGGGTTCTTGAAACAAGTACAAAACAAACCCGAGCAGCATAACTGATAGTAGATATCACACATACATCAATGCTCATCTCTTCAATCATTTTTCATCTGACACTAGATTATATGTGTATTGCGGCAGAGAGGCTACTTCTAATCAGCATAAGCCAAGTTAGGGGGTCTGGATGTCATATGCCATTTCCTTGAAAAAAGGTTCTATCATTCAGCTGTGAAGAGAACATGCGACATCTCAGAAGGTGCTAGAATTACTAGAATAGGTGCTATATTTCCAAGGTGGTATGGAAACAATTTGGAATTTCCCAGGAATCGACTCCCAAAGGTTTCTCTCTAAAAAAAAATGGTTTGTTTGATTTAATAAATAAAAAAATAAGGCAGCATTTTGCATTGAGCTTTTTAATGGGTTTACTTTAATTGACAATTGTGCGTGCGACACTGTATCAAAATTAATTTTTTGTCCTTTTTTTCCTACAAATAGAGCTTTCTTTTGGTGTCATTTGATCACCTCTGCAGTTTTTATTTTTTGCGCTATAAACAAAAAAAGACCGACAATTTTGAAAAAAAACAAACAATATTTTTTTCTTTTCTGCTATAAAGCATATGTATTCTGCTACATTTTTTTTTTGGTAAAAAAAAACACCAATAGGTGTATATTGATTGGTTTGTGCAAAAGATATGGCGTCTACAAACGATGGGATATTTTTATTTATTTATTTTACTAGTAATGGTGGCGATCAGCAACTTATAGTGGGACTGCAATATTGCAGTGGACAAATTGGACACCTAACTGACACTTTTGACACATTTTGGTGACCAGTGACACTAATGCAGTGATCAGTGCTTAAAAAATATGCACTGTCACTGTACTAATGACACTGGCTTAAAAGGAGTTAAAATCAGGGGCGATAAAAGGGTTAACTGTGTGCCTAGGTTGTGTAGGAGGTGATTTGACTAGGGGAAGGCAAAGATCTGTGTTCCTGTTGCGCAGAAACTCAGGATCAATAGAGGGAAGGGAAGAAAGTGTAGCACAATTTAATGAGTAAAATACAATGTAAAACAAATAAAAGTCACTGGTGGGAGAGGGGGGGAGAAAGGATGACAGGTTCCAATGGATGTATAGTCCAGTGGTGAACTGGGAGCCGCGTGAATGTCTGTGGTGGAGTGGAAAGGCCGGCCGAAACGGGGAGCAGGATGAGACTGGAATCTGTGCAGGGAGACCGGCGTAGGGCTGCCCTATGCGGTCACGTGGTGTATCTGAAGCTCGGGCGTCTGCTTGGGGACGATGTGTCCAACAGGAGGAGTGTGAGAAGCGTGTGAGCCAATCGGAACGCATTTTGAAGGCTAGCCACACCTTCTTCATCAGCCTGGTTGTTTTAAAAATACCTCAGGGAATTTATAAAGCTGCTAATTCGCCTCATGGCATCCAGGTGAGTGAGATAATTGTCTTTGAGCACTCATCCGTGTAACAGTGCCAGAGGAGGTGGCTATTTGCAGATAGAGGACATGGTTATGATATTTGATAAAGAACTAATGTAGCAAACTGTAATAGTAAAGATGTAATAAATTATGATGAAGTGAAAGCATACCAAAAAAAGGAATAAATCTTAAATGAATCACTTTTACTTCGTCATAACTTATTACATATTTACTAAAACATCACTTACAGAACCATAAAACACTACAAATTATCATTTAAAATACTTGACTTGGCTGTGCTTTTACTCACAATTTTTTAAGTTGATGACAGGGTCTCTTTGGTTCAGAGTCCGCCTGCCATCTGAGTAAGCAATTACAAAGCAGGAGCACACTAGCAAGATTTTTTCTGTGCTTTCCTTCTTTGTTGACATGTTAACTGTGCTGCATTCAGAGCCGTTAAATCCGAAAGCTTCGCCTATTTTAAAGCTTAGGTTGCAAAAAAAAAGGCTACATGCACACGGCCATAAACACGTTTTTTCTGGCACAAAAGTTTCTGCGTAATTGATCAATAAAATGCTTGCCTTTAGATATGCTTTTTTTGTAATGTGTAAAATTATAGTTCTATATTCTCCTTTTTTTCAATACCAGAGTGCACTGTTTGCATCCATACATGCATTTACCCTGTTTACATGTGTTTACATTCGCAAGAGATGCAGATTATTTTTTGGTTACAGATCTGAACAAAGTGCACCTGTGCATGTGCATGTCCCCATTGAGTATAATACACCCGCATTCAGATCTAGACAAAAACAAAAACCTGGTGCGCAAGGCATGGTAAACCCCTACGGGATCTATTATAGGCAGACCAAGTATGTAAGTAAAAAAATGTATATTTTATTCAAATACATAGATAAAGATAAGAACAATAGTAACATCATATAAAAACAAAATACATGGTACCCAAATATCGCAACTGTATGTGAACCAACTGCCCTTGGAAAACAGGCATGCTAGTGGTAAAGCATACTGGCGAAGACACCTTACATGTTACAGACAAAATACAGTCCTTCTTCAGAGGTTTTTTTATGTGAAAAGGTTACGAGATTTCTACAATGCAAATGCAAAAAATTTACAAAATTTGTATTGTATTAACAACTTACAAAATATTCAAAAAGTAAAAATAGTAGATATGTACATACAGATCCCCATTGGGATAGGAGAATGCTTGATTGAGAGGTATACTTTGAAGTCTGAGAATTCTAGATATCTATAATATATTACCTCATAGGTCTAGTTCACAGATTCCTGACTGGAAGCCAGACAGGTAAGGCTTGAAATTGAAAGCCTCATTGAGGCCAGGTACCATAGTGGCTTTTAGATGGAAGATCCATCTGAGTTCACTTTGTAAAAGTTGTTAAAGTCTTCTCCTCTTGGGTTGGCAAAATGTGGTCCAGTGCCAGGAATCTCACCTTGGGAGTGGGATCACCATGAACTAGAGAACTATGTCTCCCAAGAGGTAGAGAAGGATCTTTTTTCTCTATAGTGACTTTTTGCTTATTTACACAGTTGAGGCCACAACAATCTTTGCACTCTCAGGAATAAGTTTACATTTCTGACCGCTGGCCCATCAGTAGCAGGAGCCTTGCATTTGTTGCCATGTATCCATAATCCTCTCTTTACACTTTGGGGTTGAATTTTGTCTGCTCCCAGCGTAAGGACTTACCATTATTCCCATCATCTCTTCCTTAGACATATGCATGATTTTGTAAGTACAGCTATATTATCTATATTATATATGATGAGATCTGTGTGTCCATATCTACTATTTCTACTTTTAGAATGTTTTGTTGTTAATACAATACAAATTTTGTATATTTTGTTGCATTTGCTTTGTAGAAATCTCATACCCATTTGACATAAAAAACCTCTGAAGAAGGACTGTAATTTGTCCGTAACATGTAAGGTGTCTTCGCCAGTATGCATCACCACTAGCCCACCTGTTTTCCTAGGGCAGTTGGTTCACATACAGTTGCGATATTTGGGTACCATGTATTTTGTTTTTATATGACGTCACTATTGTTTTTATCTTTATCTATGTTTATATGTATTTGAATAAAATATACCTTTTTTTACTTACATACTTGGTCTGCCTATAATAGATCCAGTAGGGGTTTACTGTGCCTTGCGCACCAGGTTTTTGTTTTTGTCTGATATTTCAGATCGGACAGACCAAGCGGTTTGCTATACACACACCAATCCCTCCTCATTTATTTAATTTATAAATTCACGGTTTACCGCCCACCAAATCCCCTTACATTGAGGCATTGGTTTGTGTATATACTTTTTTATATATGTATTTTTCTTATACTTAACCATATAGATTGTCATGCCATAATCTCATCATATTGATTTATATTTGTGTTTGCTTTAAGTAATCCCTACATAGCATTTAGGTCTAGGTTATTAATTCTGCACATTACACCTTGAGCAAAACTTTTCAAACATCTAACACAACACTAACATGGCTAACTATCTTGGAGAAGACTGGGACACTTTGATGTCTAATGCCCCGTACACACGGTCGGATTTTCCGATAGAAAATGTCCGATCAGAGCGTGTTGTCGGAAATTCCGACCGTGTGTGGGCTCCATCGGACATTTTCCATCGGATTTTCCGACACACAAAGTTGGAGAGCAGGAGATAACATTTTCCAACAACAAAATCCGTTGTCGGAAATTCCGATCGTGTGTACACAAATCTGACGGACAAAGTGCCACGCATGCTCAGAATAAATAAAGAGATGAAAGCTATTGGCCACTGCCCCGTTTATAGTCCCAACGTACGTGTTTTACGTCACCGCGTTTAGAACGATCTGATTTTCCGACAACTTTGTGCGACCGTGTGTAGACAAAACAAGTTTGAGCCAACATCCGTCGGAAAAAATCCTAGGATTTTGTTGTCGGAATGTCCGAACAAAGTCCGACCGTGTGTAAGTCTTTAAAAGAATTTGACACCAACGAATCAGCAGTCAGAGATCTCCTTTGCCTTCTCTAACATTACCCACCTGGTGGAGAAAAAAGCCATCTCTTTTCTGGCACATTAAATACTTTGAGGACTATAACAAAGAGGGTATGAACCCTTTCGGTCTCAGAGTTCAGATCTTTCCTTCGATAAGATTGGACCTGACTTTAAAACAGCATGGGAAGGGGTTTTGAAACAATGTTCCACGGATCTAATGATGTTACTAATATCAGAATGCATAAAAAACAAATAAAACCTGCGCTTAGGCTAAAAAATGTAAAGCTAGTAACAGTGACCACGGCAGCCAGCACTAAAGGTTTTGATCATGGAACCACACAAATATATAAGGGTGCAGCGCCTATAAGGAGAAATTGCAATATAAGCTCTGTGATGAATAGGACTCTATTCAGAAACCGCCAACAATGATGAATGACAGGTTGGTAAAGAAGTCCCAGCGCCAGAAATGTGTAAAGGGATTGAATGCACTTGTCACCGCCAGTGTGTAGAGGCAATCCTGCTTACCAGAGGAGGTTGACTCTCAAATCATAAAGAGTCAGGGAATGTGATAAAAACGAGCATCCTCAACTGCATCGCTCCAACTCCTGTCAGTTATGGAAAACGCGATCCTAGCCCAGGAAGCACTTTCTCTAGGTAAGTGTATGTATATATGAATATACTGCGCCCTTTTTAACTCAAAAAATGTAAGGGCACCACAATAGTGTAATATTGCGTAAAACCACTATTTTATTTTTAAAACAATATGGAACACTTACATTTCTATAAAAGGTTACAGGCAAAGAATCTCATAAAAGGTCCATAAATCGTAGCTTGCTTACATCGTCCGGTACTGCCTTACATGTTTCACAATAATATTGCGTCGTCTGACAAAGGGGGCAACATTGTTATTCAAGATAATATGGACTATGTCCGTATGTGTAAAAACATTCTGGACAATCCCGAATGGTACTGCCCTATACCCAGATCTTTAGCTTCATTAAAGAATTGTATATTCTAGTGGATGAGGGTTACTACTGTAATATTATTGACAAAAATACATGGGAATACGTCGGAACTAGCTATCAATGCAAAGCCACTTTTTATGCCCTTCCAAAAGTGCATAAGAATACAAATAAACTCCCAGGTAGACCTATCATCTCCCGCAGAGGCAGTTTAACTGAAAATCTCAGCAGATTTGTGGATAACCAACTTAGACCCTTGGTGGAGGAGTTACCCTCTCACACAAAAGATACTATTCATCTTTTACAAATGCTGGATGGCCTCCACGTCGGTGGCCACATTATCCTTGTGGCCATCAACGTTGAGGCCCTCTTCAGCTCTATACCACATGATAAGGGCCTATGGGCAATTCGACAGGTACTTCTCCGGCAGAGTCAGTTTGACCACACACAAGTCTAATTCATCTTGGCATCCCTTAAATTCATATTGAAGCATACTTTTTTCTCCTTTCTTGATTCCCACTACCTCCACGTACAGGGGGTGGTCATGGGTACGTCATGTGCTCCCTCTTATGCCAACCAGTACCTGGGGGGAGTGGGTTACGGTCCCTACTTTCAGATTAGTTAGCGTCTATGTATATGAGCCATGCATTGGCATGGTATCGTTACATAGATGATATCCTAATTTTGTGGGATGGACCAGTCACACTTCTTGACAAATTTCTTGAATATATCAACTACAACAACATGTTTAATCTTAAATATACAATGTCCCACACCTTATCTGTTATAACCTTTTTGGACTTGACAATATAAAAACACACTGATGGTTATCTATATAGCGAATTATTTCGTAAACCAACAGCAGGCAACACTATTTTGGAAGCATCAAGCTTCCATCCTAAATCATTGTTGGCCTCCAGTCCTTATCGGTAGTACATCTGGGCAAGGCATAACTGCTCGAGTGAGAGAGAGGGAGAGAGACACACAGACAGAGAGAGAGACAGGCAGAGAAAGAGACAGGCAGAGAAAGACACATGCAGAGAGAGAGAGACAGGCAGAGAGAGAAACAGGCAGAGAGAGAGAGACAGGCAGGGAGAGAGACAGGCAGAGAGAGAGACAGGCAGAGAAATAAACAGGCAGAGAAAGAGACTGGCAGAGAGAGAGAGAGACAGTCCGAGAGAGAGAAACAGGTAGAGAGAGAGAGAGGGGCAGAGAGAGAGGGAGACAGGCAGAGAGAGCGAGAGAGAGAGAGAGACAGGCAGAGAGAGAGAAATAGACAGGGAGAGAAAGAAACACAGGCAGAGAGAGACACAGGCAGAGAGAGGTAGAGGGAGGCAGAGAAAGAGACAGGCAGAGAAAGAGACAGGCAAAGAGGGAGAGAGAGAGAGAGAGAGATAGAGAGAAAGGCAGAGAGAGAAGGAGACAGGCAGAAAGAGAGAGAGACAGGCAGAGAGAAAGAGAGAGGGAGACAGGCACAGTGAGAGAGAGAGAGATAGGCACAGCGAGAGAGAGAGAGGCAGGCAGAGAGGGAGAGAGACAGGCAGAGAGAGAAAGAGAGAGAAAGAGGCACAGAGAGAGAGACAGGCATAGAGAGAGAGAGAGAGCAGAGAGAGAGACAGGCAGAGAGAAAGACAGGCACAGACAGAGAGAGAGATTGGCAGAGCGGGAGAGAGAGACTCCATAGTTAAAGCACACTGCTCTCTCTTTTCACAGAAGGGCTGAAAAAGTTAATAATTTACATTTTTTTCCTGCACTGTGGACATTTGGGAGGGTCTCCTGAGGTTATCTAAAAAAGCTTCTAACCTCAACTGCTATACTCAGCATGTAAAAGCTGTTAAATGCAGGTTTTTCACTGTGGTTTATCAGCTGTCAGTCTCCAGTGTTCAGAAGAGGTTTTCAACTGTGTACATGAGGCCTTATCATCCCATGGAAATTGATCAGGTCATCCAGTGGCCAGTGCAAAGATGCCAAACTGCTCCTTACTCCTGCTGGAGTATAAAATAATTCAGTTTTGGTGATGTCACTGTAAGTAAAAAATTGTCCCTTCATCAGTGATGTCACTCAAAGGTAAAAATGCCCCTGTGTCTGTGAGAGGAAACAATGCAGCTATGTCAGTGGATCAGCTATGAACATTATTTGGAAATTCGCATATTGGAACACCCCAATATTTAGGATTCCTGTGGCACTCCAGAAGACATTTATGGTGTGGGAACCAGCATTACAGTGTTGTAGCCCACTTTTCTACATGCTACATGCTTTTCTACATGCTACCAGGGCTGCTGATAGGTAGCACCTGCCCTCCTGTATGGGGGCACAGGGTTCAACAGGGGGGCCCAAAGCATCAGGAATAGGCACAATTACTGGAACCAATCCCCTTGTGGCCCTCCCTGTGTTTACAATGCCTCACTTTGTGAATGAGCGCATTCTGTTCATTCACTATGCAGCTGAGGCTGCAAAGAAAGAATCTCTTTCTCTGTCTCAAAAATGAGACAGCCCCCCACAGGGCTGGTATAAATGTAAAATAAAAACCTAAAACTGTGAAAAAAAAAAGATTAAAAAAAACATAATTACAGTGCCTTGCAAAAGTATTCACCCCCTTGGCTTTTTACCTATATTGTTACATTACAGCCTTTAGTTCAATGTTCTTTTAATCTGAATTATTTGTGATGGATCAGAACACAATAGTCTAAGTTGGTGAAGTAAAATTAGAAAAACATATACATTAAACTATTTTTCAGAAATGAAAAAATGATAATTGGCATGTGCATATGTATTCACCCCCTTTGTTATGAAGCCCATAAAAAGCTCTTGTGCAACCAATTACTTTCAGAAATCACATAATTAGTGAAATGATGTCCACCTGTGTGCAATCTAAGTGTCACATGATCTGTCAGTACATATAAACACCTTTTTGAAAGGCCCCAAAGGCTGCAACACCTAAGCAAGAGGCACCACTAACCAAACACTGCCATGAAGTCCAAGGAACTCTCCAAACAAGTAAGGGACAATGTTTTTGAGAAGTACAAGTCAGGGTTAGGTTATAAAAAAATATCCAAATCTTTGATGACCAAAAAATCTATCATAAGCAAATGGAAAGAACATGGCACAACAGCAAACCTACCAAGGGACGGCCGCACACCAAAACAAATGGACCAGGCAAGGAAATCATTAATCAGAGAGGCAGAACAGAGACCTAATGTAACCCTGGAGAAGCTGCAGAGTTCCACAGCAGAGACTGGAGTATCTGTACATAGGATGACAATAAGCCATACGCTCTATAGAATTGAGCTTTATGGCAGAGTGGCCAGAAGGAAGCCATTACTTTCAGCAAAAAACAAAATGGCATGTTTTGAGTTTGCGAAAAGGCATGTGGGAGACTCCCAAAATGTATGGAGGAAGGTGCTCTTGTGTGATGAAACTAAAATTGAACTTTTTGGCCATCAAAGAAAACGCTATGTCTGGCGCAAGCCCAACACATCACCCAAAGAACACCATCCTCACAGTGAAACATGGTGGTGGCAGCATCATGCTGTGGCAAAGTTTTTTAGCAGTCTGGACTGGGAAACTGGTCAGAGTTCAGGGAAAGATGGATGGTGCTAAATACAGGGATATTCTTGAGCCAAACCTGTACCACTGTGTGCGATTTGAGGCTAGGACGGAGGTTCACCTTCCAGTAGAACAATGACCCCAAACACACTGCTAAAGCAACACTTGATTGGTTTAAGGGGAAATATGTAAATGTGTTGGAATGGCCTAGTCAAAGCCCAGACCTCAATCCAAGTGGAAAATCTGTGGTCAGACTTAAAGATTGATGTTTACAAGTGGAAACCATCCAACTTAAAGGAGTTGGAGCCGTTTTGCAAGGAGGAATGGGCAAAAATCCCAGTGGTAGGATGTGGCAAGCTCAAAGAGACTTATCCAAAGCGACTTGTAGCTGTGATAGCCGCAAAAGGTGGCTCTACAAAGTATTGACTTTAGGGGGGTGAATAGTTATGCACATTGACTTTTTCTGTTATTTTGTTCTATTTGTTGTTTGCTTCACAAAAAAAAAAAAAAATCTTCAAAGTTGTGGGCATGTTTTGTAAATTAAATGATGCAAATCCTCAAACAATCCATGTTAATTCCAGGTTGTAAGGCAACAAAACACGAAAAATGACAAGGGGGGTGAATACCAGCCAATTATACTGTGGCAGGTTGGCACGTCATGGTACGCCTTCAAAGCACTATAGCCGCCTGCAGCGTGTCCCTGAAGTCGATGCGCGTGGCCACCGGGCGCGATCGCCGCCAGCCATCTGCGATCGTGGGTATGAGAGCCAGAACCGGGTGTAAACCCACATTCCTGTTCTGACAGGGGAGGGGAAACAGATCGTCTGTTCCTACTAATTAGGAACAACGATCTGGCTCCTCCTCTAGTCAGTCCTATCCCCTCACAGTTAGAAACACACCTAGGGAACACATTTAACCCCTTGATCGCCCCCTAGTGTTAGCCCCTTTCCTGCCAGTGACATTTACACAGTAATCAGTGGCTATTTATAGCACTGATTGCAGTATTAATGTCAGTGGTCCCAAATAAGTGTCAAAAGTGTCCGATCTGTCCGCCAAAAATCGCAGATTGCCGCCATTACTAGTAAAAAAGAAATAAATAATAAAAATGCCATAACTCTATCCCTTATTTTGTAGACGCTATAACTTTTTTGCAAACCAATCAATATACGCTTATTGTGATTTTTTTTACCAGAAATATGTAGAAGAATACATATTGCCTTAAACTGATGAAGAAATTAGTTTTTTACATTTAGGGATAATTATTATAGCAAAAAGTAAAAATTATAGCTTTTTTGTCAAAATTGTCAGTGTTTTTTTGTTTATAGCGCAAACAAACAAAAATGCAGAGGTGATCAAATACCACAAAAAAAAAGCTCTATTTGTAGGAAAAAAAGGACATACATTTTGTTTGGGTACAACATCGCACAACCGCACAATTGATAGTTTAAGCAACGCAGTGCCATATCGCAAAAAATGGCCTGGTCATTAAGGGGGAAAATCCTTCCGGGGCTGAAGTGGTTAAGGACTCATTCTCACAGGTATTCTGGTTGCATAACTGAGTGGTTTATTAAAGCAGCTGGAGCCTGTTCTGTCAACTAGGCAGTACGGGGCCCCATATTTTCTAACAGCAGCCCTGCATGCTGCTAAAATGTCCTACACAGCAATTAAATTATATACATTGTTGAATTTTTAACAACGCTAGACTGAAGCTGACCATACATGGGTCGAATTCTGAACAAATTTTCTTTCGAAAATCGTAACTAAGAATTTTTATTACATTTTCGCACAATTAGTGGGCTGCAGCAACAACCTATTTTTGTGCGGCCATTGAATTTGAGTGATTAGGCATGTTGGAAATTTTTGGAAAAATTAACGAATTTCTAATTAATGATGGGAGAATTGTGCGAGAAATATAATAAAAAAAGAAATGTGCATGAGCTTTGACCTGGAAAGAACAAAGATTCCCAGCCATGAAAATTCTTTTCTGTAGCAACATGAGATGAAATTGAAGGCTTGGTTGGTCATATTTCGAAATCAATATTGGCACCATCGGATCACAAAACGTACAAAATTTTGATTTTCAAAAGAAAATTTGTTCGGAATTGGACCCATGTATGGCCTGCATTACACTAGTTAGGCTCTATGCACACTGGTTGTTTAGCCATAGTGCATGAGGCTCTGGTGCTTAGGTGTGGGTGGAGGGTACAGGTGCATTGTCTACTCCTGCTGCCGGTAAAAAAAACTCTATGAGAGGCTGAAAGCTGCTGCAGCTGGACAAGGCTGGACGGTGCACCAGTAATAACATTTGGGGCAGTATGCACCCAGGGATGAATGTTTGGATTGCAGACTTGATGCATTCCAAACATTTATCCCTGGGCGCACACTGCAGTTAGTACTGTTAGGTGCACAGTCAAGCCAGAGCAACTATCCGTCTCTCATAGATTTTGACTGGCTGTCAGCAACAGGGCTGAATGAAAACCCTAAAAAACAGAACCCCATGCTTAGTGTGCATGGGGCCCTACAGTAATAACAGTCTGTGGGTAAGCTGAGTTAATAAAAAGGAGACATCTTTGTCTGGCTAAGATAGAAATGAGAAATAAAGTAAAGAGTTATAGATGGCAGGGATGAAAAAAATGATAAGATACAGCGACTATGGTTACATAGTGACTATGGAAAATATTCAGAAGTGTTATATGGAGATAAGCTGATTGAGATAAGATCCATTTTCAAACATTAAATTCCACATGGACACAGTTCTACAGCTCATTTTAAGAGGGTAGGAAGCAGTTAAATAAGAACTGTTCTTTAAACACTATTTTCCATAATCTATCTCATATCCCATGAAATGTTTCCCCTACCTTTTTCCATTTAAAAGTTAATTTGTATCCAAGCAGGCACACCAAGGCATTGACAGAATCTGTTCTGAAAATGTATAACAGGCTCTATCAACAATTATCACTTCTATAAGTTGCCACTTGTTTACTTTTACATTATAGCCTATGTATTTCCTAAAATAAGTCATGTGAAGAATCTGTTTTAATGCCATTGGTGTTTGCTAATGTCATAGTAAAACCTGTTGTAAAAAGATGAAAAAGGAGAAAAACATTAAATATAACTAAAGGCAATTTCTTTTTTTTTTAGTTTTAGTCTGGAGAGGGATTAGAATGCTTGTCCAGTTTTTATCACTATCTGCACTTGTGTTATGGAGGTTTACCCTCTCTATTTGTCATGTTTACCATTATCACCAAATCTAAAAGAAAACACTAATTTTTGCCTGTTACCAGAACAGGAATAGAGGGGAAATCTTCCAATAGGGACACTCGTTTTGGGGACCCTGGTGACAACCAGAGATTTCCTCTAACCTCCTGTTTTGGCTATGGGACAGGAAGTGAAGAAAAATGTCCCCGATGGGACACAGAAGGCAAATAAAAACTTATAAGAGGAGCTGGGAATCTTTAGACCTGCATATGTAGTCAGGTTTAGGAAATTTTGGAACATACTTAATAGCTCCCGTGAGGCGACTTCCAAAAGGCAAGGCTTCTCGGAATGGGCACACAACGATAGCTCAAAACAAAGTAATAAAGAGCTCCAGGCCAAGACCAGATAAAAGAGTCCAATATCATTTTAATTGTTTATAAAAAAAACTAAATATAAAAACAATGAACACATTTTGGGGGCAACACCACAAGATCCCCCCCTTCATCAGAGATGAACACACATTAAAGCCTGTTCACACTGGTGTGACATACACTCCGACTCTGGGAGCACATGTCGCATGACGTGTATAAACCTTCGGGTCTGGTATTGATTTTGAGGGGAAACCACATGCCAAAGTAAAATAACAAACGGCGGGGGGCCCCCCAAAATCCATACGAGACCCTTATCTGAGCATGCAGATGCAGGTCAGGTAAGGGAGGGGGGCAAGCCTTGTCCCTATGTTAGCTCAGGAGAAGAACTGGTAGAGGAATAAGACAGCGGCGAGAGAAGAACTGGAGGAAGAACCAGCAGAAGAAGACATCAGCGCAGCGAGAAGAACTGGAGGAAGAACCAGAGGAAGAAGACATCAGCAGAGCGAGAAGAACAGGAGGATGAAGACATCACCAGAGAGAGAAGAAGTCGGAGGGAGAAGACACGTTGGAGCTACATTAATAAAGGACTTTGTTAAAAACCTGTGTACTGATTTTATTTATTTTTGACACTTTTTTGGGTGAATGAGTACAGGTACAATGTACCCCACACTCATTCACATAGGGTGGAGATCCAGGATCTGGGGCCCTTTCGAATTTCGATAAGCCCCCCACCTGCAGACCTCCCCAACCACTGCCCAGGGTTGTCAGGAGGAGGCCCTTGTCCTTGGACAAGATGCTTTGGGGTGGGGGGTGCTCGCTCATCTCCCTCCCTTTACTAACTTGCAGGGATACATGCTCGGATAAGGGTCTGGTATGGATTTTGGGGGGCCCCACGCCTTTTTTTTTTTTGGCATGGGGGAGCCCCTTTAAAATCCATACCAAACTGAAGGGTCTGGTATGGTCTTGGGACGCTGTTTGTTATTAAAATTTTGGCGTGGGGGTTTCCCATCAAGACCCATACCAGACCCAAAGGGCCTGGTTTTGTCAGATCAAAGTCAGATCCCGTTCATTGAAGCCTGACATTAAGTCGTAGGGCATGTAGGTAAGGGTTAGAACTCCTGCCAGGATTTTATTTTTGTCTATGTACACTCAAGGCATATTTACCCACTCTATTTGTCCTGGAGACCATTGTCAGAGAGTCAAAAATGTATTTTTCATCAGAGCAAAAGGTGAGAGCCACCTTTTGCAGTTACAACTGTCCAAGTGGGGATTTCCTTCATGTTGTAGATATTTCCCTTTTACTTCCTCTTTTATCTCTAGGACAGGAATTAAAGGAGAATCCCCCTAAGAGGACACAGGCTGTAAAAAATAAACTGATAACTTCCCTACTCTACCCAAAACAAAATAAAAGTTTGGGCTATACATCAGTGTTCATTTTGGCATCAAATTTTGATTTAGTTTTAGTCATAGTCTTTTGACTAAAATGACATTTAATTTTAGTTGTTATTTAGTTGTATTTTGGTCATCTGCAATTGATTAAGTTTTAGTCATATTTAGTCGACTAAAATCTCCAGTACATTTTAGTCTACTAAAATAATTTTAGACATCTAAAATCTAATGGGTTTAGTTAAATTGTAATGCATTATTTAAGCATTTTTCTACAATTTCCAAACTCATTATATACTCCTGAAGTAAAAAAATGTCTAATATCATGTTATTATTTATGGTATTAAGGTTTGAATGAGCTACCATCTGAGGAGGCCTGGAATGCTGCACAGTGCTCTGGACGGTGTTCTGAGGAGGCCTGTAATGGACACATTGCTCAGGATGGTGGTCTGAGGAGGCCTGTAATGCACAGTGCTCTTGGACAGTGGTCTGAGAGGCTTGTAACGCACAGTGCTCTGGGACGGAGGTCTGAGAAGCCTGTATTGATGCACAGTGATCTGGGACGGGGGTCTGAGGGGCCTGTAAGGTCTCTTGATGCTGGTGGCCAGAGGAGGCCTGTAATGCACACAGTGCTCTGGACAGTGATCTGAGGGGAGGCCTGTAATGTACACACTCACAGTGCTCTGGGCAGTCTGAGGAGGCCTGTAATGCACAGTGCTCTGGACAGTCATGAGTCGGGACTCTCGAGAGGCTTGTAATGCACAGTGATCTGGATAGTCGTCTGAGAGACCTGTAATGCTGCACGGTGATAAGCATGCTACGGTCGGTACTCACGACCTTGCTTGCTGGGGGCGGAAGCACTCACGGACTCTACAAGTGGAACTTCAAGGAAACTGGAAGTCCCTCCCTCACATTTCATTTTCGTTCATTGACTAAAATGTAATTGATTTTCCTCCTAGTTTTTGTCAATTGACAATGTGGGGTAATTTTTGTTTCGTCACTGGAAATATGCTGCTCACAAAAATGTTTTTGGTGACAAAATTAACACTGTTATACATACACTTTAGAAAGAGTTCTTCTCACTCTCTCTTGTATTTACAGCACAGAATGTGACAGGAAATCTCCCTAATGGGAAACTACTACTATTCTACTAAACTTCCCTACTCAATCTCAAAAATGTTTTGGTCTTAGATAAATTAATAGGGCAGCTTACCAGTGTGGCCACCCTCTATTTCAGGAGTGTCTAATAAATGTACTTTTCCTAGGTAGTAGTTTGCCTGGGACAATTTGTAGTTTCTCATTTGGCTTCTCCCCCATGTTTCAGGATTGCTGCAGTACCCTACTGCCACCACTAAGTGTCGTTGGCACTTATGGAAATAGCCATTATGTCCCCTCAGACTACCACTAGTAGTTTCCTTCAGTGGTGCATGCTGGGGGAGGCTATAAAAGCTTGGGGAGTGGCTTGGCGATGCTTTGGCCTGGGGAGGATGCGTGCAAAGTTCTTGTGTTGTGTAGGCTTGAGTTATATGAGATTCAAGCTCAGAATTCTTCAAGCTGCCCTGCCTGGTTGAGGAGGGTATGCCCTTCTAGGTGGAAGAGCCCAATGGATAGCTGCTGGAAGGGGGTTTAGTGCCTAACCACAGAGTATCCTGGCACTCCATTCCATTAATGGAGTCTAGAAGCTTTTGTTGCTATTGGAGACCTAACCATAACACTAACCCTTTCTCCATGTGAAGCTGGAGCAAAAAAACTTTAAAAAAATGAGTGCCTTTTGTTGTCATGCATAGCCATGGATCCAACCGATAGCAAAATGCTAGCCTACTCCCTGCCAGAAGGGAGTTCAACCTACTACCCTATGCAGGAGGGGTGCTACACTAATTACAAGTAGAGGCAGAATTAGCTTTCTTTTTTCGACTTTTTTGCTTTATTGCAATAGAATGATCCTGCATTAATACACTTTCTGTCTTATGCCCCGTACACACGGTCGGACTTTGTTCGGACATTCCGACAACAAAATCCTAGGATTTTTTCCGACGGATGTTGGCTCGAACTTGTCTTGCATACACACGGTCACACAAAGTTGTCAGAAAATCTGATCGTTCTGAACGCGGTGACGTAAAACACGTACGTCGGGACTTTAAACAGGGCAGTGGCCAATAGCTTTCATCTCTTTATTTATTCTGAGCATGCGTGGCACTTTGTCCGTCGGATTTGTGTACACACGATCGGAATTTCCAACAACGGATTTTGTTGTCGGAAAATTTTATCTCCTGCTCTCCAACTTTGTGTGTCGGAAAATCCGATGGAAAATGTCCGATGGAGCCCACACACGGTCGGAATTTCTGACAACACGCTCCGGTCGGACATTTTCCATTGGAAAATCCGACCGTGTGTACGTGGCATTAGGGTGACATTGCTCACTTACTGTACTACATCTATTGAGAAAATGTGTTACCACCCTAGATGGCTCTCCTGATTTGGACTACAAACAGCCTGTCCTTTCTTCAACTTCACCACATGAGATTTGAGGTTTACAGAAGATAGCTTGAAGACAGAGAAAATTGTTTGCGATTTCAATCCACATAACAAGAAATTACAATGACACTACATTTCTGGGAAAATCAACATGTCTTTCTGTACTTGCCAAAAATATTCTTAGCCTGATATATAAAAAAACAAATTTAGTCTCTACATTTCTAGAAAGAAGTAATTTTGTTTTAGATATACAACATATTCTAGGCCTCAATCACCTGCAGCTGGATACATAGGTGGAGGCGGATACTTGTGGCTGCTCAGCCTGTACAAAGCATGATTGTATGTGATTTGAAAATCCTGACAACCTAAGGGGGGTACTTAACCACTTAATGACTGCCCTATATCAGTATATTGCTACAGGGTGGCCGTTCTGTGCAATTATATATATATATATATATATATATATATATATATATATATATATATATATGTGTGTGTATGTGATTTTGCATTTCTGTCTAGGGGGCGCACGTATGGGCCAGTTCTGCTGTGATTAGTCAGAAGACACACAGGATGGAGCTCTGCCACTGTAACAAGGCAGAGCTCCGTTCTGACAGCAAGGAAGCAGGGAAAGCAGGGAAAGAAAATCCATCACATGCCTTAATTAAAGCACCTCACACAGTACACACAGTACAAACAAACACTGGCTAGGCGCACATTTACCATGGTCACATGATAACACATGATCCCGATAGGGTGTGGCCTGGTTGGAGTCCAGGATGAGGTTGTCATTCTCATCACCATCGTAGGACTACATGGATGTGCGGAATTAGGGATTACCTCTTTCTTCTCCCTTAAGCTATAGCTAAGAGCCCGGACGGCTCTGTCCCTTACCAGCACTCCCTGCAGCGGAGGTGGAGGAGTCCACATACATACCCCATATCGGCGAGCCTGAGCAGCACATATGCCCTAGATGTGTAACCCCTTCCCAGCCAGTGTCGTTAGTACAGCAACAGTGCATATTTTTAGCACTGATCACTGGTTCCCACAAAGTGTTAATTAGTGTCTGATTGTCTGCCGCAATATTGCAGTCCTGCTATAAGTCGCTGATCGCTAACCATTACAAATATTAAAAAAAAAATCACATAGTTTCTAGACGCTACAACTTATGCTTATTGGGTGTTTTATGACCAAAAATATGTAGCAGAATACATATTGGCCTACATTTATGAAGAAATTTGATTTTTTACATTTTTTATTGGATATGTTTTATAACAGAAAGTAAAAAGTATAGTTTTTTTTCTAAATTGTCAGTCTTTTTTTGTTTATAGTGCAAAAAAATAAAAAGCGTTCAAATACCACCAAAATAAAAGCTTTATCTGTGGGGAAAAAAATTACATAAATTTTATTTTGGGTGCAGCGTTGCATGACCGCACAATTGTCAGTTAAATTAACACAGTGCTATATCGCAAAAAATGGCATAGTTATGAAGGGGGGTAATCACACAAGAGACTTTGTTAATGTTGTTCTGTCCACCAGATGTCTTGCTTGATTAATTGTACCTTATTTGTACCTGTGTTGTTAAATTTACATGCAAAATGTGTAATTTACTTAAGACAATCATATGTGGTGTGCATGCTCCATCTAGCGTTCCTTTTTGGTTTTGCTGCAGTTCTGTTTATTTGTTTTAATGTATGTGTAATTAAGGAAGTTGTCAGCAAGCAGGGAATTCTGGGTAAAATCTTAACAGGAAGTGAACCAGCCACCATTCTTTTCAACACATTGCAGGAAGCAAGACCTGGTAATACTCAGTACTACCTTATTTTGTATCCTCAATTTACACTGTATAATTTGTACTAAAGTATTAAGTACTAATTTTAGATATTTAAAGGGGTTGTAAACCCTTGTGTTTTTTCACCTTAATGCATCCTATGCATCCTATGCAAACCCCCCCCCCCCCCCCCGTTTTACTCACCTGAGCCCGTTCGTTCCCTCGGCGGAGACACGCTCTTCCTCTCTGCCATTGTTTTAGCTCTTGATTGGATAGATTGATACCATTGGCTCCCACTGCTGTCAATCAAATCCAATGACGCGGGCTCAGGGGGGCAGGGCCGAGTCCTGCATTCTGTGTGAATGTACACAGATGTAGGACTCAGGAGCGCGCCCGCACGGGTGTCCACCTTAGGAGAGCCTTCTCCAATGTGGACACTAGATGCGGGGAGGAGCTACCAGCGCCACCGGGGGACCCCAGAAGTCGAGGATCAGGGCCACTCTGTGCAGAAAGAACTGCACAGTGGAGGTAAGTATGACATGTTTGTTATTTTTTTTTTAAAAAAGAGGGTTTGCAAACCCCTTTAAATCTGTGCTTATTCTGCTTCCTTCCAATCAGCACATTTTCTGTCTGTACATGTGCAGTTTTGAAAAATCTGATTGGCTTAGAGTGCTGCATTGCCTTCTTCAATATAAGTGCTGCTAGGCCAGGGGCATAGGAGACTGAGACAGAATCAGATAGTAATATTAGTTGCATTTAAAACACACTTAGTAATGTCCTATTGCTGTCGTGTCTCCTATTGATATTGTACATAGCTATATAGCAAAAATGAGCTTGTCTGACAAATCAGCACCACATCCCAAAAATAACTGAAAGAAGTACAATGCAAAAAGTGGGACTTTAGAAGTGCTGGGATCCTCCTCTCAGAATAAATACCACAGAAACAAAAGTAAAAACATTTTTATTACAAAGATATTAAAAAGACATACTGGGGGTAATACCCCTTAAAAAAATTAATTTGTTTCTAAAGATATTTTGTACAGACCAAAAAGAATATCCCCAAAGGTAGAGTTTCCTTCCTACATATAATGTCATGCATACATATATTCATAGTATAGATCTAAAATATTAGTTAATTTTGTATACACTTATTTTAGCAGGACAGGACAATTTGTCCCGACGTGTTCAACTCTGTCGGCTTCCTCAAGGGTTCGGGAGATATGTGCCATAGGGATGAGCCAAACACCCCCCCGGTTCGGTTCGTATCAGAACATGCGAACAGGCAAAAAATTTATGCGAACATACAAACTCGTTATACACAAGCTATTGCCATAAAAAGTGTCCTGCCCCAGGGGACACGTATCAATGAAAAAAAAAGTAAAAAAGTTTTAAAATATCGTGCCTGGGGGGTCTCCTTAGTCTGCCTGAAAATTAGTGCATCTTTCCCATGTTTTAACAGTACCACAGCAAAATTACATTTCTAAAGGAAAAAACTGCTTGCGGCTGTAATGTATTGTCGGAACCCAGCAAGATAGATAAAAATCATTGACAAAAACGGCATGGGTTCCCCCCAGTCCCTTACCAGGCCCTTTAGGTCTGGTATGAATATTAATGGGGAACCCCACACCAAAATTTTAAAAATGGCGTGGGGGTCCCCCAGTCCCCCAGGCACTATATACTCTGAACAGCAGTATATATGCTATACTGCCTGCTCTATATACTCTGCAAAAAAATTGGGCCTTAGGTGTTGGTGGTGCCAGAACACTGTAGCTCCTCACGGTTACTCTTGTTGGGCGCAGGAACGGGCCCTGCTGTGAAATATTATATCAAGAATTGTAATTACATGGTCCTGTTAAACAGGGTTAGAAAAATTGGGCCTTTGGTTTTGGTGGCGCCAGAACACTGTAACCCCTCACAGTTATTCTTGTTGGGCGCAGGAACAAGCCCTGCTGTGAAATATTATATCAAAAATTGTATTTACATGCCCCTGTTTAACAATGTTAGAAAAATTGGGCCTTTGGTTTTGGTGGTGCCAGAGCACTGTAACCCCTCAAAGTTACTCTTGCTGGGTGCAGGAACGGGCCCTGCGTTGAAATATTATATCAAAAATTGTAATTAAATGCCCCTGTTAAACAGCAGCAGAAAAATTGGGTCTTGGGTGGTGGTGGTGCCCTAAACCCAAAATATTGTTGGAAGCTAGCATCATCAAGGTTGAGGAGGAATAGGATAGTCAGCATAGGCAGTCTTTAAGGAATCCCAGCTCCATAGCAAATTCAATCAGTTACATCAGCATCAGGTGCTTGATAGCTGCTGATCCAAGACTAATTCATTTTTATGAATGTGAGCCTATCAATGGAGTCTGTGAACAGGTGCACTCTTTGATCCGTTACAAACCCTCCAGCAGCACTGAATGTGCATTCAGAAAGCACGCTGGATGCAGGACAGGCCAATAGCTCAATTGCATATTGAGCAAGTTCTGGCCAGTGGTCCATCCTCAAGACCCAGTAACCCAGTGGATGCTCTGTTGGAAAGGTCTCCAAGTCTGCTCTTGCCCCTAGATACTCCTGCACCATATAATGCAGACACTGGCAATGGTTGCTTGAACTGATCAGACCTTGGCGCTGAGGACTGAAAATAATTTAAAGGGATCGGTCAGCCAGCCACCTTCTCCATCCCTTGAAGAGTGAAGACTGCTGCTGAGTGTTATCCTCTACATCCATGCTGGCTCAATCCTCCTCCTCCTCTTCTTCCTGTGTGTTTGGCGGGCCCACAGGAATGCTATCTGGATAAAGGGGGCCTAGAGAGGAAAGTAAGTCCTCTTCTTCCTCCCGCTGTTCTGCCTTAAGTGCCCTGTCCATGATTCCACAAAGCGTGTGCTTCAGCAGGAAGACTAGAGGGACAGTGTCACTGATGCATGCATTGTCGCTACTCACCATCCTTGTAGCCTCCTCAAATGGCGACATGACAGTGCATGCATATTTGATCAGTAGCCACTGGAGTGGCGAAAAGAAGCCAAGCTCCCCTGACCCTGTCCTGGTGCCATACTCGCACAGATACTCATTGATGGCTCTCTGCTGTGTGTGCAGCCGATGCAGCATTGCCAACGTTGAGTTCCACCTGGTGGGCATGTCACAAATGAGGCGGTTGGTGGGCAGGTTGCATTCCCTTTGAATGTCAGCCAGCTGAGCACTGGCATTGTATGACCGGCGGAAATGACCACAGACTTTTCTGGCGTGCCTCAGGAGATCCTGTAAGCCTGGGTACTTGCTCAAGAACCGCTGCACCACCAATTTCAGGATGTGTGCCCAACACAGCTGCCAGCAGAGTTACCCAGTGAAGGAAAGGTAACGTCCCTGCCCATGCCTGCTGGACCATGAGTCAGCGGAAATATGCTGTTACTGCTAACCACCCTGTCCAACATGGCCAAAACATTGCCTTCTACATGCCAGTAGAGACCTGAAATGGCCTTCGCTGAAAAGAAATGGCAATTTGGAACCTGCCACTGAGGTACAGCATATTCCACAAATTCATGAAAAGAGGCAGAGTCTACCAGCTGAAAAGGCAGCAGTTGCAGTGCTAGCAATTTGGCCAAGCTAGCATTTAGACGCTGAGAATGTGGATGGCTGGGACCGAATTTATTTTTACAGTCCAGCAACTGGGGTAGAGAAATTTGCCTGCTAAAATCAATTGGTGGTGTACTGCTAGTCTGCTAGCGGACACCTATTGCTATACCTTCTTTCCTCTCAGTGCAGGTTTTTGAGAGGACTGGAGGTATAGTAGGGTTGGAGATGCCAGATGAGGAGCAAGGAGAAGTCCGCCTTTTTCTATGATGTGGGTCTTTCAAGTGCTGTTGCCAACGGACTGCATGGCAGGTCGTCATATGTCTGGTCAAGCATGTGGTGCCTAAGTGGCTGCTGTTCTGGCCACACTTGATCCGCTTCAGACATAGGTTGTAAACAGCAACGGTGCGAACTGCTGCACACGTGTCAAAATAGGCCCACACCAAGGAACTTTTAAAAGTAAGCGGGGAGTCAGTAGCGCCCTGGACCTGCGCAGCTCTGGGTGTGATTCAATAGAATGGCTGCCCTTAAGCTGCCCCCTAAAGGACATCCTGCCTTGTTGGAGTTGTGCCTCCTCCCCCTCCTCTCTTTTCTCAGGCACCCTTGGCAGTATGCTGCAGCTGGGGGAACATGACTGCCAGTTTCTTGTCCTTCTGTGGCATCCCCTCTCTCTAGGCTCACGTTACCCCCTTCCTCAACCTGTGAACCAACATCACAAATAGAGCTTTCTTTTGGTGGTATTTGATCACCTCTGTGGTTTTTATTTTTTGCACTATAAACAAAAAAATACTGACGATTTTGAAAAAAATTGTATATTTTTTCTTTCTGCTATAAAACACATCCAATAAAAAAATGTAACAAATCTAATTTCTTCATCAATTTAGGCCAAAATGTATTCTGCTACATATTTTTTGGTAAAGAAAACCCCAATAAGCGTATATTGATTGGCTTTAGTGTCTACAGACTATGGCATATATTTATGGAATTTTTATTTATTTTTTACTTGGTAATGGTGGTGATCAGCGACTTTTAGTAGGACTGTGATATTGCAGCAGACAAATCGGACTCTTTTTTGGGAACCAGTGAAACCAATACAGTGATCAGTGCTAAAAATATGTGCTGTCACTGTACTAATGGCACTGGCAGGGAGGGGGTTAACATCTAGGACAATCAAGGGGTTAAATGTGTGGCCAATGTGGTTAAATGTGTGTATTGTGGGTGTTGTTTTTACTAAGCAATGTGTTGTTTTTTACTTCCTGCTTTGCAGAAAGAAAAAGAACAGCACATTGCTGCTGTCAGAAGAGAGCCTTGTGTTTGTTTACCTACACAGGGCTCTCTTCAGTAATGTCTGGAGCCAATTGTTGGGCTGCCAGCCTCTGATTGGTTGGTGCTGCAGCCAATCACAGCACAGCCAAGGTGAGTGGGCGCGCAAGCGTGCGCGAAACCCCGGCGCGTGGATCGCGTACTAGGTACATGATCCGGCGCAGAGCGGCTACCCTGCTACAGTATAAAACAAACAATTGTCACTAATTTTACTATATATCCGATTCACGCTTCTCTCCACCAGCGGTGCTCCGCAGTTAATCAATACAGGAGGTGTAATACTGTCCAGATCACCAGGGGAAAACAGAGGCGAAAAAAAGCCTAAAAAAAGAAAACGAATGCAGCCGCTACATCTAATGGTTGGTAAGCTTCTATATATTACCTTCCCTGGATCCCATACCCCTGCATCAGCGGCATCTCTCTTGTTAAGTCAGCTTGCCCTAGGCTCCTCCTCAACTCTGACCTGTCAAGATTGGGAGGAGCCTAGTAGAAAAGAGATCACACACAGCGATCTGCCGAGCTGTAAACATTTGTGCTGGGGATGAAAGTGTGCTAGGAGAGGAGAAGGAGAAAAGGATTAGTGCTAGGTGTGTGTGTGGGGGGGGCGGGGGGTATGTACTGGGGGGCTATATGTGCAAGGTAAGGGAATTAAAGGGGGGAGAGGATTCTGCAGGGGGTGATTTGGAGGGTGTGCTAGGAAGAGTGATTTGAAAAATTGTGTTAGGAAAGGAAGTTTTGGGGGGATTTGTGTTAGGAAGGGGGATTTGAGGGGGAGAGGTGAGTGCTATTAGGGATGATTGGAGGGGGAATTTGTGCTCAGAGGGGAGATTTAGGGAGGGAGAGAATTTGAGCTGGGAGGGGGATTGGGGGCAAAGATTTGTGCTGGAAAGGATTGTTGCAGGTGGAGGGAGGTCTAGCACCGGGAGGAAGGGGAATTTTTGTTTCGGGAGAATGTTGGCATGCAAAGGGAATATATGCTTAGAGGGTTAGAGTGCAGATTAGTGCTTGTTTTTCTTGGGGGGGGGGGGGATTTTTGCTGAAACATTCCTCATCCTCATCTTGATAGGAAGGAGGATGCAGTTTGGCATGTTCACCCTGCACACTAGGTGACCTTATCCTGACACTGCACAAAAGTGACACCTCTTCCTTTTTCAGATTAGCAGGAGATCTGTTCACAAATCCTCTGCTGATTGGAAAGGAGGACGCTCATCAATTCCTTTAGCGTGTAAATCAGTTCTCATATATATATTTATATTATATATTTAGGTACAGTTCAGCTTCAAATAAATACTGGAGTTCTCATAGGGCCCTTTGTCTTTGCTTTCAGTGGAACATATATTTTTTTAAGGGGAATTCCACTTTTGTTAAAAGTTTAATATAGCATACAAAAATTAATGTAATATATCAACCCATCTGTGTTCTGTACACAGTTGGCATACAGTTAGTAAATCATTTCCTGCTTGGTTGACTGGCTCATTGATTTTTCAGATGTCTGCACTAAGTTACAAGTAAAATTTTAGGCATCTTCTGCAATATTAACATTTTAGGCCTGCTCTGCAATATGAATAGGATACCTTTTGTAGTTAATTGTTTGTAAATAGGTGAAAACACTGCAACGTTTCTCTTTAGAACACTGAAAGTAAATCAGGTGGTTATAATGAACCAGACCCTCTCACCATGAATCAGTCTTGAAAGGACGTGTTGAAACAGCAGTTTCTTCAGAACAGAAAAAGGTGGGAGTATGTTACAAAGTTTTTTAAACTCCTTGCAATGTACATACTATAGATCACCCTAGTCGTGGAGTGTTTTTTTACTCAACAAAACACTTAATGCAGGATACAGTAAAAAAATGTGTTTTCAGATCAATAAAATATATTGTCCATCACTGCACCTACGCATTACCATGTGAAAATACATGCAAAATTTAATATAATTGCCTTAAAGGGATGCAAGAATACTATTTATATTTCAAAACTGAAGTGAAGTTGGCATGCCAACTTAAATTATTCTAATGCACAAGGAATTGCTTTTGAAATATGAAAAAATATTTTTCCAGGTTTATAATAATTGGATACCAGCATGCCCCCTTCCTGTCCAGGCCTTTCTTCACTTTAAGATGTTATTTCTCACACAATGCATATACATACCTCAATTTACACCCGAAAACACATTCTTCTACTCCTTTTTGCTGCCTGGATGCATGCTCAAAATACAAGGAGCCCCTTCAGGCTTACAAGGGGCATACATTTTGTATCTGATTCCCTGCCTATCTGTCAGGGCTGGGCTCAGCACTTCCTTCTCTGAGCTGGCCGCTCAGCTGTCGGCTAATTGCCAGCTCCTATCTCTCCACAGTTACTAAGCTGTTGATGACAACCTGCTCGTCAGTCCTGCCTACTTAAGCCGTCCAGTCCAGGGGAGCTCTGCCTTCGCCTTAGTCAACATCACAGAGACGCTCTCCTGCATTCCTGTTAACCACTTGCCGACCGCCGCATTTACATCGGCAGAATGGTACGGCTGGGCAAATGGGCGTACAGGTACGTCCCTTTGAATTTGCCACTGTGTGGTCATGTACGCTCCGCCGGCGGCACGCACGACCCTGCCGCGACCTCCGTGAGTAGGATCGCAGGTTCCGCGGACTCGATGTTTGCGGGGATACCCACGATCGTCTCACGGAGAGGAAGAACGGGGAGTAGCTAATGTAAACAAGCATCCCCCGTTCTGCCTAGTGACACTGCCACTGATCATAGCTCCCTGTGATCGGGAGCTATGATCAGTGATGTGTCACACGTAGCCTTGCCCCCTAACAGTTAGAATCACTCCCTAGGACACACTTAACCCCTTCCTAGCCAGCTAGTGGTTAACCCCTTCACTGCCAGTGTCATTTTTACAATAATTAGTGCAATTTTATAGCACTGATCGCTGTAAAAATGACAATGGTCCCAAAAATGTGTCAAAATTGTCCAATGTGTCTACCATAATGTCGCAGTCATGATAAAAATCGCAGATCGCCGCCATTACTAGTAAGAAAAAATTATTAATGAAAATGCCATAAAACTAACCCCTATTTTGTAGACGCTATAACTTTTGCGTAAACCAATCAATAAATGCTTATTGCGATTTTTTTACCAAAAATATGTAGAAGAATACGTATCGGCCTAAACTGAGGAAAAAAATTGGGGTTTTTTATATATTTTTGGGGGATATTTATTATAGCAAAAAGTAAAAAATAATGTTTTTTTTTCAAAATTGCCACTCTATTTTTGTTTATAGCGAAAAAAATAAAAACCGCAGAGGTGATCAAATACCACCAAAAGAAAGCTCTACTTGTGGGAAAAAAAGGACATCAATTTTGTTTGGGAGCCACATCACACCACCGCACAATTGTCAGTTAAAGCGACGCAGTGCCGAATTGCAAAATGTGCTCTGGTCTTTGGCCAGCCAAATCGTCCGGGGCTTAAGTGGTTAAAAGACTTGCTTGGCTCACATCCCTTCTGGCTCCAGATCCTGCTTGCTATTTTACTACGCTCATCTCCGGCTCCCTGACGTTTGGATTGTCTGACTATCCATTCCGGGTTCCTGAACTCTGGTTATGTTTTGACTACGTTTGTTCTATTTACTTTTATTATTAAACAAGTGTCATTTAACTGTACTTCTGTCTCGGTCTGATTTCATGGTTTCTGACACTATCATATTTCTTGAGGCCCTGAAGTGCCAAAACAGAAGAAACCCCCACAAACTGACAACATTTTTCAAAGTGGACCCTCCAGTATATTTAAGTAGAGGCATGGTAAGTCTTTTGAAGATAATAGTTTTTGCCACAGGTTTTGGAAAATGAGGAAAGAAAATATTGAAAATGTATTTTTTTTTTACACACATCTGTCAATTAATAATATAATAAGATAATATAATATTTCTCACACATTTAGAATTACATCCCAAATCACTCTTTGCTACTCCTCCTGAGTATGGGCATATCATGTAAAGTATGTGAGACTTTTTTTGCAGCTTAGACACATAGAGGGGTTCAAAATCCAAGCAGCACTCTTAAACTTTCAAGGGGTATCATTTCCTAAATACCTATCACAGGTTTTGAGGCACTGGAGTGCCAGGACAGTTGAAACACCCACAAAATGACCACATTTGGAAAGCAGATACTCTAAGACAGCGTTTCTAAACCTTTTAGGCACAGAGTAACCCATAAAATAGCTTTTTTGGATTCAGGGAAAACCTGCTAAAAATTACTGTATCTACAGTTGGTCATTGGGAAGAATCTAACTTTTAGATTCTAAAAATAGCTAAAAAGATGATTGGTGTTAGTAGGAACCTATTTGAAAAGTAGGCATTGCTCTTTGCTCAAGGAACCCCTAGCAACCTTAGAAGGAACCCCAGGATTCCACTGAACCCTGGTTGAGAAAGGCTGCCCTGAAGTATCAGGCATGCTGAGACTTTTGAAGATTTCATTTTTCTGCCACATATTTTTGGAAAATGCAGAAAAAAAAGAAACAATTTTTACTGAAAGTCGTCAGTTAATAAGATATTCCTAACATACAGTATGGGCATACTTAGAAATGTACCCCTAAATACATTCTGCTCTTCCTCCCAAGTATGGGGATACTACATATGTGAGAATTTTCTCAGCCTAGTCATACAGAGGGGCCCAAAATCCAAGAAGCACCTTCAGACTTGCAAGGGTATAAATTATGTATCTAATTTCCTCACTACCTATTATATTTTTGGAGGCCTTGGAACACCAGGACAGTAGAAACTGTCCACAAATGACCACATTTTGCAGAGTAAACACACAAAGGCATGGTGAGTCCTTTGAAGACTTTTGTGGCACTGATCACGAACACTGTTGCTGGCTTACTCTGGTCTGGTGACACTGTGACTGGTGTGGAGGTGATCAGGAACACTTTTACTATCTGCACTGGTCTGGGGACAATGAGACTATTGTGGTGGCGATCAGGAACATGGTTGCTGGCTTACACTGACCTGGTAACTGGTGTGGAGGTGATCAGGAACACTGTTACTGGCTGCACTAGTCTGCTGAAACTGGGACTGGTGTGGTGGCAATGAGGAACACTGTTGATGGATGTGTTAGTTTAGGTCACTAGTAAATAGAAATGTGAGCTATGGGTGGAGAGTTCTTTCTTTGCTACTGTCAATGCCAGAAGTGAGGAATGAGGGGTTTGCTCTATGTCCCTGTCAGGTTTGAGAGTTGTTGGAGCTCAGACCTAATAACAGCACACACACACTAGGATGAATGGACTGACGTGCCCTGAGTGCACAGGTAATTGAGTGGTATGGCTTCCAAGTACAGAAAACACTGGGGGATCAGCCATTTATATGTCAGCTAAATAATGCTGTCAGACCTGCACAAGAAATAGAGTCATATTCAGTTGAAAACCTGGATCCTATGATCATTTCTTTATTTAATCTAAGGCTATACAAAAGGTACATAAGTTCAATGTGCATATACTATGGAAAAATACGGTTTATCATTTTTGGCGGGAGGGACACTTTAACAAATTTCCTACTCTATCCAAAATGAAAAAAAATCAATTTTGACCTTAGATATAGTTTATGAATAACATAGATACTTGCAGATATTTTTGTGACCGCACTTCAGCAATACTGTTGGCTTTGATAAGGTTCAGAACTTCACATTCAAAGCGTGACTATTTAAAACTGCTTTGTTGGTGTGCAGTTATTAAATACATTGCAAGCCAAACATTTAAAAAATGTGTAAAGCGCCAATTGATCTCTGAAGCCATTGAATCAAAGTGAAGATTGAGTCATGCAGGGTAATACAATACAGCCTTGAGCAGTCAAACAATGTTTCTGAGCTCACCAAGTCTTTCCTAATATGCTTGGGATGTCACATTACGGATCTGGCTCTAAAGAACAGTAAACAATGAAGCAAGTGAACAAGCGTTAGATTCCCTTTTTATCAGGATCAAAACACTGCACTCAGATACAGATGATGGTGTTATGTTTCCTAGTTTGATATCTTATAGTGTAATTATGTGCATTTTGGAGACCAGAAGTTAAAGATATTGAAGCTGGCCCAATAAGCAGTTAAACAGTTCAGTGAACTCTGGCATCGTTCAGAGAATTGGTGGGAATAGCTAAAATATTTTCTGCCATTTAGTGACCAGTGTGGGAGGAAAACAAACACATTTATTGTATCGTGACAGATCTGGCTGAGCTCTCTGTTTTCCTAGGCTTATTAAATCTTGTATTCTCCGGGGAGAAGACCTTTCAGAGCAATTGTATAGAGCGGCTCTATGTAATTCTATAGTCGGCAAAAAGCACTATTTTTACTTAGAATATGAAATCATCTTCAAATAATACAGTTTGCTACAGCCATCATTGGACAGAATGACCTTGGTGATATTGATGTTGCTACTAGAGTGAATACAACAAATATGTTATTAAAGTTTCACGTGCATATTTATTAGAGTACCGCAGTGGTCAAATATGAGGGTCAGCACTCCTCCCTCATAACTAATGCTTAATGTAAAGCAGAACTCAATTAAAAAAAAGCAAAACACACAGATGAAATACATATAAGCTAGCTGTTATACCTGCCTTGCCAAGGGATTTGTATTTCTGTCCATTCAGTTCTGAGATTTACGACTGATTTTTCTCTGCTGCAGTTTAGTAACTCTGAAAGGTTTTGTCCCTCCCTCAGTCTTTGACTGGTCATTGAAAGGAGAAGCAGCAGACTTATGAACGTATCTCTTTTTTTCATTCTTCTCTCTCCTTGTGCTGCTTCTTGCTCTATCTGAGCTCTGCTGTACAGGAACTGCAAGATTTTGATACTGAGTTAAATTCAGGTACTTACACTGGCCATTCAGAGGAAGCCTGTGTGTTTTATGAATGAATACAAGGCTTCCCCTTATTGGTCAAATTTAAGAGAGGTGGATGGATGACATCATGATTTCCACCTCAGCCAACCAGAAGAATCCTTATATTCATTGATAAAAATACAAGGCTTCCTCTGAAAAGTTGAGAAGCAATCAGTCCAATTCAGTTTTGTTCCTGCCGCAGAGGGAAGGTCACCTGTTATGCTACCCATACACAGTGCTGCATACTCTATGTAGCTGATGCTAGTATAATATGATACAGTGCTGACAGTTGAGAATAACTTAGTTATAGAAATAGTTTGTTTGGGCAAACCTGCCCCAAACAAACTATTTAAAGTGAAAGGATACTGATAAAGCCATTAGCTAACTATGGCAAAGGTGCATATTTGAGGTATGTGGCAGGAATGATGGGGAACTAGTCCACATGGCCTGTTGGGTTGGGGAAGCCTTATGGGGAACCTTCTGATTCTAAAGTAACAACCAAAAACCATGCTGTGAATACCTCCCAAACACACTCCCTGTACTTATATTTAGCCAGCGGCCAATAAAATACATAGCCCAGTGTGTATACAGTAAATACCATATAAATACACTATATTGACAAAAGTATTGGGACACCTGCCTTTACACGCACGTGAACTTTAACCACTTGCCCACTGGGCACTTAAGGCCCCTTCCTACCCAGACCAATTTTCAGCTTTCAGTGTTCTCACAATTTGAATGACAATTACTCAGTTATGCAAAACTGCACCCATACATATTTTTTTTTACTTTTTTCACACAAATAGAGCTTTCTTTTGATGGTATTTAATCACCACTGATTTTGTTATTTTTTGTGCTATACATGAAAAAAGACCGAAAATTTTTGAAAAAAATGAATTTTTCTTTGTTTCTGTTATAACATTTTGCAAATTAGTAATTTTTCTTCAAAATTTTGGCCAAAATGTATAATGCTACATATCTTTGGTAAAAATAACCCATATCAGTGTATATTATTTGGTCTTTGTGAAAGTTATAGCGTCCACAAGCTATGGTGCCAATCACTGAAAATTGATCACACTTGATGTACTGACGGCCTATCTCATTTCTTGAGGCTCTGAAATGTCAGGAAAGTAAAAATACTCCCCCAAATCACCCCTTCAGCATATGAATACTTGCAACTACACCCCAAAACACATTCTGCTACGCCTCCTGAGTATG
Source organism: Lithobates septentrionalis (assembly GCA_037952835.1). Taxonomy (NCBI): domain Eukaryota; kingdom Metazoa; phylum Chordata; class Amphibia; order Anura; family Ranidae; genus Lithobates; species Lithobates septentrionalis. Next base: position 756,915 of record JBBDGP010000201.1, on the reverse strand, counting down.
GTGATACCACATGTGTGAGACTTTTACACTGCCTGGCCACATACAGAGGCCCAACATGCAGGGAGCGCCATCAGGTGTTCTTGGAGCATAAATTACACATATAATTTCTTGACTGCCTCTTACACCTTTGAAGGCCCTGGAGAACCAGGACAATGGAAACGCCCAAAAAATTACCCCATTTTGGAAAGTAAACACCCCAACCTATAATATATGAGGCATAATGAGTCTTTTGAACATGTCATTTTTTTCACAAGTTTTTGGAAAATGTGGAAAGAAAATGAAAATGCATTTTTTTTACACCAAGTTGTCAATTTATAAGATATTTCTAACACATAGCATGTGCATAGCAAAAATTACACCCCAAAATATATGACGATGCCACATGTGTGAGACTTTTACACAGCCTGGCCACATACTAAGGCCCAACATGCAGGGAGCACTGTCAGGTGTTCTAGGGACATACATTTCAAATCTAATTTGACTACCTATTACACTTTAGTGAGGCACTGTAGTGGCACTGATGGGCACTGTAGTGGCATGGATGTGGCACGGATGAGCACTTATGTGGAATGGATGTGGCATGGATGAGCACTGATGTGGCATGGATGTGGCACGGATGAGAACTGATGTGGCATGGATGTGGCATGGATGAGAACTGATGTGGCACGGATGTGGCATGGATGACCACAGATGTGGCATGGATGTGGCACGGATGATCACCGATGTGACACGGATAAGCACTGATGTGGCAGGGATGAGCCATGGATGGGGATGGATGAGCCATAGATGGGGATGGATAAGCCATGGATGGGGATGGACGAGCATAAATGAGGATGGATGAGCATGAATGAGGATGGATGAGCCATGGATGGGCACAGATAAGCGCTGTGGGAACTTCAGAACCAGCCAACAGTGCTGGTGCACTGGCTCCCTCCTCTCTTCGCACAATGTATCGATCGGTGCGAGGAGAGGGAGGAGCTAAACTGGACATGCTCCGGTTTGTTGACAAGTGATCGTTCTATCATTGGGCAGAACGATCACGTGGTAAAGGGCCACTGTCATTGGCCCTTTACCCCGATCCGTGATCCGATCTGGAAGACCCGACGGTCACTGGCATTCAAGAGTGCGTGCCCTAGGGGGCGCGCGGGAGCTGATTCTGGGGGGACATCATTGTACACCCTCCCAGAGTTATTCAACCGCGCTGTAGCCATCATTTGGCTATGGCCCGGTCGGTAAAAGGTTAATGGCATCGCAGTCTTAGTCCTTAGGGTTCAATATTGAGTTGGCCCACTCTTTGCAGCTATAACAGCTTTATATCTTCTGGGAAGGCTGCCCACAAGGTTTATGAGTGTGTCTATGGGAATATTTGACCATTCTTCCAGAAGCGCATTTGTGAGGTCAGGCGCTGATGTTGGATGAGAAGGCTTATCTCGCAGTCTCCACTCTAATTTATCCCAAAGATTTTCTATCTGGCTTAGATCAGAACTCTGTGCAGGCCAGTCAAGTTTCTCCACCCCAACTCACTCATCTTACTCATCCATGTCTTTATGGACCTTGCTTTAGGGCAATCCCCAAACTGTTCCCACAAAGTTGGGAGCTTGAAATTGTTCAAAATCTCTTTGTATGCTGACACCTTAAGAGATCCCTTAACTGGAACTTAGGGGCCAAGCCCAACCCCTGAAAAAAAGCCCACACCATAATCCCCCCTCTTCCAAATGATTTGGAGGGGTGTTCCAGTACTTTTGGCAATATTGGGATGAATTAGAGAGGAGACTGCGAGCAGGGCTTCTTGTCCAACATCAGTGCCTGACCTCACAAATGCGCTTCTAGAAGAATGATCAAACATTCCCATAGTCACACTCCTAAACCTTGTACCTTCCCAGAAGAGTTGAAGCTATTATAGCTGCAAAGGGTGGGCCAACTCAATATTGAACCTTATGGACTAAGACTGGGGTGCCATTAAAGTTCATGTGCGTGTAAAAGCAGGTGTCCCAATATAGTGTCTACAGTCGTACTCACAAAATTGTTGTGATCTATGTTCAAATTATTAAGTAAAAAGTCAGTAATTTAGCACAAATAATAAATAATAATAATAAAACAAGTCCAAAGTGTGCAATCCTCCACTTCCCACCGATATTCCACCACATACTCAATGTTATCTTGTAGCACATTAAAGGCTGGCCCCTTATCCACAAGCAGGTCATACAGCACTTTTCACGTGGGGGGCTGTTTAAACCAAGTATTTTGTATTTTGGCAGATCAATGTTAATCAAATGACAAACATATTGTACAGTAGGTGAAGTCAGATTCTTCCAATGTAGTAGAATAGCTTTCAGAATGTAAATGAGAAGTAAACAAAACAAGGAGCGACTTTATGTGCGGGGGGACAAAGACTTCAAAGATTCCAGGGTACTTCCGATGTTTTGAGTGCTAGAAATTCCAGGTTGAGTTCCAATAAGGCATGAAAGTCAAACCAGAAAGTCAATATACTTGGACACATCCAAAACATATGTAGAAGGGTTTCAGACTCCTCTCCACATTTCTGGCAACAGACTGGAGTTGAGAGACTCATCTTGGAGAGTTCCGTGGGGTGAAATGAAGATGATGAATGAATTTGAACTGAATGAACCGATCAGCTGTGCTGATAATATCTTTGAAACATGTTTCAGTAACCTCTTCCCAGTCATCATTTGTGAAAGTAGGAATATAAGGAAGCTATTTCCTGTAAGAGGTTACAATCCTCTAGTTGTAAGTGCTTATAGAAGGTGTTGACCAACTTTTCATGATGAGAAACATACATAAATTGTTCCAGAGGGCTGGAGCTAATGTCAATGTGTGCAACACCAAATATGGCTTTGACAGCATTTCTCAGTAAAAGGTACTTGAAGAAGGATTTATTCTGGAGTCTATGTTTTTCTTTTTTTTTTTTATTCTTTATTTATAACACCATTTTGCTCTTTAAGTGTTCTCCACATTTCTTGGTCCTTAATTCAGGGACAACATTTAAGCAAAGATAGACAACTCCATAATGTACTATTTTTAGATGATTAAAATCATTTTCTACCAGTATCATACTCACATTTAAAGATACAGCGAAATACCATCCAGGAAAGGATTTTATATATTAATGTGATAAAACATTCACCGGATGTAAAAGGCCTATTAAATAACATGAGTCACAATATTCCTCCAGGGCTCCTCTGTATATACACAATGATCTTCCCGATCACCCCTTCAACATCTGTCTCCAAAGCATACAAATACAAATGACCCACTCAGGGTATCTGTGAGTCAATTATAATATCATACATGTCAGCGATGATGTCATGCATGTCAGCGATGATGTCATACATATCAACGATGATGTCATACATATTAACGATGATGTCATGCATGTCAGCGATTATGTCATGCATGTCAGCAATGATGTCATGCATGTCAGCGATGATGTCATACATGCCCCCACCATAACGGGTCTGGAAACCACAAATTCAAGAATACATTACATTCATAACAAGCAGTAACCCATATCCATCCATCCATTTCATACATTCATCTTATACAAACATCTTCTGTGTTTGTCTTTGGGTCCATCCATCTTATCCCTCCATCCATCCATCCATCCATCCATCTATCCATCTTATCCATCCTTACCTCCAACCATCCATTTATCTATCTTCTTTTGTTTGTCTGTGTGTTCATCCATCCATCCACTACTTTTCATAATAATTTAAATTACCGTACTGTCTCTTTAAATCAATCACATATAGTATCAGTAGGGAGGCTTATTAGAGAATAAAGACCCCCTGTTTCCAAGTGAGTCAAACAAGCTCCTCCACAGTCCCCAAATCCACTCTGTTATCACGTATTCAGACCAGGGATAGAAGGATCCAAAGCCAACAATCCTCTCTTGATTTCGGGGCAATCCAGCTCACCTTCAAAATAAAAGAACTTCCATAATGTAATATGTAAAAAAACAAAAGTGCTTTATTGTATAAATGTACGTACATGTTATTTAAAAATATGTTTCTCTAAAAAACACATAAAAACCATCACTTCAGAGTGTGCATGATGTCCTGAGGTCACATGAAAACGCACTGACTAGGGGTGACCGCATCATGCATGCTTACCTGGAAGTTATGGTTTTTATAGGTTTTTTTTTAAGGAACAGCATTTTAAATATAAAAATTCATTTGACGCGTTTTCATCATGTGACTTCCTTAGGATGTTTTAAGGAAGTCATATGACGAAAATGTGCCAACCAGAAGTGACGTCATCATGCATATGCACCTTGAAGTTCCAGTTTTTATGCTGTTGTTTTTTAAGTAACAGAATTTAAATTATATGTACATTTATACAATAAAGTGCTTTTGTTTTTTTAACATACACTAGGGAAGTATATCATATCAGGAAGCCATTTTGATTTATTCAACTTTTTTTTTAAGTTTTCAGTAAGAAAATCACTCTTGACTGCACTAGAGAGGTATTTGTATTAACACTAAATTGTAAAAAGGCTTGTAAGGCAATTATAAAAATTGTATCATTTTTTAAATTAAGATTTCTTAATAAATGGTCACAAGAATTTAGACCAAAATGAAATAGAAAAGCTGGCAGCTCAGAATACAAGCTATTCCATTAAAGTGAATTAGCTTCACCTTGCTAGCAGTTGTGAAGGTGCTTTGAAGAAAGATATTGCAAAAAAAACCCAACACTGCCTATTTATAAATAAAGATCGATATACAAACGATGCCCCTCGCATCCTAATATGCACAGATTCAATAAACTGCAAAATCAGAGGTACAAACTTTACAACTAACACTAGACATGGTGCATTTTTCAGCAGAACAACTCACTGCACACTTTGCTTGTTCAAATAAATGGGCTGGCTTACCGTAATGCATGTTAATTTGCGGCATCATGCGCATTAACATGTGTGTGCTAGTGAGGCAGTACAATGTGAACCAGTCTAAGGCTGCATTCACTCCTGAGCAACGTAACGCGCTGCTTTGTTTGCCATGTGTGTCACACAACAGTATAGGGCAGCCCATTCACTTGATTGGAAGTGCCATCTCCAAAAATGATTGGCCAAGGAGAAAGATTCCATCCCACATCACTCCCCTTTTAAACTGGGTAGCATGAAAGTAAACGTGGAAATATATCCACCAGAGCGTGACACGACAGCTTTTTTCCAGGTGTGCTCCCACCAACAGGATAAAACAATACTGCCCAAACAGTAATGTTTATTTCTATTCTTTTCCTTTTTATTTTATAGCAAACAGCTAATTTCTGTATGCCATTTTCTTTTCTTTTTTTGTCATTACTACTTCTATATATATTACAGAACACTGCCCGCCTAGAAATATAAAATCTAAAAAAAATTATAAGTGGCCCTCTGTGTACTAATCTAAGAATTCATAACTCCTAGAGATAGTTGAAGTAAATTATTAGTGCCTGTATGCTCAGTTGTAAATTTACTGTTAATCTGTTTGAGATTTCATTATGTTGCTGTACCCTAGTGGTCCCTATAATTGCAGTGGTTGGCTGACAGAATGGCCAGTCTAATTGCATATAGATTATTGTCATTGTATATAAGTCATAATACTGTATCTGCTACAGGCAGGGACAGATGGAGTCTCCCTCTAGTGGTGGCTGGCAGTATTGTAGGCTGTGATAACTCTCACAGCCCTGTTTTCATTTCTCAAAGTAAACTCTTTCCTCATGCCTCCTCCAAACAAGGATCTTGGCTTGATCTTTTTGACTTAACACTTTTGCAGCTATCCAAAGAAGAGAAAAAGAATGAATGAAAATCCTACTTAAAAATAATTCCACTTGGAAAGCCTCATTAAAGTGGTTCTAAAGGCTCAAGGTTTTTTTTTTACCTTAAATCATTCTATGCATTAAGGAGAGCCAACAAGGAGAGAGTAGGGGCGAGGCCTGAGCCACGCTCTGTGTGTGAATGGACAAACAGAGCGATGCTCAGGAGTGAGCCTGCTCGAGTGTCCCAATAGCAGGAGGCTTGCAGGAGAGAGGAGCCAGGACCAACGGCAGGGGACCCAAAAGGAAGAGGATGGGGGATACTCTGTGCAAGTTTGTTATTTTTCTTTAGAATCACTTTAAACGAAGCAGGCCAGTGTTTTCAAAATGAGCTATTTTTCTAGTAAGAAAACATACACTGATCAACAATAGCTTAGTAGGCTCTATTTTTGCCTCCAAAACAGCCCTCACCAGTCAAGGCAAGCAATGGACGGCACTAGACCCCTGAAGATATGCTGTGGTATCTGGCACAAAGCCATTAGTATCAGGTCATTGAAGTCCTGTAAGATATGAGGCGGGGCCTCCATGTATTGGACTTGTTTTCCAGAACATCTCACAGATACTCAATTAGTTTGAGATTGGAGAATTTACTGTAGAAGCCAAGTCAATGCCTCAAACTCATTGTAGTGTTCCTCAAACCATTCTTGAACCATTCTTGCAGGGCGCATTATCTTGCTGAAAGAGGCCACCACTACCAGGGAATATAATTTCCATAAAGGGGTGTACTTGGTCACCAACAATGTTTAGGTAGGTGGTACATATTAAAGAAACAACCACATGAATGGCAGGACCCAAGGTTTCCCAGCAGAACATTGCCCAAAGCATCATACTGCCTCCACTAACTTGCCTTCTTCCCATACTGCATACTGGTGCCATCTCCTTCCCAGGTAAGCGACGCACACACACCTGGTCACACATGATGTATAAGAAAATGTGATTAATTGGACCACGCCACCTTCTTCCCTTGCTCTGTGGTCCAGTTCTGATGCTCATGTGCCCCTTCTAAGTGCTTTTGGCTGTGGACATGGGTCAGCATGGGCACCCTGACTGCGATGCCCATTTTGTCTGCTTTTAACACATCAGCTTCATGGACAACATGTTTACTTGCTGTCCAAAAATATTTTGTGACTAATTAGGTTAATTGGTAACAGGTCAGTAACATGATTGGGTATAAAAAGAGCATCTTAGAGAGTCAGAGTGTCTCAGAAGTAAAGATGGGCAGAGGTTCACCAATCTGAAAAGCAGCATCAAAAAATTGTCGAACAATTTCACAATAATGTTTCTCAACATAAAATTGCAAAGATATTAAATATATCATCATCTACAGTACATAGAATCATCAAAAGATCAAAAGATCCCGGGAATCTGGAGAAATCTCTGGGGCCAAGGACAAGGTCAAAAGAATATTGGATGCCTGTAATCTTCAGGCCCTGAGATGGCGCTGCATTAAAAACAGGTATGATTCTGTGATGGACATCACTTCATGGGCCCAAGACTACGTCCAAAAATCCTTATCTGTGAACACACTTCACCATGCCATTCACCAAGCTCTATTATGCAAAGAAGAAACCATATCTAAACATATCTGAACATGATCCAGAAACACCACTGTCTTCTTTGGGTCAAGGCTGATATAAAATAGTCTGTTGCAAAGTGGAAAACTCTTCTGTGGTCAGAAGAATCAAAATTTGACATTCCTTTTGACAACCATGGACACCGGTTTCCCCGGACTCCAGAGGCTTGTTGTCAGAGTTCAGTTCAAAATCCTGCATCTCTGATTGTATGGTATGGAATGCTGCGTATGGAATGGAATAGACATTAGTACGTATGCAATGGATAACTTGCACATCTGGAAAGACACCATCAATGTAGAAAGATATGTTCCAGTTTTAGAGCAGCATATCCTCTCATCAAGAACACTTCTATTTCAGGTAAGGCCTTGCATATTTCAGCAGGACAATGTTAAACCACATACTGCATCTATGACAACAGCATGGCTTCGTAGTGGAAGAGTCCGGGTGCTTAACTGGTCTGCCTGCAGTCCAGACTTTTCACCAAACAAAAACTATGACAAAACTATGACAAAGAAGTCAAAGAAGACCCAGGACTTTTGAGGACTTTTGAGCAGTTAGAATCCTATATCAAGCGTAGGGACCCCGTGCTACTCTGTAAAAGAGTGGTTTACGCCAGATGTTGGGAGAAGCAAGCACACTGTTTGCTCAGGTGTGTGCTGGCTTTCAAATAGAGCCAAAGTTAGAGCTCCGGGCCCCACTATCCTGAGGGAGGTCAGTATGTCTGAGGGGAGCTGTGTGAGATGCTGTGCATCAAGGTCAGGTTGGGACAGAGGAAGGCCCAAGCCTGAGAGGAAGTCCAGAAGGGACAAGCGCAGCTAGGGAGCTGCAAGGAAAGATGCAGAGCTAAAGTACAGTCACATAACTTTGGGATGTTTAATAGTCAGGAAGACCAAAAGGTGCTTGATGGTGCCACAAGAGAGCCAGGAAGCTAAATGTTATGTCTTTGCAGTGTTGGGCTGAACCCTCTGCATGGGAAGAGCAATCTGTATGATCTTTGACTTGGCTTTTTAAATAAAAGTGGGCTGCCATGTCCTTAAAGTGGAGTTCCACCCACTTTTACAACTCTTCAGCATCCCTCACTAAACTGTGCACTGTAAACAAATTGGATATTTTTTTATTTTTTTTCTCAGCACCTACTGTATATCTGCTGTATTAATTTTTCACTTCCTCCTCCCTGGCCGCCGCCCATCGCATCATTTCCTGTTTGCAATGCCTTCTGGGAAGGGGCGGCAACTTAATCTGAAACTGCCGTTGCTATGGAAACCTGACCTGAAACCTATTACACTGCTTGTGCTGCACTGAGCATGTGCGAGATCTGCAAGGATGAGATCCAGGAAGAAATACAGTCTGGCTTCAGATGCCCACACTTAAGATGGCCACGGCCTGCTGTAAGTTTATAAAATAACAAACTACTGCTATATACTAACAAAACAGACCTTAGTTTACAGATTAACTTTACTAGAATACATTAAGCTTGTGTATTATAGGGGTATTTTTATTTAAAAAGTAAAATTTCGGCCGGAACACCACTTTAAAATACAGTTTTGGACCGATGCAACTCATTGAAACGCACCTACCACTTAAGTTTAATGACCCCAATCTTACACAGGCAAGAATGAGACAACATTCCTCTCACAAAACTCCAGCAACTGGAGTCTCCTCACTTCCCAGGCAGTTACAGAGTGTTGTTAAAAGAAGAGGGGATGCTACGCTGTGGTAAACATGGCCCTGTCCCAACTTTTTTGAGACGTGTTGCTACCATCAATTTTAAAATGACCTTAGAAATGATCTTATGTTTTTTTCTTAAAATGGTACATTTGATATGATTTGAAATAGTTTAACCACTTAAGGACCGGAAGGATTTGCCCCCTTAATGACCAGGCCATTTTTTACGATACGGCACTGCGTCACTCTAACAATTGCATGATCGTGCAATGCTGTACCCAAACAAATCGTCCTTTTTTCTCACAAGTAGAGCTTTTTTTTGTGGTATTTCATCACCTCTGCGTTTTTTATTTTTTGCGTTATAAACAAACAAAGAGCGTCAATTTTGCTATAATACATATCGAAAAAAATGTACAAAAAACACATTTATTCATCAGTTTAGGCCGATATATATTTTTCTACATATTTTTGGTAAAAAAAATTGCAATAGGCGTATATTGATTGGTTTGCGCAAAAGTTATCGCGTCTACATACTATGGGATAGATTTAGGGAATTTTTTTATTGTTTTTACTAGTAATGGCGGCAAACTGCGATTTATAGCAAGACTGCGACATTGCAGCGGACAAATATGACCCCAAATGACACTTTTTGGGGACCAGTGACATTATTACATTGTTCATTGCTATAAAAATGCACTGATCAATGTAAAAATGACACTGGTAGGGGAGGTGTTAACAGTAGGGGGGCGATCAAGGGCTTAAGTGTGTTCCCTAGGTGTGTTCTAACTATAGGGGGGATGGGCTTACTGGGACATAACAGATATCACTGTTCCCAATCACTGGGAACAGTAGATCTCTGACAAGTCCCCTGTCAGAACGGGGATCTGCTTATTTACAATGGCAGATCCCGGTTCTGCCTCTGTACTAGGCGATCACGGGTCACCGGTGGACATTGAGTCCGCCCGACCCATGGGCACGCTCCCACAGTGTGCAGCGGGAGCAAGAGCGCACACGCCCACAACTGCACATGCACGAGCTGCTGTACAGGTACGGCCATTCATGCAGGAGAGCCGACCTGCTGCCATACAACGACGGTGGCTGGTCGGCAAGTGGTTAAAGGGTAACTCCACTTTCGTGCGGAACAAAAATAGCAAATAGAGAAAAAATAATTTAGCGCATAGAATTGTGACACAAGTCAAATTGTATTTGAATGTTATTAAAAATTACCTTTCCTTTTCAATCTGCAGCCTCTGTGATTTTCTGAAAATGCATTGCAATATGGCTACCTGGAGTTGTTCTGTACACAGAGTGTGTACTGACCACCCCCCGAAAGATAATTTCCTGCTTGTGTGATTGGCTCACTAATTTTTTTAGAAGTCTGCCTAAGATACCCGTCAGATATCAGGCATCCCCTGCAACAAAAATTTCATTTTTGGAGAGATACTTTCAATAGGAACACGTCTAAAGGGATGCAGGCCCAGCAGATTTCCTCATTAGAGGCCTCCAAGTGCACAGCTGACAGATAATTATGAAACCATTAAACCCACTTAGCACAGAGGCACAGAGAAACACAGAAGGATTTCTTCAGAATAACAAAATGTAGGAATCTGCAACAAAGTTTGTAATAAACGTTGCAATGTACATAGATCACCCAGAGGGGAATGTTTTTTTCTTAACAAAAGTGGAGTTACGCTTTAAATTATTGTATAATTACCCTTGCACATCCTCCTTGGAATCGCTGGAAGAACACGGGACAGGGCCTCCAATCCATGGGGGCAGTGATTTGCAGCCACATTGCCTCAGCTCCTCAGGGAGATCTCAGTCAGCTGGTCCACAGGCTTAAGAGTCCCAGGGGAAATAGTGGGTGCGGGTTCTGGGGGGGGGGGGTTACTAGATGATGAGCCAATGGTATAGGTCCTAGAGGGTAACTATGGGTAGGGGGAGGGATACTTTGGAGCGGAAATAGACACTGTGATTTTTTTTTGTACATCATTTGATGCTGTTTTACACCATTATTAAACAATAGGAGGTAGCCTTTGGATGTGTATGTATTTTGTTTTATTTCTGTTTGACCCTATACTATCCAATCAGCTTCCAACCTCAGCTTGTTCAATTAAACTTTGACTATAAAACCTAGAAGCTGATTGGTTACTATGTACGGCTGCACCAGAGTCTGTGTGCACCAGCTTTAGTAAAGCTCTGCTATTATGTGAAAAAGAGAACTAGAGCACATTTGTAAATAAATAGTAAATATATTTCTTCAACAATATTTAAATACCCTTTTTAGAAACCCAAAATCAGGTGTAAAGTATTTTTTATATCTAACATAGTTAAGGGGTATAAATCAAAAAATCTATTTTATTTTTTTTAAAGCTAGGCTTGCTTAAAGAGTTAACAAGGAAATCACTTCTGTGGCTCAACAGAAATGTATTATCTGTTTAAAAGGATTACTCTTGCTCAGGGAATATGAGGTTGGTAATGGACATAGGCTGATTACAATTGTCAGTAACAGAAAATAAATGAAGAATGACTCAGCTGAGCAATCCCGATGCTTTGTACAGATGTACCGAAACCACATGCTGGGTTCAAGCATTCTTAAACTGAGACACTTATACCAGTGGGTAGCAATAAGAAAGTGCCCCCCTTAAATCTGAGGTCCTATGTACATAGCAAAAGAAATTAATCAAGACGTAATGTGAGAGATCATGATAACTGTAGTCTGTACAAACTAGTACAGGATTATACAGTTTAAAACAGTGTTTATAACTAAGTGCAGTGCATTTCGGTGTGAGAAGTAGCAGTAGTTTGAATCATTCCTCCCCGAGGGCCTCCATGTCCTGTGTCACTCCCTAAACAATTTTAGAGGATTTTCACTTAAAATGAGTTTTCTCAGCCAGCTGAACCCACAGGACTTGTCATATCACACAATGTTCATGTCAAGGACTGCACATTTTATACTGGGTATTTCCATATCCCAGAATGGAAATTTAATGCCAAGACAGAACTTTATATTTAGTTTAGTAGTAGTGCGTGCATCCATGTTGGAATAACACCTCTCTGAATATCAATTGATAACTTATTTAGTAAGACTGAAAAAGTGGCTTTTATATCAGGTGACATGCAGTATCCCACAGCAGCCAACCAGAATTTAAGTTTACTGTAGTCAGATTAGTTTTTAAAAAAACTCATATTCAGACAATATGTAGGCTGTAGTGTTGATTTGATGGCTTCAAGACAGTAATAGCATGGAGATCAAAAGTTCTAACTTTGCTATGACTTCACTTGCTGCATCCTTGTTCTATGAGAGTGACTTGTGAAACTGTTAGGAAAACATAGACAGATAGCTAACTACCATTAAAAGTAGGCCAGCATTGGTAGCCCCCGTAGCTCTTGCTACACATTTCATTTAAGGGTCAGGAATTTCAGTTATAAATGGACACTAGTGAACTAAATCAGGCACTGGACCATCATTTTCTTTTCTTGATTATTCCATTGTTGAGATCTCCCTGCTGGTGCTACCAATCATTCACAACCATCATTAAGTCACATTTTGCCTACTGTAGTAGAAAAAGCAAACATAATCAATAAAATGCAGGGACAATAAGTAGAACTTTTGCTGGTCATGGGAGCAGAAGCCTAGGAAATTGGGCCACAAGATCAATTTAAAGGTAAGAATGATTATTGTCAGGTGACCAAAGGCCTAAGCCAACTGGAGGAAGCCTGAAGCACCATTTTCTCCAAGAAGGTATTTTAGGCCCTCTATTAAAGGGGTTGTAAACCTATGTGTTTTTTCACCTTAATGCATCCTATGCATTAAGGTGAAAATACACCTGTCAGTGACCGGACCCCAGCCCCCCCGTTTTACTTACCTGAGCCCTCAAACTTCACCCAGGGGGACACGCTGTCTCTCTGCCCGGAGTTCTCGGCTCTTGATTGGATAGATTGATAGCAGCGTAGCCATTGGCTCCCGCTGCCGTCAATCAAATCGAATGACGGGGGCGCCGGGGGCAGGGCCAAGTCCTGCATTCGGACTCTATGGACGCCGAATGCTGGACTCGGGAGTACACCCGCATGGTAACCCCCCGGGAGAGCGCTTCTCCCAGGGGGTTATCTGGTGTGGGGAGGAGCCACGAGAGCCGCCGAGGGACCCCAGAAGAGCAGGTTTAGGGCCACTCAGTGCAAAACGAGCTGCACAGTGGAGGTGCGTATGATATGTTTATTTATTTGGTTTTTTTTTTATACTAACCCTTACAATCACTTTAAGCCGACCATCAACTGGGCTTATTTCATCCAGTTCTGCCTGAAATTCATATAGCGGGTGGCCTTGCTGGCCCCCTTCAAACCAACATCTTTCAACTGAAATTTCCAAGGAGCCAGGGGGACAATCGTTGGCCAGACAGCAGCTGAGTACACTAGCCACAATGGGAGATTCGTCTATCTGCACTGTTTAGTGTGGATGGAGAAACCGGTTAGGTTTTTTTTTTGTTGTTTAATATTCAGCTGTAGGCTGAAAAAACAAAATCGATCTGTGAGTGTACATCTTACTTTACTCTTTTTTTTCTTATTTCAGCAAGTGTTACCAGAATTCTATGTAAGACCATTACTGTATAGCTTTACATTAATATTTGAATGTAGATCCACTGGGCAATTCTTTCAACAGTTTTAAATATTCTGCATCTGCTTGAATTAAGATGGGTGACTTTTCTTTTCTTTTTTTCTTTTCTAACTATGATTGTCACATTTTTTTTTTAAACTTTGTCAATACTTTAATATTCCAGCTGACACACACAGTACATCATAGTATACTGTTTCTCATACTGCTAGGAAACGATGTGGTATACAATACAAAGGAAACGCTGCAAGGAGTGAGGAATCAGAAGAGATATGCTTCAAGAAACCGTGAAACTCTGGCTTGTAAACCTCTTGTTGGCATTTCAACTGTTGGCTCAAAATAAGGCAGTTATTTATTCATTACAGAATCATTACATGCCTTTTATATGGAACTGGTACAAGTGCCTGAATTTTTACCTATAACCGTCTTTTGTAATTCCTCATACAGCAACACTCTGACTGGCAAAGGAAGGAGTAAACTTAGGAGCCAATTTGTCAGTACTGCATGCAAATGTAATAAAACGAGCAGAATAAGCAGAGGGATAACCTATTGCTGTGCTGCTGCTCCTTCATTGCCTAATAAACAGGCTGGGTACCAAGCTGCACTGCTGTGGTGGAGGTTGTGCTCTCTGGCAGGGCTGCCTGGATCATAAGACAGGCTGTACAGTATTACAAATCACTTGACAGGTAAAGCAGCTCAAATATATGTAATTTTTAAATGTGCAAATAACTGCTTATCTGCTGTTTATCAGTAAAACAAAAATTAAACATAATATCAATAATGATTTTTATTACAGTCCATATTTGAGGCAGATTAACAGGGAACATCATTTCATGTCTGGGTCTCTTAAAATACCCTGAGATAACTTGAAATTTCATTTTTTTTATCATAAAAGAACCCGTCATACGTTTTCAGTGCATTTACCTTGTAGCAGTTGACACATGCTTTTTCATTTTTGCTAGCATGATTTGCTACATTTTTATTATCACATTTCACACATAAAGATTTGTAGTTCATGACTATCTTTGTGTCACAAGTCTGCTACCAAGTGCGAACTGCTGCCATTGGTTAACCATCCGGGTACAGGGTTATTTATGTGTATAATGTCACTGTGCCACTGTCACTGTGCATAATGCTGTCCAAGGTGCTTGCTGTTTAAGAACTAGCATTGCATCTAAACCTGGGCTATCCCAGCAGGTTATCTTTAAGGGGAATATAGATTTATGAATGCATCACCATTCTGCACATGTTCGCTTTACTTATTTATTATATTCAGGATTAAAACATTTTTTTACAGTTTGGCAATTATGAAATGTAACATATTCATTATATGCTGTATTCTAGCCAACAGATGTCGCTCTAATCTTCTTTTCACACATTTAGCTATTCCAACTTTCATCTATGTTGAAAGAAAGCAACAGAATCATCTCAGCAGTAGCTCATCCCTTGTCCAACAGTACCAGGTCTTAAAGGTAATTTTTCCTAAGAGAAACAAGCAGTAGTAGAGTATTGTACCATGTTAGCAACCAATTAATGCAAACATTTTGAAGCTTAAGTGATACATTTATTGGCTAACTCTGTTTCCCAACCTTTATTAAGTGAAGGCACCCTTCAAAATTATGAACAATCTTGAGGCACCCTCCAAAATTATGGACAGTCTTGAGGCGCCCGATTCTAAAATATAAAAACTATTCTGATAGTCTTACATAATGCAGCAATATCAATACACATAGGACACCCAACGTAAAGGTGATTTATTCTTCCAAAGCAAATAATCTTTGGCAAACTGGTACTGACTAGTACAGTATTCCAATGTTTCTCTTCTCCCTCAATTTCTGTCCCTCACTTAGCTAATGAGACCCCAAAGCTGATGGAGAGAGGCAGGGGAGGGTCAAACAAGGATAATATGTAGGCAACCGACATCCTCCTTATCAACTGATGATGTCAATTGGTCATTAGGAGGTTGGCAGTTATAAGGTTGTAATGGTGTACAATGAAACCTTGTGGCTTTGTGTAACTAAAAGGCAGGTTTTATCCACCCACCGGCTTGTATACAATGTTGGGGACATTTTTAGGCATTTTGCCAAGGCACCCCTGATGAAACCTCAAGGCACCCAGCTTGAAAAAGGCTGGGCTAACTTATGGTTATTAAACAAAGGAAACAAAAACGGCTGCTCTTCGTTTCTTCTGCAATTAGTGGCTTATCATTTTGCAACTGCTAGTTGCCTGGCTGTCATGATAACCCCCTGGCTTCAACTGACCTTCCAGCTTCAATACTCTGAACTGAACTAATACAAATATGCAGATTAGGACATCTTTCTTTTCTTTGACTTTTTTGATCTGCATACTTGTGCCAGGTGGCTAAAAAGCCAATAAAACAGCCAGACAGATAGCATTTTAAAAATAAACAAAAATTATTGCGCTGGTAGAACAAACGAGCTGCTGGCAACAACACAATAGGATACATTTGTGAATATCAAGTATAAAATAAAAATTTGCTGCGCTAAAAGATTGGTAATATAATGAAACAAACAAAATGTGACAAAAAATAAATCCCATTAGTGTCTCATAAGAAGGATTAAATGTGTAGATTCTTCTGATTGGAAACTCCCATAGTGTGCATCCAATAAAGGTGTACATGACAAATCAATAGGTAAAATATCCAGGTGCACCTCCACCGAAAGACAAAAATTGCCTCTTTACCAGAAACAGTGGACTCTAATGCCGTGTACACACAACCGGACTTTTCGACCAGACTGGTCCGTCGGAACGAATCCGTCGGACAATCCGACCGTGTATGGGCATCATCGGTCCTCCAGCGGACTTTTTCTGTCGAAAATCAGACGAACTTTAGATTTGGAACATGTTTCAAATCTTTCCGACGGACTCGAGTCCGGTCGAAAAATCAGTTCGTCTGTATGCTAGTCCGACGGACAAAAAAGGATGCAAGGGCAGCTATTGGCTACTGGCTATGAACTTCCTTATTCTAGTCCCTTCGTACGTCATCACGTTCAAACGAACTGACTTTCCAACGGACTTTAGTCAGTTCATGTGTGGGCAAGTCCAGTCGTTCGAAAGTCCATTGTAACTCCGTCTAAAGTCCGTAGGAAAGACCGTCGGACCTTTGATGCTGAAAAGTCCGCTCATGTGTACGGGGCATTAGTTATAAGTCGAAAACGCTGTATATAGATCCAAAATGGAAATCTGGTGTTTCTTTCCTCTTATATTGTTAAAAGTATCATGGTTTATGGTAACTCCATCATAAAGGCTAAATGGAAAATATCCACATAGTGTAAAACTGTATAACGTGTTTATTAAAACAAAGCAATGCTAATACCTGACAATGAAGAAGATAAAATTTAGCTTGTATGTAGAAGCATTGGTCCCATAAACCGATCCAACAACCTCCTGGTTTCGGAGTGCGTGGTGGCATCACAAGCGTGGACTCTGCCATACGCGTTTCATTCGAGTTGACATCATCGGGGGCATGGAGGTCTTGCTCGTCACTATTTTAGAAGCTGGTTATTATGATGAATCCATCATATTTATTTAAAGTGGTTGTGAAGTAAAAAAAAATTCTAAAATAACAAACATGTTATACTTACCTGCCATGTGCAATGATTTTGCACAAAGCAGCCCAAACCTCCTGTTTTGGAGTCCCCCACTGGCGCTCTAGTCTCCTCGGTGTGCCACCATAGGAAGCCACTTTCTATGGGAGTTCACCTGCAGGCTTATTCCCGAGCGGAGCTGTGTACATCTATAGCCACACACAGCACAGCTCAGCCCTTCCCCCTGCTACCTCCTCACAGGATTTTACTGACAGCAGGAGCCACTGGCTCCAACTGCTGCCTCTCTGTCCTGTGAATGCATGGAGATAGGAGAGAACCACTAGAGACGGGCACAGCGCTGGATTAAGTGAGAACTCAGGAAAGTATAAGGGGGGGTGGGTGAGTGAGCGATACAAATACTAGGATATTGTTTACTTTAATACAGGAAATGAATTAAGGAAAAAAATGCTCTGCCTTTAGAACCACTTTAAGGAAAATGTTTCTTAATCAGACATAGATAGTTGTAAAGTATGTTTTGTTTACTGTGCAGTATAGCTGACCCATGGTGCTCTGGGTATCCTTTGCTGAACCCAAAAGAAAGTCCCTCCCCCCCGTGATTATTTTCTTGTTTCATCTAGGGGAACAGGAATACGCAAAATACCTTATTGCTCGCTCCCATAGCAGCCAGCACTCTCCTGTGGTGTCCAGCACTACCAGTATGTTGGCAGGTTCTCGACATCCTCTGTACCACTGGTCCTGCATTATGCATGATGACATTGGAAAGGCCATGACTGAATAAGCAACTAAGAGGAACGGCTTTGTACTAGTAATACAATGGGGAGGAAGCCTGTGGGGACGAGGAATAAGGCATAGATGATTGGTTAGTTTTTGATCAGCCAGAGAGCTGATCGAAAAAAAATAAGAATGGGTTCCCCCATCCACAAAAGAGAGGTTGCTGGAGGAATCCTGCTTGCTGTGGAATTGCTTTCTGATGGCTTGACCTCCTTTACTGTCAGAATGCCAGAGGGCTGATCAAAAAAAATAAGAATAGGTTCCGTCATCCACAAAAGTGAGGTTGATGGAGGAATCAATTCCCTGCTGTGGAATTGCATTCTGACGGCGGGACCTCCTTGACTGTCAGAATACACTGATCAGTGTTGCAGCCACTGATCAAATTAAAGTTTCTCAACAGTTCCATAGTTCTATTGACATAAGTTGATCGTTAGATTGACTTCTGTCGAGAGGGTACAGCCACAGATTGTTCATAATTTGTCCGGTTCAGCAGGGATCTATCTATCTATAGCCAGCTTAACCTCTTCATGCCAACTGTATGCAAATATGCGACCCCACTGGACTGGGAACGCATATTTGCGCATCTCCCTTAGTGCTGGGAACATGGTGCACCAGGGTCTCAGTGGAAGCCCCGAGCCCTGTAATAGCGTTCAGGACCTGGAACACCCAATTCCGGGTCACCTGATTGCTGTAAAAGCTTCTGATTGGCAGTGATCAGTCACTGTGAAGCCCACCCCCGTATTTTCTTTCTCTGTGAATGGTGGAGAGAGATGCCTAGTATCTCTCTCTCTCTTTGCAGTGAAAAAAAAAGTGTGCATATAAAAAAAAAAAATAATAATATAAAAAAAAATTAATAAAATATACCTAGAGCAAGGTTTGATCTAGGTCAGTGCCAGGGTTAGTTTATGGGTCAAGGTTAGGGTCAATGGTCAAAGGTCAGGGTCAAATGTTAGGGTCAAAGTCAGGGTCAGTATTTTTTTTTTTTTTTTACAGGATTTTTATTTTTTTTTAAATGTTTTTTTTAGTGTCAGTGTGTTTTAGGTAGGATAGAAAAATGCAAAATGCGCACTATTGTTTTTGGGCTGTACTACGGGAACAAACAACTAACTTACACATATGTGGTATAGCTGTGATCGTCAGGAGCAGGAGAATTAAATTTGTGTTTTTTTTCGGTGGTAGGTTATGGTAGTAGCAAGAAATAATCAGCTAAATTTAAAAAAAAAATTGTTTTTTACTATTTTGGACCAGTTTTCCTTTGATAATGAAAAAAAAAATCAGGAGATTACCATTTACTACCAAATGAAAGCCCAATTTGTCCTGAAAAAAACCAGGTATAATCCACCTGGATGCACAAAGTAGTTGTGATAATATGTACAGTTTTACTAACACAAGTCAGTTGCAAAATTGTGCTTAGGCATTTAGATTTGTTTTACACTTGGGCGCGAAGGGGTTAAGGAAGAAGGTGAGTATTGCTGCATATTACCCCTAGACAAAATAAGCAATTGACCTTTGCAGTGCAGAGGAGAGGGGCGCCGCCCTGATACTTTTTCTAGCTGGCTGGAGTTTAGCTTTATATGTTTATTAATAAAACAAAGATTATTTGTACATATTAGATATAAAAAAAACATCATATATGAAAAAAAAAAAAATTGACCTAAAACCTTTATAGTTAGTTGCAATTGCTGACTTTTTGAAGTTGTACACTGCACGACTGTAGCCCTCACCCTTGCTTCACCCCTTCCACGTGTCACCAACTGGAACCAGTAAGTATCCAGTAAAGTCAGAACTCTGATAGTCCTAATTCAGCTTTCAGGATTTTCAGGATTTCAGACCAGAGCCTACCCTTTCCTCTCATGCTTCTACCCTGACAGGTTCTCTTTAAGTTTAGCCTTAATTGGGATGTTTCCTTTCAAAAAGATACTATTAGGGAGGAGCCCACAGTCGAACGTATGTCGGACTCGAACATCAGATGTTTGTTTGCTCGCAAACGAACCGACCATATGGGGCGTTCGTGGGAAATTTGAGCATCCTGGAACGCCCCATAGTTCACTGCAAGATCGCAGTGCATTGACGTCTGATGATTGGCCAAAGCATGCACCTGACCTGCATGCTTTGGCCAATCACAGTGCGCTCTGCTGCGAGTGCCATAATCATGGCTCAGGGGGACTAAGTCCACGGCCCACACTATATAAGGCTGCTTACATAGCGGCCATGTATAGTGCGTGGACGGAGATAGATTGAGCTAGATTAGGCGGGCAGGTTAGTTAGTGGCGTGCAGGCAGTGTATTTAATATATATATATATATATATATATATATATATATATATATATATATACTATGCATTTAGTGTAGACTAGATATTCAGTGCAGACTCTATATTCAGTCAGTGCAGGCAGAGTAGTATATATAATACAGTGTATTGAAGTGGTTAAGGGGAACCCCATGCCAAAATAAAAAAAATGGCGCGGGGTTTCCCCCCAAAATCCATACCAGACCCCTCGTCCACCCTTGCCCGGTGGACAAGTGAGTGCCCTCTCCCTCCTGAATCATACCAGGCCGCTTGCCTTCAACATGGGGAGGGTGCTTTGGGGTCCGTCACCGGGTGGCCCCGCCCTTGCCTTTATAACAGCTGTCACCGCGAAAAGACAGCAGTCGGCGGGACGCCTCCCATTGAGGCGGAGCTCCTTTTTTTTTTTTTCGGGTCCGTCGACGCCGTGATTGAAGATGGATGAACATCGCGAGACACTTTTTTTTTCTTTTTCAATAAAGGAACTGTCAAAAACGTTCTTTCATGCTTTTTACTTTTTGACACTTTTTTGGTGAATGGGTAGGGGTACAATGTACCCGATACCCATTCACATGGGGGGGCGGGATATGGGGGTCCCCTTGTTAAATATTCAGTTAAAATGGCCTGGTATGGACTGGGGGGGGACCCACATTGCTTTTTCCTTGATTTTTATCTATATTCCCAGAACCCGGCAATACATTACAGCCACAAGCAAGTTTACATGACATTTTTTCCTTTAGAAATTTCATTTTGCTGCGGGACAATAAAACACATTAGACAGATGCGCTACTTTACAGGCAGACTAAGGGGACCCCAGGCATGATACTTAAAGGAATATTTCATTTTTAATTGTTTCACTTTAAGCATTCTTAAAATCACTGCTCCTGAAAAACTGTTGTTTCCCCGTACACTTTTTATGGCAATAACTTGCATATAAGCCTTTAAAATGAGCACTTTTGATTTTTCATATTCGTGTCCCATAGCCTTTAATGGTGTTCGCATGTTCGCACAAATGTTTTTGCCTGTTTGCATGTTCTGGTGGGAACCGAACCGGGGGGGGGGGGGGGGGTTGTTTTGCTCATCCCTAGATACCATGCATCAGGTGAAAAGTGAATTATCTGCAGCACAGAGCAATATCAAAAAAATCTACAGCTGAAATTAAGTAGAAAACATGAGCTTCCTATTCTCACCCTCTCTATAAATTGTTTGTGACCCAAGTCCTTACTGAGTTTTTTTTATTCCTACTTTCAAATACTTTCAGGGTCATATGTTATAAATAAACAATGTACGTTGTCATTAATGCCTTCCATATGCTTAGAGACTTCCTTTGAAACATTATGAAAAAACACAAAAAAAATCTCCACATATCTAAACACAAAGTCCTATATGAGAGTTTTTTTTTTTTTTGTTTTTAGGAAAAATCATGCAAAACAAAAGAATATTAACAATATAATGTGTAGTAAGCAAAATAAATGTTCATAGGGGAAACTGTGATTAACACCTGAAGATTAGATTTTAAAGGTTCTGCTTTATTCCACCCTTAAAAGCTGAAACCCTTTGGCTTGTTATATGATAGCAAAAATCACTGATGTTCACACTATCTTAATAAAGCCCTATGTGCTTTAGTTGTGAATGTGAAGTGCTGCTGTGCAGCAATCCAAGACAACCAATCAAAATTCAATGTTCGGTATTAAACTACAGTATACTGCTAAAATATGATATATGATGGCTATGAAGGATATCACTACACTTTTATTTTTACAACATTCATTATAACACAAACAGGCTTATAATTCAGGGCAATTTGCATATGTAATAACAAACAGCAACCCATAAGAACTTATTTTTGACTCTTCTTATTATTCTATAATAATGAAATCACTGTTATGCAGCAACCCATGGCAACCAATCAAAATTCAATTGACTGCAGTAAACTGCTAAAAGCTGATATGAGATGGATACTAATTATAGCACACCACTGTTCTTTTTATAACATTTATTATACCCCAAATAAGCTTATACATCAGGGCAATGGACACATACAGCAACCCACAGCAACCAATCAGAACTAATTATTCATTGTTCTGGCCATTCTATAATCATGAATGCAGAAATTGTGATTGGTTATTGTGGATTAGTGCTCTTTTGCCCTGACTTGTTAAAACAAAAAAACAGTTAAATGATAAATGAAAGAACATACTAAGAAATAAAATGATGTCAATTACCTGCTCATTCAACAAGTACAAAGTCTAAATCACTGACCTTTAATAAGTTGATTTGTCTAGGAGGGTTGCATGGGTTGTGCATCCAGTAAATGTTCCTCATGAGACGACACGTGATTATAAGAGCTGGAGATTTAAATAAAAAAACTGAAATCTACAAAAGAAGTAATTTCTGTGGATCGTAAGACTTTTGAGATGCACGTGCTCCAATCCCTGTGTTATCATGTCTGGTCCATCTTCCTCCTCTCCAGTTCTTTGTGTGTCTGAGTGAATGATGAAGACAGCTCTGAGCTTCAGTGTGTTCTCCCTCCCTCTTTGTAACAAAGCTTCTTCGTGACAACTATTGAAACCTCCGCTGGTAGAGCAACCATTCTTGCACACCGTATTGTGGAGGTAACTACGACAGTGCTGAAATACTATTTCATTAACTCCAGAGCAACCCTTTTCCACTCGCCCCTCCTGTATTACTATTTACATATCATTTACCATCTCAACTCCTTGTTTTCCCTTATTAGGCTTAATGAAGTGCCTTACAAAGGCTTCTCCTGAAAGCAGTCTTTGATCATAAGTCCCTGAATCTGGACATTGATAGGAAGTTGTTTTCATAAAAATGCACACACCGATTGTCCCCATGCATATATTTTTTTCCAGGCAGATGCGGCCAGAGACCTCTGGTTTATTTCAAGGAAAACAATTATATATGGCTGAGAATATCCAAAAAGGCTAATCTCTATTTTACACCAAAACAATTTTATGTCTATTGCATTAGAGTTTTGTATACATAAACATGACAACCTATTTAGGATGCCCTTCCCATTAAAGGTGACCACAAGTGGGAAAGATCAGTCACCAGGAATGGCAGCTGCAAAAAAATCTCCTGTCCACGCTTAAATGAATTTATGACAGTACCCATCATCACTTTGCACTTTGAAATGGTGATGTTCTTTGGCAAAGCTCACATGGCGAACATCTTCCCTTTGGTTACAGAGATTTTCAAGTATGTCACAAAATCTCTACGTGTGATAGTAAGCACAGTCTTGCAAATAAAGCTCAAATCTGCTTCCTTGCTTGTAAATTTATTGTAGTACTGTGTTACCCTTCCATTTTACTCATTTTGTACCATAACTAAATTAATCAGTGGCAAACAAAGCCTGTCACTACACCAGTCAACTGTGGAGTGCTGAGGTTCCTTCAGAAGTTGCTGAGGGTTCCTTGAGAAGAGAGCAGTAACAGATTGATCGTTAGACTACACTGACCACCAGAGTAAGAGGTCACTACAATTTTTCAAGTTTTTCTATTCAGATAATCACTGAAGATATAGAGCAGATGGAAGGGTTTAGGGCACTCATTCTTTATTATTTTATTTATAACTCTGTACAACCTACCGATTGTTAGGAATGTGAGACATGCTCCTACTCCAGCCACTCCTTCTGCCTTTCTCCCTGCAGCAGCTACCCCTTTCCCGGCCTGAGTGTCAGTTCCTAGGCAATGTGCCCTGCACTAACTGCAATGCCCCTCCATTTTCACTGGCCAGCAGAGGGAGGCACCCTCATTGCTAGGCAATGCCTTGGCGCTGCCTGCTCCTCTTCCTTTCCCTCTATGGTGGTGTACTTAAGCATTACAAGCCCTGGGCAATGGGCTTCTGATAGCATGTAGCTATCAAGCTCTTGTGCCTTTTCCCTGTTCCACAGTACCTGCCTTGAACCTCTTCTGCATCATGAGGCCATCTGTTACGGTGCTTGAACTCTACCTCTCACAGTGTTGCTGGGGAGTGTCCTGGTCTTGTGAATACTGCATTTCACTTCATGTTCTGGGGGGATCCAAGTATCGCTAAGTAAACTGGCCTTTGGGAAAGATGGCTTCTTTAGGTGAAGCTGCTCATAAGTTCCGCTATTTTCACAGGACAGGATGGATACTGGTAAACTTTAAACATATCAGGCAAATGTACCATGAGCTGTGTATTTTGATTTTTAGTGGGGGTTCCCTGAGACCTGAAAACTTTTTCAAGCTTTCAAGTTTCAAGTGTATCTTTAGCCAAAACTCTTTAGCAAAAGAAACCTTCCAATGACACAACAGAAAGAGAGAGGAATTAACCCCAAGGACAGTTGTCACTAGAACAGGTGACCAGTTTGGAAGATTCCTGCTTTATTCTTGAGGTGACAGCTGTGAAGTTTGGATTCCCCATCACGTTCTGTCTTTGTGACAATGGGCACTAGGACAAATAGAAAGGGTCACTCTCCCCGGTGGGAACACAGGCATCAATAAAGACCTGACAGAGGTTGTACACTTACTCACACTATACAAAAATTTAAAAAAGTAATAGCTGATGTTACACTTTATGCCATCCTGTAGATGAGCATGTACAGCCCACTGGACAGACCATCCAATCTATGCTGGTTCTACTTCTGCTTTAACTCAGAGTTCAGTGTAAACGGGACTGCATGTTCAGTGTAAACGGGAGTTCATAAAACGGGACTGCATGGTGCAGTGCAGCTATGTTCTGTTAAAATCTAACTAAATACCTGTAGGAGGAGCTACAGTCTTTCCTGGAGTGTCATGCTGACAAACTGGTCTGGATCCACCCCCTTTCCTCTCCTCTGTTTGATTGATGCCAGGTCTATACTGTCTGCTCGCTCCCAAGAATTCACAGAGTACAGCTGCTCTCCCCCTCCCTCCTCCCTCCCCCTGTTCAGGCTGTTCCAATCTTCAGTACCCAGAAGCCAGCAGCAATACTAAGAGCTCCTCTTCCCCACATAGCACACACCTGTTATTGAATGATCTTACAGACAGCCTGGAATATGCACTGTGTATATACAGTTAGGTCCATATATATTTGGACAAAGGCACAATTTTAGTTTTTTTCAGGTGTTTACCAAAACATGTTCAAGCTATAGTTATATAATGGATATGTGCTGAAAGTGCACACTCTCAGGTTTAATTTGTGGGTATGTACATCCAAATCAGAGGAAGGGTTTAGGAATTACAGCTCTTAAGAATAGCCATCCATCCTTTTTGAAGGAACCAAAAGCAATTGAACAATTAAATCCAAAGCTGTTTCATGGCCAGGTGTGGGCTTCTCCTTTGTTATTTCTTCATCAATTAAGCAGGTAAAAGGTCTGGAGTTGATTCTAAGTGTGGTATTTGCATTTGGAATCTATTGCTGTAAGCCTACATCAAGGGTTCAAAGGAGCTGTCCATGCAAGTGAAACAAGCCATTGTAAGGCTTCAAAAAGAAGCAATTTCGATCAGAGAGATAGCAGCAACATTGGCCATCATTGGCCAAATCAACAGTTTGGTACATTCTGAGGAAAGAAGAATGCACTGGGGGTCTCAGCAATATACAGTAAAAAGGCCTGGACATCCATGGAAGTCAACGGTGGTGGATGAACGCAGGATCCTCTCTATGGTAAAGAAAACCCCATTCACAACATCCAGACAAGTGAAGGACACTTTCCAGGAGGTGGGCATTTCATTGTCAAAGTCTACAATCAAGAAAATACTTCACGAGAGCAAATACAGAGGGTTCACTACAAGGTGCAAACCATTCATAAGCCTGAAGAATAGAAAAGCCAGTTTAGACTTTGCCAAAAAACATTTAAAAAAGCCAGACCAGTTCTGGAAAAGCAATCTTTGGATGGATGAAACTAAGATTAATCTGTACCAGAATGACGGGAAGAGAAAAGTGTGGAGAAGGCTTGGAACAGCTCATGATCCAAAGCACACAATGTCATCTGTAAAACATGGTGGAGGCAGTGGGATGGCATGTGCATGCATGGCTTCCAGTGGCACTGGGTCATTGGTGTTTATTGTTGATGTGACAGAAGACAGAAGCAGCCGGATGAATTCTGCAGTGTTTAGAGATATACTGTCAGCCAGATAAAGCCAAAAGCAGCAAAGTTGATAAACGGCGCTTCACAATACAGATGAACAATGATCTAAAACACACTGCAAAAGCAACCCAGGAGCTTTTGAAGAAAAAGAAGTGGAATATTGCAATGGCCGAGTCAATCACCTGATCTCAACCCAATTGAGCATGCATTTCACTTGCTGAAGGCAAAAGACTCTGGTGTGGTCCAGCAACATCTGGGGCCTTGAGGGCAAGATGATCCAGATACCACACCCAGATATCTACTACACAATTTGTTGCTATCTGTTCCAGCTGAGTCTTTGCTGTTGAGAAAGTTCCGTTGAGTTTAGAGGCTACTGTGCTTCCAGCCTCTGGAAAGAGAAAAGAAGAATACAAGTTCTATTACAGTTGTCATGCCTGGAGCAGCTGTTGAGTAAAGACATTATCTGTTCAAGTTTTTTGTTTGTTGTTACTGGGGGAAATACCCCTATTCCCAAATCCCCCTTCCTTTCTATCCTTGCAAATTGAAGAAGGGGTATCTGGGGTTAGCCCTTTGTTCTGGAGAAAAGACTGCTAAGAGGATTTCTCCTGTCATCACTAGGGATGAGCCGAACACCCCCCGGTTCGGTTCGCACCAGAACCCGCGAACGGACCGAAAGTTCGCACGAACGTTAGAACCCCATTGACGTCTATGGGACTCGAACGTTCGAAATCAAAAGTGCTCATTTTAAAGGCTAATTTGCATGGTATTGTCCTAAAAAGGGTTTGGGGACCTGGGTCCTACCCCAGGGGACATGTATCAATGCAAAAAAAACTTTTAAAAACGGCCGTTTTTTCGGGAGCAGTGATTTTAATGATGCTTAAAGTAAAAAAAAAAAAGTGAAATATTCCTTTAAATATCGTACCTGGGGGGTGTCTATAGTATGCCTGTAAAGTGACGCGTGTTTCCCATGTTTAGAACAGTCCCTGCACCAAATGTCATTTTTAAAGGAAAAAATCTCATTTAAAACTGCTTGCGGGTTTAATGTCATGTCGGGTCCTGGCAATATGGATGAAAATCAGTGAGACAAACGGCATGGGTACCCCCCAGTCCATTACCAGGCCCTTTGGGTCTTGTATGGATATTAAGGGGAACCCCGCACCCAAATTAAAATAAGGAAAGGTCCCTATATACTCTGAACAGCAGTATACAGGCGGTGCAAACAAGACAGGGACTGTAGGTTTGTTGTTAAGTAGAATCTGTTTGTAATTTTGAACATTTTTAATGTGTTTAGCTCCAGCCAAAAAATCTTTTCTAAGCTTTTTGGAAAACATAGGGAAGGGTTATCACCCCTGTGACATTTGTTTTGCGTCTTTCCTCCTCTTCAGAAGATTTCACCTCACTTTTTTGTCCCAATGAAAAATGTTTTTTGAAAATTTGGGTTTTTTTGTGGAACAAGGATTGGAAAGCATCAGTGGAAAGGAGAAATTGTTTTCCCATATTAACTCTTACAGGAGAGAATTTCCCTTCCTTAGGGGTAGATTTCATCTCACTTCCTGTTGTCTCCTACCGTTTGCAAGTAGGAGTCGTTTGTAAGTTAGATGTTTGAAGGTAGGGTCCTGCCCTATATACTCAGCAGAAATTTGGGCCTTAGGTGTTGCTGTGGCCAAAACACTGTAAGCCCTCACAGGGCCCTGCTGTGAAATATTAGATCAAGAATTGTAATTACATGCCCCTGTTGAACAGGAGCTGAAAAATTAGGCCTTAGGCACTGGTGCTGGTGCCACAACACTGCAACCCCTCACAGACACTCTAGTTGGAACGCAGGAACGAGCCCTGCTGCAAAGTATTGCATCAAAAATTGTAATTACACGCCCCTGTTAGACAGGGGCAGAAAAATTGGGTCTTAGGCACTGGTGCTGGTGCCACAACACTGCAACCCCTCACAGACACTCTAGTTGAAACGCAGTAA
This sequence comes from Lithobates septentrionalis, assembly GCA_037952835.1. Lineage (NCBI taxonomy): Eukaryota > Metazoa > Chordata > Amphibia > Anura > Ranidae > Lithobates > Lithobates septentrionalis. The sequence goes on along the minus strand of JBBDGP010000201.1, from coordinate 728,600 downwards.
CAAGCCCTGCTGCAAAGTATTGCATCAAAAATTGTAATTACACGCCCCTGTTAAACAGGGGCTGAAAAATTGTGCCTTAGGCACTGGTGGTGGCGCCCAGAACCAAAAATGTTCTTACAAGCTATCAGCGTGATGATTGAGGAGGAAGAGGATAATTACTCAGGGATAGTCACTCAGCATCAGCATAGGCAGTCTTTGAAGGGATCTGAGATTTCAAAAAAAATTATTCGGTTACATCTGCATCAGGTGCTTGGTAGCTGGTGGTGATCCAAGACTGATTCATTTTTATGAAGGTCAGCCGATCGACCGAGTCGGTGGACAGACGCACCCTGTGATCGGTTACCACGCCTCCAGCAGCACTGAATGTGCGTTCCGAAAGAACGCTGGATGCAGGACAGGCCAGTAGCTCAATTGCATACTGTGCAAGCTCTGGCCAGTGATCCATCCTCAAGACCCAGTAACCCAGAGGATTTTCGGTGGGAAAGGTGTCCAAGTCTGATCTTGCCCCTAGGTATTCCTGCACCATGTAAAACAGACGCTGGCGATGGTTGCTGGAACCGATCATACCTTGGGGCTGCGGACCAAAAAATTGTCTGAACGCATCGGTCAGACGGCCACCTTCTCCACCGCTCCTTCTTTGACTGACCGAAGCCTCAGCAACACGTTGTCCAGAAACAGGAGTTTGTAACCTCCCAGTCTCTGGGAACGCGTTGCACAGACCTTTCTGCAAGGCCTCCCGAAGATGTTTCATCCTCTGCTCCCTCTGCGATGGCAAGATAAGGTCCGCAACCTTACCCTTGTAACGTGGATCAAGGAGGGTTGCCAGCCAGTATTGGTCCTTCTCCTTGATACCACGAATACGAGGATCCTTACGCAGGCTTTGCAGGATCAGGGAGGCCATGCAGCGTAGGTTTGCTGAGGCATTCGGTCCGGAGTCCTCTGGGTCACTAAGGACAACAACGTCCGCAGCCACCTCCTCCCAGCCACGTACAAGTCCATGTGTTCCTTGGGACTGATCCCTTAAAGACTGCTGATGCTGAGTGCCAGGCTCCACCTCCATACTGACACAATCTTCCTCCTCCTCCTCCTCCTCCTCCTCGTCCTCTTCCTGTGTGATCGGCGGGCACGCAGGAACACTGTCTGGATAAAGGGGGCCTTGAGAGCTAAGGAAGTCCTCCTCTTCCTGCCTCTGTTCTGCCTCAAGTGCCCTGTCCATTATTCCACGCAGCGTGTGCTCCAACAGGTGGACAAGGGGGACAGTGTCACTGATGCATGCACTGTCAGTGCTCACCATCCTCGTGGCCTCCTCGAATGGTGACAGGACAGTGCATGCATCCCTGATCATGGCCCACTGGCGTGGGGAAAAAAAACCAAGGTCCCCTGACCCTGTCCTGGTGCCATAGTCGCACAGGTACTCATTGATGGCCCTCTGCTGCGTGTGCAGCCGCTGCAGCATGGCCAACGTCGAGTTCCACCTGGTGGGCATGTCACAGATTAGGCGGTTCTTGGGCAGGTTAAACTCCTTTTGGAGGTCCGTCAGCCGAGCACTGGCATTATATGACCGGCGGAAATGCACAGAGACTTTCCTGGCCTGCCTCAGGACATCCTGTAAGCCCGGGTACCTGCCCAAGAACCGCTGCACCACCAAGTTAAGGACGTGAGCCAAACAGGGCACATGGGTCAGTTGTCCCTGTCGGAGGGCAGAGAGGAGGTTGGTGCCATTGTCGCAAACCACCATTCCTGCCTTAAGTTGGCGTGGCGTCAACCACCTCTGAACCTGCCCCTGCAGAGCTGACAGAACCTCTGCCCCAGTGTGGCTCCTGTCCCCCAAGCACACCAGCTCAAGCACCGCATGGCATCTTTTGGCCTGCGTACTTGCGTAGCCCCTTGAACGCCTACGGAGCACCGCTGGTTCCGAGGAAGAGGCCATGGAGGAAGAAGAAGAGGAGGGGGTGGAGGAGAGAGGTGTGTCACAATCAGCATTTTGGAGGCGTGGTGGCGGAACAACCTCCAACACTACTGCACCTTGTCCTGCATCCTTCCCAGCTGCCAGCAGAGTCACCCAATGCGCCGTGAAACTTAAGTAACGTCCCTGTCCATGCCTGCTGGACCATGAGTCAGCGGTAATATGCACCTTACCGCTGACCGCCCTGTCCAGCGAGGCATGGACATTGCCTTCCACATGCCGGTAGAGAGCCGGAATCGCCTTCCGTGAGAAAAAGTGGCGTTTGGGTACCTGCCACTGAGGAACCGCACATTCCACAAACTCACGGAAGGGGGCAGAGTCTACCAACTGAAAAGGCAGCAGTTGAAGTGCTAGCAATTTTGCCAAGCTAGCATTCAACCGCTGGGCATGTGGATGGCTGGGAGCAAACTTCTTTCGGCGGTGCAGCAGCTGGGGCAGGGAAATTTGCCTGGTACAATCTGACGTCGGTGTACCAAAAGCAGATTGCCCACAAGTACTTGGCTGTGACACACCTAATTCTACACCTTCATTCCTCTCACTGCAGGTCTCAGAGAGGACTGAAGGTCTAGTGGGGTTGGAAATCTCAGCTGATGAGGAGCAAGGAGAGATCGTCTTTGTTCTTTGGTGTGGGTCTTTCAGATACGCTTGCCAACGAACTGCATGGCAGGTCAACATATGTCTGGTCAAGCATGTGGTACCCAAGCGGGAGATGTTTTGGCCACGCGAGATACGCTTGAGACATATGTTGCAAATAGCAGCGGTGCGATCTGATGCACTCGTCTCAAAAAAGGCCCACACCAAAGAACTTTTTGAATAACGCGCAGAGACTGCAGCGCCCTGCACATGTGGAGCTTTGGGGTGTGATGCAGTCAATGTGCTGCCCTTAGGCTGGCCCCTGGAGGGCATCCTGCCTAGTTGGTGATGTGCCACCTCCTCCTCCTCCTCCTCCTCCTCCTCTCTCCTATCAGGCACCCACGTTGAGTCAGTGACCTCATCATCCCCTCCCTCCTCATCACTGGAGCAAACCTGGCAGTATGCTGCAGCAGGGGGAGCATGACTGCCAGATTGCTGTCCTTCTTGGGCACCCCCTCTGTCCGTGCTCATGTTACTGCCTTCATTGAGCTCAGTATCATCATCAGAGCCTTCCAAACGCTGGGCATCCTCCTGGAGCATGTACCCAACACTGTGGTCAAACAGTTCGAGGGAATCCTCATGAGGACATGGTGGAGCTAGGGAAGGAGTCACTGATGACATTGAGCTGAGGGAAGAGGCCGCTGCTTTGCCAGACAAAGCACCCTGGGCATGGGTGAGAGAGGATGAGGAGGATGAGGACGGCTTGGTCATCCACTCGACCAAGTCTTCCGCATGTTGCGGCTCAACACGGCCAGCTGCCGAAAAAAAGGCCAAGCGTGTCCCATGGCCACGTGCTGATGAGGATGCACCGTCTCCACGACCAGCACTAGACACAGAGCCTGCTTGCCCTCTCTTATTGGCTTGTGACTGTCTGCCTCTCCTTCTTGGCCTTCCAGACATACTAATGGCCTGTAGCTGCACTAAGCTGGGATAGAACACCTGTAATTTTCTTCAGGTAGCTTTATATACTGTAACCAGACAAGCCTGCCTGTCAGTAGGAAGATAACAGGAACGGATCTAGCTGAACACTGTGAGCAGGACGTACTGCACTAAATGTATATAGCAGGAACGGATCTAGCTGAACACTGTGAGCAGGACGCACTGTACTAAATGTAAATAGTCTAGCTGCCTGACCGTGGTACTAATAGGATCAAAAAGAACACCTGTAATTTTCTTAAGGTAGCTTTATATACTGTAACCAGACAAGCCTGCCTGTCAGTAGGAAGATAACAGGAACGGATCTAGCTGAACACTGTGAGCAGGACACACTGTACTAAATGTAAATAGTCTAGCTGCCTGACCGTGGTACTAATAGGATCAAAAAGAACACCTGTAATTTTCTTAAGGTAGCTTTATATACTGTAACCAGACAAGCCTGCCTGTCAGTAGGAAGATAACAGGAACGGATCTAGCTGAACACTGTGAGCAGGACACACTGTACTAAATGTAAATAGTCTAGCTGCCTGACCGTGGTACTAATAGGATCAAAAAGAACACCTGTAATTTTCTTCAGGTAGCTTTATATACTGTAACCAGACAAGCCTGCCTGTCAGTAGGAAGATAACAGGAACGGATCTAGCTGAACACTGTGAGCAGGACACACTGTACTAAATGTAAATAGTCTAGCTGCCTGACCGTGGTACTAATAGGATCAAAAAGAACACCTGTAATTTTCTTCAGGTAGCTTTATATACTGTAACCAGACAAGCCTGCCTGTCAGTAGGAAGATAACAGGAACGGATCTAGCTGAACACTGTGAGCAGGACGCACTGTACTAAATGTAAATAGTCTAGCTGCCTGACCGTGGTACTAATAGGATCAAAAAGAACACCTGTAATTTTCTTAAGGTAGCTTTATATACTGTAACCAGACAAGCCTGCCTGTCAGTAGGAAGATAACAGGAACGGATCTAGCTGAACACTGTGAGCAGGACACACTGTACTAAATGTAAATAGTCTAGCTGCCTGACCGTGGTACTAATAGGATCAAAAAGAACACCTGTAATTTTCTTCAGGTAGCTTTATATACTGTAACCAGACAAGCCTGCCTGTCAGTAGGAAGATAACAGGAACGGATCTAGCTGAACACTGTGAGCAGGACGTACTGCACTAAATGTATATAGCAGGAACGGATCTAGCTGAACACTGTGAGCAGGACGCACTGCACTGAATGTAAATAGCAGGAACGGATCTAGCTGAACACTGTGAGCAGGACGCACTGCACTAAATGTAAATACCAGGAACGGATCTAGCTGAACACTGTGAGCAGGACGCACTGCACTGAATGTAAATAGCAGGAACGGATCTAGCTGAACACTGTGAGCAGGACGCACTGCACTGAATGTAAATAGCAGGAACGGATCTAGCTGAACACTGTGAGCAGGACGCACTGCACTGAATGTAAATAGCAGGAACGGATGTAGCTGAACACTGTGAGCAGGACGCACTGCACTAAATGTAAATACCAGGAACGGATCTAGCTGAACACTGTGAGCAGGACGCACTGCACTGAATGTAAATAGCAGGAACGGATCTAGCTGAACACTGTGAGCAGGACGCACTGCACTGAATGTAAATAGCAGGAACGGATCTAGCTGAACACTGTGAGCAGGACGCACTGCACTGAATGTAAATAGCAGGAACGGATCTAGCTGAACACTGTGAGCAGGACGCACTGCACTGAATGTAAATAGCAGGAACGGATCTAGCTGAACACTGTGAGCAGGACGTACTGCACTAAATGTATATAGCAGGAACGGATCTAGCTGAACACTGTGAGCAGGACGCACTGCACTGAATGTAAATAGCAGGAACGGATCTAGCTGAACACTGTGAGCAGGACGCACTGCACTAAATGTAAATACCAGGAACGGATCTAGCTGAACACTGTGAGCAGGACGCACTGCACTGAATGTAAATAGCAGGAACGGATCTAGCTGAACACTGTGAGCAGGACGCACTGCACTGAATGTAAATAGCAGGAACGGATCTAGCTGAACACTGTGAGCAGGACGCACTGCACTGAATGTAAATAGCAGGAACGGATGTAGCTGAACACTGTGAGCAGGACGCACTGCACTAAATGTAAATACCAGGAACGGATCTAGCTGAACACTGTGAGCAGTGTGATGGAAATATTGGATATCATATTTATATCAATGAGATTCAAGTGGACCATTGCAAGGACTCCAATTTAAACTGCCTTGCCTCATAGGATGTGTATGTGTATGTATGTATGTATGTATATATATAGATATATATATATATATATCTGTATATATAGATATATATATCTACGTGTATATGTGGGTATCTATATATATTTCATATATGGGAATATGTTTCTTAATATAACAAAGCTCACCTTAGGAAATGTAGTTACCTTGATTTGAACCCAAGAAGCCCTAGAGGTGTTGATTAGATCAAAGGTTATTGGCAAACCTTAAGGCATTCACTCTTCAGGGGGCCATTAACATGCTTCCAATACACTGATGGGAATCAGGGAAGGTCCCCTAGGTGGTAATCAACTCACCAGGGGCCATTAACATACTACGGTCGGGACTGTTTGGGCTAGGAGATCAAAGGAGATTGTTCATTAATTCATAGACTGGTAGGCACCGAGGGGGTCGCAATGTCCGAGCATGAATTCTGTGACATCTCTAACCCAATCAATATGTGGCATCTGTTGATTGGTGGAGAATGCATATAAAAGGGAGTGGGCTAAATGGTTACAGCAGTCCAGCCCGAAAACATCTGAGGGACATGCTGTCGGTGTAAAGTATCTATGTCTATCTTTCTTTCTAACCTTTTTTTCATCCTAGGATTTATCTTATAACTTTGTATATCTTGTATATGTCCATTGAAAACAATTATGAGTTTATGCCTGAATTAACTTAGAATTAACTTTGCAGCCTAGAGCCAACACTATAGAGATATATGATAAATTCTAATCATTCTAACCTTCTTTTTCTGTGTAAATAAATGTAATTTTTATCTTTTTTCCCTGTTATCACTCGTTTTTATTTTTATATAGACAAAGGTTTAATCAATTATATTTGTATCGTTAATCGTTTAAGTGAGGTATAGATATTTCCGTAACAAATGGTGCCCGTCGTGTGAGGAAGCTTCACGTTCGAGTGATTCTGCGGGTGGAGGACAAGTCTAACTCCAGAAACAGTAAGCATTTTTATGTCTTTGTATGTCTGTCTCCCCTGTATGAACACCCAAACTAGCAAGCTTCTTTGAACATTGTTTATCTATATAACCTTTTGTCTGTACTAATACTTTGATGAGACTGATATGAACAGTATAAGTGAAATAAAATTGTACTGAGAGTGTATGAGAAGGCATCCTGCTCGGTTGGGCCAACACTGCAGGAGGGTGTCTGCGTGAATGATAAGGGGTTCTGATTGGACGTTTGAAGGCAGTGGAAAGAAGTAGGATCTGGGCCTTTCTGCCAACAAGCGCTTCTGGTTGACCCTTGCATGAGTCTAGGTCAAGACGCTTCCCGGTCTTTGAGATCGAATTGCACCTGTGGGCCTAGTACACACTGAATGATCTTCGATGTATGTATCTATCTTTCTGTGTAAACTACTAACTGGGGATCGTAAGCTTTGTGATTAGATCTGTAATGTTGTAACTCCTACAAATCGTATTGCAATTAGGTGTGCATCAGTTAACTACCTCCTGTACTACAAGCACGCATTAGTAATAACCTTTCGTTAAGCATTTCTTTTAGAGTACTTTAGAAAAGTCCACGGGGGGATTAAACTATTATTTAGTTTGGGAAAATCTCCAGGCTGATTTTTTGAAGGACTATAGCCAGGACAGGGAATTGGCCTAGCAAGTAGCGAAAAAAAATCGGCAAGGGCGACAGGGGCAGTACCTGTCAACCCAATTCTTGGTCAGAGAGTAGCTACCTCTGAAGTAAAGGCAACCTGTAAAAAGGTTGGGGAAATCAGTTCAAGGTCCGGAGTCCGTAAAGGATGGGTAATCGAATCGCTTCAAAGAGGGCGTCTAACCGTGGGGAACCATACCACTTGACCCCGAGGGAAGAGATGATAGATAAATATGGACCTTGGGTTGTGAAATATTTGCAAGATTGGGATAGTTGGACTGGGAAAAAGTATTCAAAAAGAGGTACTTTTAAGCCGAACGCTTGGGAAGCCCTGTGGTACAATCACCGCGGGAAGATGACACGAACAAATGAAAGAGATGCGTGGAGTGCGTGGATGGTAGAATCCATGCGTAGAACTGATGATGTGAATATTTTTACGGTGGGAGTTAAGGAGAAAAAACACCAGATGATGCTGCGGAGTAGGGACAAACAGGGACAGCCACTAGAGCCACATCCCCAGAGTAGTGACAGTGATGAACAGGGGGATGATGAGGAATGGCCAGGATTGGGGCCTTATACAGCCGCCCGGTCCTTGTTGGCCAGATACTCAGAAAGGGATAGGAATTGTCATCTATCAGCAGATGAAAAAAAGGGGAATCTACAACTTGCTGCCAAGTTTAACACCCCAGTTAAAACCCCCAATGAATCACAGAAAAACTCTTCCTGTGAAGCATTGAAACCGCAGGAAAGAGATAGCACAGCCAACCAGGGGGAGGGAGTGCTGGAATCAGGGGAGAAAAATCTCCCTAGTTCCAGAGAGCAGATACCATCAAAAGGGAAACTTTCTTCCCCTCTGACGGAAGACCCTCCCGAATATAGTAATCCCCCATTTACGGGCTGCGAGCCAGCATTCTCCCCTAAGCGGCAGTTAACTAGCAACCCTGCTCCTGTAAGCAATACTGGCAGTTCTGCTACAGAGTACACAGCCTATGTACCTTTATACCCCCAAGTAACTAGCACCCCACAGCAAGGACCTGTGTGGTGTCACTCTAATGGGGAAAGGATATCACCCAATGTGGGCACACCGGTGTACCATGGGACTGTTAATGCCACCCTTCAGGGCACTTTGCAGTTGGATAAAGTGCCCCCACCTGGCAGCAACCATCGTCCACAGTCTTATTGGGATTCTGTGACAGAACCCCAAAAGACCAATCCACAACTGATATCTTTTTCAGATGACGTATCTGTCTATCCTGTAAGAGAACAGGTGGTCTATGACAACAGTGGGAGATCCACGGGAAAGATGACACATCACGTGCCATGGACTCCCTCTGAGATGAAGGGATTTCTGAGTGTTATCCCCCATCCAAGGACAGATCCTATTAAATTTGCCAAAGAGCTGCTGGACATCCAGGCAAGCTACAATGCAAACTGGAGTGATATGCTTCAAATAATGAAGAGGGTTTGTGGAGATGGGGACTTAGATGAAATCCTTAGTAAAACCAATATTCCACGAACCCTGTATGTGGACTCCAGCCATCAAGGAGATATACTCACTAAGCAATTAGCACAGTTGATTAAAACAGTCTACCCTCCCCAGTCTTGGACCAAGGTGTCAGGAGTGATCCAAGGTCCAAAGGAAGATTGTATGACATACTACAATCACTTTAAACAAGCCGTGGAATCAGCTGGTGGGGACATTAATAACAGTGCCCTATCCCCCGTATTGATCCATAGCTTCATTACCGGGTTGAGAGGAAACATCAGGGAAAAATTGATGACTGCAAATCCAGACTGGAGAGATAAGCCCCTCTCCTCTTTGTTGTCACTTGCAACGGCGATTGAAAGGAATATAGCAGATTGGGAGTCACAAAAACCTCAAAAGATCTGCATTGTCACTGATCAGTTGAACAGTGCAGATCTTGGGCAGAAACCAAGGGGGAAACCGGTTTGTTTCAAATGCCACAGACCCGGACACTTCAAGAAGGATTGTAGAGCAGCAAGACCAAATAGGCCACCACGACAGGAGAAGGAATCTGGAGGAGACCTCCAGTGATGGGGAGAGCTCCCGGTGTTGCCTGTAATCTCGACAAATGAACAAGGGAGTGCTTATGTACAAATGCATTTAAATAATCAGACCCTAAATCTATTAACAGACACCGGGGCAGCTCGTACCATTTTGAAATCTAGTGAGGTGAATCTTCCCATTCAAAATACCGTGAGAGGAGTTGGGCTAGGGGGTATATCATATCCCCTATTTGAAACCACTCCCACAAAAATTCGAGTCGGACCCTTTCAAACTGAAGCCTCCCTGCTCTTGAGCGATTCAGTTCCTTGTAATTTGCTGGGAAAAGATTTGCTCTCACAAATGAGAGCACAAATACAATTCACTGAGGATGGAGTGGAAGTAAAGATCCCTTCTGATCCTGGCCAACACCAAATGGTAGAAACCTGGGATAGCATCATTGCTTTGTCTAAATTAGAACAGGATGCAAGCTTTGCAGAAAGCTTGCCCAGTGATTTAGTCAAAAACACCAATCCAGATGTTTGGGCTAAAGAGGGGAACACGGGACTTATGATCCGCTGTCCCCCTGTTAGGATCAAACTAAAACCAGATGCTATAATTCCTAGATTACCTCAGTATCCCTTGAAATTGGCTCAATTGGAGGGAATTAGGGACCAAATCAAACACCTCCTTAAGGAGGGTATACTGGTGAAAGTGAGCTCACCAGCTAATACCCCATTGTACCCTGTGAAAAAACCAGGCCGGAACGTTTATCGGATGGTACAAGACCTGAGGGCAATTAACAAAATCATCCAAGAGGATGCGCCAGTGGTACCAAACCCTCACACTATTCTGAGTAACATCATCCCTTCTAATCAATATTTCACAGTTATGGATTTGAAGGATGCTTTTTTCACGGTACCACTCCACCCTGACTGTCAATACCTCTTTGCCTTCAGCTTTGAACTGCAGCAATATACCTGGTGTAGATTGCCCATGGGGATGGTATCAAGCCCAAACGAGTACAGCAAAGCAATGAAAGAGTGCTTGGACAGGTGGCACTGCCCGGAGGGTATCACTCTCCTTCAGTATGTGGATGACTTGCTGATTGGAGGCGACACGAGAGAAGCATGTAGAGAGGCCACTATCTCCTTGTTGAATCACCTTGGAGAGGAGGGATGCAGGGTATCCCCCGCCAAGTTACAATACAACATGGACCGAGTTGTGTTTTTGGGTCATTGCATTTCCAAAGGAAAAAAACACTTAACACAAGACCGAAAGAAGGCTATTCTGAATAGCAAAATGCCACAAAATGCAAAACAATTGAGGGGATTCCTAGGGTTGGTTGGATATTGCCGACAATGGATACCAGAAATGTCCAATGTTTGTAAGCCACTCTATGATTCTGTAAACATACAGGGGAAACTGGAACTCAGTGAAGAGCAAATACATGCTATTCAGACATTGAAGGCTGCAATCAGTGAAGCCCCTGTTTTGGGCCTGCCAGATTATACCAAGGGATTCCGGCTTTACTGTCATGAGTCTAGAGGCCACGCTGCTGGAGTTCTGACACAGGACCATGGAGGACATGACAAGCCCATTGGCTATTACAGTTGTCAGATTGACACAGTTGTCAATGCAATGGCACCCTGTCTGAGGGCAGTAGCAGCAGCTGCTGAGATGCTGACTAAAACTGCAGACATTGTGCTAGGGAACCCGTTAGAAGTTTATGTACCCCATGAGGTTCACGTGGTCATGCAGAACCTGACCACAAAGCACATTTCGTCAGCAAGATTGACCAAATATGAACTGGCACTTTTAACGCCCACAAATATTACCCTCAAAAGGTGTGCAAAATTGAATCCAGCTACATTGCTACCAGAGACATCGCAAGATGAAATAGAAAGCCATGACTGCAATGCAGAAATGGAAGATCACTATCGTGAAGCACAGAGAGTAAGAGACACCCCTATCCACAATGCTGACCTCACTGTTTTTGTAGATGGGTCCCGCTTCTATACTGAAGAAGGGCACCCTGTTACTGGGTATTCAGTAGTCACCAAGGATGAAATCCTGTTCCAAGGAAGACTACCTGGGAATCATTCTGCCCAGGTGGCAGAGCTTATGGCTCTCATGCAAGCTTGCATAGTAGGGAAAGGAAAAAAGCTCAATGTCTACACTGACTCGAGATATGCTTTTGGAATATGTCACGATTTCGGCCAACTATGGAAACTGAGAGGCTTCCTGACCACCTGTGGAAAACCCATTAAACATGGTGAGCTCATTAAGAAAGTCCTTGAGGCACTTTGGTTCCCAGAGGAAATAGCAGTCCTAAAATGTGCCGCACACACCAAAGGCACGGATGAGGTTTCACTTGGGAATGCTAAAGCAGATACTGCTGCAAAGGTAGCGGCTGTAACTGGTACTGAGTCTGTGGGAATCTTCATGGCCACACCTTGCTCCGACAGTCCTGATCAGGTAGATTTGACCGTTCTGAAGAGATTGCAAGTGCAAACTGATGAAAAGACAAAACAGAAGTGGCGAGACCAGGGATGTAAAGAAACAGCTGGACTTTGGGCCCATGAGGATGGAAGGTACTGTGCCCCTCCAGCACTGTATTCATATTTGGCTGAGGCATCGCACGGCCCCTCTCATCTGTCCAAAGGAGCTATGGTCTCCACAATCACATCTCACTGGGTGGCCCCCGGATTCACCACTGTTGCGGAGAGATTCTGTCATGGGTGTGAAACATGTCAGATACATAATCCAGGGAGGCTTGTCAAAACTCCAACTAAACATTTGCCCAAAGCCCAGTACCCCTTCCAGAGACTGCAGATTGATTATATTCAATTGCCAAAATGCCAACAATTCCAATTTGTTCTCGTATGTGTGGACATGTTTTCAGGTTGGGTAGAAGCTTGGCCTGTAGCCAATGCTACTGCGTCGGTCACCGCAAAGAAACTATTGCAGGAAATTGTGTGCAGGTATGGCCTAATGGAGACCATAGAATCAGATCAAGGGAGCCATTTCACAGGTCAAGTGATGGCTGAGGTTATGGGAGGACTCCAAATTGAACAAAAGTTCCATACTCCCTACCACCCACAGGCATCAGGAAAGGTTGAGAGGTATAATGGAATGATCAAGAATAGACTAGCCAAAATTTGTGAAAATACGCGCCTCACTTGGGTGCAAGCTCTCCCTCTGGTATTGAAATCCATGCGACATACTCCTAGAGGTCCAGAAAAACTATCTCCATTCGAGATATTGTTCGGGAGACCCCCAATGACAGGATTGTTTTTTCCACAAGAGATGACATTAATGCATTGTTCCTTAAAGATGTATGTGCAGGAATTACATAAGCAGCTCACCAAATTGCATGCCCAAGTGTTCTCTTCTATTCCAGACCCAAATTGTGACGGTAAATCTCACTCCTTACAGCCTGGAGATTGGGTGGTAATCAAGAAATTTCAACGAAGAGGACTGGAACCCAGGTTTGAGGGTCCCTACCAGGTATTGCTGACCACCCCCACCTCAGTGAAGATAGAGGGAAAAATCTCTTGGGTGCATGCTTCGCATTGCAAACAAGTTCAGAAGGAGATTTAGGAAGGTGGGTGGGATGGGCACATCTTCCCTATTGTTAGGTTTACTCAGCTGGTATGTTCTCGTTTCTGCTCAAGAAACACCAGCTCCTAAGCAGGAAATCCAAACAGAGCCTGTACCCTGGATCTCACCGAAGGAGTATAGTAAATGGGTCATAAAACCTGAGGGGTGGAGTCACACACAGATCCATAAGGCCGAGTGCAAACAAGGACAACTTCTCCCCAGATACCCAATGTATTTTCATGGGTATATACTCATTCATGCCATAGCAGGGATGGGTTTTGATGGGACCTTCCTAGAACATACCACCGGCCTCGATCCCCACCCTTACAGATTTCATACAGCCTTTGGGGACATTGATGCAGGGTATCTACTAGACAGGCTTTGCAGTCTTGCGTACTGGAAGACCAGTCCTGATGAGCGGGAACGAATACAGCAGGTGGTAAGAGAGAGCCCTGATACCACAATGTATGTAACATATCACCTAGATGACTACGTTGCCTTGTGTGAAGGAGATTGGGACCCCAAGGATGTGGAATGTCTAATCCCAGGAATTTTTCCTAAAGGATCAAATGACAGTCAATCTACCCAGAGGATGTTTGTAGATCTTGATACCGAGACCTATGAAATGTCCATAACAAACTCAACCAAGGGGTCAGAGTTATGGAGGATAAAATGCAAAAATAGCAAGTTATATCCCGTAGATCCCACAGGGGAGAACTATGAAGGGTGGTATATTGTTTACATTATCTTCAATCAGGGGGAAGAGAAAGAACATAAGAGGTACTATTATGACTTTCCAGAACTTGTTCAAGGGTCACTAGCGGATAAGTGTTTCCACCCCGCGGAGGGAACCCTTGAGATCCTTATCACTAAAAGTCCCACCTATGATAGGAAGACACATCCACTAAACTATCTGTCAAAGAAAAAGGTTGTCTTGCAGTTGAATTGTAGTAGCGCCCATCAGGCTATGTGGTATGAACGAGCAAATGTGACTCTTTCTACCAAATATACAAACACTGTAATCCTAAAAATTAGGACCGATGCTAAAAACAAACAGTATGAGGTCCTGGATTTACAACCAAGACTGTCCATACATGCCTTTGTGTTGCAAGTAATGAGGGAAACTTGTGACCCCGATACAGAGGGTCACTATTTTATTGACACCGCTTATTGGCCCCCAAATCAGTCCTTGGCTTTTAACAGTCCAAACCCATGGAAGTGGGATGTTTTATGCAATGGTGTGGATCTGCCTAGTGTGAATGAGTGGATGAATGGAAGGCCAATGAATGAAGAAATGAGAGGCGTGCATATGACTGTAGACTGGCAGGATCCCCAAGGATATGATTTGGATTTAGACTTACATCTAGATGGCCCATTTGTGTGGCCATTCTGCAACGCATTTGACGAAGGCTGTTGGACCTTTATGCAAATGACAAAGCTTAGGAATGATGACATGTTTCCCGGAATCAGTACCCCAGTTATTGATCCTAAACGTTGGTATCCCTGGAAGGGGCGAGGAAAAATCTGTGTGACAGTTGTACGGGTACCCAATGAATTAGATGTTCTTGTGCCAGCAAAAATTAGTTCAGACTCCTGTAAGGCTCCTATAGTGAAGGCAGCAGATCTGGTCATCCCTTTACTCTCTTCTCACTGGACGGTATTAACAGACACGCAATTTATGTTATATACTTGGAGGATAACCTTATCTGATTTCCGGGTTGATAAGTGGGATAAACGGTGTGCAGCCTTCACAAAGAATCAGGTATACATGTTGAAGGGGTGGCTGCAGTCGGGATATTCAGAATATTCCCACACTAGAGTAAAGAGAGGTCTAACAGAGACTGCCTTAGGAGCAGGGGGTGTTGCCCTGGGTAGCCTAAACACTATGGATTTGGAAATACTCAGAAACAAGTTAGGAGGGTTGGCACAACATGTTGGAGAAGGGGTCAAGGTGCAGCTAGACGTGAATCATATCCTCGAAAATCTACAACATGCGCATATCGATGCTACTGCCTCACTATCTGAGGTAATGAAACAGAAATTCACAGGATTGATAGCGGGTTTATCCAAAGTACAGGAAAGCATCCAACTTGCTTTATCTTGCACCCAGGTACAATCAGAATTGTCCCAAGACCTCAGAGTAATGATTGCTTCTTTTTCAGCAGGACAATTTCCACTAAATTTGAGAAAACAAGCAGGTAGGGTAGTGTCCAAGTTTGCTATGAGTCATATGGATTGGTGGATGACTCAATTCCATGGCTGTAAAAACCTGACTTGCACAGTCTCATCCCTGATTCCGGTTGCAGGGACTGAGCATCGTGCTTATACCACAGTCAATTTGGGTACTATCCTATCGGGCTCTACCGTGTTACACCCCCGAGTCCATCATGATCTGATGGTTTATGAGTCCGGACAACCTCAAATGATTGATACTGATGGGTGCTGGAGAAAGGAAGGGGTTGTGTTATGCCAAGGGAAACAGGATAGGATCATGAGACAACAATGCTGGCACAGGGAAGGGTCATGTCTCATGGATGCCGAGGAAATGTCCCAACCTTATATAAAATACTTGGGCCAAGGGTATTGGTGTTGGTATCAAACGTCCAGTGATGCCCTATATTCTGCCTACGGGTTGAACTGTACTCAGCGTGGTACGTTACCTCAGGGAGTCTACTGCACATCTTCCCCCGTCCTTGGAATAGATATAGCAGGGACACAAGGGCGGACCCCTATTACCCCAGAGAAAAGGCTTGATATCAAACCTGATACCCCCATACATTTACAGAAACTTCCTCTGGGATTTGGGGCTGAGTTAAAAGCTTGGCTGATGGATTTCGGACAACAGGATGAAATATTAAATGTACTAAGAGATGCTGAAAAACAAGCCACCATACGACTCACCCATGATCAAAATAGATTGATCCAAGTATCCCACGCTTTAGATGCAGACGCTAAGATTTCCTGGTGGGAAAGTTTATTTGGGTATAGTCCGAACGCTACAGCTTTCCTAAACATTTTGCTCCACCCTGTTGTTGTCCTAACCTGTGCAGCCTTATTGCTTTTCCTGATGCAGGTAATAATGTGCGTTACTATCAGGAGAATGAATGCCAAAGCTATGAGAATGTGTACCTCAACAAGGTATCTTCTCTCAAGGAACAGAAAGGCCACTAACTCAGAAACAAATCTCTGAGGAAGCCAGATCCAATCCAGACCAGTACTAAGAAGTTGCACATGTAAGAGAGGACCCTAGAACTATATTTTTCTTGTTCCAGGGATAAGCCTCTTCAATTTTTAGTAATAAAGTGCAGTCAGGTTTACCTAAATTCCAAAAGTTTTAATCATTTTTTTTATTATTTTTATTTTTATTTTTTTTATTTTTTATTTTTTTTCTCTCCCTTTTGTTGTTAATATCTCTGTACCTGACCTGCAAAAATACTGTTAATGGGAGAGGAGGGTTTTATTTTATTTATTTATTTTTTTTTTTTTAAGAAAAACATTTGTTTTGTTTTTTTTTGTTGTTTTTTTTTTTTTTTTTTATTATGTTTTTTTTGACCAATGTATTCATTTTTTTTTTTTTTTATATACAGATTCAAGGCTCTTTAACAGTCTTGGTTGGAGCAGCGTTCGATCTGTAGTTTTTTTCGCTTTTTTTTTTTTTTTTTTCGTTTCCACTATTTTTTCCTGTTCATTTTCATTACTCACATCTCTTCCATTCCTTTTTCTTCTTTAATATTATGCTCTCTGAGTTTTTTTTTTCTCCTTTGATTTCTATCATCTATCTTCTCGAGATAATGTAACTAAGACATCAGTCATATAATTTTTTGTTTAAAAAAGACTTATTTATAAAAAAAAAAAAAAAAAAAAAACAAAAAAAAAAAAAAAAAAAAAAACATATTTTAACTAAAGTATCCCTGGACATCCAGTTTTATGTCTTAATGTAATTTCACCTCCCCTAGTCTACCTACTACTTTAACCTGAGCCCCGTGAGCAGGTGTGGTGAACCCAGGGACCTGGCAATAACAGACAGTATTGTCTATCCCTACCATCAAGGGCCATGGATGATACTGGCTGTTGCTCAGACTCTGTACCCTGTGGGGAACCCACTCTACTCGTCCACATTACACCCTTTATGAGTATTTAGTTTTAATGGCCAACACTCTGTTCCTGTCCAGCATTTCTCTGTACACTAACGTTCTCCTCTCTCTTTCTGTATTCATGCACGACTGTCTGGAGACCCGCCCGACCCCACCTGAAGAAGCAGCGACCACCAAGTTATCTCTTGAGATAAACGTGTCACGAATAAGACTTTCCTGGACTTTCCTTCACCATGCTGAAAAGTGCTGTCTCGCGGTCCGATCCAATCGATGCAACCATTACATGGTCTTACAAAGATACAGAACTAGATATGCCAGGATCCCGCCATCAATGTTGGAGTTCCGCTCCTCCAAGGCAGAGGAGTGATGAAACATTGCAATACAGACACTCATGGTTTGAATGTGGAGTCTCCAAAGGACCAGGATTTCTTTGCTATCTTAAGCCTACTTTGAGGCGTTCCGGCGTGTTCAAGAAAGGAAGAGGAGGCCGCAGTGGTGGTGGGGAAGGGTCGGGGCTTCTGGGCTGTTGTGGGTGGGTGCAAGATCATTGAAGGAGGACATAAGTTCAAGAATGAACTTCAGGGGGAAATGTGATGGAAATATTGGATATCATATTTATATCAATGAGATTCAAGTGGACCATTGCAAGGACTCCAATTTAAACTGCCTTGCCTCATAGGATGTGTATGTGTATGTATGTATGTATGTATATATATAGATATATATATATATATATCTGTATATATAGATATATATATCTACGTGTATATGTGGGTATCTATATATATTTCATATATGGGAATATGTTTCTTAATATAACAAAGCTCACCTTAGGAAATGTAGTTACCTTGATTTGAACCCAAGAAGCCCTAGAGGTGTTGATTAGATCAAAGGTTATTGGCAAACCTTAAGGCATTCACTCTTCAGGGGGCCATTAACATGCTTCCAATACACTGATGGGAATCAGGGAAGGTCCCCTAGGTGGTAATCAACTCACCAGGGGCCATTAACATACTACGGTCGGGACTGTTTGGGCTAGGAGATCAAAGGAGATTGTTCATTAATTCATAGACTGGTAGGCACCGAGGGGGTCGCAATGTCCGAGCATGAATTCTGTGACATCTCTAACCCAATCAATATGTGGCATCTGTTGATTGGTGGAGAATGCATATAAAAGGGAGTGGGCTAAATGGTTACAGCAGTCCAGCCCGAAAACATCTGAGGGACATGCTGTCGGTGTAAAGTATCTATGTCTATCTTTCTTTCTAACCTTTTTTTCATCCTAGGATTTATCTTATAACTTTGTATATCTTGTATATGTCCATTGAAAACAATTATGAGTTTATGCCTGAATTAACTTAGAATTAACTTTGCAGCCTAGAGCCAACACTATAGAGATATATGATAAATTCTAATCATTCTAACCTTCTTTTTCTGTGTAAATAAATGTAATTTTTATCTTTTTTCCCTGTTATCACTCGTTTTTATTTTTATATAGACAAAGGTTTAATCAATTATATTTGTATCGTTAATCGTTTAAGTGAGGTATAGATATTTCCGTAACAGCAGGACGCACTGCACTGAATGTAAATAGCAGGAACGGATCTAGCTGAACACTGTGAGCAGGACGCACTGCACTGAATGTAAATAGCAGGAACGGATCTAGCTGAACACTGTGAGCAGGACGCACTGCACTGAATGTAAATAGCAGGAACGGATCTAGCTGAACACTGTGAGCAGGACGCACTGCACTAAATGTAAATACCAGGAACGGATCTAGCTGAACACTGTGAGCAGGACGCACTGCACTGAATGTAAATAGCAGGAACGGATCTAGCTGAACACTGTGAGCAGGACACACTGCACTAAATGTAAATAGTCTAGATAGAAGATAACAGGAACGGATCTAGCTAAACTGAATACAGTGTATATATATATATGCAACACCTGGGATGCATATATATACACAATACACTGTAAGTGCAGCTAACTGACTGACTGTTCTGCCTAATCTATCTAACTCAAATCAAATGACACTGTCTCTCTCTCTCTCTATCTCTCAGCACACCGGAACACACACTACACAGGGCCGCCGTGCAGGCGGCCTTATATAGTGTGGGGTGTGTACTAAATCCCCTGAGCCATAATTGGCCAAAGCCACCCTGGTTTGGCCAATTACAGCTCTCTCTACTGACGGCGCTGTGATTGGCCAAGCATGCGGGTCATAGTGCATGCTTGGCCAATCATCAGCCAGCAATGCACTGCGATGCCGCAGTGAATTATGGGCCGTGACGCGCCACACGAATTTGGCGCGAACGGCCCATATCGTTCGCAATTCGGCGAACGACCGAACAGCCGATGTTCGAGTCGAACATGGGTTCGACTCGAACACGAAGCTCATCCCTAGTCATCACCCAGGACTACAACCTGGAGGGGGTAACCCCCTTGCAACCTAAAGGGACACCTTGCAAAGATTTTCCACTTCACCCAAAACTATGCGTATGTCAGTATTTTGACGCTAAATACTGGGGTTATGGCAGCAGCTAGCTGTCATAACCCCGGTATTTTCTGGAACGCTGTGTGTTTCTCTTTAAGATAAAAGTGGTCACCGTTAGATCACTTTTATTGGCGGCGAGAGAGGTGCCCCCACTTTTTGACCCCAGATCTCATATTTAAAAGGTCCTGTCATGTTTTTTTTCTATTACAAGGGATGTTTACATTCCTTGTAATAGGAATAAAAGTGACTCAAAATCTTTTTTTTTAAAGAAAAACTGTATCAAAATAAAATATTAAAATTAAAATAAATGAGAAAAAAAATTTAAAAAACTTAAATCGCCCCGTCCCGACGAGCTCGCGCGCAGAAGCGAGTGCATACGTGAGTAGCACCCGAATATGAAAACGGTGTTCAAACCACACATGTGAGGTATCGCCGTGATCGTTAGAGCAAGAGCAATAATTCTAGCCTGAGACCTCCTATGTAACTCAAAACTGGTAACCTGTAGACATTTTTAAACATCGCCTATGGAGATTTTTAAGGGTAAAAGTTTGTCGCCATTACACGAGCGGGCGCAATTTTTAAGCGTGACATGTTGGGTATCAATTTACTCGGCGTAACATTATCTTTTTCCATATAGAAAAAAATTAGGCTAACTTTACTGTTGTCTTATCTTTTAATTCAAAAAAGTGTATTTTTTCCAAAAAAGTGCGCTTGTAAGACCACTGCGCAAATACGGTGTGACAGAAAGTATTGCAATGACCGCAAAAAAAAATTATAATTATATAATATTTGGAGGTTCTAAGTAATTTTCTAGCAAAAAAAAAAAAGATTTTAACTTGTAAACAATAAGTGTAAAAAAAAGGCTCAGTCCTTAAGTGGTTAATGACACTTTGCGAAGACCTTTGGCTAATCGACCACTGCTGTTACTAAGTCAAGTTTATGTGAGATGCTGCTGTGTCAGAGGGCAGTCAGAGGGCAGTTGCTTATTACTGTTCAAGTAAAGTGCTGGAGGAAATACTTTTTGCTGAAAACTTCTCCAGCTGTTCTATGCTTCATCCTAAGGGGATAACTCCCTGGTCCTAAACCCCTTTCTTTGTCTTCATGTAGTGGAGAAGAAGGGTAGTTTGGCTCATGTCTGCAACATGTTATGCTAAAGTAAGTCCAGGTGAGTCATTGCTGTAGGCTCAGGCAATGGCTTGCCACAAGAAGGGGGATGTAGTTTGAGCGGTTGCCTTCGGGGCAGGTGATGGCTTATCTACAGTGACCCCTCCAAGTTTCTAAAGTTGAGGATGTGTTACTCCTGATGCTGTGGAGGTGGTGTCACTGCAGGTACCAATTGAGTGGACTCCACATTCTTTATGTGAGTTCATGGACTTTGGTTAGCACAGCCGGAACCCAGTTACTTAAAGGGACTTTTGAATTTTTTCTTTATTTGCTAAAGCCCAAAAATGGTTTGCTAAATGTCAAGATAGTTAGTCTAGATAGGATGTTTGCTTGTTTCTTTCAGGTGACGGCATGTCAAAAATTGCCCTTGTGGGAAGGATCCGAAGAAGTGATTTCTTTGCGAATGTTAGTTGTAGTTGCATTTATGGTGGGAGGGTCGCCTCCGAGGAGAGGATGCTCCCACCGTTAGCTGTAACTAGGATATGTAATTTGTGTACATAATTGTTTTCTTCTCTTGCATGACTGCAAGGAACTGCTACGCCTCGGCGAGGGCACTCCACTGTAATATATTTTATATTGCTTATACTGTCTACCGTTTGCTAGATAGCATAGTCAGTTAGGTTTGTGGTTATTAATTTTGCCCCACAAATCCTTTTTCATTTTTGGCGGAGGGTGCACAAACAAAGTGCACTTGGTCGGGCTCTAGCTTAAGCTGTGTTTATATTTTACAGCAGAGGTATATCTTTTTTTCACAGTGTATCACCCGTCTAGATAGGTGCTAGGATGAGTGTATTATAGTTTTTGGTTGCTCGGCTTAACAGAGCAACAGCAGGTAAATGTATGTGCTGTCTGCTTAACAGAGAGCTGTGATCGTTTAGTGTAGGCTGCTCCGTGTGCTCTGGTGCTGTTTTGTGCTGCCTGAGTGTCCATATGCCTAGCAACTTAGGAAGATTCTGGGCTACAGGTGGAGACTAGGCAGATGAGCAGCATGAATATGGATACAGCCCTGGCCAATAAGAAGAGGAGGTGCGCCTAGGCATGCTGGGTGCTGGTATTAGTATTTGAGGAGCACATGGGCTCTGGGCAGTGGTGGCTGGTGCCCAAAATTTTTTTGGTGGGAGCAAACAAACTGAAAAATTATGAAAAATACTGGAAAAAAAAACATCAAATGCAGCCACTGTGCCCTCAATTGCAGCCCCTGGGCCATCAATTGCAGCCACTGTGCCCATCCAATGCAGCCACTGTGCCCATCAAATGCAGCCTCACTGTGCCCATCATATGCAGCCACTGTGCCCATCAAATGCAGCCTCACTGTGCCCATCATATGCAGCCACTCTGCCCATCATATGCAGCCTTACTCTGCAATGCCCATCCTATGCAGCCACTGTGCCCATCAAATGCAGCCTCACTGTGCAGTGCCCATCATATGCAGCCACTGTGCCTATCAAATGCAGCCACTGTGCCCATCATATGCAGCCACCCTGCCCATCAAATGCAGCCTCACTGTGCAGTGCCCATCATATGCAGCCACTGTGCCCATCATATGCAGCCACTGTGCCCCATGATATGCAACCACTGTGCCCATGGTATGCAGCCACTGTGCCCATGGTATGCAGCCACTGTGCCCATCATATGCAGCCACTGTGCCCATCATATGCAGCCACTGTGCCCATTATATGCAGCCACTGTGCCCCATGATATGCAGCCACTGTGCCCATGATATGCAGCCACTGTGCCTATCATATGCAGCCACTGTGCCCCATGATATGCAGCCACTGTGCCCCATGATATGCTGCGACTGTGCCCATGATATGCAGGTGGAGTAGAGCTACATAAACATTCCCTTATTTGTTCAAATTTTTACAACAGCACTTGCAGCTTGCAACTTTCAATACTGCTGGCTCCTGCACTGTCAGTGCTGCTTCCCTGAACTTCTGGTCATAATAAAAAAGAGTTAATAGAGGGCAGTGCAGTCTCCAGTAAGTCCATTAGCTTGGAGAAAGTAAGAGGGTAGGAGCAAGGTAGTGCTTTGCCATTTTAGGCCATGGGGTTGTGCATTTCTATAGATGCACACAGTGTCGGGAGACACAGCTCTAGTCCCTGCATACAAGAGTGGCTGCATTAGAAAGGAGTCAACTTGAAACTTGAAACCTGGGGCAGCGGCCATGGCACCAGCTTAAATTGTAACATAGGCAAGGATTAAAAAATATACAAGCTACATTCTTGTTAGGTTAATAAATTAGCTGTTAAAAGTGCTTAAAATGAGGGTTTAATATTTAAGTCTTGCCCTCTGCTTGTGCTAAGTCCTTCCCATTTTTTAACTTTCACAGACCAGAGTCTATACTACATCTTAGCACCAGTAAGCGCACCTTAACCACTTGCCTCCCATGCTCACGCTACCTCAAAGCTAAAGTCCACTGTTTGTTACAAGGACGGAATTTATTATAGCTTTTCCAGAAAGAATATGTAGTCCTTAAAGCAGAGTTCCGCTTCAAACACAAATACTACAGCTGCTGACTTTTAATAATCGGACACTTACCTGCCCAGGGTCCAGCGATGCGGGGGAACGAATCCCCGCTCGTCTCCCCCTCCTCTTTGCAGTGCCGGCATTGTCACTGTGACTGACCGGGCAATCATCTGGGACCTGTGACATGTCCCAGATGATTGCGGAGAGGGAGGGGGGAGAGGTGATCTCCCTTCCAGGGCCACGGTGCGCTGGGAGGGAGTGGGAGCTGGAACCCTCTAAAAAAGAGGGTATCCGCCCCCCCCCCCCCCCCAAAAAAAAATGGCATGCCAAATGTTGCATGTCAGAGGGTCACCTTCCCTTAAAGCGGAAGTTCCATTTTTTGGGTGGAACTCCGCTTTAAGTTGTACATAGTTTCTGTTTTTTGAGTATCCCACTCAATTCCCTCAACCCTAAGTTCTCCAAACAAACAACAAAAACAACACCCCTAGACCGGTCATTGGAGAAACGTGTGAGTGAGTCTGTGTGCCTGGCTGCAGGGTGAAGCTTGGGGAGACCTGGATATTATTCTTGCAACTCCTACGTAAGTAGCGCTATATTAGGTTAGGACAACTTTCAATAAATTTTTGGTGTTAATAAATGTTTTCAAGTACTAGTTTTTGACTTAACCACTTGCCGATCATGCTATAGCCGAATGACGGCTACAGCGCAGCCGGTTAGTTGTGGGAGGCCGTCATAGCTCTGGGGCACGCATCTGGAAATGTCCGGGATAAAGGGCCAATCACAGTGGCCCTTTACCACGTGATTGCTCTGTCCAATGATGGAGCGATCACTTTGTCAACAAACCGGGATTGTGCCTGGATCAGATCATGCTGCTGCAGTGTTTCTCTCTCCTCTCCTCACACGCTGTATCGGTGTGAGGAGAGGAGAGAGAAACACTGCAGCAGCGTGAGTTGGCATGATCCTGAGTTCCTTACAGTGCCACTACAGTGCTAATCAGTGCCATCAGTGCACTTACAGTGCCATCACAGTGTCATCAGTGCCTCTACAGTGCCATCAGTGCCACTATAGTGCCATCAGTGTCACTACAGTGTCCATCAGTGTCCCTACAGTGCCACTACAGTGCTCATCAGTGCCCTACGGTGCCACTACAGTGCTCATCAATGCCCTACGATGCCACTACAGTGCTCATCAATGCCATACGGTGCCACTACAGTGCTCATCAGTGCCCTACAGTGTCCCAAAAGTGCTCATCAGTGCCATCAGTGCCCTACAGTACACATCAGTAAGTGCTTATAAGTGCCATCAGTGCACATCAGTGCCATCAGTGAGTGCTCATCAGTGATATTAAAGTGATTATCAGTGCCACTATAGTTCTTATCAGTTCCACTACAGTGCCCTATTAGTGCTCATCAGTGCCCAATAGTGCACATCAGTGCCCATCAGTGAGTGCTCATCAGTTCCACCCTATCAGTGGATCCTCATCAGCACCCATCAGTGCCGTAAAAATGTGTAAAAAATGTGTTTTCATTTTCTTTCCACATTTTCCAAAATCTTGTGGAAAAAATTACATGTTCAAAAGACTCATTATGCCTCGTACAACATACGTTGGGGTGTTTGCTTTCCAAAATTGGGTCATTTTGTGGGCGTTTCCATTGCCCTGGTGCTCCAGGGCCTTCAAAAGTGTAATAGGTAGTCAAGAAATTAGATGTGTAATTTATGTCCCTACAACACCTGGAGGTGCTACTTGCATGTTGGACCTCTCTATGTGGCTAGGCTGTGAAAAAGTCTCACACGTGTGGTATACGTCATATATGTCATACTCAGGAGGAGTAGCAGAAAGTGTTTTGGGGATGTAGTTGCAAGTATGCATATGCCATGTGAGAAATAACCTGTTAATATACCAATTTTGTGCGGGGAAAAAAAATCTTCATTTTGCAAAAAGTTGTGGGGAAAAAAAGTACAACTTCAAAAAACTACTAAATACCTTGGTATGTCTACTTTCCGAAAAGGGGTCATTTAGTGGGTATTTGTACTGTCCTGACTTGTTAGTGTCTCAAGAAATGAGATAGGCCATCAGTGTGATCAATTTTCAATGATTGGCACCATAGCTTGTAGACTCTATAACCGTCCCAAAGACCAAATAATATACACTGATTTTTTTTTACAAAATTTTTGGTCTTTTTTTATTTATAGTGCAAAAAAAAGTGGTAATTAAATATCACCAAAAGAAAGTTCTATTTGTGTGAAAAAAGGACAAAAAATCATATGGGTACAGTGTTGCATGACTGAGTAATTGTCATTCACAGTGTGAGAGTGCTGAAAGGTAAAAATTGGCCTGGTTAGGAAGGGGGTATAAGTGTCCAGTAGGCAAGTGGTTAAAGGGGAAGGGCGCTTAAAGCAACTTTGGCACTTGAAAATAAAATCCTAGAAAAGGTGCCTGCAAAAGAAGACTTTTACCTTTCTGGAAAGCAGAAAGTTCTCACTTTACTTTTTTCAAGCGCTATGGCCTCCACCAAATTTTTAAACAGCTGCCACTTCCAGGTGTATCAGATAACTGCATGTCTGCTATGTCTATTCACCAGCCCTTATGCCATAGTAGGTGTGTAAGGACAGGACACAATAGTGACATAGGGGATGGCTAGAGGAACTAAAGCAGATGACTGGTAGTTGTAGGTACTGATCTTGTGCTACATTATGATCTCTGAATGTGAGACACAGCAAGAACCCTAGAATTGGTGTGTTAAGCAATATCTCTTTCGCATCACAAGCAGGTAAGAATAAGAGTTCCTAACAGACCACATTTCAATTAAATGGAGTGAATTGGACTGGGGCCCCAGACCTACATTGATCAGGGTGTTTCTGATCACAGCCTTTAATATGGGTAACTGCATATCATTGCTCCTTCCTTCCTCTAAAGAGTTAATACGGCTTTTGGATAGGGCGAATAATTACGTGCTCCGCCAAATGTTCCCTCAGAAAAGCTACAATAATTTTCCAAACACCATAGCAGGTATACTTACATATAATTTACCCTGTGATTATACAACACATACCCTGCAGTCTTATAACACATTATTTTCCTGTGGTTTTAAAGCATATGCAACAATACCCAACATAATTATACAATTATCCAAATAATGTATATACTTAGCATAATTATAGCGGATATCCTATAAATGCATGTAGTGACTATTTCTCAGCTGTATTTTATTGTAAAGGTATGATGTACTTTTATCATGTAGATTTATACACCATGTATAAATTCAACAAAAATGCATTTTTACATTATGTATTGTTAAAATAATTTTCTTCGATATAGTCTATACAATAGAATTGTTTTGAAACAGTAGCCAAGTAATCTCTGCAAAAAGTAAAGAGAATATATGGCGTCATTATCACTTTTGAATGGAGTCTTTTTTTTTTTTAAGTAGATCTAAACCCTAACTAGATGACATTTTGTTTGCTAAACCACTATATATTGCAAATATAGCAGGGGCTTTTGGAGGGGACTGCAAGGTAGCCTCTTGCTTACTGACTATGGGCCCTGGATTTTGAGGGGGCTTACTTCTAGGGGGTGCTTCTGGAGTGGTCTTGCTTCTGATTTGGGTCCATGTCTCCTTGAAACACACAGACTCTGATAACCTAGGACCTGTATACAGATTTGGGGCCTTTGTGCCTGATCAGCAATAAATGCTTCACCACCTCCTAAACTGTGAGACTCAGAGCAGATGTTAATATAATCAGCTTAAAACAACCTGATGCTGGGGCCTTCTGTTATAATCTGTTTACTAAGGTATCTTTCTCCCATGGTAGTATTTCCCCATTGTGTCTCTCCTAGGTGTGAATCCCCCTTGTTAATTGAGTCACCTATTGTTTCTGTCTGTCTGCTAATCCTTACAAGATTGGGACAGCCATAGGTCTTCTTACTGGAAAACTGGTGCCGAACAGACTGGGGGTTGGCACTGAGTCACATAGGCTTGTCCAGGTGACTAGTTAGCTTATTGTTTAATTAGATTACTGTTAATGTTTATGTTGGCTGTTCCTTACCTATGTTAATTATCTTACTGTTTGCATAATGTGATCAAGCTCTTATATGATTTTGTGTGTTATATATATTCTATGTGAGTTTATAATAAAGTGAGTTCCAGTTTGAACCTAAGCTAATGTCATCCAGGTGCAATATTCAGCTATAATACCTGGTTCCTGGTTCCAGACTAGAGGATGCTGCATACTGATGGAAGCACCCAAAAGGGGAGCCAAGCAGTGCGTCACAGAAAACATATGGCATTTTTTCCCAGTAAAATACTGTTTTCACATTTTTTTCCTTCTTTTTGTATCTCAGTACTGCTGCTATCCTTAAAAATATAAAAAATGATACTCACCTAGATGGCTGCAGTACCGATCCCAGCTGCAGCTGTCTCCGCCACCTTCAAGACCATGAACTGAGCAATCAACCAACACTGATTGCTCATCTCTCAGTCTTCAGACGAGTGTCAAGCACCAGTGAGGGTGTAAAACACATTAGCTAAAGCTGTCGCTTGTGCTTCTATATGCTGTATGGACTGTCTTTTATACCAATGAAGGTGTTTATATTGGATTGGCTACCTGGGATTTCTTCACTACGTCAATGACCGGTTCTTTGCTCTACCCCTACAGCACTCACTGGAGCACTGCACTCCTGTGATCCATAGGGGAAATATAGCCAAAAAGCTTTGGCTATACTTTTCATTTAACCCTTTTTTGCAGCCACCTCATGTCTACAAGCATCATTGCTCTACACTAGCGTCCAAAAACTGACATCTGTAAACCATTCTTGCGCATTGGAGGTTCTTCACTAAAACTAGAGCGTGCAAAATCGAATGCAACTCTGCATGGAAACCAATCAGCATCCAGGTTTTATTGCCAAAGCTTAATTAAACAAGCTGAAATTTGAATCTGATTGGCTACCATACACAGCTGCACCAGATTCTGGGTGCACCAGTTTTAGTAAATCTACCCCTGTGTGTCAGCAAAGCCGCTTGTAGTCTGCTCCTGGAACACATTGAACAAGGCAACAATGCTGAAGAACAATCAGGAGATTCAGGACTCAGGAGACAGTTGTCACTGTATAACAAGAAGTGCCTGAATGAAGACCTTTCTGTTAGGATCTCTGGGTATCATTTTAATGAAAGCTGCAGATTTAAAAAGCTTCAAAACATCTTTTGAAGTTACATCCATATTTTTAAAGCTTTTTGAGATTTTGGTGAAGTTTTCAACATAAACCCATGCAAGGAGGTGATATTTTACATGTCTTAAATGTACAGGTTTTCACAGTTCGGTGAGTTGTGGTCCTGGGTTGACCTTGTACGTTTTTAGGCAAGAGCACATTGAAAGATGGAATGTGTGTAGATTTCTTAGGGAACAGACTTATATCAGAGGGTAGGCTATACATTTGATAAGAACAAACAAGGTCATGTCAAACCAGACAGAAAAAAAGATGGTACTGGACAGGAAGTAAAATGTCAGAGTTTCGGAATAAGACATGAAACACCCAAGAGAGGTGCTAAGGGTTAACTTGAAAGCCATCACAATGACGCCACTTTGGTGTGTTCTGTTCAATCATAGGATAATGCACCGAGTCTATTTAAATTGATGCCCGCTGAGTATTCTTCCGCTGTTGGGTCAAAAGCTTAGAGAATTTCAACAAAAGGAACAGCTGCTAACACATTTATCCTCGCGGTGGTGTGTGACTATCACTGGAGCTGTGTCCTAAGAAGAACTCCACTTTATGATACATACATTTAAGCTGACTACATGATATTACCCAAATGCTTTTACCAAAAAACAACCCTGTCTGTGGAAAAACTAATTTGATGGGATCCCCAAGGTTTTGAAAGTTAGAGCAAACGTGGGAGTATTAGAAAAGTCAAATGAATCAGCTAAAACTGAATTCTAAGCAGATATAAAAGCTACAAATTAATGAAGCTCTGTATTTTGGTTTTTAGCACTTTTTTCCCCTCCCACTGACTAAAAACTGCCTCATAGAAGGGAATCCACTGCACACAAACGGGCAACCGAAAGAGGATGTCTTAACCAGCGGTAAACATTGTGGCGGTTCCAATGGAGGACCCAAAGTCAGGAGGGAGAGGGTAGATCAGATCAGCACAATGGAAGGAGGGGAAAGGTAAGGAAACTTTTGGAAAATGCTTTTTGAAAATTTCCCTAATTAAAAGGAGAAAAAAAGAAACAGGAGCTGGTGTAGGCAGTTGTTCCCCTGAGCATGTCTTGGGGTTTGATTTCCTAAAGGCTGTTTGCAAGGAAAGTTGCACTTTGCAAAGTCATTTTCCCCAAGCTTAGTCATTCAAAGAATATCCAGTCTCTTGCAAAGAAAATAAAATACAGCAAAGTGATTGGATGATGGAAATCAGAACTTCACCTCATTTACTAAGCTCTGGAGCAAATTACCACGCAAAAGTACAACTTCACTTGCAAAGTAAACAGTCTACTTACTAAAGGCAAATAGACGGTGTACTTTGCAAAGTTTAGTTGCACTCTGCAAGTGCAATTGCTCCAGAGCTTAGAAAATGAGAGAGCGCTCTGCTGACTTCTATCATCCAATCATGTTCAAGCAAAAATGCTGTTTTTTTTTGTTTTGTTTTTCCCTTGCATGTGATTGGCTATTCTTTGCAAAGTGGAGCATTACCTCATATACTAAGATCTGAAGCAACTGCACTTGTATAATGCGACTGTACTTTGCAAAGTGCACAGTCTATTTGCCTTTAGTAAATCCACTCCAATATGTCATGTGATTGGGTATTCTTTGCAAAGTTTAGCTTTACCTCTTTTACTAAGTCCTGGAGCAACTGCACTTACAGAGTGCAACTGCACTTTGCAAAGTGCACAGTCTATTTGCCTTTAGTAAATCAACCCCAATCTGTCAGTGGTGCAGCAAAAGTTGATTTGGCCATGGAAATGTAGACACTTGCTCTTAGGTACCAACAAATTAGGGGAATCCATTGTATATCTTCAGTCATAGATGTGCGCAGCCTATTGCATTAGGGTGTGCACCCCAAAGCTCAAGCTCAAACACTTTTGCGTGTGTGTGCATGTGTATTTATACTGATGGTGTCAGCAGAGCAATGGATGGTGTCAGTAGGGCAGTGGACATTGTCAGGAGGGTAGTGGACGGTGTCAGTAGTTTTTATTTTTATTATTTTATTTTGTATTATTTTTTACAATTTTACTTTTTTTTATTGTTTTTGTACAATTTTTCTTAGGTGCCTTGTTAGGGTGGAATATCAGGGGTGTAAAACGGGAAATCTGCACTACACAGGGTGATTAGGGTGTGCCCAGGCACACCTGGCACACCCGGTGTGCACGCCTATGTCTGCAGTATAATTTCATTGGGGTTAATTTACTAAAGGCAAAGAGACTGTGCACTCTGCAAGTGCAGTTGCTCCAAAGCTTAGTAAATGAGGTAAAGCTGAACTTTACAAAGAATACCCAATCATATGCAAGGAAAAAAAAAACATTTTTGCTTGCACATGATTGGATGATGGAAGTCAGCAGAGCTTATGCTCATTTACTAAGATCTAGAGCAACTGCTCTTGCAGTGTGCAAGTTCATTTGCCTTTAGTAAATAAACCCCACTGTATGCATTTGTTTTGGCACATCACATTTTTGGCATGTTCGTATTCCTGCCTCTAGTATCACTATAATAGCATGTATTGCTGTGATTACTGTATATAGTATTTATTGCTGTCATGTTGAAAATAACACATGTGGTAACCGTTATTGGTGACAAAAATTTGTATTCATGCGTTGTAACGAAATACAAATACACTAATCTTCGGAAAGCAAAAATTAACATATTGCAAAGGTGGGGGCAAACACAGATGCAGCATTTGCTTCTCACCCACTTATTTCCTAAAATAACTCCTTATTGGGTTAGTATAAGAGTGATGACAAGCAATTAGCCAAATGAAGAAATGCCCATTCACATATTTTACTAATATATCAGAAAATCTCTATGACCAATAACAGTGGTTTACTTTTCTATGAAAAAAAAAAAATCACCCATTCATGTGCTCCTTATCTTCTCCAGAAGGTACAGGAAGAAAGATTCTGGTGGGTTCTGACTGTGTTCAGTGATCAGAGACCATTGTCCTCAGTGGGAGATCTGTTCGTATATGGCTATCCTAAAGCTGGATACACACTATACAATTTTCTGTAGATTTTTTTCCTTCCGATTTACCGAAACCATCTAATATGAGGTCAAACCTTCATAGTTTCAATTTGTATGCAATCAGGCAGGCCCTTGCACTACATGGTTTTGGTAAATCTAAAGGAAATCAGACAACAAAAGTTGTATAGTGTGTATGGGGTCTTAGACAATACCATAAGGAAAGATGTGTGGTCCCAGTGCAAACTTTGGACCCACGTCTCTACTGCACTCAACTATTTACTCATTCTAAGCCAACACATTTAGTTTCCTTTGTCACACCAAATGGCTCAGCTGTTTGTAAACAAAAATGCATGCCTAATTAAACCCACATACAACCTTTTTTTTTATGAAGACTAGAGTTCTTCCTAAAACTTGCAGAAGCCAGTCAGAATAAATCTTTTACTAATCTCATTTTAAGCCTGGTTCACACATATGCGATTTTTAGTATGTTTTCAGTTTTGCAGAAACACACTACAGTCCATTTAACATGGTTTCCTGTGGATGTAGTTTACATCTGTGTCTTTTAAGGAAAGGGCCAGGGACTTTTTCTCTGGTTTTTGATTCTATAGACTTCAATGGATAAAACATGTGTATTGAAAAACGCAAAATGCACCCAGAATATGCAAACTGCAACCTGCATAGGTGTGAACCTGGCCTAAGAAGAATAAACTCTGATTGGCTGTTTGTGTTACTGCATTCAAGAAGAGACCATAAATTACTTTTAAACAATTTTTAAAAATGAATCTAAAAAAAATTGACTAAATTATATTAAAAAAAGAAAAAAAAAAACGTGTAACCACTTGAGCTCCGGAAAGTTTTACCACTTCCTGACCAGGCCATTTTTTGCAATGCAGCACTGCGTTAATTTAACTGACAATTGCGTGGTCGTACCCAAATAAAATTTTTGTCCTTTTTTCCCCACAAATAGAGCTTTCTTTTGGTGGTATTTGATTACCTCTGCGGTTTTTATTTTTTGTACTATAAACAAAAAAAGGCCGACAATTTTGAAAAATAAACAATATTTTTTACATTCTGCTGTAAAACATACCCCCCCCCCCCCAAAAAAAAAAAAACTGTAAAAAAAATCAAATTTCTTCATCAATTTAGGCCAATATGTATTCTGCTACATATTTTTAGTAAAAAAAATTCAAACAAGCATATGACAATAGAAGATGATCTGAGTGGCTCTAGAATATCATGCACCTCATCCCGTTTAATGGAAATCATAAAAGAGGAAGATTGGGATTATTGCAGTGCGTGGAATAATTGATACATATAAATGTAAAGTTTATATAAAATAGTTTCTTTGTACAAAAAGGAGAGAAAACAGAGAATGCAATTAAAACTGTTTGTAGATCATATACATAACACATGTACTGGGTGACTGGTGTCCCAATAAAAGAAGGTGGTCACAGATAGATGTTAAGTCCCAACATGTTTCGCCAATGATGGCTTCCTCAGGAGATAATTTGGGACCACCACAAATAGCCCAGCTCTAACACAAAATACAAAGCAAAATATCAGTTGATTATAGAAATAATATCCATACACAAGTGTAAAAGAAACAACATTTGTCGTAACATTCAAGGAAATACATAGCACATACCTCGACCAATCCCAAACCAGGAGATAGACAAATTGGGGGAACCCCCTCAAGGAAAAGAGGAGAGAGGGGGTTTAGATATGAAAAGAGCCCCAGCCAGGGATAGTGCTAGGGAGACTGTGCACGACCGCTGGAGGTAGATAAGGACCCAACTAAAATATGTAAAAACAGACCAGAAAATGTAATTTATATTTATATATATATATATATATATATATATATATATATATATATATATATATTTATTTATATTTTTATGGTCGTGGCCCTAAGACCGAGACAAATGTGGATCACATAAACACGCGACAAGACTCACAACATAAATAGACCTGAGGTGTGGCTTTTGGTCGTCTGGTAGGTATGGCAAGAAAAGGGGCCATACCCAAGATAAGTAATGGATGATTGTGGAGGAGAATTTGCTGAGAAGTGCTGTAAAAAGGGGAATGGGAGGGAGGGTATCGTTCACTGAAACTGACAAAGAGGAAGGGGAAGTGGTCAGCTTAAATACCCTCCGGGCTCCTCCCATAAATTCAGGCCAGCACACTGGCCTTCTAACTTATGGTCGTGGCCCTAAGACCGAGACAAATGTGGATCACATAAACACGCGACAAGACTCACAACATAAATAGACCTGAGGTGTGGCTTTTGGTCGTCTGGTAGGTATGGCAAGAAAAGGGGCCAAAAATAACCAGGTAGGGAAGTATCTTTATTGCCTCTAACCTCATTGAGTGAGCTTGGAGAAAGGGCCATCTTGAGGGAATATATATATCTGGTAAAGCAGGCAGACTTTCACCTGCCTAGCTTCTTGGTCACATGGTCTTGTACTCCGTGCTGAGATGTGGCTGAGGCTGCGCCGATCCTAAGGAATATCCAGAATACCGCCCAGGGTCTAGGCCTAAGTTGACCAGTAGGACCCAAACATGTTTAATAAACTGATTTCCACTCAGGGGGTTGACCTGAAAAGGCAGTAATGGGCTGGAGACTGGCTGGCTGGGTGAAAGAGCAGACGGTCAAAAGATTGTTGCTGGGCACCAGGCGTTGCTGGTTCGAAAGAAGTTTATATCCACTCCGGGTCCGGTTTGTTGCGTTTTCAGAAAGATAAAGGACATAGTGGCTTGGATACCGGCCAGGTACAGCCTGATAGGGGTATGAGGGAGAGCCAGCTGTGTGTGGCAATAAGATATAAAGGCTAGGACATGAGTGACGTCATCTCATGTGGTTCCGGGACAAGTGGCAAGGAACCTACGGTAGGTGATCCAGGCCGTGGGATAAGCCTTTAGTGTGTTGCTAGACAGTGAGTGGTCGATGAGCCGGGTTGCACTGGCAAGGTGTGGCTTCAATCCATTGTTAGTTGAGACCAAGGTGGGATAGGAGTGGATGATGGGTCGGCTCCGGGTTCCTGCTGGAAGAATGAGACAAAATTGGAGTGGGACAGTGCATCGGCTGCGGTATTGCACTTGCCAGGGATATGCTTACAGTAACTGTTAAATTTGGTGATGTAGTGACAATTGCAGCAGACTGCGCAGGAAGGACATGACGGGGAGTGACTTGGATCTACCCTTATTAATGATGTCAGCTGTAACCTGGTTGTCTGTGGTGAAGAGCTCTGTCTGATCTGTCCACGTGTGGCCCCAGACTTGGGCTGCTGCCACGATGGGGTACAGCTCGAACAATGACGAAGATCGAGGGAAGCCAGGAATCAGGCAGATTTCCGGGGGCCAAGGTCTGGCAAACAAGTGATGGCCAAAAATTGCAGCAAAGCCAATGGAGGCTGCAGCATCTGTGACTACCTGGGGCGACTGAGCTGATACTGAGGGAAAAACATTGATATGTCGTTGAAGTTGAAGAGGAACTCGTCCCACATAGCCAAGTCTGCTATTGCTGCTGGGTCTAGTCTGAGGACTTGGTCGGGTCCTGCACTCGGGCAAGAAAGACTAAGAGCCTTGAGATGAACGACCGCCCCTGAGGAATTGTTCTCATAGCGAAATTGAGCATCCCTATCGAGGACTGCAGCTGTCTTTTAGTACATTCCTGTGACCGGGTAAACTCCTGAATGACCAACCTAACACAAGCTAATTTGTCAGAAGGCAGGCTAGGCTGCATGGCGTGCGTATCCAGGATGATGCCTGAGAAACTTATGAAATGTGTTGGGCCTTCCACTATGTGTTCATTGAGATTGTTGAAGACCTCTCTTAGCTTGTCTAGATCTACCGGGGGGGGGTTGTATGTCTAGGTGTTCGATAAGCAGAAAATCGTCCGGATAATGGATAACCCTGTGACATTGGGCCTGGTGTGACAGGTTCCAGTGAGGGATTGGGCGAAACCGTCAGCTTTGTGGGCAAAGTGGCGACAAAAGAGTTCTGTGTCTGTGAGGCTCCAGTCAGAGCTTATCTGGAACTGGGCAAGACTCGCTGCTGCTTTGGCTGAAAAACGACCGATGGTCGTAGACGGCAAAACCTCCATATTTGTAAGCAAGATCTGTCATTGCATGAAGGTATAAGTCCCGCTCCTCCCTCCTGCTGAGGGTGGCTGAAAAAAGTACATCTCTGAACATCCCGAAGGCCAGGGTGAACTCAGTGGCTGACAGCTTACGACTGAGACTGGGGTCTCTCGACTTGACAACCACTGAGACATCCCCCCCAGGCGTATGATTTGTTGTCAGCCAAGTCATGGACTGAGATGAGCAGGGATGCCAATTGACGTCTTTGCCCTCCAATATATCCTCCCTGATGCTGGTCGGGACAAGATGAACGGGGAGGACGATAGGTGCAGAGCCTGGTGTACCTGCAGAAGGAGAAGCTGTCATCGGGACCATGACCAGGTCCGGGAGGGCCATGGATGGGCAAACTTTCAAAGGTGTGACTCTGGTCTGGACGTCCGAACTGTAGCGGCTAAGGGGGAGACCAAAGAGTGCATGGATTGTAGGG
This sequence comes from Lithobates septentrionalis, assembly GCA_037952835.1. Classification (NCBI taxonomy): domain Eukaryota; kingdom Metazoa; phylum Chordata; class Amphibia; order Anura; family Ranidae; genus Lithobates; species Lithobates septentrionalis. Next base: position 692,602 of record JBBDGP010000201.1, on the reverse strand, counting down.
ATGCCTGTTGGGCCCAGCTGCAGCTGGAGACGGGAAGAGGAGCCTGAAAAGCTTTGCCTTCCTGGCCGTTAGCAGGAAAGGGAATATCCCTGCGACTCAGCTATGAGTTTGGGGATGTTCCGTCCCCTGAGGGACTGCAGGCAGCCGCGCTCTGAGCCATTTGGGGGGGGGGGGGGGTAACAGAGGGGCGGGTGTGAAGTCCTCGCTGCCAGAAGACAAAAAGGGGGCTGGGTGCTCATATTTAAGAGGAGTGATAGCCATAGGATAGAGAGCGGAGTGGTAAAGAGAAAACTCAGAGAGGAGGAAAAAGGAAGAAGTACAGAAAAAGGAATGATAGGCATAGACAGGAGCTGACAGAGTTCTGTTGTGCAGAACTTATGTTGAGTGGAAATTTAGAAAACTCAGAAGAGTGCGTGGCGACCGAGGTGGGCCAGGAGGTGACTGGCCAGATAACCGATAGCTCGGGTGCCTGTCTGTGGCAAGCACAAACCTGAAGACCAGAACTCCAGGGCATACTGGGGCGAGAAGTAGAAGTCTGGTACGGCCTACGTAGGAATGTTGCGGTCTGTAGGGGGTGACGTGTGCTCGGCCTGCTAACACTTGCACTGCCAGCAAGTCTACTGTTAAGCGACCTTGTCTGCGAGGTGAAGGGTCGCCCTTCGAAAACAGAGTGTCATGTATAGACATATGTGACAGAACTAACGCCTGGAGATCACATCCAATGATGTATGTGAAGTAACGGTATAGTGAAAGGGTGCTGCAGAATGATGCGCTAGAAAAGCCCATGAACTAGGCCCTGACTGACGCTCTAGTAGCGAGGTCCTGGTTATGATCGAAACTCGGTCGACCGGGAACACCTGCAGTAGGGGTGACATGAGTGCAACAAGATTTCTTTACTTTTTTTTTTTCTTTTTTTTATGTGCCCCCCCTGTATGCGACTGGCCCTAGTGAAGATGCAAACATAGCGTTTTTTGGTTTTTTTTTTTACCTGGGAAATAACGTCCAACCTGGTACGGGATGGAACCTGAACTCGACTGACCTGAGGGAGAAAAGATAGACGAAAATGATGAGTGGCTCGTATGAATGCCACTGGAGACGAGTGACCGATTAAGTGCCACTAAAAAAAAAAAAAAAAAAAAATGAAGTGGGCTGTATGAGCACCACTGAGTGTGCTTGCAGGGATTGCAAGGAGTATATGTTGAGATGCATGTTTGCAGCGATTGCAAATGGGTATATGCTGAGATGCGTGTTTTTGCAGCCATTGCAAGGAGTATATACTGAGATGCGTGTTTTGCAGTGATTGCAAAAGTGGGTAAATGCTGAGATGAATGTTTTGCAGTGATTGCAAGTGGGTAAACACTAAGATGCATGTATTTGCAGCAATTGCAAGGAGTTTATACTGAGATGCATGTTTTGCAGTGATTGTATACCGGTAAATGGTAAGATGCGTGTATTTGTAGCAATTGCAAGGAGTTTGTACTGAGATGCATATTTTACAGAGATTGCACAATGGGTATATGCCGAGATGCGTGTTATGGGGCGAGCGATTGCAAGGAGTTATGATGAGATGCGTGTCTTGCAGCGATTGCAAGGAGTTGTGATGAGATGCGTATCTTGCAGCGATTGCAAGGAGTAATGAGATGCGTGTCTTGCAGTGATTGCAAGGAGTTATGATGAAATGTGTATCTTGCAGTGATTGCAAGGAATAATGATGAGATGCGTGTCTTGCAGCGATTGCAAGGAGTTATGATGAGATGCGTGTCTTGCAGTGATTGCAAGGAGTTATGATGAGATGTGTATCTTGCAGTGATTGCAAGGAATAATGAGATGCGTATCTTGCAGCGATTGCAAGGAATAATGAGATGCGCATCTTGCATCGATTGCAAGGAGCTATGATGAGATGCGTGTCTTGCAGCGATTGCAAGGAGCTATGATGAGATGCGTGTCTTGCAGCGATTGCAAGGAGCTATGATGAGATGCGTGTCTTGCAGCGATTGCAAGGAGCTATGATGAGATGCGTGTCTTGCAGCGATTGCAAGGAGCTATGATGAGATGCGTGTCTTGCAGCGATTGCAAGGAGCTATGATGAGATGCGTGTCTTGCAGCGATTGCAAGGAGCTATGATGAGATGCGTGTCTTGCAGCGATTGCAAGGAGCTATGATGAGATGCGTGCTCTTGCAGTGATTGCAAAATGGGTATATGCTGAGATGCGTGTATTTGCAGCAACTGCAAGGAGTTTGTACTGAGATGCATGTTTTGCAGAGATTGCAAAATGGGTATATGCTGAGATGCGTATTTTTTGCAGCGATTGCAAGGAGTTATCATGAGATGCGTATCTTGCAGCGATTGCAAGGAGTTTATACTGAGATGCATGTTTTTGCAGCGATTGCAAATGGGTAAATGTTGAGATGCGTAATCTTGCAATGATTGCAAGGAGATTATACTGAGATAAATGGTAGAATCAACCTGCGCTAATGAGCAATACGTGATAGAAAAGTATATGTATACAAAAAAGTGCAGCTGCAAATAAAACTCCAAATATCTATGAAGTGGCAAACATATAAATAAACTTAATTGCGCTAGTAGACGTCACGTATGACGAAACATGTAGGGCGTGGCCTCGCAGTGCTAGCCATCACGTGTTCTGAAAAGTTTATTTGCACGGGCGTTCTGCCTTTGATTATGCCGGCTTTTTAATGATACTTTTATATCTGGATTTTTTAATGTTCACTTGTGGTTTGTTTTAACCAATAAATACCCTAAACGCTATCACACTATTGGAGTTTTTTCTCCTTATGCCTTTTTCTCCTGTATACGGACTTTTCCATTCCTGAGTCCCCCCTCTGAGGTTGGAGTAGTTGGATCATCCCGGCCATACGGAAGTCGGCGGTATACGCTGTCAAGACCAGGAGATTAACACCTTGTCCCTGCAGAGGGTGAAATCTGCAAGCTTATAAGACCTTGCCACAGGGGAGGTCCAACATTTGGGGTAAGCGCACACCTATTACTTCTCTCATCGCTATCAATGCACATCTGATCAGAAGTATTTTGGCTCATCAATCCTTAGTGTGTGGTGATGAAACACATGAAGCGGACTTTTTCCTTTTTGGTTTAATGCGATTCATATTATTATGGACGGATTATAAGTGGTTTTTGCCTATGATTATTGACTTTTAACATAATTTTGCACTTTTGCATAAGTATTTCATGCACTCATTGTTTATACACACACTGTGTCTCCTAAGCACTTTTAATTTGTTTCACTATTAGAACATTTTTTTTTTGCTAGCGCAATTAAGTTTATTTATATAGATTATACTGAGATGCATGTCTTTGCAGCGATTGCAAATGGGTAAATGTTGAGATGCGTGTTCTTGCAGCGATTGCAAGGAGTTTATACTGAGATGCATGTTGCAGCGATTGCAAATGGGTATATGCTGAGATGCGTGTTTTGCAGCGATTGCAAGGAGTTATGATGAGATGCGTAGCTTGCAGCGATTGCAAGAAAGGTCACCTACTGATAGGCGAAAAAGAAAAGGATAGCAGAAATTGTATATGTAGGAAGAAACTGCGAAGTGGCATACGTAACGAATCGTAGATTTGTTATAGGGACTGTTACCTATTGGTGTGTGGGATACTCGTGACGCGAACCGTTGTGCCGCTTGTGCGACTAGGTTCGGAGTGGACTGTGATGCATGTAGCTGCTGAGGTGATGTGAATCGGACAAAAAATAAATAATGAATCATAGGGTAGGGTAAGAACCACTACAAATTGGTGTGCAGGATAAGACCGATGCAAACCGTTGTGCCGCTGAGGCGACTAGGCTTGAATCTGACTGTGATTCGTATGACATGAAAGCAACACAAAACAGTCAGTAGAAAATTACATAAACAACGAACCATTTGTGGGGTACAACAGGGACTAATAAGAATCAGTGAGCTGGATGCATCCGATGCGAACCGTTGTGCTGCCGATGCGACTAGGTTGGAATTGTATTGTAGCAGGTATGCAATATGAATCGGTTGTAAAGAGATGGCACTGATACAAATCGGTTGTAAGATATATGAAGTGAATCCAATACAAATCGGTTGCAGCGTGTATACCACACCTTACTTCTAAAACCGAACACATTCCAACCGCCCAGCCCCCCAGGCTAATCAAAGTGCAGACAAGGCCCCATGTGGGTCTAATTACCACCTCAATCAGACACAGAACCCATGCAAATAATACATGCTGATCTCCAAATGGATGAGACGGCAACCCCATAGACAGTGAATCCTATGAGAAAATTAAGCCTGTATCGAGTGATATCAGAGAACAACCGACAATGGCTCAGAGGCTTGGATCTACGAACAAATCGTATGTTTGTGGATAGGATGACAAGAAAGGCAGAGCGAACCTGCAAATCTAAGTTTGCAGGTATAGGAAACATATCCAATGGTAACATTGCATATGAACAAAAAGGTTTGAACCCTACCTGCAACAGCAAGCGAGAACCGCCAACGAAGACGCCGCAACCCACTTGTAATCGAACGCACAGACTTATGAACACAAGGTAAGCTGGGAAGAGTCAGCACAGTGACATGTAGTATCGTTCACTGAAACTGACAAAGAGGAAGGGGAAGTGGTCAGCTTAAATACCCTCCGGGCTCCTTCCATAAATTCAGGCCAGCACACTGGCCTTCTAACATATATATATATATATATATATATATATATATATATATATACACTACCGTTCAAAAGTTTGGGGTCACATTGAAATGTCCTTATTTTTGAAGGAAAAGCACTGTACTTTTAAATGAAGCTAACTTTAAACTAGTCCTAACTTTAAACAAATATACTCTATACATTGCTAATGTGGTAAATGACTATTCTAACTGCAAATGTCTAGTTTTTGGTGCAATATCTAGATAGGTGTATAGAGGCCCATTTCCAGCAACTATCACTCCAGTGTTCTAATGGTACAATGTGTTTGCTCATTGGCTCAGAAGGCTAATTGATGATTAGCAAACCCTTGTGCAATCATGTTCACACATCTAAAAACAGTCTAGCTCCTTCCAGAAGCTACAAAACTGACCTTCCTGTGAGCAGATTGAGTTTCTGGAGCATCACATTTGTGGGGTCAATTAAACGCTCAAAATGGCCAGAAAAAGAGAACTTTCATCTGAAACTCGACAGTCTATTCTTGTTCTTAGAAATGAAGGCTATTCCATGCGAGAAATTGCAAAGAAATTGAAGATTTCCTACAACGGTGTGTACTACTCCCTTCAGAGGACAGCACAAACAGGCTCTAACCAGAGTAGAAAAAGAAGTGGGAGGCCGCGTTGCACAACTAAGCAAGAAGATAAGCACATTAGAGTCTCTAGTTTGAGAAACAGACGCCTCACAGGTCCCCAACTGGCATCTTCATTAAATAGTACCCGCAAAACACCAGTGTCAACATCTACAGTGAAGAGGCGGCTGCGGGATTTTGGGCTTCAGGGCAGAGTGGCAAAGAAAAAGCCATATCTGAGACTGGCCAATAAAAGAAAAAGATTAAGATGGGCAAAAGAACACAGACATTGGACAGAGGAAGACTGGAAAAAAGTGTTGTGGACGGATGAATCCAAGTTTGAGGTGTTTGGATCACAAAGAAGAACGTTTGTGAGACGCAGAACAAATGAAAAGATGCTGGAAGAATGCCTGACGCCATCTGTTAAGCATGGTGGAGGTAATGTGATGGTCTGGGGTTGCTTTGGTGCTGGTAAGGTGGGAGCTTTGTACAGGGTAAAAGGGATTCTGAATAAGGAAGGCTATCACTCCATTTTGCAACGCCATGCCATACCCAGTGGACAGCGCTTGATTGGAGCCAATTTCATCCTACAACAGGACAATGACCCTAAACACACCTCCAAATTGTGCAAGAACTATTTACAGCAGAAGCAGGCAGCTGGTATTCTATCGGTAATGGAGTGGCCAGCACAGTCACCAGATCTGAACCCCATTGAGCTGTTGTGGGAGCAGCTTGACCGTATGGTACGCCAGAAGTGCCCATCCAACCAATCCAACTTGTGGGAGCTGCTTCTAGAAGCGTGGGGTGCAATTTCTCCAGCTTACCTTAATAAATTAACAGCTAGAATGCCAAAGGTGTGCAATGCTGTAATTGCTGCAAAAGGAGGATTCTTTGATGAAAGCAAAGTTTGATGTAAAAACAATGTTATTTCAAATACAAATCATTATTTCTAACCTTGTCAATGTCTTGACTCTATTTTCTATTCATTTCACAACGTATGGTGGTGAATAAGTGTGACTTTTCATGGAAAACACAAAATTGTTTGGGTGACCCCAAACTTTTGAACGGTAGTGTATATATATATATATATATATATATATATATATATATATATTCTGGACAAAAAACAAAAGTCCAGTTATACTGGCCAATGGCAAGACTCACTATGCTTAAAACCATAAAACCAGTGGGTTCAGGGGCGCCAGTGTGCTGGAAACGAGACCACAAATTGTCCCAAACCTTAAGCACAGGACTTTTATAGTGGTCTCGTTTCCATACTGTATCAGCACACTGGCGCCCCTGAACCCACTTGTTTTGTGGTTTTGAGCATAGTGAGTATTTCTTTGGTCTTACCATTGGCCTGTATAACTGAACTTTTGTTTTTTGTCCAGAATAAATATATGTAGGAAGGCCAGTATGGTGGCTTGAATTTATGGGAGGAGCCCGGGGGGTATTTAAGCAGCCCGCTCACCTGTGGTGCTTGTCGGTTTCCTGTGCGCGATATACGTCACTAGGCCGACTATCCGAAATACCAGCGTCCGCAAGTTCTTGTCTCGCAAGTTCCCGCATTCGCAAAATTTCCGTACTCTAGAGTTTCAAAGTCTGTATTACCGATTCGTATTTTCGTACCACGCGTCTGGCTCGGCTGTTGCAGGTAGGGTTCCGACTGACTTTTGTTTTCACGCATTGTTAGATATCATGTCGCTAAAACCGTGATATCAAACTTACGAATCACTCGCAAATTTCACTACCTAACCGTAATGTATACCACTCGCACCATCGTCATGTTACCGTTTCGTTATCTGTTAACCTCTGCGACGTAGACGTCGCTCCATTCAGGCATGTCTAACAAATCGTTACCATGCGGCAGTAGACAACCGTTGTGATTCGTAATTCGCTATTTCTTATCGACTCACGTCAGGTGGATACTAAGTCATTTCTCATTTCAGAACATTTCTAAAAACATTTCAAACCATTTCAAACCATTTCGAATCATTTCATTCATTTCAGTCACGTACCGCGCTCCGATCCGAATCCAGTCGCATCTAAAGATGCACCGATTCGCTCTGGTGTGCCCCAGTTGCTTACGGCCTCATTTTAGTACATGCTCCAGAGTCACATTCGTTGTCAGTCGCTCATTACGACTCACGATTCGTACCTCTGTCATGGCCATCATTTCACTGCCACGTATCACGCTGCGATACGAATCTAGTCGCATTAAATGCACCAATTCATCTCGGCGTGCCCCAGGTACTTGCCACATTTCGGTACATGCTCCAGAGTCCAATTCGTAGTCAGCTGCAATAGCGGCATGATCAATTCGCGCCTCTGTCATGGCAAACAAACCGTTACACCTGCTCTTACTGCGCTCCGGTTCGAATCCAGTCGCGTCTACGATGCACCGATTCCTTACGGCATGCCCCAGGGCTCGGCCTCATATCAGTACATGCTCCAGGGTCTGGATCGTAGTTAGTCGCAGATATCGGGCGACCGATCCGCATCTCTGTCATGAGAATTATTACCATTCATTTCACTCCCACATTTCGCATCACCGTTTCGAAACCAGTCGCATCCATGATGCACCGATTCGTCACGGAATGCCCCAATTGTTTCGGCTGTATCCACACCTATACCAGTGCTTGGTTCGTTGTCAGTTGCAGAGGCGGCACAACCAATTCGAGCCTCGGTCAAGGTAAAACATTTCTGTCATTTCGTTGTTTCACACTGCGCTCCGATTCGAATCCAGTTGCATCAAACATGCACCGATTCGTCCCGGTGTGCACCAATGTTTTTTCGGTTGCCTCATTTCAGTACATGCTCCAGAGCCCAGTTCGTGGTCAGTCGCAGTCGCGGCATGACCGAGCCGGACCTCTGTCATGGCAAGAGATTTCACTCATTTCATAATCAAGGCAAACATTTCAAATCATTTTGTTGTCGCTATACCGCAATCACCATACAGGTTACTGTTTCAAGTTAGTCAGCAAACCCTTCACGAGTTATCAGCTTTCATTTTCCTCCAGGTCAGTCAAAGTTCAGTAGGTCCACCCTGCACCAGGTTGGACGATATCCCCCCAGGTAAAAAAAAACAAACAAAAAAAAAACAAAAAGGGAGAAAACAAGTTGGGTAAGTATGGCTCAGGGAAACAAAGCAAACTTGAAATTCATGTCACCCCCAATAGGTTACAGTCAACCAAAAAACACGATCTCAAGGACAGGATATCTTTACCAGATCAACCATGTCCCAGGCCGGCAGCGAAGACCTCACGGCCCCTCTGTCACCTTCTCCGGACTCAGAGAGCGGCAGCGTGCAGTCCCTCAGGGGATGGGCTATCCCCAAGTTGACGGCAGAGCTAAGACGCAGAGGACTGCCTTTCTCCGCTACAGCTAGGAAAGGCGAGCTCTTCAAGCTCCTCTTCCCCCCACCAGCTGCAGCAGGATCCAGTACCCAGCAGGCATCTCTCCAGTCGATATCCTCTGCCATCTCACAACTTCACACTATGGTGTCGTCCCTGTCTTCCTCGGTCACGGACGTACAAACCAGGGTGGCACTCCTGGAGGCTCGGCCGGCCGCGGCTATTCCCGACCCAACCGCAACCCAATCTTTGACACCCCTTCCTGCAGGTATCACAGGGTGGAGCCCCATTGTCTACCCCTCCCATTTGGTTCCAACCAGCATCAGGAAGGACATTTTGGACGGCAGGGACGTCAACCTGGCCTCTCTCCTGATTTCTGTTCACGATCTGGCAGAAAATAAGGCCTATACCTGGGGTGACGTATCGGTGGTCCTTAAAGCCAAAGACCCCAGACTGAATCGGAAATTATCTGTCCCAGAGTTCACATTGGCCTTTGGCATGCTGAGGGATGTCCTATGTTCAGCCGCTCCCAGCAGAAGGGAAGAGCTGGACTTATACCTCCATACGGTAGTAGACTTGGGCTACAAGTATGGAGGATTTTCCTTTTACGACTACCACTGTTCCTTTTCCGCAAAGGCGTCAGCTAGACTAACACAGTTTCAAACGACAACAAATTGGAGTCTCATGGACACAGAGCTGTTCTGCCACCATTTTGCCGGCTTACGCTCACCCATGTGTGCGATTTTCCAGTCCTCCACTCACACTGCCACCTGGTGCGCCAATGCCACAATCAGACGTCCCTTCGAATTTCCCTCTACCTCCGGTGCACTTCAGGGTCAGTCGGCCCCTGAACAAACGCCTCAGGTGGACAAATTCGGACACCCAGTCCAAACCGTGGGAGGGGCAGCCATCTGCAACAATTACAACTATGGGTCCTGCAACTTCAGTCAGTGCCGCCTACTCCACATCTGCACCTTATGCCAAAGAGCGCACCAAACAGCGCACCCAAGAAACTTGTGCAAAGTCAAACAACAGAAAAGGGCATGACTAAGCCGGATCAACGTCTTGTGGCTAGGACTCCAGGGATTCACAGTAGGGTTTCACACAGGCCTCATTTCACTACCCCACAGTACCTACGAATGTAGGAATCTTCGATCAGCGGCCACTGACGAACAGGCCATAGATCGGCTCTTACAGACAGAAGTAGACCGAGAGTTCGTTATAGGCCCCTTCACTCAGCCCCCTTTCAGTACTTGGAGAGTCAGCCCTATTGGGCTTGTCAAGGGCAAGTTCTCAAATAAATTACGTTTGGTGTACGACCTGTCTACGCCTCATTCTTCCCACATTCCCAGTCTCAATTCCCCGATCCCCTCTGAAGAATTCTCCCTAAAATATTCCTCCGTGGACATGGCAATCCAAGCAATCATCAAAGCAGGTACAGGCGCCTGGCTCTCCAAAGCCGATATCTCGGATGCCTTCAAGCTCCTGCCTATCCACCCATCCCTTTGGTGCTGGCATGGCATCAAGTGGAAGGAGGCATACTATTTTGCCACAAAACTGACGTTCGGTTCGAAGAGTAGCCCTTGGCTCTTCGACACATTCGCTCAGTCCCTCGCTTGGATACTCTTGCACAAGGCTCAGTGCCAAGAAGTCATCCACTACCTGGACGACTTCTTACTAATAGAACCACCCAGCAGGCCCCCAGGAGACCTCGACAAACTCAGAGTTGTATTCAGAAATCTCAATGTTCCCATCGCAGAGCACAAAGTCGACGGCCCAGTACACAACATCACCTTTCTCGGGGTCAATTTAGACACCTGCACCATGCAGACCAGTCTCCCCCTCGACAAACTAACCCGCATTAGGGCGGTCCTTCACAAATTCACCCACACTAGGGGGTGTACCAAAAAGCAGTTGCAATCTCTCCTGGGATTGCTTAATTTCGCCATGCAAATTATTTCACAAGGCCGCACCTTCGTGTCACGTCTGCTGAGATTCCTGTCAGAAACACAAGACCCCGATCAGATCCTAAGTCTAGACTCCGCAGCAATAGCGGACCTATCTATGTGGGAGGAATTCCTGTCCGCCTGGAATGGCATATTCCTATTTATACCCATGGTTTCGGCCCTTTCACCCCAGGTGGTGACAGATGCTGCAGCTTCTACAGGCTTCGCTGCAATTTTTGGCCACCAATGGTTTTCAGGACCCTGGCCTCAACAAATACTGTTGATACCCGGCATTACCCGAACATCCTCCCTCTTCAAGCTCTATCCTATAGTGGCAGCCGCACAGCTCTGGGGTCACCGTTGGACAGGGCAAACCGTGGTCTTCACCACCGACAATCAGGCCACGGCAGACATTGTCAACAAAGGCAGGTCCAAGTCCCTATCAGTCATGTCCTTCCTGCGCAGATTGGTACAACTGTCTTTACAACATCAGTTTAACATCCACTGTTCATTTATTCTAGGCAAATACAATCTAGCTGCTGACGCACTGTCACGTTTTAATTACACCTCCCATTTCAAACAGGTTCCCGGAGCCGATCCAGTGTCGGCCCCTATCCCTGTCTGGTCACAGCTGACCCTGGACTAGTAGAACATTTACAAGGAGCAACGCAGCTTATCAATCACTCACTCTCCCATAACACACTCAAAGCCTATCAGACAGCTTGGAAGGCGTTCAATAAATTCCTGGCACCCTGCTGCAAAGGAACAACAGATGTCAAGCAAGTACTGGCCTTCATTTCATATAGCCACACTCAGCTGGCCTTATCTTATCATACCATTCGGCTATATCTAGCCGGCATACAACATTTCTTGACTCTTCAAGACCCCGCAAAGTCTTCACTGTTCTCGTCCCACGCTATCCGAGCCATCCTACGTGGCATTCAGAAACACCAATCAGTGATCAGCACCAAACGCTTACCCATTACGGGGCCCATCTTCAGGGATATGTCGACCATCCTGACTACTTCTCCATTTGGTCTTCTCCCCAGTATGGTCCTACAAGCAGCCATATATTTGGCCTACTACGGGTTCTTGCGACCTGGCGAGTTCACCTGTAACAATCCCGCAGGCCAAGTACTACGCAGACGGCACTTGGTTTGCTACCAAGACCATTTCGTCCTTCACCTCGAGGTTTCTAAGACCCAGCAAACAGGCTCTGGAGTGGACATTCACCTTTACAAAACCAATAACAGCTGGTGTCCAGTCATCATACTCAACCGTCTTCTGTCACTCCTGCCTGGACAGCCGGACACCAGTCCTTCTCTACCATTCCCAGTTAAACCCTTAAGCGCCTGTCAGTTTGTGAAACACATAAGGATACTTCTCCGCAACCTTCACCTTAACCCTAGTCAGTATTCCGGACACTCCTTTCGTATCAGAGCAGCCTCCGCAGCATCCCGCCACGGGGTCCCAGACCACATCATTAAAAGACTAGGCAGGTGGAAGTCAGCCTTCTTCGCCCGGTATATCCCTAATCCTCAAATAGAGATGGCACAGGCATTTTCAAAACTGGCCCAATGAATAACTGAAAACCAATAAAATATTATACCCCTACCTGAATGTTTTTGCCCCCTTATTTTGGCATACCATCCATCAGACCAAGGCACATTTTCAGGTCCATTTCATATGGTAAGTCCACACTTCCAGGTCTATTTCTGATTGTAAGTCTTATGTTAACTATAAATGCTATTTATGTCCATACCAGACATAGGGCTCCAACCATAAGTAAGAAGGCCAGTATGGTGGCCTGAATTTATGGGAGGAGCCCGGGGGTTATTTAAGCAGCCCGCTCACCTGTGGTGCTTGTCGGTTTCCTGTGCGCGATACCCACCCTCCCATCACCATTTCAAGGCATTTCTCAACTATTCATTTCTCTTTACAGAATAATCATTTCTTAAACTAGGGTATGCCCCCTTATTTTGGCATACCGTCCATCAGACCAAGGCACACTTTCAGGTCCATTTCATATGGTAAGTCCACACTTCCAGGTCTATTTCCGATGGTAAGTCTTATGTTAACTATAAATGCTATCTATGTCCATACCGGACATAGGGCTCCAACCATAAATATATATATATATATATATATATATATATATATATATATATATATATATATATATATATATATACAGTATCTCACAAAAGTGAGTACACCCCTCCCATTTTTGTAAATATTTTATTATATCGTTTCATGTGACAACACTGAGGAAATGACACTTTGCTACAATGTAAAGTAGTGAGTGTACAGCTTGTATAACAGTGTAAATTTGCTGTCCCCTCAAAATAACTCAACACACAGCCATTAATGTCTAAACCGCTGGCAACAAAAGTGAGTACACCGCTAAGTGAAAATGTCCAAATTGGGCCCAAAGTGTCAATATTTTGTGTGTCCACCATTATTTTTTAGCACTGCCTTAACCCTCTTGGGCATGGAGTTCACCAGAGCTTCACAGGTTTCCACTGGAGTCCTCTTCCACTCCTCTATGACGACATCACGGAGCTGGTGGATGTTTAGAGACCCTGCGCTCCTCCACCTTCCATTTAAAGATGCCCCACAGATGCTCAATAGGGTTTAGCTCTGGAGACATGCTTGCCAAGTCCATCACCTTTACCCTCATCTTCTTTAGCAAGGCAGTGGTCATCTTGGAGGTGTGTTTGGGGTCATTATAATGTTGGAATACTGCCCTGCAGCCCAGTCTCCAAATGGAGGAAATCATACTCTGCTTTAGTATGTCACAGTAAATGTTGGCATTTATGGTTCCCTCAATGAACTGTAGCTCCCCAGTACCAGCAGCCCTCCTGCAGCCTCAGACCATGACACCCCCACCACCATGCTTGACTGTAGACAAGACACACTTGTCTTTGTACTCCTAAACTGGTTGCCACCATGCACGCTTGACACCATCTGAACCAAATATATTTATCTTGGTCTCATCAGACCACAGGACGTGGTTCCAGTAATCCATGTCCTTAGTCTGCTTTTCTTCAGTAAACTGTTTGCAGGCTTTCTTGTGCATCATCTCTAGAAGAGGCTTCCTTCTGGGACGACAGCCATGCAGACCAATTTGATGCAGTGTGCGGCGTATGGTCTGAGCACTGACAGGCTGACCCCCCACCCCGTCAACCTCTGCAGCAATGCTGGCAGCACTCATAGGCCTATTTCCCAAAGACAACCTCTGCAAATGACGCTGAGCATGTGCACTCAACTTCTTTGGTCGACCATGGCGAGGCCTGTTCTGAGGGGAACCTGTCCTGTTAAACCGCTGTATGGTCTTGGCCACCATGCTGCAGCTCAGTTTCAGGGTCTATGCAATCTTCTTATAGCCTAGGCCATCTTTATGTAGAGCAACAAATCTTTTTTTCAGATCCTCAGAGAGTTCTTTGTCATGAGGGGCCATGCTGAACTTCCAATGACCAGTATGAGAGAGTGAGAGCGATAACACAAAATTTAACACACCAGCTCCCCATCCACACCTGAGATCTTGTAACACTAATGAGTCACATGACACTGGGGAGGGAAAATGGCTAATTGGACCCAATTTGGACATTTTCACTTAGGGGTGCACTCACTTTTATTGCCAGCGGTTTAGACATTAATAGCTGTGTGTTCAGTTATTTTGAGGGGACAGCAAATTTACACTGTTATACAAGCTGTACACTCACTACTTTACATTGTAGCAAAGTGTCATTTCTTCAGTGTTGGCACATGAAAAGATAATAAAATGATTACAAAAATGTGAGGGGTGTACTCACTTTTGTGAGATACTGTATATATATTAATTACATTCTCTGGTCTGTTTTTACATATTTTAGTTGGGTCCTTATCTACCTCCTGCGGCCGTGCACAGTCTCCCTTGCACTATCCCTGGCTGGGGCTCTTTTGATATCTAAACCCCCTCTCTCCTCTTTTCCTTGAGGGGGTTCCCCAATTTGTCTATCTCCTGGTTTGGGATTGGTCGAGGTATGTGCTATGTATTCCCTTGAATGTCACGACAAATGTTGTTTCTTTTACACTTGTGTATGGATATTATTTCTATAATCAACGGATATTTTGCTTTGTATTTTGTGTTAGAGCTGGGCTATTTGTGGTGGTCCCAAATTATCCCCTGAGGAAGCCATCATTGGTGAAACATGTTGGGACTTAACATCTGCCTGTGACCACCTTATTTTATTGGGACACCAGCGACCCAGAACATGTAATATGTATATGCTCTACAAACGGTTTTAATTGCATTCTCTGTTTTTCTCTCCTTTTTGTACCACTAATGAAATTATTTTATTTACACTTTACATTTATATGTATCAATTATTCCAAGCACCGCAATAATCCCAATCCTCCTCTTTTATGATGCCAAACAAGCATATATTGATTGGTTTGCGCAAAAGTTATAGCGTCTACAAACTATGGGACATTTTTATTTCTTTTTTTATTATTTATTTATTTCTTTTTTTACTAGTAATGGCATCGATAAGCGACTTATAGCGGGACTGCAATATTGCGGCGAACAAATCAGACACCTAATTGACACTTTTGACACTTTTTGGGGACCACTAATACAGCGATCAGTTTAAAAAAATATGCACTGTCACTGTACTGACATTGGTAGGGTAAGGCTTAACACCAGGGGCGATCAAAGGGTTAAATGTATGCCTAGGTTGTGCTTACTCACTGTGGGGGAGGTGCTTTGACTAGGGAAAGGCAAAGATCTGTGTTCCTGCTTTGCAGAGCTTTCCCTGTTGACAGAATGGCAATGGGGGTTATTTATGAAAGGCAAATCCACTTTGCACTGCAAGTGCACTTGAAAGTGCATTTGGAAGTGCAGTCGCTCTAAATCTAAGGGGTAGATCTGAAATGAGTGCAAGCTCTGCTGATTTTATCATCCAATCATGTGCAAGCTAAAATGCTGTTTTTTATTATCCTTGCATTTCCCCCTCGAATCTACAGCAACTTTACTTTCAAGTGCACTTGCAGTGCAAAGTGTATTTTCCTTTAGTAAATAACCCCCAATGTGCCTTGTTTACATAGACAGACTGCCGTTCTGCTTGTATCCCGAATGATCGGTGTGCCCCGGCGGACATCGAGTCTGCCGGACCCGCTGATTGGCTTTCGCTGTGTCCAATCACACATTGCGCACACATTTCAGACCCGGAAGTGTCTAGTACGTGATCTGGCACAGAGCGGCTGCCCTACCACAGTAAATGTACGTGGGGTGGTCGCTAAGTGGTTAATGTATAGGCTGTGGAGCAGTGGCAGATTATCATATGGGTGATTGTGGTAGCAACTGTTTTAATCTGCCACTGTCATGGAGCACTGTGGTCATCATGCACACAAGTGGCTGGATGCGGAGATCCATTGGCATTTTGATGGTGGCTGGTAAGAATCTAAAGCTTTTTACCCCCACATATGGTAATCCAATTGGGGGCTACCCAGCAGCTACCGTGTATTTTGATGTTTGTGAGAATGTAGTGCCTATGCATTTTTAATATGTGGGTTGTTTTCCTTAGTTTTTTATGTATTTTACTGTTACTACTCTATGGGAATCTACAATCTCTGGCCACCTTAAATAGATTTTAAGGGGAACTCCACGCCAATTTTTTTTTAAAAATGGAGGGGGTCCCCCCCCCAAAATCCATACCAGACCCTTCCTTATACGACCATGCAGCCTGGCAGGCTAGGAAAGGGAGGGGACGAGCGAGCGCGCCCCCTCTCCTGAACCATACCAGGCCGCTTGCCCACAACATGGGTAGGCTGCTTTGGGGTGCTCCCTGCAAGCTGCCACAGTCGGGTGCGCACACTTGCAATGCCAGCGCCGTGGAGAAGCGGGGGAGAGGAGCAAGGCTTCCAGCGGCTGCATCGCTGGACTGTGGGACAGGTTAATGTCTTTTTATTAAAAGTCAGCAGATACACTTTTTGTAGCTGCTGACTTTTAATAAACTTGCAAACGAGTGGAACTCCGCTTTGATTTCTTATACAATGCTTAATTATTATGAGTATTATTGGTACTACATTGTCTCTTATATTTTTCTATTATTGTAGCACTGCCCCCTTGGGGACTGCTAGTGAGACCCGTAGGAGAGAATAGATGGAGGGGATGCATGACTATGGGAGGAACAGGGGTCAGGGAACGGTCAGTCAGGTCAGTGGTGGGGCATAGGTTTAGCTCTTACCTGATTGGAGGTAGAAGTCAGTGGGGGCTGGATCCAGAGGTTGGGGTCCGGTGTAGGGGGTGGATTCTGCATCATTCGGAGAAGTTTGGAGAGGTGACATCTTCCTGGGACATCCGTGCTGGTCACCTGCAGGTAGACAGACAGGGAGATGAGTGAGTTAGAGGCCTTGTTAGCTCAGGTCAGGGCCACAGCAGTTGAACGGGGCCCTCAGTGGCTGCAGCAGCAGCTGGCTGACGTACTTGGGGGGGTCAGGATCTTCAGCTTCACCTGTCCCTTCTTCCCCGGGGAGAAAACGAGCCAGAAAGGTGCGCCCGCCGGAGCGCCTGAGCCCGTCTCCTGTCCCTAGGGCTCAACGGGCGAGAAGGAGCCCCTGTTCCAGGGACCCTCCAGGGCTTACTATGGCGCTGCCTGCCAATGCCTCCGGTGTGGGCCCTGGGAGGAATCCTACCCCACGGCGCTCTTCTAATGCTCGCAACACAGGCCGGAGCGTGCGGCAGCCCTCCCCCCCGTGTAGATGTCCTGTGTGGGAGGGCTGCTCAGCGGGGGAGACGCAGCGGGATGCGCAGTGGGGGGCGTCCCTGCCCCTCAGCTGTCCGGAGAGAGGATGATGCCCAGGCTTCAGGGATACTCACTGGGGGGGTGCTGTTATCGTCCCCCACCAGCCGCCGACACAGGGCTCCGGAGCGTTCGGCTCCCTCTGCCGCTGCTGCGCAGAGCGGTGCTCAGCTAGAGAAGATTACTGTCACGAACAGCGGTGGGGTGGGAGCGCCCTCTGCTGGTTCGCCATCCACATCACAGGCGGGACGTCACAGCAGGATGAGTGAGAAGGCCCAGGCTGGGGGACACGCCCCCTTAAAGAGACAGCGCGTCCCTGCTGCAGCTGGGGGTACTACTGTGCCCAGCAGTTCTTCCATGGACAGAACAGAGCTCGGGGCAGAAGAGGAGGCTTCCAGGTGCCTTGAGGAGGAGCCGCTCGAGCAAAGGAGGCAGGGGACGTCGCCGCGGCAAGATTCTTCGGCCGAGTCCGGTGAGATCACCAGCGCGGATGAAGACGATCGGTCGGTCGGGAGCCAGCTGGGATCCGGACGAACGGCTAGTCGAGTGGCGGTGCGGCTGCAGCCTGGTAAGTCGCCAATTTTACCTTTACATACCAGTCAGGTGGGGGGGGGTTAATTTGGGGGTTTCTTCGGAGGTTAGTTCAGTGTCAGGAGTGGCGGGAGGAGAGTCGGGTGCTGCGCCGGTTTTGTCCGCATTTTTTGCAGGTTTCCGGGAGTTATTGGCTCGTTTTGATCCGGCGGGGTCTTCTTCAGCATCTCAGGGGCCCGTTAGGGCATGGGCTCCCGCTGCCGTTGGCGTGGACTCTGTTGTTCCTCCCACCCCCCCCTCAGCAGGGCCGCTCGCAGTTGCGGCATACGGGGCGGAGGGGTCCGCCGGGGTTAGCATGACGTCTGCGTCACAGACGGAGGTGACTGGGGCGGACGCGAATAAAGGGAAGGAGTCCTCTGAGGATAAGGTGCGGTTGGCGGATGCGGCGAAGTGCGAGATTTATGTGTGCTTTGAGGGCCCACTGGGGGTGCATCTAAAGCAAGAGGTACGCGAAAAGATCTGGAAAGGGGAATATGTTGAAATATTCTCTCTTTTGCCGTTAGAAAAATTTAATATCGACAAGGGTAAGGCGGACGAAAGCAAGAAGGAGGAGGAGGAGAAGCGACGCTGGAGGCTTATTCCTCGCACCTTTGGGAATTGGCTTCAGGCGTTTGCCATTTTGGCTAGCGTAATTGGCGAAAAAGCACCGGAGAATTGTTCTCCGCTTTTTTGTTATCTGGATGCCATTGGGGAGGCTTATCGAACTTATGGGGGAATTGCTTGGCTGCGCTATGACGAGCAGTTCCGCCAGCGCAAGGCTTTGCGTCCGGGCTTGCGCTGGGACCATAAGGACATTGGGCTTTGGATGAAGCTTATGTCACAGGCGAGGGTTTCAGGACAGCCCTTTCTCGGAGGGGCCGGCGGTTCGGGTGCCGCTGGACAGTCGGCCACACAGCGAAAGGGAATTTGCTGGCAGTTTAACGAGGGGTTGTGCCGTTTTGGCGCAAACTGTCGTTTCCGACACGAGTGCTCTGGTTGCGGGGGCTCCCACAGTTATGCCAAGTGTTTCAAAAAAGGAAAGTCCCAACCCGTTGAGTCGGCCTCAAAAAGGGAGGACACCAGTAAACCTTCACGAGATGGTACCGTATCTAGATAGATATCCGCGAAGGGAGGCGGCAAGTTTTTTGGCTGATGGTTTTGCCCATGGTTTTCAGATCCCGTGTTCGGGACCTGTGGCCCCGTCCCCGCTGGCTCAAAACTTGAAATCAACGCGCCAATTTCCCCAGGTTGTTTCGGATAAACTGGCAAAAGAGGTGGAACTCGGGAGAATGGCCGGACCATTCGCTCAACCCCCCGTTTCGTCTTTACACGTTTCTCCCCTTGGGGTGGTACCCAAAAGGGAACCCAACAAATTCCGGTTGATTCATCATTTGTCGTATCCGAAGGGGACTTCGGTAAATGATGCCATTTCTCCGGAGCTGTCTTCGGTGTCTTACACCTCCTTTGATGCCGCGGTCAGTTGGGTTCAAAGGTTTGGCCAGGGTTCATTGATGGCGAAGACGGATATAGAATCCGCCTTTCGGCTGCTGCCAGTACATCCGGACAGTCAGCATTTGCTGGGCTGCTGTTGGGAAGGGCAGTTTTACATGGACCGTTGTTTGCCGATGGGCTGTTCCATCTCTTGCACATATTTTGAGGTGTTTAGCACCTTCGTGGAATGGGTAGTTAGGGAAGAGACTCAGTTGAGGTCGGTGCTGCACTATCTCAACGATTTTCTTTGCATCGGCCCCCCGGATTCTTCAGTTTGTTCAGTGCTGTTGCACACGTTGGAATCTATTGCGTCACGTTTTGGAATTCCTTTGGCGCCGGGGAAGACGGAAGGTCCTTCCACAGTCATGCAGTTTTTGGGCATTGTCATTGACACGCGTCTGATGGAATGTCGTCTCCCGAACGACAAACTGGAGGAGGCTGAGGCGGCGAGGAAGGTTAGGCTTAGGCAATTGCAGTCGTTATTGGGTAAGCTTAATTTCGCCTGCCGCATCATGCCTATGGGACGCATCTTTAGTCGTCGCTTATGTGCTGCCACTGCGGGAGTACTGAAGCCGCATCACTTCATCAGGCTTTCGCGTGAGCTGAAGGCCGATTTGAGGGTTTGGGGTGAGTTTTTGTCCACATACAACGGCAGGTCTTTATGGATGGCTCCGGTTGTGGCAGCATCTGACCTTGATATTTTCACTGACGCAGCAGGGAGTTCTGGTTTTGGGGCTTTCTGCCAAGGGGCTTGGTGCGCGGCGGTGTGGCCAGAAGAATGGAGTTCGGCGGGGTTCTTACGTAATTTAGTGTTACTGGAACTATTTCCGATTGTGGTGGCGGTTGAAATCTGGGGTTACAAATTTCGGGATAGGCGGATCTGTTTTCACTGTGACAATTTGGGGGTGGTGGAGGTTATAAAGAACTTGTCCGCGTCTTCTCCGCCGGTGGTGCGCTTGTTGCAGCACCTGGTTTTAAAGTGTTTAAGTTTGAACTGTTTTGTACAAGCTGTTCATGTCCCGGGGGTTTTGAATTCCATTGCCGATTCTTTGTCTCGTTTCCAGTGGGAGAGGTTCCGGAGGTTGGCGCCGGAGTCGGAGCAACTGGGGATTCCTTGTCCCGACAGGCTGTGGAGACTGGCATTGGAGTAGCTGAGGATTTGTTACGTCGATCGGTGACTGGGGGTACGTGGGCGGCGTACGCGTCGGTATGGGGTGAGTGGTCTACCCTGGTAAGTTCGGTTGGGGGGGGTGTTTCATCACATGATCACGTGGCTTTGTTGCTGTATTTTATTGGGACGGGATTTACACAAGGCAAGTCAGTGTCCAAAATGAACAAGAGTTTAGCTGCCTTAGCTTTTCTCTTTCGGATGCAGGGCCTGGTGGATATGACAAAGGATTTTAGGGTGCGTCAGGCCATGAAGGGGTTTCGGCGCGGGAGAGTACTGCCAGATACGAGGCGCCCGGTCTCGTTTGAGTTGCTTCAAGAGTTGGTGGAGCTGTTGCCCGGGGTTTGTACGTCTGTTTATGAGGTGAGTCTGTTCAATGTGGCTTTTGCGTTAGCATTTTTTGGAGCGTTGCGCATTGGGGAACTAGTTAGCAAGAACAGGTGTGGAGCAGGGGGGTTAAGTTTGAAGGACGTGACCCTGTCTGGGGATTGTGTTCGGATTCATATTGGCAAGTCTAAAACTGATCAATTGGGAAAAGGGGTTTCTGTGTCGTTGTTTCGGGTGCTTCCGGAATCGGTTTGCCCGGTTTCTTCGGTGCAACGATATCTTGGGGTGAGGGGGTGGAGGTCGGGGACCTTCTTGATGCACAAGGATGGCTCATCCTTGTCGCGTTTTCAATTTTTGTCAGTTTTTCGACGTTGTTTGGAAAAGGCGGGCAGGGAGGTTTCCCAGTTTAATACTCACTCCTTTCGGGTGGGGGCAGCAACAGAAGCGGCTAGGTGGGGTTTGGGTTCGCAGGTAGTGAGACGTATAGGGAGGTGGGAGTCTGATCGTTTTAAGATTTATGTTCGCCCTCATTTGCTTTGAAGTTGCATTGAGTATGTGGGTGTGGTTCTATGTTCCTTTTTTTGTGTTTCTTTCAGATCTTCCTCCTGGCCTGGTCTGGATCCTGGGGGATTCATACGTGTTCTGGGGGGCTGTTAGGGCGGATGTACGTCCTGAAGGGAGGCAACTGGGCATTTCTCGGAGTGAGGCTGTCTTAAAATGGTTGGGTATCCGTGGAATGATGTGGGGCCAAGTCCTTCCTGAATTTCACTATTTTTCCAGAATTGACAGGCCCCCAGATGTTCTAGTTTTACAGGCAGGGGGCAATGATTTAGGGGTGCGGGCTGCCAGGGACCTGGTGAGGGATATCAAATTTGATATTTTGCGCCTGCTACGTGATTTTCCTGGCTGCATCATTGTGTGGTCAGATATTGTGGCAAGAAAAGTGTGGCGGTTCGCCCGCTCTGTGGGCAGGGTGAACAAAGCCAGAATTAAGTTGAATAGGGAGGTTGGGAGGTTTGTGGCCCGGCTCGGGGGCATAGTGGTTCGACACAGGGAGCTGGAGGATCAGTCTGTTCGCTATTGGCGAGACGACGGTGTTCACTTAAATGCAGTGGGCATAGACATATGGTCCTTGGACCTTCAGGAGGGTGTGGCAAGGGCGTTGCAGGTGTGGAGGGATTCGCTTGAATGAGGTTTTCAATCAAGCTCACGTGGCGGTTCAAGGGGTCTTTGGGGGTCAGTAAAAATTTTACATGGTCACAGGAGTAGTGGGGCCCATCTAAGGATGGCGCTTACATTTGTTAGCGGTGGTTCTCCCAGGAGATAAATCCCCTGGGGGAGGGGTTGTGATGTCCGAGTGTCCTCGAGCCTGTTGGGGCACAGCTGAGGATATAGACCATTTACAGTTATAAAGTGTGCCTTTTGAGACACCCAAAGACCTCTTGCTGTTGGACATTATTTTGTTATTAAGGGTATGTGTTACATGTTTTCATGTTTTTTGTTATTTATTATTTGGTTAATAAATTGGCTGCTGTGGCCTTATAAAACCCATGTCACGCAGTCTGTGTCTTTAATTTAATGGTAAGACCCAAGGTTGATGAATCCTTTAGTCATGGATCATCCTGCTCATCTGCATCGTCATGACCCTGTGAACATTCCAACCCACCTGACACTCTGGGTTCAGACATTATTGCAACACCTTTAATTAGTAAGACAACACTCAATGGTGGTTATTTACTAAAGGCAAATGCACTTTTCACTACAAGTGCAAACTACAAGTGCAAAGTGCACTTGGAAGTGCAGTCACTGTAGATCCGAGCGGGACAGGCAAGAAAAATAAAAAACAGCATTTTAGCTTGCACATGATTGGATGATAAAATCAGCAGAGCTTCCCTTCATTTCAGATCTACCCCTCAGATTTACAGCGACTGCACTTCCAAGTGCACTTTCAAGTACACTTTGCACTTGTAATTTGCACTTGTAGTGCAAAGTGGATTTGCCTTTCGTAAATAACCCTCTTTATGTATATATATTCTGTTAATGTTTACTGGAATACTTCAGGTGAGGTATGGTTGTACAAAGGTGGTCATGGTTCAACTGAGCTTGGGATAGCAGCACAAACTCAGTGGAATGGCTCCTCAGGAAAATGCCAATTAAGACAGTTGGCAACAACAGATTATTATATACACATATGTACAATGGAGTACCACCTGAACATAACCTGAAAGGATAAGCAGAAGTTAAGTATCAATTCTGACAATACTTCTTGAAAGAGAAACCCAGGCCGGCCTGTTTAACCTTTTGATCCTAATGAGAGATGAAGCTAAACATGGATGGTATGAGGGCCCTCTAATGGCCCGTACACACGATCCGAATATCGTACGACAGATCGTATTACTTTTTTCGCTTAATAGTCGCAAGTAGAAATTGAATAGGTAACTAAAGTCCCGAAAATTCTCGTACGACAGAAAAAAAAATCCGAAGTAATGTCATGTGTTGTAATGTATTTGTATTGTATTTTCGGACGACAACTATACTGATGAAACGAAACTCGTACGATCTGGTATCGTACGAGAAAATTTTTTGTGCTTGTCCGATCGAATAACATCGGATGAACTGTCGTGATCAGCTCTCGAAAGTAGTTTACACACGATCCGAAAATCGTACGATTCTTCCTCAGACGACAGTTTTCGTACGATATTGGGATCGTGTGTACAGGCCATAAGTAGCAGTGACAGAATGTCCCTGTTGCAGATCTGATGGTCTTCACCGGCAGTAGGAGCTCATAAATTGTATCCAGTTAGGTGTAGTAACAGAGTGGTAGTATATCTTGTGATGACTGTAGCTAAAGATGCCTATATAAAGGGTTCGAATACGACCAGGCCGATTCAATGCCTTCCAGCCAGCGACTTCCGGATGGACGTCCTGACTGCAGACCCGCTTGTGATGATCGCCCGTTGTGAAGCACGAAACGTTGATTGCTGAACTGTCGAGGTGGTGCTGATCAGATGTCCGATGAACAGCAGGCAGTCCTGAATCCCCTCATAGTAGGCCGCAACCTCGCTCCCCATGCATGGAGAGATCCTTTACACACGAGGCCCAGGAGGAAGAGACGCCGGGGCGGGTTTCTGGTTTCTTTTATAGCCCTTCCCAGCAATCTCTCTGATGGTAGCAAAGAACCCTGGGATATGTGGTCCGGGTGTATAGCCATGCAGAGGAATAGCCATCTGGTAGAACTACTAATCCCACAATTCCTTTGGTTGGTCTCACAAATATGATGTCAGTCTAGTAACACCGGGCACTAGAGGGATAATTTAATATACAGATAGGGTAGGGAATAACTGTTTGTTGCAATTGTAGTCCATATTGCTACATCATTGTAGCACTCCATTCCCACAAATTTACTCCTGAAGAAGCGTGCGACTGCAAAACTTGCTGAATATTGACTAACTACATTCACATCTCTTCCTTGAACGAATAACCTTGGTATTGTGTGGGTGTAGTACAGCCATATACTGTAGAGAGATAACTTCATTATTATATTTTTCTGTGTTTTATCCTAAATGTTTTGTAATGTTAAACAATTTGTAATAAAAAGTTGTGATTTTAATCTATTGTGATGTCTCATAACAGTACCAAAAAAATCCTGTTGCCTAACCCCTTTTCTTGTTTCAACAAGGCATTTTCATTCACACTGCCGCTCACTGGATATTTTCTCTTTTTCGGACCATTCTCTGTAAACCCTAGACGGTTGTGCATGAAAATCCCAGTAGATCAGCAGTGTATGAAATACTCAGACCAGCCCATCTGATACCAACAACCATGCCACATTCAAAGTCACTTAAGTCCCCTTTCTTCCCCGTTCTGATGCTCAGTTTGAACTTCAGCAAGTCGTTTTCACCACATCTAGATGCCTAAATGCATTGAGTTGCTGCCACATAATTGACTGATTAGCAATTTGTGTTACCAAGCAATTGAACAAGTGTACCAAATAAAGTAGCCGGTGACTGTATTTTTTCTCTTTGTGGGCACCTGTTTTAACTTCATGAGCTAAGGCGGCTTCTATCAAGATCTGACTGCTTACTATCTATGGCTACCTAACAGGTTCTGGACCAGTCTTGGCGTGTACCTCGCGGATGGTCCCGGACCCCACTACATGGGGCTAGCCTGCAATGTTTACTTTAGACCAGGGGTCTCAAACTGGCAGCCCTCCAGCTGTTGCAGAACTACAAGTCCCATGAGGCATTGCAAGGCTGACAGTTACAAGCATTACTCCCACACAGGGGCGGATCCAGAGTCTAGTCTCGGGAGGGGCACTGCCAGAAAATAAGGCACTGCTTACAGAACTATATTTAACGTATCAAAAAGGGAATTTGTCCCCCAGGAACAACAAGGGTTTTAAAGCAGCATAAGACTAGTACCAAGGTGTAAAAATATTGAATTGTTTATTAAATATATGACAAATGGAGTAAAAACATGAACTGTGTATAACACATTAAAAGAGCAAATACATGTACAGGGCTACATCTGAAATATTTTTACATAACAGGTGCTTGGATAGTCCTGACGCGTTTCGACCCCATCGGGTCTTCTTCAGAGGAAATGCATGCACTGTTGAGAAATTACATATATAGAAAATGATAGCGGTACAGAAATGTACAACTGTATATAGAGATTATCAACAAAGTTATAGACATAGTTACCCAGTATGTTCGTGTAGCCGGGTCTCATAAATCTAAGGCTTTTCAGGAAGGGGGCCTCTATTGGTTCGGTCCCCACCTGGAATCCCCCGGACGGCCACCACCCCGATAGGGGGGAATCAAGCAGTAGTGGTGTAACTTACGGTGAACTACACAATGGAGGTACTCCACAACCGGCACGTGGCACGTGTGGGGCAGCGGCACCTATGATCCAAACATCATGCAATAGCATTAATCAGGGTTTGAAAGAAAATTTAAGAAATATTCCTGTTTCGTATAGACGTTATATGAGTCATCAGTTAATGATACTCTTAATTTTTATCGCATTTGTTACGTATAGGGTGCTAGCCCGAATATAGGAATAGTTTGAAACGATGTCCATTAAATTGATGGAACATATGAATGTATGTTGAAAGGTAGCCAGAGGGACAGAAAGGGGGAAGGGGAGAGGGATGTGAGGGGGGGGGGAACAGGGAATGGGGGGGAGGGAACTTGACGGGAGGGAGGGATGATCAGAAGGAAAGAAAGTGAGGGAGGGGATGTGCTAGATGGTGGGAAGGATGGGGGGAGGGAAAAAGGTGCGGACGCTGGAAAGGGGCAAGGAAAGGCAGGTAGGAAAGTAGGGGCAGAAATCAAGGAAATGGCTACCAAGTGAAAGGGAAGTATGGTGAAAGAAATAGATGCCAAGTGAAGAAATAGGAAAGGCGTGCTGAATAAGAATGGTGAGGAATGGTGAGAGAGTAAACCGTGAACAAAGAGCGGAAAAATAGATAGGGGACAATAAGAAAGTGATGCATAGAAACTGAGTGTAAAGGGAGGTGGGAGGTGTAAGGGCTGTGGAGCTGGGAAATAGAGACAAGTCATGATGGTGTACCTTATATATCCAGCATAGGTGAAGCCCTATACAAGTGATCAATGAGAGCCTGTATAGGGAATATGTGCAGGTAAGGCTGTAATAAAAAAATAAGAAAGTGTAAAAACTATGAATGACATGTAAAGTAAAAGTGATGCCGTGAGAAGTGCAGAGTTACCTGAGATAAGGAAGCACGGATATGGCTGTATCTCCTATAGAAGTAATGGAAGTCAGAGAGAGGATTCCAAATGAGTCCGCTCACCTTTGTATCCAGTATATACTGTCGATTAATTGCCGATGGAGAGCCACAGGTGCACGCCGCCCCCCCCGGACCCGCCCACCAGCGCAGAGACCTGGCTGACGTAGTCAGCACTCCAGTGTAGTTCCCCCGGCGTTCCGAGGGACAAGTCCTGGCACCGCCGTCCTATTCCGTCGTAAGAACGTGGCGTGATGACGTCACGTGTGTGCGCGCGCCCCGGGGTGCGCGCGCAGACACGGACGTCACGCCCGGAAGGATTCGGGACGCCGCTGGCAGGGAGAGGACACGTCACAGGGGGAGCCACTCCCCTGATAGGCGTGTGTATAGGCGCTGTACTGCGCCTGTCTCACCCTGCCAGGAAGAAACACCATGGTGCCGACAAACCCCCCGGAGGGGGAAGATGGCCGACCCGGGAGTCCAGGATTCGATCTACATAAAGGAAAGAAAACCTAACAGTGGTATTAAGTTGACTTCATATATGACATCAAACAGTGAGCATATTTAACGTATCATACAGTCCTAACCTTGTTTAAAACAGTCACACGTTTATCATTCCAGGTATTTGGGACCTCACATAAACCGGTGGCCCATATGTGAACGTGCAGCAGATTTCTGCACGTGCGCACAAACACTGCCAGCTTCTCTCAGATGGGTATCATGCCACCTACATAGGGTTGCCACCTGTCCGGTATTCACCTGCACAGTCCGGTTTTTGAGACATGTGTCCGGGTCCATGCCTGCCTGTAACCCGGACAGTGCCTCACCTGACCCGTGGCTCACTGTGTCTGTCTCGCCATGTCCGCAGTGATTTCTGCTCCTGCCACGCCAGGGTTTCTCCCTCCCCATTTACCCCCTGCACTCAGCGCCTCTATCTGCTCAATGTGCTTCAGACGGGACACGGAGGGGGAGGCGGAGCCTCCATGTTGCCTTGGGCATGGCTGGCTGGAGAAAGCACACGGAGATGGAGTTGCAGGCGGAGCCTCCGTGTTACCTGTTGCTCTCTTCTCTTGAGAACTGTGCATGCAGAGATCGTGCTGGGAGACTTGTACAGTACGTTTTTGGTGTATTGGAGTAAGTCAGGAATTCAACAAAGGGTTCTCACCCCTCCCTCTTAAACCATCTATTCATACAGTCCTCACCCCCCTGTACAACATCCATATATACAGCCCTCACCACCCCTTTATAACATCCATATATACAGTCCTCACCCCCCCCTGTACAACATCCATTTATACAGTCCTCTCCCCCCCTGTACAACATCCATATATACAGTCCTCACCCCCCCCCCTGTACAACATCCATATATACAGTCCTTACCCCCCCCCCTATGCAACATCCATATATACAGTCCTCACCCCCCCTGTACAACATCCATATATACAGTCCTCACCCCCCCCCTGTACAACATCCATATTAGGGATGAGCCGAACACCCCCCTGTTCGGTTCGCACCATAACATGCGAATAGGAAAAAAGTTAGTTCGAACATGCGAACACCGTTAAAGTCTATGGGACACGAACATGAATAATCAAAAGTGCTAATTTTAAAGGCTAATATGCAAGTTATTGTCATAAAAAATGTTTGGGGACCTGGGTCCTGCCCCAGGGGACATGGATCAATGCAAAAAAAAGTTTTAAAAACGGCCGTTTTTTCAGGAGCAGTGATTTTAATAATGCTTAAAGTCAAACAATAAAAGTGTAATATCCCTTTAAATTTCGTAGCTGGGCAGTGTCTATAGTATGCCTGTAAAGGGGCGCATGTTTCCCTTGTTTAAAACAGTCTGACAGCAAAATGACATTTCGAAGGAAAAAAGCCATTTAAAACTACCCGCGGCTATTGCATTGCCGACAATACACATAGAAGTTCATTGATAAAAACTGCATGGGAATTCCCTACAGGGCAACCCCGAACCAAAATTTAAAAAAAAAATGACGTGGGAGTCCCCCTAAATTCCATACAAGGCCCTTCAGGTCTGGTATGGATATTAAGGGGAACCCCGGCCAAAATTTAAAAAAAAAATGACGTGGGGTTCCCCCTAAATTCCATACCAGACCCTTCAGGTCTGGTATGGATTTTAAGGGGAACCCCGCACCAAAAAAAAAACCAAAAAAACGGCGTGGGGTCCCCCCAAGAATCCATATCAGACCCTTATCCGAGCACGCAACCTGGCAGGCCGCAGGAAAAGAGGGGGGACAAGAGTGCGCCCCCCCCCCTCCTGAACCGCATGCCACATGCCCTCAACATTGGGAGGGTGCTTTTTAGCCCCCCAAAACACCTTGTCCCCTTGTTGATGAGGACAAGGGCCTCATCCCCACAACCCTGGCCGGTGGTTGTGGGGGTCTGCGGGCGGGGGGCTTATCGGAATCTGAAAGCCCCCTTTAACAAGGGGACCCCCAGATCCCGGCCCCCCCCCCTGTGTGAAATGGTAAGGGGGTACTTACCCCTACCATTTCACTAAAAAACTGTCAAAAATGTTAAAAATGACAAGAGACAGTTTTTGACACTCCTTTATTTAAATGCTTCTTCTTTCTTCCTTCATCTTCTTCTTCTGGTTCTTCTGGTTCTTCTGGCTCTTCTGGCTCTTCCTCCGGCGTTCTCGTCCAGCATCTCCTCCGCAGCGTCTTCTATCTTCTTCTCCTTGGGCCGTTCTGCACCCATGGCATGAGGGGAGGCTCCCGCTCTTCTCTTCATCATCTTCTTCTTCTTCTCTTCTTCCTTCTTCTCTTCTTCTCTTCTTCATTTTCTTCTCCGGGCCGCTCCGCATCCATGCTGGCATGGAGGGAGGCTCCCGCTGTGTGACGGCGTCTCCTCGTCTGACGGTTCTTAAATAACGGGGGGCGGGGCCACCCGGTGACCCCGCCCCCCTCTGACACACGGGAGATGACGGGACTTCCCTGTGGCATTCCCCGTGATGTCACAGGGAAGTCCCGTCAAGTCACCGTGCGTCAAAGGGGGGCGGGGTCACCGGGTGGCCCCGCCCCCCGTTATTTAAGAACCGTCAGACGAAGAGACGCCGTCACACAGCGGGAGCCTCCCTCCATGCCAGCATGGGTGCGGAGCGGCCCGGAGAAGAAAATGAAGAAGAGAAGAAGAGAAGAAGGAAGAAGAGAAGAAGATGAAGAGAAGAGCGGGAGCCTCCCCCAATGCCATGGGTGTTATGTGTGTTATGTACAGGAAGGTGAGTTCTGGCATGCGTTATGTACAGGAAGGTGGGTTCTGGCATGCATTATGTACAAGAAGGAAGGTGGGTTCTGGCATGCATTATGTACAGGAAGGTGGGTTCTGGCGTGCGTTATGTACAAGAAGGAAGGTGGGTTCTGGCATGCGTTATGTACAGGAAGGTGGGTTCTGGCATGCATTATGTACAAGAAGGAAGGTGGGTTCTGGCATGCGTTATGTACAGGAAGGTGGGTTCTGGCGTGCGTTATGTACAGGAAGGTGGGTTCTGGCGTGCGTTATGTACAGGAAGGTGGGTTCTGGCATGCATTATGTACAAGAAGGAAGGTGGGTTCTGGCATGCATTATGTACAGGAAGGTGGGTTCTGGTGTGCTTTATGTACAGGAAGGAAGGTGGGTTCTGGCGTGCGTTATGTACAGGAAGGTGGGTTCTGGCATGCATTATGTACAAGAAGGAAGGTGGGTTCTGGCATGCGTTATGTACAGGAAGGTGGGTTCTGGCGTGCGTTATGTACAGGAAGGTGGGTTCTGGTGTGCTTTATGTACAGGAAGGTGGGTTCTGGCATGCGTTATGTACAGGAAGGTGGGTTCTGCCACAGGCAGAGGCATGATGGGACTTGTAATTTCGCAACAGCTGAAGGGCCGCCAGTTTGAGACCCCTGCTTTAGACGCTGGATCCTGTTTTAGGTGCTCACCTTGGCATGTAGTGCAATGTGTGTAGTGTAGTAGAGTGCTCTACAGGTCCATGACTGTGGCCCATTGCTTTGGT
Organism: Lithobates septentrionalis; assembly: GCA_037952835.1. Lineage (NCBI taxonomy): Eukaryota > Metazoa > Chordata > Amphibia > Anura > Ranidae > Lithobates > Lithobates septentrionalis. The sequence goes on along the minus strand of JBBDGP010000201.1, from coordinate 661,928 downwards.
TTCCTTATACTGAAGACTACTTAGGGGGTCAGTCCATCATGATGGGCAAAGCCTGGTAGGTAAAACATCAAGGATGAGCTAAGATAGCGTCTCCCTGTATATTGACATGAGTTCCTTGCTTTTAATTACACAATCCACAGTGCATATCAGGCAAAGGATTTAGGAGTTATTCAATTGATTGCGGTAATCCCTGCCATTTGGTCTCAAATGTTTTTCAGTGCAACCAATTTAAAAATTGGTGGCTTCTCTCCTTCTATTTAGACTAATGCCGCGTACACACGGTCGGACTTTCCGGCATACTTGGTCCGGCGGACCAGAGTGTGCCGGACAATCCGCCCGTGTGTGGGCGGCGGCGGACTTTTCCGGCGGACTTCTTCCGAAAAGCCCGCCGGACCTAGATTTGAACCAAGTTTCAAATCTTTCCGTCGGACTCAGTTTCGGGCGGAAAGTCCGCTCGTGTGTGTGCTGGTCCGACGGAAAGGCCGCTCGTGTGTATGCTGGTCCGACGGACCAGATACGACGCGAGGGCAGGGTATTGCATCTCGCGCTCGCTGCAATAGGAAAAACAAATTTTCCTATTGCGGCGAGCGCGGGGCATACCAGGCCCTTAGGTCTGGTATGGATTATAAAGGGAAGCCCCTACGCCGAAAAAACGGCGTGGGGTCCCCCCTAAAATCCATACCAGACCCCGATCCGAGCACGCAGCCTGGCCGGTCAGGAAAGGGGGTGGGGACGAGCGAGCGCCCCCCCCCCCTCCTGAACCGTACCAGGCCGCATGCCCTCAACATGGGGGGGTGGGTGCTTTGGGGGAGGGGGGCGCCCTGCGGGCCCCCCCACCTCAAAGCACCTTGTCCCCATGTTGATGAGGACAAGGGCCTCTTCCCGACAACCCTGGCCGTTGGTTGTCGGGATCTGCGGGCGGGGGGCTTATCGGAATCTGGGAGCCCCCTTTAATAAGGGGGCCCCCAGATCCCGGCACCCCACCCTATGTGAATGAGTATGGGGTACATGGTCCCCCTACCCCTTCACCTAGGGAAAAATTGTAAGTAATAAAACACACTACACAGGTTTTTAAAATATTTTATTAAACAGCTCCGGGGGTGGGGATCTTCCTCCGGCTTCGGGGGTCCCTCCGCTTCATCTTCTCCCGGCGTCCGGTTGGTTCTTCTCCGCTCTCTTCTCCCGGTGTTCTAGTTCTTCGGCCGGCTCCTCTGCTGTGTTCAGGTAGCTCTCTTGCCAGCAGAGGTCCGGACTTCTGAGCTGCTGGGCTTCTTCTCTTCTCTTCTCTTCCCCCAGATGTTGACACAACGCTCTCTCCAGCTGGACTGGTCTCTGAGGGCTGCGTTGTGACTTATATAGGCGGAGACCCCGCCCCCCATATGATGTCACAGTCCCTGGGCATGCTGGGACTGTGACGTTTTAGGGGGCGTGGTCGACCCCGCCCCCTAAAACGTCACAGTCCCAGCATGCCCAGGGACTGTGACATCAAAAGGGGGCGGGTCTCCGCCTATATAAGTCACAACGCAGCCCTCGGAGACCAGTCCAGCCGGAGAGAGCGTCGTGTCAACATCTGGGGGAAGAGAAGACCAGAAGACCAGAAGCCCAGAAGTCCGGACCTCTGCTGGCAAGAGAGCTACCTGAAGACAGCAGAGGAGCTGGCCGAAGAACTGGAACACCGGGAGAAGAGAGCGGAGAAGAACCAACCGGACGCCGGGAGAAGATGAAGCGGAGGGACCCCCGAAGCCGGAGGAAGATCCCCACCCCCGGAGCTGTTTAATAAAATATTTTAAAAACCTGTGTAGTGTGTTTTATTACTTACAATTTTTCCCTAGGTGAAGGGGTAGGGGGACCATGTACCCCATACTCATTCACATAGGGTGGGGTGCCAGGATCTGGGGGCCCCCTTATTAAAGGGGGCTCCCAGATTCCGATAAGCCCCCCGCCCGCAGACCCCGACAACCAACGGCCAGGGTTGTCGGGAAGAGGCCCTTGTCCTCATCAACATGGGGACAAGGTGCTTTGAGGTGGGGGGGCCCGCAGGGCGCCCCCTCCCCCAAAGCACCCACCCCCCCATGTTGAGGGCATGCGGCCTGGTACGGTTCAGGAGGGGGGGGCGCTCGCTCGTCCCCACCCCCTTTCCTGACCGGCCAGGCTGCGTGCTCGGATCGGGGTCTGGTATGGATTTTAGGGGGGACCCCACGCCGTTTTTTCGGCGTAGGGGCTTCCCTTTATAATCCATACCAGACCTAAGGGCCTGGTATGCCCCGCAACGGGGCTTGCAAGGTGTCAATCTCGCCGATAAAAGCGGCAAGATTGACATCCTTTGCTAGTCCCGTCGCACCTGAGTCACGTTCAAAATGAACGGACTTGGCCGTGTGTGGGCAAGTCCGTTCATTCTGAAAGTCCGCCGGAACTCCGGCGAAAGTCCGTCGGAAAGACGGGCGGACTTAGCCCGCCGGAAAGTCCCGGCGTGTGTGGGCAAGTCCGTCCGTTTTAAAGTCCGGCGCACCTGGCGGACAAAGTCCGTCGGAAAGTGTGCCGGACCAAGTATGCCGGAAAGTCCGACCGTGTGTACGCGGCATTAGTCTTAGGAGGTAACTGCGTCAGCATCCCAGATGTCACATTCCCGCCCACACAACACTTCGCTGCACTCCTGATGCTGTGAATACCTCATTGGGGATCCCCTCACTTAGCAATGGCAGATCACAGGCTCAAGGGAACTGGAAAAAAAGAGTCAAATGCCATGGGTTCTGCAGACAGCCTGCAGGGAACTCAAATCACTTTTCAGGGTGATAGCTGTTCCCCTGTCCCGGAGAAATGTCCTATTATGGCCTGACAAAAGCTGATTTCTCTGGCAGTTGTACTCTGCAAGTGCAGTTGCTCCAGGACTTAGCAAATGACTTAGTAAATGAGTTAATGCTTCCCTCTGCAAAGAATACCCAATCACATGAAAGGGAAAAAAAAAGCATTTTTTCTTGCACATGATCGGTAGAGGGAAATCAGCAGAGCTTTTCCTCATTTACTAAGCTCTGGAGCAACTGCACCTGCAAAGTGCACATTCTGGGGGTTATTTCCGAAAGGCAAATCCACTTTGCACTGCAAGTGCACTTGTAAGTGCACTGAAAGTACACTTGGAAGTGCAGAAGCTCTAAATCTAAGGGGTAGATCCAACATGAGGGGAAGCTCTGCTGATTTTATCATCCAATCATGTGCAAGCTAAAATGCTGTTTTTTATCTTCCTTGCATGTCCCCCTCGGATCTACAGTGACTTTACTTCCAAGTGCACTTGCAGTGCAAAGTGGATTTTCCTTTAGTAAATAACCCCCTCTGTTTGCCTTCCTTAGTAAATCTATCCCATTGTACACATTATAAAGACAGGCCCAATCCTGAGAGGGTATTCACACAAACAAGCTTTTTGCAGAAATGTATCCTATAGAAAAGGAATTTAAACAGAAATGCACTGTTCCAGCTGTGGATCCTGCAATTTCAGTTCTCAATAAGCAAGATATAACAATGAATACAACAAGAGAAGAATACATATTAAAGTTTGCATAGATATAACATTATACCATCAGCATGTTAATGAACTCTTATAGGGCGTACACACGGTTGGACTTTGTTCGGACATTCCGACAACAAAATCCTAGGATTTTTTCCGACGGATGTTGGCTCAAACTTGTCTTGCATACACACAGTCACACAAAGTTGTCGGAAAATCCGATCGTTCTGAACGCGGTGACGTAAAACACGTACGTCGGGACTATAAACGGGCAGTGGCCAATAGCTTTCATCTCTTTATTTATTCTGAGCATGCATGGCACTTTGTACGTCGGATTTGTGTACACACGATCGGAATTTCCGACAACGGATTTTGTTGTCGGAAAATTTTATCTCCTGCTCTCCAACTTTGTGTGTCGGAAAATCCGATGGAAAATGTTCGATGGAGCCCACACACGGTCGGAATTTCCGACAACACGCTCCGATCGGACATTTTCCATCGGAAAATCCGACCGTGTGTACGGGGCATTAGGCATCTGAGATAATGTAATCCACATGTGGATTCAGAATGGATAGTGCGAAAGGAAGAAGTCTATCCGTAAACCACGTATAGTGTCCATTATCATTATAAGGTATGTGTAAAAATGAGTAACCAGGAGCAATCTGAAAACATTTAACGAGAGTGAAAGGATTCTGCAGACCAACTGGAACAGTTGTAAGTAATGGTGATAAGAGGGTGTATGTGGTAGTTAACGGTGGACCGTAGCAGTACCACTCCCTCCTTTCGCACCCCTAACGGGATCAAACTGTGTGAGGGGGGAGGGTGACAGATACTTAATGAGAGATATTGTGGGTGGTGGTCCGACATGTGGGGTGGAATTCCCTCCAATTTTTATATGTCTTGTTAAATGTTATTATTCTATTGATCTTTAGGAGTTCAAATTGGGGGAGAGGGGGAAGGAGGCCAAAGGATTTGGTGGACTCAGTTTTAGATTCAGGGGAGGGTATAGGGTTAGGTGTGATAGGTGAGTAGTAAATAAATTTCCTGCGGGGTTGAACCAGAATACAGGATTATCAAAAGTATTCACGATAAGTCGTGGGGGGCAGTAAATTAAAACGAGCGTGTGTGGACTTGGCGGATAAGGCGGTTTAGTTGGAGATGGAAATGGAAATGGAAGTGGAAATGGCGGACACTTCAACACAGTCTAGTGTAGGCGAGTTGTTGGGTGGGTCTGTTGTTGTCAAGTGGGATTCCAGGTCACGGGTTGGATAGCAGTGTTTGGAACTTGGAGGAATCTCTAAAGTGCATCCAACAGTCCCATGTCTTACGATATTTTGTTGGGTTGTCTGTGGCTTGGTGTATTAAATGCTCCATCTCAGCTATTCTCTCTACACGTTTCAGCCAGTCAGATAAATGAGGTGTAGTAGTGGATCTCCAACGCAAAGGGATACATTGTTTGGCTGTGTTGATGAGGTGAAGCAGTAGAGATTTCCTGTACGTGGACTGAGGTAGAGATGTGTGGTGCAGTAAGTATTGAGCTGGAGTGAAGTCTGGTGTGTAGGTAGTGATTTGAGTAATCAGGTTGTGTATTTTTTCCCAGAACGGTTTAATGTTAGCACAGTCCCACCAGATATGGAGAATAGAGCCTACTTCGGAGTTACATCGCCAGCATAGTGGTGATGTCCTTGGGTGGAAAAGATGTATTCGGTCAGGGGTGCGGTACCATCTTGAGTATAGTTTATAATTGTTTTCCTGCGCTGAAATGTTAATAGAGCCCTTATGTATATGTGTATATATATTTTCCCATTCCTCTTTAGTGAGGTCTAGGTTTAGTTCTGTCTCCCATTTCTGAATAACCGTATTAGATTTGTGGTCTGAGTCAAGGTTCAAGTCAAGGAGTCAAGTTCAAAAGGATGCAGTTCTGTGCACCATTGAGAAACAGGATGTGTGCTATGCAAAAAGTGTCTTATTTGTAAGAATGTAAAGAAAGGAATTGTACTATCTGGGAGTCGAGAAGGTAAATCAGTAAATGATATAATAGAGCCGTTGTGGAAGAAATGACGTGCTCTCAATTTATGTTCTGTGCTGGTTAGATGTCTATCCTTGTCTTGAAGACCAGGGGGGAAGTCGGGGTTGCCTGTCAAAGGAGTCATAGGGTCCTGGTGAGGTGGTCATTTTGAGGGTGTGACACGTGTGTCTGAAGCTGGTTAGTGTGGGTCCCATTAGTGGGTGAGTAGAATATTCTTTAGGAATGGCTTGAGTGCTAATCCAGGGTATATGAGAGAGAGGAATCTGGGCACAGGAGTCCTCGATCGTGATCCAGTCTTTAGAATGAGCATGAAGGTGCCAGTCAATTAGTCTGGAGATGTGGCATGCATCATGGTATCTACGGATATCCGGTAGGCCTAGCCCACCTTTAAGTTTGGGGAGAATCATTCTATCCCAGCTAATTTTTGGGGACTTGTGTGCCCAGATAAAGTTTCTGCAGAGTTGTTTGTATGTTTTAAAAAACGTTGGTGGAAGTTTGATTGGTATGGTTTGTAGGATATATAATATATGAGGTAGAACATTCATTTTTAGAATGGCAATGCGCCCAAACCAAGAAAATTGACCTGACGACCATTTGGTCAAGTCAGATTTAATATTTTGGAGTATGACGGAGTGATTTCTATCGTAAAGTTCCGTCAGTCTGGAAGGTATTTGAATGCCCAGGTATGTAAGGGCGTGAGGTTCCTAAGAAAAGGGGAAATTAGTTTGACATTGTGTGACCATCGACTGAGGGAGGGAGATGTTGAGGGTTTTGGATTTTGGGAAGTTTATTTTCAAGTTGGATAATTTATGAAAAAGTTTAAAGTCCTGTAGCTGTGGGTATAGTGATTAAAAGGTTGGAAAGGAAAAGAAGAATGTCATCGGCATATGCCGCTAATTTGTATTGTTTGCGTCTGATATAGATACCTGTTATGTTCGGGTTAGTCCTAAGTTTATGTAAGAAAGGTTCCAGTGAAAGTACAAATATGAGGGGAGAGAGTGGGCAACCCTGTCGGGTGCCATTTGAAACGGAGAAGGCGTCCGACAGTCGCCCGTTGACCCTTATTCTGGCCGTTGGTGAGGTATACAATGCCATAATCATTTGGAGGAAGGGTGCTGGGAATCCCATGGCCTGTAGTACCTCTGTCATGTAGTCCCAAGCCACCCTGTCGAACGCCTTCTCCGCGTCAAGTGATAGGAAGAAGCCTTGAGTGGAAGAAACTGAGAGCCAGTGATGGATGTTGATGGCTTTCATAGTGTTATCCCTGGCCTCCCTGCCAGGGATAAAGCCGACCTGGTCTAGAGATACAAGTTTGGGGCGAAAAGGGAGTATACGATTGGCGAGAATTTTGGCATAAATTTTTAAGTCGACATTCAATAGGGATATCGGCCTGTAGTTAGAGACTAATGTTTCATCATTTCCTGGTTTAGGTATGAGCGTGATGTGGGCTTCTAGGATGTCATTATTTATTTGTGAGGGGGAAGAGAAAGTGTTAAATGTTGCTGCTAAATGAGGTGTAAGCATGTCATGGAAGGTCTTGTAATAGCTTACGGTCAAACCGTCTGGGCCCGGGCTCTTGCCTGTTTTAAGTTGTTTCAACACCGCCGTAATTTAATCTGTACTTATGGGACGATCCATGCTGGCCGCATCCTCTGGGGTAAGAGAGGATGGGCAGTAGTGGGTTAAGAAATTTTGAATGGAGGTTTGCCTGTCCTGGGTGGTCCCCGTCTCAGTAGAGGGGGGTAGGTTATAAAGTTCGGAAAAGTATTTGACAAATTGTGTGGCTATGGCTTCCGGTGAAACGAATGAGTTTCCTGCCGGGTCTCTGATCGAGTGGATGGTGTTAGATGCTTTCCTGGATTGTAGAGCTCTAGCTAGTAATTTTCCAGATTTATTTCCAAACTCATAGAACAATTTTTGAGTTAGGACGTATTTGCGTTTAACGGATTTACCAAGTTCTGTAAGTAGTTCTTCCCTAGCTTTCATTAATTCATCGAGGGATTTGGTGGCCACAGAGAGTTTATGTGCCTGTTCTAAAGAGTGTATTTTTACGTATAGCGCTGCAATGCGATGCCTTTGGAGTTTGTTCCTATTAGCGGTAAGTGATATGATTTCTCCACGGATAACGCATTTATGCGCAGCCCATATGCTGGATTGTTTGGAATCTGCAGTCAGGTTTTCCGCAAAGTATTGTAGGAGGCGAGTATTAAGTTTGTGGGTGACATCAATGTCAGTTAGGATAGAGTTATTGAGTCTCCATATCATATTTTTGGATCTTGCTGCCGGTAAATCAAGGGTAATTGATATCGGATTGTGATCGGAGAGGACCATTGGGTCAATGGAGGCCTTGGAAAGTAGCAACAGGTCCGATTGTGTTATAAAGAAGTGATCGATTCTGGTATCTTTATTGTGAGGAGGAGAATAAAATGTAAAGTCCCTCTCGTTCGGATGTAGCGTTCGCCAGGTGTCATGCAGGGTTAATTCTTGAAGGTGTTTTTTGATGGCCCTAAGGCCTCTGTATGGCATGGAGGATGTCCCCTGTGGATGAGTCTTGTGATGGGGATAGAGCCACGTTGAAATCTCCACCTAGGACGAGTATGCCTGTGTGGAATTCAGTTAGCAGCTGTAGTGTTTTACGGAAGAACAGAACCTGTTTTGTATTGGGGGCGTATAAATTTGCTAATGTTATGGGTTTGTTGTGTAAGGTCCCCTTAAGGAAAAGGTATCTACCCTCAGGGTCTCTGTTGACCTCTGAGACTAGTAAAGGGCAGTTCTTTGCTACTAGAATCGAAACGCCTTTCGTCTTAGAGTCATCATTGGAAGCATGATAAGCCGCAGGGAAGTGGTTGTTATGGAGTTTTGGGATGTTGTCTGAGCAGAAGTGTGTTTCCTGGATAAATGCTATCTGTGTGTGGTTGTGCCGTAGGGTGTGTAGTAGTTTTGATCTTTTTTCGGGTATGTTAAGCCCGCACATATTTAACGAACAGAGTTTTACCCGTGAGTTGGGTGAAGACCTGGTGTGATCTGGTATGTTAATAGTTGGAGTGTCCCCTATTTTCTGTGGGGAAGAAGCGTTTATATTGAGTTGTGGGATGGAAAGTAGTTGACAATTGGGGTTGGCCGAAGGGGATAGTAAGTTGTTCGCCCGTGTAGTACTGCAAAATGTGGGGGGGGGGGGATAAGGTGAGAAAGGAAGGGGGGTATGTAATTAAACTCCTCTACCAGTAGAGGGGTAGATGTGTACAGTGTGTTGTTTGTGGAATTCGGCCTGAGTCCGGGCCACGTTGTTCCACTGCACTGTGTGGAGGTTGGAACGTACCAAGCGTGAAAGATGTGTCAAGAATCGAGTATGCCTGCTATTACCAGTAGTATAAGTGTATAGAGGGAGGGAAGAGAATGTCAAAAATGGTTAGAAAAGTAAAGGTAACTGTAACCGGGGCTGTAGTATGCATTGTGTGTTGGTGGAGAAGGCAAGATAGTGTATGTGGTGTTCAGGAAGGCTGCGGGGAAATGTCTCAGGAGTGTATGTGTGTGAGAGGTCTACCATATTTTGCCATGATAATTATATCATACCGCATATTAAATGAGAAGTATGTCACGTTGTAAGGGCGTGTGCTGCAGGATGTGAGGGTTCTGAAGAAGTATGAAGTGGGAATCATAGAATACAATCAGCATCTAAAGACACATAGCCATGTTAAACAAGAAAACGGAATATGGAAAAAAAAAAAAAAAAAAAAACACCTTAAACTGTGTTATGAACATTGCTATGGCTAAACTAGTTATAGTCATTCAGTTCCCACAATTCTGACTTAGCCTTGGATGTGGATGTGGGTGATGTATGTTTAATCTTGAAAGGAGGCTTCCTTCCTTACTGTCATCACCCCTGCCATGTGTTAAAATGGTAGTCGTCTAATTGAGTACCCAGAAAAGCTGTGAGTACCCTGTTGTTGTGAGTAACTGGTAATTAGGTGTAGGCGGAGATTAAGAGAGACCCCTACACTCCGCAACCCAATGAGTTTATGTTGGTGTGTAGCATTACAGGAGTAGGGTGGGGATGTGTAGTCCACTGGAGCGTTGCACTGTTAGAAGCCTTTTATGTATTTCTAGCCAAGTGCGTGTCTCCTAATTACTGGGGGAAAGGAGTCCTGGAAGGTGACCCTATGGATAAATATATCTGCTGTAGGCTGCATTCAGGTCCATGAAGGCAGCGTACATTTTACAAGGAATACAGAGGTAGGGTGCATGAATAAGAGCCGTCTCTATCTGATTCTTCCTGTCAGGGGGCATAGGTATAGGAGATACAATCTCCAAGGACGTGTGGTGATACGGGCGGTTAGGGTTGCCTTGCAAAGGGGGGTGGGAGGTTCAAACGCAAGGTCATAAAATAGTTAGGTAGTATTGTTCTATATGCCAACTGATGTTTGTTCAAATCCTTGGCGTTAAGAGAGGCGATCTTGCGTAAGGGGCTGAAAGCATTGGGATATGTTATATAATATAAATTGGGACACTTATGCCCGCTTAGTGTGTAAATGACGGGGACCTCTTGGTGTGTAAATCAGCCTGGACACCCCCGTACCATGAGGTAACATTATCCATTCACAAGCATGACTATTATACTTTACCGAGTCCAGTATAAAACCATATGCAGGAAACAGGGAGAGTATATAAAGCTAGATGTGCGGGTGGTAAAGTATGGAGGGAGGAGACGTCCTTCATTACCGTTATAGAGCGGTTTAATCATAGGGAGAAGGAGGCGGGTGGAGACTAGAGGTAGTGACCAAGCTAGTGCAGGAAAGCGTGTGCGAGTGTCCGGTGATGCGGATCGGCATCTCTGGGCATCGGAGCGACATTAGATGACTCGGCAGTGTCAGAGTTGTGGAATAATGGGAGGGGGGGAGTTTGCAGCCTTTTTACGTTATTCAGCAATGTCCTCTTGTAGCCGTTCAGGTTCGGTGTGACACGTTCAGTGCTTGGCAATCCGAGCCAGATGGCGATAGTGAAGCAGTGGAGGAGAGATTTGCCGGTGTCAGAACAAAGAAACGATCAAATAACTGTGGCGGAACATGGCAATGAACAGACAGAAAAAGAACCTATGGAACGGGCTTCTCAGTAATCCCGTCGGGCTCTTCGTGGCCACAGAGAGTCAGAGTGGCCAGAGCTGAGTTGTGGGTAGTTTCTTCTGCTGCCAGAAGGTGACCTTCGTCCGTGGGTTCTTGCATTCTGTGCTTCCATCGGCTCTTCCGGAGGTGGGGGCTTCTTCGTTGGAGAGTGGCGGTATTCTGCGTACCAGTTTGGTACATCCACTAGGGGGATATCCAGAATGTCGCAAAATGAATGCAGGTCCTCAGGGACTTTTAATAAAGCAGTGCGACCTTGGCTAGTAGCTGAAAGGCAAAAGGGGAACTTCCACCTGTATTGGATTCCTTTGGAGCGGAGGACATCCAGTAAAGGTTTAAGATCTCTACGGTGTTGGAGTATGATACCGGATAAGTCCTGGAAGATCTGGATGGGAGTCCCCTTATGTTGCAATTGTTGTCTGCCTCTGGTTTGACGGAGGATCTCTTCCTTGAGCCTGTAATCCACTATGCAGCAGATTATATCTCTTGGGGGGTCCGTGTCTCTACCTTTGGGATGTAGGGCCCTATGTATTCTGTCCATGGCGATCTGTGTTTCAGGCGGCCTGTTTAATAGATCATTGAACAGCCCTGTCACCGCCGGGGAGAGATGTTCAGTGGTTATGGCCTCAGGCAGTCCTCTGATCCTGAGGTTATGACGGCGACCTCTGTTGTCGAGGTCCTCGACTCGTCTCTGGATTTCCCTCAGTTGCATGGTGTGTGCGTCGATTCGTCTAGTGGCCTTGCGGAGCACACGATCATGTTGTGCTGTCACTTGTTCCACCTCAAGTACCCTGTCATTCAGTGTATGGTTGTCAATGCGTAGCTCCGCAATGGCCGCCGATAGGGTGTCCTTAATGTCGGTGGCAATTGTCCGCAAGTCATGTATGTTCAGGTAAGGCTGAGCAGGAGTGGCAATATCACTCATGAGCGGCGGAGAGGATGAGTGAGGTAAAGGAGCGGGGTCGGATTGAGGCAAGTCCGAGGTCTGAGGCGGCCTGTGGCGGGAGGACGCCATGTTGCTCCTTTGTGTCTGGAACATCTCCGGTATATTCTGGCTAATTCCTCCAGTATGCTCTCTAGGGGAGCGGGATCTGGAGGTTGAGGATCGTCTAGAAGCTGTGCCCATCGCCAAGAGCGGGGTTTCTCTGTGAAATTCCTCCGTTATTAGAGAAAAAAGACTGGCAATGGCAGGAGCTCTTCAATTACGTGGCCATGTTCCTGCTTGGCCAAACCACGCCCCCCATGTTCCCTCTTTTAAGGATTTTGTTGATATACTGCATGCCCTCTTAAAGGCCTTCTTTGCCTGTGCAGGTCTTGCCCTACAACTAGCCATTGCTGCCAAGGCCATTTTCTAGACTATTGTTAAAGGGTTATTAAACCTAAAAGCAAACATTTATTATATTGCAGTCTACTAATTCTAAGATGTGGTGGCTGCATTTGTTTTCTGATTTAGGCTCTCTTTCTTTTATTTTCACATGTAAAAGTCTTTTGTTTTTCAACAGAACAAGCTGTCCTGCAGATATATTAGTTACAGGGTTGAGACAAACCATTTACTATTGACAGGGGTGTTTACAATGAACAGTTTTTACCTATTTATGTAAAACATTAATTCCAAAATGAAAAAAAAAAAACTGTTTGTTATACCTGGTTATAAAGTGATAGTTGGAGTTCAGCTTCAATTTGTTTAATGTATCTAAATCTGCTAGTCCATATAACACACCTTCCCCCCCGAGATTACCAATGCTGCTGTAGTCCAAAGGTGCCTCTGTGTGTTACTGGCCAGATCACCAGGTGAATTCAAATGGAAAAAAGCCTAAAAAAAGAATGCATTCAACACATCTAATGGATGATAAACTGCAATATTTTATATTTTGGGTTTTGGGTTTAATACCACTTTAACTGAACAAGACAAATAAATAGAGACCAGGAACCTGTCCTTGAGGACCCTGCTCCCTAAGGCTCGATTCACACTAGCGCGTTTTTTGATGCATTTTGCATTTTGCAGAAATGCACGGGAATTTTTTAACATGGGTTCCTATGGAACATGTTCACATCAATGCTTTTTTGTTTCTCTGCGTTTTTGGAAAGGGTCGGGGACTTTTTTTCATGCAAAATGCAGCGTTTTGCATGTAATGGATTTCAATGGACAAGCATCAAAAACGCAAGTGCACTGTTTTTGCAGCGTTTTTGATGCGTTTTTGGTGCGTTTTTGATGCGTTTTTGCCGTTTTTTTTTTTTTTTTTAACATTTTTTTTTAGACTGTAAAAAAAAACTGTAAAAAAAAAAAAAAAAAAAAAAAAAAACGCAAAACACAAATCGCGGCAAAAACGCGGCAAAAACGCGGCTCAAAAACGTGGCAAGCATGAAAAAAAAACCTCCAAAAACGCTCAAAAGCAACATGCATAGGTGTGAATCGAGCCTTAGGCAGGCCATTGACGTTCAAATCTTGGCCAGAGATTCGAACCGTATATGGGCAGGCTGAATGTACCAAGCTGATCGATTGATCAACTTGGGTACAACCAGCATGCTGGGTTTTACCTGTCAATATCACTAGCGGCTGCTAAAGCCGCTAGCAATAATCACTGTCTTTTCCCAGCGAAGATATTTCCTCATGTAACAACATTTTGGAATCAACAAGATTCATCAGTGCTTCTTTCAGACAAGGGGGATTTCTAGCATCAGTAGAAATACAAGATGACTATTTACATATTCACATCTTTCCCTCACATCAATGCATTCTGCATTTTGTAGTGAGAGACCAACACTTCCAATTTGTAGTACTAGGCTTTTCTCTGCACCCCATGTGGCCACAAAGATGCTTGCTCTGCTTCTGGCTCTTCTGCAAACCCTGAGCTTTCATGTCACAGTTTCCCTGGACAACCTCCTACTAAAGGACTTCTCAGCCAACACCTTGTCTGCCAACAAGGATGATTCAGTTCCTTCAAACCTATGGCTGGATAATCAACTCTCCAAAGTCTGTGCTACAACTCTCACACCATCTGTTGTACCTGGGTCTAATCTTACACACAACCCAAGCCAAAATTTTCCTTCCTCAGGAGAAAGTTGTTTTGTTAAGGCCCCACGTGAGGTCAAAGCACCAACGCTGTATCCTGGCCTAGGCCGACAAGGCCCAGGCCTAGGGCAGCACTTTGCAGGGGGCAGCACCGAAAGAGTCCCCGCCGGCTTGCGCTGTTTATTTTTTACCATCCCTGTCCCATTGCAGAGATTTCCCTTCATTTCCTGCCCCATAGCCAAACAGGAAGTGAGAGGAAATGTATGCAAATTAAGGGAATCCACTGCCCCCCCCCCAGGCCCTCAGAACTAGTGACCGCACTCAAAAATTTCAGGGCGGGTCTTAAACAGCAAGGGGTGTGGCCTTGACAGGAAGGAGTGGGTCTTATTTAGGTGGTACACCAGTTTAGTCAGGCCTAGGGCAGCACAAAACCTACATACACTACTGCAAAGCACCCCTCAGTTAACTTCTCCATGAGGGTTTTGGAACTGTTGGTAACCTTCTTTGAGGCAGTTTTTGCCCAGTCGTACTCCAGACCTCTTCAATCCAACATAGTCATGATGTGGTACAAACAAATCCAATCCTTGCATGCTTCTGTCCAGGCAGAAAAAGCTTTCCCTGGCTTCTTGGATCTCCTATCCTGCCCAGGAATTTGAAAATCGTTCCTTCGCATGCCCTGGAAGGTGCTGACAATAGATGCCAGTCTTACACGCTGGGGTGAAGTTTACAGTTCACTGGCTGTCCAGGGGACCCAGTCCCCACAGGAGCCAATAATTCCCATTAACATTTTGGAATTGACAGCCATCAGTTTCTGTAGAACTAGACCTCCGTTCTGCAAGGTCACCCAGTCAGGGATCAATCAGACAATGCAACAGTGGCCTTCATAAATCATCAAGGGGCGCCAAAAGAAACATGTCTGCTTCTTTCTTCTGCTAAGAAACTTATATTCCAGTTCTTGGCCATCTACATCCCTGGAGTGGAGAATTTGCAGGTGGACTTCCTAAGCCATCAATGCCTAGACCCAGGGGAGTGGTCTCTGCATCCAGAGATCTTTCAAAATCTCAAAGGTGGGAAAAACCAGGTTGACATCCTTGCTTCCAGGTTCAACAGCAAGCTGAACAAATTTGGGGCCAAGACTAGGGATCTTCTAGCCTTCGCACTAGAGGCCCTGCTGATTTATTTGACTCAATTTAAGATGGATTATGCCATCCCTGAAGAATGAAGATGAAGATCTTCCTCAACTGCCATGCAAGGCAGAGAGGAAAAGGGTCCTATTCTCATCTCAGCAAAGTAGCCCAGAAGAACATGGTACAAAGACATACTCAGACTTCTGGCAAATAAGCCTTGGACTCTTCCAAACAGACCCGATTTACTGGCACAAGGACTCCTATTCCATCCTGTTTCTCAGTTGTTGGCTTTAACATCAAGTCTGTTGAAGCCCAAGTCCTAAAAGGTAGGGGTATTCCTGACTAGGATTAATTTCACCTTACTCTGAGCAAGCAAATTCAACCGTAATGCCCCGTACACACGATCGGACATTCCGACAACAAAACCGTGGAATTTTGTTCGAAGGTTGTTGGCTCCAACTTGTCTTGCATACACACGGTCACACAAATGTTGGCCAACAATTACGAACGTAGTGACGTACTAGACGTACTATGTGGTTTTTCAGCTCTTTAGCGCCACTCTTTGGGCTCCTTCTGCTAATTTCGTGTTAGTGGAAGTTTGGTGAGTGTTGATTCGCGCTTTTCTTTTTGCGTTTTTCATTTAGCGCTTTTCAGTTTGTTTCTGAACGGCCGGTCGTCAACCAGATATGTTGCGGAATCAGGGGAGATAACGTGTTATTTATTAGTGGCCTTGGAGTTATTGCTTTGACATTTTTTTTTTGGTTGAATAACGATTTGATTTGGTATATTTTCTATATTTTTGAATGCATAGAATGCACTTTTTGGTTAAGTTCTATTGGCAGATAGCATGTCTATTTTTTTTTTTTTAATGCACAATAAAAAAAATTGTGTAAAATAATACTTGGCTATGGCTATGTGTTTTACTTCAAATGACAGTTTGGGAGTAGGCAGTTACATTCTAAAAAATACAATGGAAAATTAACAAGGGACACCAACATAGTTGTATCTTTGTTCTTAAAAACTAGAGGATAATGGTGTTGCGGTAACTTGCACAAATAAAAAAAAAACATAATAATATTATTCTTGATATCATTTGAACATTCATTTGCAATAACTCCATCAGTATCCACCAGCAAAGCAGCTTCATTATTATCCCATTAAAGAAGAAGAGAATTGTGCGCTGCATTTGGAGATTTCATAATTTGCCACGTCACGAATGTTAATTCTCCATTACGAACGCTAGTTTACAAGACCGACCGCTTCTGCTTCCGAGCATGCATGGGCTTTTGTCCGACGGACTTGTGTACACATGATCGGACAACCTGACAACAAACATTTGTTGGTGGAAAAATTGAGAACCTGCTAGCCAACATTTGTTGGCGGAAAGTCCGACAACAAAAGTCCAAAGGAGCATACACAGGGTCAGACTTTCTGCCAACAAGCTCACATCCAACATTTGTTGTCAGAAAATCCGATCGTGTGTACGGGGCATAAGATTTACAATTGCACATAAGAGGCTTACATTGTCTGGTGCGAAGACAGTAATATGAGTACCAGGGAATACTCTGTCTCTCACATCTTGGCTTTCCGTCAGCCTGGTTTTGAACACAACAGCATCTGGCCGTAAGTACCTTAACCCCCCCGGCAGTATTCCCGAGTGTGGCTCGGGGTGAATTTTCATTACCAAGAGTGGTAACCCCCGAGTCACACTCGGGATTGCATCACAGTATCCTGGTAAATTTACTTACCTTGTCCCCAGGATCCTGTGATGTCCTCGTGCTGTATCCGCGGGCTGTGTCCTTCGCCCGATTTATCACTGTGCCAGGCTCTGTTCCCTGAGAGCGTCGAAATGCATGGGGGTGGAGGCTGGCGGCAAATTCAAAAAAGTGAAAAATACAGAACACACACAATACACTGTAATCTGTAAGAATACATTACTGTATCAAATCATTTCACCTCCCTTTTGTCCCTAGTGCTTTGTCCAGTGCCCTGTCTGCAGTTTTATATTATATATACTGTTCTTTCTGCCTAGAAATTTGAGAACATCCATGGCATCCCAAAAGTGTCCTTTTATGTCAAAAGCGGTTTTAGACCAGCTAGAAAACAGCAATAATGAATTAGAATCGCTTGAAGAATTGAGCAATAGTTATTCGTGGGGAAATTTGCCATCAGACACGGAAAGTGACAACAGCAACGATTCTGCAACTGCGCAAATTTCAGTGTTTTTTTATTTGATTACATTATTGAATAAAATGTATTATTATTATTTGTTAAAATTATTTATAGTTATGTATTATATTATAATTTTTGATTTTGTGTTTCAAATTTTATCATACCCGGGAAATAAAAATTAATAATTCATTATACCCATGCAAGGGCAAATGATCAAGGTAGGCTAACACGTTTCAAGGTTTTCCCTCCTTATCAGAGCCTTGGAGAGAAGAAGAAGAAAAAGTAAGTCTGTAGGATGTGGTAGATACACATGAAGAGGAATGGCTGATTCAGAGATGTATCACATAGTAGGTGATGTATTCTCCTTTACTCTAGAGCAGGGATATGCAATTAGCGGACCTCCAGCTGTTGCAAAACTACACGCCCCATCATGCCTCTGTGTCATGCTTGTGGCTGTCAGATTTTTGCTATGCCTCATGGGACTTGTAGTTCTGCAACAGCTGGAGGTCCGCTAATTGCATATTGCTGCTCTAGAGGTATCCGCATCACAACGCTCTAGATGAGATAAATACCAAATGTATGTGTGTATAATTAAGGTTCTAGTAGAAGGCACATGTGTACAAAGTGTTGAAATTATACATTACGTATGAAAAATGTTAAAACTTTAGAACATGGAGTCATTAAGGTATTGAAGCATTGAAACATTAAACCATTAGGGCATTGAAAGCCATTGGAAACCATTAAAAAATGTATTATTAAAAAACCATTAGGAGCTGAAAATTATAATTATTCTTTTAAAAGTGTTACTAAAACATACTTAAAAAGGTATTAGAGCAGTGAACCATTAAAACCGTAAGCCATTAGCTCTACTTTCTATAGTGGGTTCACTAAAACACAGTTATGCCCCGTACACACGGTCGGACATTGATCGGACATTCCGACAACAAAATCCTAGGATTTGGGATGTCACGGGGGTCAGGGTGATGACGTGAGACGTCAGAGGGGAAGGGAGGAGTAAGAGGTGTGTCGTTCCGCTGACGCTCTGGCGGACTCCCTCTCCCTTGCATAGAGCGGGATGGTTGGACGGAGCGGATAGAGAGGAGAACCCTGGGAACAGCGAGAGGGGATCGGCGCGCTGGGAGCCTGCGAGTCCCTGCTTGGAGAAGGAGGAAAACAGACGGGGCGACAAGCTGCGCTGCCCGCTCGGGGATCCCCGCTCTCCCCCCCGCCCCCCTCCCTGCATGAAATGTCAGCATACGAGCCAGGAACTGAGTTAGACGCTGCAGTAAGTGTCAGAAGATAGGAGCCTCACAGACCGGAGAGCGGCAAGGAAATTCAACATCCGAGCTACTCATAGACAGCATGGAGTGGTGACAGATATCCAAGTGGTGGTGGTAAGAGATATACTAAGCCCAACAACGCCAAAGGTAAGAGTGTATTAGAAATAAGCCTGGAGAAGTAAGCCTGCTGATACACTGTAGAAAAGCTTGTGCGAAATTATCTCTATTAACCCTGTAACTGGATGGAGGGAAAATGGGTCTTCGGGCAATACATCGCATAATCTTCATCGCATGAATTGTACTAAAATCAACATAACGTAAAGTGAACACTGTTATCTAGGGCTGTAATGGAATAGTTGATACCCTCTGGTGGAACAACGGACTGCTTGTTTTTATTGAAGTGCATAAACACCTATAACACATTCACGCCGTTTGTAAGCCTGTATATTGATGTCTCAGCATCCATGTGGAAGGGAAGGCTGGGACATTGATAACAATTCCAATCCACCAACATAAACTTGTGTATGCCCCTTTCTTTCCTTTTTTTTTTTTTCTCTCTCTTAAGCCGAGGGGGTTATTTAAGAATTGGGAAAGGACGACACGGCGAATCCCAGAGAATGTTGTAAATAGACTGGGGTGGTTCTCCTGTAAACATCGATAGAAATACACGGTAGAAGCCTTGGAAGGACCTATACAACTGAGGGGTATGGAGGGCAGCATATAGCAGATATAAGGCCAAGAGACTGGTCTTGGAACAGATAACCTTAAATATAGCATCACAACGGTATTTCTTTTTCAATTTTATATCTACTAGGGGACGCCAGATATAGGCTAGCGGAAAACGCACCTAGGAACCCTATATGCTAGCATCACGTGTATCCCTAGATCTAAGGGAGACACGATCTTAAACCCAGTTATTCAGAGGCTCATTCAATGGGTTAATTTTGTACCACCACCACACCGGTACCCGCATTTTGAATCCAATTTCATTGGTTACCTAAAAGGAGAAACCTGGAGCCTGGCCTAACACGGTTAACATCGGACACACTGATCAAAACAAAGTAGGTCTGGACAGTGGGAAGAGAAGTATGAGTCGAGGCACATCCAGAAGGGGGGTCCACTGAAAACCCCAAAAGATAATCTTGTAGGGAGTACTCCCGCAAGCACAATCAAGCAATATATGGTAAAAGGGGGGAGCCCGGGGAGTTCCCATCAAGAGACTCAAAAATCAAACATGGCAGACAAAAAGAAGAAGGGACTAAAAGAGATGGAAGACCTGACCCCAGATCACTCCAGGGAGGAGCTATTAGCCGAAAACACGCTGGAGGCATCCAGAATCGATGAACATAGGTACGACTCACAACTACCCTCGAAAGGCGACCTGGCAGAAATGCTTAAAGCGCTTGAGACATCAATTAAGGCGGAGATCACCTTGTTGAGGTCTGACCTAGGCAACCTTCTGGTAAGAGTGGAAGGGGCTGAAGATAAGCTTGATAAACAAGAGCGGGAGATCTCCGGATTAAAAGAACAACGTAAAACAACCCAACAAAATCAGATAAAAGTATGCTACAGGTTGGAAGATCAGGAAAACAGAGATCGTAGACAACATCTGAGACTCAGAGGGGTCCCAGAAAATAGGGGAGAAGACCTGAGGAAGACTGTGGCGACTATCTTCAGCCCACTTCTGGGGCTGGGTGGAGAAGACTTCCCAAAAATTGAGCGGGTGCACCGGGTGGGCAGGCTAGACACCAGACGGGTTGAAAGAAGCCGTGATATAATCGTGAGGTTCAGACTCTATGAGGATAAGGAAAATATTTGGTTTAAACTTAAGGGTCATACCCCATTACAGTTCGAAGAGGCAGGGGTTCAAGTCTTTGTGGATCTAGCTAAAGGCACACTGGCGAGAAGGAGACATTTAAAACCCCTATTGGAACAAATGGTGAATCAAAATATAAAATACACATGGGGATTCCCAGCCTGCCTAGTAGGCAACAAAGATGGGAGAGCCGCAAGATTAAGATTCCCAGGAGAACTAGAAGAGTTCTGTGAGAAATTGGGGATGCAGGTGCCCCCAACACTGGACTGGTCCATGGAACGCTGGATTGAACTGAGTGTGGGGTAGGGGCGAGGCTCAGTGGGGGGGGGAGGTGGGGGGTGGGTGAGCTAAAGATTATTATTAACTAGAATTTAAGGAAGGGAGAGGTTCCGTTGAGTAGAGCCTAGTATATTTGGTTGCTAAGGCAATATGGAATGTAGGAGGAGACCAATGGTGGGCCACAACTTGTGTGACCCTCACTGGTCTAAGGGTTCGGTAGGGACCAGGAGGGGGTGTGGGGGGGGGCGGAGTGGGGGGGTGGGGGGAGATGGGTGGGATGAATAGGGGGGGGAGGGGAGACAGGGGGATGGAGGTAGGGAGGGGGGAGCAAGGGTGAGGGAGGGAGGGGGAATAGAAGTAAGGGGTCCCGTTCAACCTCAACCCTAAGAAAAAGGGAAAACTCTCCAGGGTCTAAGGCAAAGGGAGATTCCAGGAGGATTAAAAAAGAGCTATGGCAACAATAAAATTTACAACATATAACGTCAAAGGCCTAAATACACCCAAGAAAAGATATGATATTTTTAACGAGCAAAAATTACTGGGACCAGACGTGGTGTTCCTGCAAGAGACACACATTTCACTCCAATCGAGACTTAGACTGTTCTCAAAGGAATACCCGGTATGGTTTCAAGGAGACACTATCTCTAATAGGTCACGGGGAGTGGCTATTGGCTTCGCAAAGAAAATAAGGTTTGTGCTGGAGGAAAGATCAGTGGACCCAGAAGGAAGATACTTGTTCCTCAGAGGTAGATTAAATGAAGAGGAATATACGTTAGCTAACATCTATGCCCCTAATAAAAATTCGACGAAATACCTGGCAAATATTCTGGGGAAAATAATGGAGTTCACGAGAGGGCACCTGATTTTGATGGGGGATTTTAATTTCTGTCTTGACCCGAGTATGGACAGTACGGCCCGCCCCCAGGGGAAGGACTGTACTCACCTGAAAGAGATAAAGCAAAAGCTTTCCAACTGGCAACTGGTGGATATTTGAAGAGTCCAACATCCAACTAAAAGAGATTATACATTCTATTCCCCTGTGCACGGGTCTTACTCTCGGATTGATTGGGGTATAATCGAGCATAGGGTGATTGATAGGGTAAAGGGATCCATGATAGGAAATATAACCTATTCAGACCATGCACCTATGACCATTGAAATGACAACAGGAAGAGGCCAGGCCGAGAGGGGGCAGTGGAGGCTAAATGAGGAGCTGATAAGGGAGGTGGATGGGTTCAACAGAATTAGACAAGAACTAGAGAACTACTTTGAGGTAAATGACACAGGGGATGTATCAGGAGCCACACTATGGGAGGCACACAAAGCCTATATTAGAGGAGTATTGATTGAAATGGGGGCGAGGAAGAAAAAAGATAGGCGGGAAAAAATCAAAAAATTAACTGAAGAGCTCACTGGATTAGAACACAAACATAAAAAATACAAAGGCCAGCTACCCCAAGAGATACATCATCGGATGGTTATTAAAAGATCTGAGTTAAAAACGGCAATGGAACAGGAGTCTAGAGCATCACTTAATAAGATAGCCTGGGAGAGATATAGATGGGGCAATAAACCTAGCAAACAGCTAGCAAAAATGGTACAAAAAAAGAAAGCTAGGAATTTCATAGAAAAAATTCAGACTAAAGAGGGTCACATAGAGTATTCAACCAGGAAGGTGGCAGAAATTTTTAAGAACTACTACAAGGAAATATACTCAGCCCCCAATCAAGACACCTCCTTAAAAAATAGGACATTGAGATATAACAACTATATTAAAAGGGCAGCGCTCCCCAAGATCTCTGAGGAAGGCAGAGAATTACTAGAAAGACCAATTTCCGAAGAAGAAATAAGAAAAGCACTAGCAGGAATGGCCCTCGGGAAAAGCCCAGGCATAGACGGCCTAACAACACTCTACTATAAAACATTTAGAGAAGTATTAGTACCTAGGTTGTGCCGTTACCTGAATGCTTTGGGAGATAGCTTCGAGATGAGTAGAGATGCATTGAAAGCATCCATTACAATTATACTGAAAGAAGGTAAAGATAAAACATTGTGCTCAAGCTATCGCCCAATCTCTCTGTTGAATAACGACACAAAACTTTACGCAAAAGTGCTGGCAGAAAGACTGAAGGAATTTATGAACTCACTAGTCAACCCAGATCAAGCAGGGTTTGTCCCTAATAGGGAGGGGAGGGACAATGGTATTAGGACTCTTCTCTTGATGGGAAAAATGAAGGAGAGTGGGCCCCCAGGACTACTTCTGTCAATTGATGCCGAAAAGGCTTTTGACAGAGTAGACTGGGGGTTCATGATCCAGACCTTAGAGGCCATGGGACTGGGCCCTAAGATGATCCAGAGGATAAAAACTCTCTACCACCACCCAACTGCCGTAATAAAAATCAATGGGACTACATCCCAACCATTCGAGATGGAGAGAGGCACGAGACAGGGGTGCCCCCTGTCTCCGCTGCTCTTCGTTTTGGCTATGGAACCCTTCTTGGCATCAATACGAAGAGACCCTGATATCCGAGGTGTTGTGGTAGGAGAGGAGGAACACAAAGTCGCAGCATTTGCGGACAACGTGTTAGTTTATGTAACGGACCCGGCCACGACGATGCCCAACCTTATAAAAGCATTAAGGAAATATGGAGAGGTATCCAACTTTCAAATAAATATGAATAAATCAGAAATATTAAATATAAATGTAAGCAAGCCAGTTGTAGAGACTTTGAAAAAATAATTTAGTTTCAAATGGACCAAGGAACTAAAATACTTGGGTATTAAACTAACCAATTCAATTAAGAAGACGTTTTCTATCAACTACATGCCCTTATTAGACTTGGTCAGATCGGAATGTAATAGATTCTACTGTAAGGCCCTTTCCTGGATTGGACGTTTACGTCATCAAAATGGTTTTATTACCCAAGATCACGTACTACTTTCAGATGCTACCAGTGCCACTCCCCCAGTACTATTTGAGGATGTTAAGGAAAATAATTATGACCTTTATTTGGAAAAACAAAAAACCGAGAGTTTCTTTCCAGACGTTAAAACGAAGGAAATTAGATGGCGGCCTGGCAGTTCCCGATGTGCAGATGTATTATAAAGCTGTAGTTCTATCAAGGGTAGTAGAATGGGCGAGGAAGGAAAAACGAAAAAAATGGGTGAAATTAGAAGAAGATTTAAGTAAATCACAATTAGGCACTATTATTTGGAATCCCCCACACTTTAGATCACTGGCAAATAGTTCACATGCAATAACAAGAAATGTTTTGAAAATTTGGGATGGTGTATATAAGAAAATAAATGGGAAATATAACTTACCATTGATCGCATTATTAGATAATATATTGTTCACACCAGGAATGGAGAGTATAGGAGGAAAAGAAGCACTTTGGGGGAAAACACAATTGAGAGAAATTATGAACGAAGGTAAAATTATGCCACTGCAGCAACTTACACATGGGAGGATTACACGGGGACTGGATGGATGGCGATATCTGCAATTGAGTCACTTCGTGAATAGATTACCACAGCCGATCAGGTCCGGGAAACAATTGACAGACTTTGAAAAGTTGTGTGATAAGGAGGCCCCAAGAAATATAGTTTCTCAGATATATAAAATCTTGCTGGCCTCTGAAAAATTGGAGATGCCGCCATTTATGGTTAAATGGGAGAGAGATTTAGGCACTAAAAAGGACATAGACACAATTAAAAGAATATTTAAAATGAGCGCCAACTCAACAATAGACACCCGAACGGCAGAAATAAATTACAAATGTATCAGTAGAAGCTACTTGACCCCTGAGATAACAAGCAAATATCAGAAAGGGCCATCCACCTATTGGAGAGGCTGCCAAGAAATCGGAACAATGGGACACATGTGGTGGAGCTGCCCCATAATTAAAAACTTCTGGAGAAAAATACTAGCCCTCATAAAGGAAATCACGGAAATAGAGGTGGTAGATGACCCTTGGGAGGTCCTGTTTCTTGGGGGGGTGGGGGACCTAAACAACTATAAGCGGTCTCTTGTCCCGCAGCTTTTGAATGCGGCAAAAAGAACGATCCCGAGGAACTGGCAGAGGAGGGAGAGCCCTGAGATATGGGAGTGGTTTGATGCAATTTAGGAGAGCTGTAATATGGAGACGCTGGGGAGCAGACTAGAGGAAATAAGAAGTATGAATTTGGGCAGGTGGGATCGCTGGAAAAAATTAAAAAAAAACATGGATTTACGCCAAAGAGATCAAACCCTTAGTCTAAGAAGGAGAGTTGAAGGAAAATTAGACCCTGCAGAGGTGGAATGGGAGGGATTGGGGGATGGGGGGGGGGATGTGGGTAGGAGGGTGGTAGGGATAGATAGAGAAGAAAATAATACTGTTAACTGGCTATGCATGACCCTTTGCGAGGTTAAGCAACCCCCTAGATTGGTTACATGTTTGGTTTTAATTATTCTTTTTGATATGGCAAAGAGTCACGATGATGAGACAAAGGAGAGAGGGATAGATATTTAAATGAACTGTAAAGTTGATTTATACCTCTCCAAATAGTCGACTGATGTGACAAAAAAAAAAAGAGAAAAAAAAAAATCCTAGGATTTTTTCTGACGGATGTTGGCTCAAACTTGTCTTGCATACACACGGTCACACAAAGTTGTCAGAAAAGCCGATCATTCTGAACGCGGTGACGTAAAACACGTACGTCGGGACTATAAACGGGGCAGTAGCCAATAGCTTTCATCTCTTTATTTATTCTGAGCATGCGTGGCACTTTGTGCGTCGGATTTGTGTACACACGATCAGAAATTCCGACAAGGGATTTTGTTGTCGGAAAATTTTATAGCCTGCTCTCAAACTTTGTGTGTCGGAAAATCTGATGGAAAATGTGTGATGGAGCCTACACACAGTCGGAATTTCCGACAACAAGGTCCTATCACACATTTTCCGTCAGAAAATCCGACCGTGTGTACGGGGCATTATAGTTTAGAGCTTAAACACAGGTGCATATATATATATATATACACAAATAAATAAAATCACTTGTTTTTGAGGCTGTAGCCCATACACATGCGCTAGGAGGATTGCAGAACTCCCAGGACAGTCTAAATGCAGGTTAGTAATATGGATGATTCAATGTATCCTATTCCCTCTATACCTACTGATACTGTTGTGTCAGCATTTTATTAGTATATTGAGTCATTCCCTCCAGGTCCATCTTTCTGTGTCATTGATATCTCTGTAGGAACAGATGACAGACAAACAACATATAACAAACTAACCTTTGATTCTACGGCATGTAAGTAGGTGTCATCCAGATTCCCCCCTATTTCCCTACAACTCTGTCAACTCACTTTATTTGCAGTAGGCACTCTCACAGGTTCAAACCCTTATACACACCTTTTCACGCATGCGTCTATGCGTTTTAATATACACAGGTGCGTCTACACAAGTACTTTTCCAATCTTGTCACCACTGAATATACACTAGTGATTTCCATTCTGTGGAATATATGCATTTTTCTTTGTGTATGCGTATATGTTGGTATATGTATGTGAATATGTGCATTTATGCGTGTACATATTTATTTGTGTGTATATATATGCACCTGTGTTTAAACTCTAAACTATAACTGTGTTTTAGTGAACCCACTATAGCAAGTAGAGCTAATGGCCTACGGTTTTAATAGTTCACTGCTCTAATACATTTTGAGTATGTTTTAGTAACAATTTTAAAAGAATAATAACAATTTTCAGCTCCTAATGGTTTTTTAATAATAATTTTTTAATGGTTTCCAATGGCTTTCAATGCCCTAATGTTTTAATGTTTTAATGCCTCAATACCTTAACCACTTAAGGACTGAGCCTCTTTTTTAAGTGTGGTGTTTGCAAGTTAAAAACATTTTTTTTTTTGCTAGAAAATGACTTAGAACCCCCAAACAACAAACTAAAGTTAGCCTAATTTTTTTTTATATTGTGAAAGATAATGTTATGCTGACTAAATTGATACCCAACATGTCACACTTCAAAATTGTGCCCGCTCGTGGAATGGTGACAAACTTTTACCCCTAAAAATCTCCATAGGCGACATTTTAAAAATTCTACAGGTTGCATGTTTTGCGTTACGTTTTGCTCTTGCTCTACCTATCGCAGCAATACTTCACATGTGTGGTTTGAACACCGTTTTCATATGCAGGCGCTACTCACGTATACGTTCGCTTCTGCACGCGAGCTCGGCAGGATGAGGCGCGTTTACTTTTTTTTTTTTTCTTATTTATTTTACCTTTTATTTTTTATTTTTACACTGTTTAAAAAAAAAAGTGTCACTTTTATTCCTATTACAAGGAATGTAAACATCCCTTGTAATAGAAAAAAAGCATGACAGGACCTCTTAAATATGAGCTCTGGGGTCAAAAAGACCTCAGATTTCATACTTACACTAAAATGCAATAAAAAAAATAAAAATTGTCATTTAAGAAAATGAAAAAAAATGGCCCTTTAAGAGCTATGGGTGGAAGTGACGTTTTGACGTCGCTTCCGCCCTGCAGTGTCATGCACACTTATCTCCATGCACAGCCACGGGAAGGATCCGATTGCCTCCGCTGCTGCCGACGGCTCCTGTAAGCGGCAGAGGATCGCGGCGAGAGGGGGGCCCCTCTCCCGCCATCGATAAAAGTGATCTTGCGGCGAATCCGCTGCAGAGACCTCTTTTATTTTGTACCAGACCGCCGGTCAAACACGGGGTTATCGGGGTTGTGTACATTGGCGTGCAGGGGTCCGGAAGTGGCTCCATGTTCTAATGTTTTAACATGCTTCATACGTATTTTGTCTGTAATTACAATGTATAATGCATAATTTCAACACTTTGTGCACATGTGCCTTCTACTAGAACCTTAACACATACATTTGGTATTTATCTCATCTAGAGTGTTGTGATGCGGATACCTCTAGAGTAAAGGAGAATACATCACCTACTATATGATACAGCTCTGAATCAGCCATTTCTTTTCATGTGTATCTACCACACCCTACAGACTTTCTTTTTCTTCTTCTTCTCTCCAAGGCTCTGATGAAGAGGGAAAACCTTGAAACACGTTAGCCTACCTCAGCGTTTCTCAACTCCAGTCCTCAAGGCGCCCCAACAGGTCAGGTTTTCAGGATTTCCATTGATTTGCACAGGTGATTTGATCAGTTTCACTGCCTTAGTAATTACCACAGCTGTTTCATCTGAGAGAAATCCTGAAAACATGACCTGTTGGGGCGCCTTGAGGACTGGAGTTGAGAAACACTGGCCTACCTTGTGCATTTGCCTTTGCATGGGCATAATGAATTATTCATTTTTAATGAATATCTTGTAACCCATTTTAATGAATTCGTAGTAATTTCTTTGTATTTATCTACTTTGTCTATGAATAAATCATATTACTTTGATTCATGTGTTATATCACGTGCCTTCCACCCCCTTTTTGTTCACTTAGGTTAAAGGGACAGGTTTGTCTTACCCATTTTATACCAAAAAACTCTTGCCTCACAATCCTTAACCAAGACTTCCCTTCAGGAAACTGCTCCTATAAATTCCCCAACTGGACCTCCTGTGTGACCTTGGGATCCTAAGCTGGTGCTCTCCATTCTTCAGAGATCCCTCTTTGAACTGATTAGAGACATTTCGTTGGAAGACCTCTCTTGTAAGGTTGCCTAAGGTGGCCATTGCATCTGTTGGGTATTTTTCTGAGTTGTCAGCTCTTTCTTGTACCTTTCTTGTTTTGTACAAGGACAAGGTGGTTTTGAGACCACAACTTTCCTTCCTACATTAGAGAGTTTAATCTTTCCATCTCAATGATGACATAGTCCTTCCTTGCCTTTTTCCTGCCCCAAAATATGACAAGGAAATTGGCTTACATTGCCTTGATGTGTCAGGGCTGTTAGGATCTACCTGGCAGCAACAGCTTCTGTTCGCAAAACTGAGTCTCTTTTTGTTCTGACTGTGGACCTTTGTTAAGTGCATCCTGCTTTCCACTCCTTCTTTACCAGGTGTATCAGGCAACTTATCATAGCTATCATAGCTCATTCCACCAGGGTTGTTTGTGTCTAGGGATGAGCCGAACACCCCCCGGTTCGGTTCGCACCAGAACCCGCGAACGGACCGAAAGTTCGCAGGAACGTTAGAACCCCATTGACGTCTATGGGACTCGAACGTTCGAAATCAAAAGTGCTCATTTTAAAGGCTAATTTGCATGGTATTGTCCTAAAAAGGGTTTGGGGACCCGGGTCCTACCCCAGGGGACATGTATCAATGCAAAAAAAAATTTTAAAAACGGCCGTTTTTTCGGGAGCAGTGATTTTAATGATGCTTAAAGTAAAAAAAAAAAAGTGAAATATTCCTTTAAATATCGTACCTGGGGGGTGTCTATAGTATGCCTGTAATGTGGCGCGTGTTTCCCATGTTTAGAACAGTCCCTGCACCAAATGTCATTTTTAAAGGAAAAAATCTCATTTAAAACTGCTTGCGGGTTTAATGTCATGTCGGGTCATGGCAATATGGATGAAAATCAGTGAGACAAACGGCATGGGTACCCCCCAGTCCATTACCAGGCCCTTTGGGTCTTGTATGGATATTAAGGGGAACCCCGCACCCAAATTAAAATAAGGAAAGGTGTGGGGCCACCAGGCCCTATATACTCTGAACAGCAGTATACAGGCGGTGCAAACAAGACAGGGACTGTAGGTTTGTTGTTAAGTAGAATCTGTTTGTAATTTTGAACATTTTTAACGTGTTTAGCTCCAGCCAAAAAATCTTTTCTAAGCTTTTTGGAAAACATAGGGAAGGGTTATCACCCCTGTGACATTTGTTTTGCTGTCTTTCCTCCTCTTCAGAAGATTTCACCTCACTTTTTTGTCCCAATGAAAAATGTTTTTTGAAAATTTGGGTTTTTTTGTGGAACAAGGATTGGAAAGCATCAGTGGAAAGGAGAAATTGTTTTCCCATATTAACTCTTACAGGAGAGAATTTCCCTTCCTAGGGGTAGATTTCATCTCACTTCCTGTTGTCTCCTTCCGTTTGCAAGTAGGAGTCGTTTGTAAGTTAGATGTTTGAAAGTAGGGTCCTGCCCTATATACTCAGCAGAAATTTGGGCCTTAGGTGTTGCTGTGGCCACAACACTGTAAGCCCTCACAGGGCCCTGCTGTGAAATATTAGATCAAGAATTGTAATTACATGCCCCTGTTGAACAGGAGCTGAAAAATTAGGCCTTAGGCACTGGTGCTGGTGCCACAACACTGCAACCCCTCACAGACACTCTAGTTGGAACGCAGGAACGAGCCCTGCTGCAAAGTATTGCTTCAAAAATTGTAATTACATGCCCCTGTTAGACAGGGGCAGAAAAATTGGGCCTTAGGCACTGATGCTGGTGCCACAACACTGCAAGCCCTCACAGACACTCTAGTTGGAACGCAGGAACGAGCCCTGCTGCAAAGTATTACATCAAAAATTGTAATTACACGCCCCTGTTAAACAGGGGCTGAAAAATTGTGCCTTAGGCACTGG
The DNA here is from genome assembly GCA_037952835.1 of Lithobates septentrionalis. NCBI lineage: Eukaryota > Metazoa > Chordata > Amphibia > Anura > Ranidae > Lithobates > Lithobates septentrionalis. Next base: position 632,060 of record JBBDGP010000201.1, on the reverse strand, counting down.
TGGTGGCGCCCAGAACCAAAAATGTTCTTACAAGCTATCAGCGTGATGATTGAGGAGGAAGAGGATAATTACTCAGGGATAGTCACTCAGCATCAGCATAGGCAGTCTTTGAAGGGATCTGAGATTTCAAAAAAAATTATTCGGTTACATCAGCATCAGGTGCTTGGTAGCTGGTGGTGATCCAAGACTGATTCATTTTTATGAAGGTCAGCCGATCGACCGAGTCGGTGGACAGACGCACCCTGTGATCGGTTACCACGCCTCCAGCACCACTGAATGTGCGTTCCGAAAGAACGCTGGATGCAGGACAGGCCAGTAGCTCAATTGCATACTGTGCAAGCTCTGGCCAGTGATCCATCCTCAAGACCCAGTAACCCAGAGGATTTTCGGTGGGAAAGGTGTCCAAGTCTGATCTTGCCCCTAGGTATTCCTGCACCATGTAAAACAGACGCTGGCGATGGTTGCTGGAACCGATCATACCTTGGGGCTGCGGACCAAAAAATTGTCTGAACGCATCGGTCAGACGGCCACCTTCTCCACCGCTCCTTCTTTGACTGACCAAAGCCTCAGCAACACGTTGTCCAGAAACAGGAGTTTGTAACCTCCCAGTCTCTGGGAACGCGTTGCACAGACCTTTCTGCAAGGCCTCCCGAAGATGTTTCATCCTCTGCTCCCTCTGCGATGGCAAGATAAGGTCCGCAACCTTACCCTTGTAACGTGGATCAAGGAGGGTTGCCAGCCAGTATTGGTCCTTCTCCTTGATACCACGAATACGAGGATCCTTACGCAGGCTTTGCAGGATCAGGGAGGCCATGCAGCGTAGGTTTGCTGAGGCATTCGGTCCGGAGTCCTCTGGGTCACTAAGGACAACAACGTCCGCAGCCACCTCCTCCCAGCCACGTACAAGTCCATGTGTTCCTTGGGACTGATCCCTTAAAGACTGCTGATGCTGAGTGCCAGGCTCCACCTCCATACTGACACAATCTTCCTCCTCCTCCTCCTCCTCCTCCTCCTCCTCTTCCTGTGTGATCGGCGGGCACGCAGGAACACTGTCTGGATAAAGGGGGCCTTGAGAGCTAAGGAAATCCTCCTCTTCCTGCCTCTGTTCTGCCTCAAGTGCCCTGTCCATTATTCCACGCAGCGTGTGCTCCAACAGGTGGACAAGGGGGACAGTGTCACTGATGCATGCACTGTCAGTGCTCACCATCCTCGTGGCCTCCTCGAATGGTGACAGGACAGTGCATGCATCCCTGATCATGGCCCACTGGCGGGGTGAAAAAAAACCAAGCTCCCCTGACCCTGTCCTGGTGCCATAGTCGCACAGGTACTCATTGATGGCCCTCTGCTGCGTGTGCAGCCGCTGCAGCATGGCCAACGTTGAGTTCCACCTGGTGGGCATGTCACAGATTAGGCGGTTCTTGGGCAGGTTAAACTCCTTTTGGAGGTCCGTCAGCCGAGCACTGGCATTATATGACCGGCGGAAATGCACACAGACTTTCCTGGCCTGCCTCAGGACATCCTGTAAGCCCGGGTACCTGCCCAAGAACCGCTGCACCACCAAGTTAAGGACGTGAGCCAAACAGGGCACATGGGTCAGTTGTCCCTGTCGGAGGGCAGAGAGGAGGTTGGTGCCATTGTCGCAAACCACCATTCCTGCCTTAAGTTGGCGTGGCGTCAACCACCTCTGAACCTGCCCCTGCAGAGCTGACAGAACCTCTGCCCCAGTGTGGCTCCTGTCCCCCAAGCACACCAGCTCAAGCACCGCATGGCATCTTTTGGCCTGCGTACTTGCGTAGCCCCTTGAACGCCTACGGAGCACCGCTGGTTCCGAGGAAGAGGCCATGGAGGAAGAAGAAGAGGAGGCGGTGGAGGAGAGAGGTGTGTCACAATCAGCATTTTGGAGGCGTGGTGGCGGAACAACCTCCAACACTACTGCACCTTGTCCTGCATCCTTCCCAGCTGCCAGCAGAGTCACCCAATGCGCCGTGAAACTTAGGTAACGTCCCTGTCCATGCCTGCTGGACCATGAGTCAGCGGTAATATGCACCTTACCGCTGACCGCCCTGTCCAGCGAGGCATGGACATTGCCTTCCACATGCCGGTAGAGAGCCGGAATCGCCTTCCGTGAGAAAAAGTGGTGTTTGGGTACCTGCCACTGAGGAACCGCACATTCCACAAACTCACGGAAGGGGGCAGAGTCTACCAACTGAAAAGGCAGCAGTTGAAGTGCTAGCAATTTTGCCAAGCTAGCATTCAACCGCTGGGCATGTGGATGGCTGGGAGCAAACTTCTTTCGGCGGTGCAGCAGCTGGGGCAGGGAAATTTGCCTGGTACAATCTGACGTCGGTGTACCAAAAGCAGATTGCCCACAAGTACTTGGCTGTGACACACCTAATTCTACACCTTCATTCCTCTCACTGCAGGTCTCAGAGAGGACTGAAGGTCTAGTGGGGTTGGAAATCTCAGCTGATGAGGAGCAAGGAGAGATCCTCTTTGTTCTTTGGTGTGGGTCTTTTAGATACGCTTGCCAACGAACTGCATGGCAGGTCAACATATGTCTGGTCAAGCATGTGGTGCCCAAGCGGGAGATGTTTTGGCCACGCGAGATACGCTTGAGACATATGTTGCAAATAGCAGCGGTGCGATCTGATGCACTCGTCTCAAAAAAGGCCCACACCAAAGAACTTTTTGAATAACGCGCAGAGACTGCAGCGCCCTGCACATGTGGAGCTTTGGGGTGTGATGCAGTCAATGTGCTGCCCTTAGGCTGGCCCCTGGAGGGCATCCTGCCTCGTTGGTGATGTGCCGCCTCCTCCTCCTCCTCCTCCTCCTCTCTCCTATCAGGCACCCACGTTGAGTCAGTGACCTCATCATCCCCTCCCTCCTCATCACTGGAGCAAACCTGGCAGTATGCTGCAGCAGGGGGAGCATGACTGCCAGATTGCTGTCCTTCTTGGGGACCCCCTCTGTCCGTGCTCATGTTACTGCCTTCATCGAGCTCAGTATCATCATCAGAGCCTTCCAAACGCTGGGCATCCTCCTGGAGCATGTACCCAACACTGTGGTCAAACAGTTCGAGGGAATCCTCAGGAGGACATGGTGGAGCTAGGGAAGGAGTCACTGATGACATTGAGCTGAGGGAAGAGGCCGCTGCTTTGCCAGACAAAGCACCCTGGGCATGGGTGAGAGAGGATGAGGAGGATGAGGACGGCTTGGTCATCCACTCGACCAAGTCTTCCGCATGTTGCGGCTCAACACGGCCAGCTGCCGAAAAAAAGGCCAAGCGTGTCCCATGGCCACGTGCTGATGAGGATGCACCGTCTCCACGACCAGCACTAGACACAGAGCCTGCTTGCCCTCTCTTATTGGCTTGTGACTGTCTGCCTCTCCTTCTTGGCCTTCCAGACATACTAATGGCCTGTAGCTGCACTAAGCTGGGATAGAACACCTGTAATTTTCTTCAGGTAGCTTTATATACTGTAACCAGACAAGCCTGCCTGTCAGTAGGAAGATAACAGGAACGGATCTAGCTGAACACTGTGAGCAGGACGCACTGCACTAAATGTAAATAGCAGGAACGGATCTAGCTGAACACTGTGAGCAGGACGCACTGCACTAAATGTAAATAGCAGGAACAGATCTAGCTGAACACTGTGAGCAGGACGCACTGCACTAAATGTAAATAGCAGGAACGGATCTAGCTGAACACTGTGAGCAGGACGCACTGACTGCACTAAATGTAAATAGCAGGAACAGATCTAGCTGAACACTGTGAGCAGGACGCACTGCACTAAATGTAAATAGCAGGAACGGATCTAGCTGAACACTGTGAGCAGGACGCACTGCACTAAATGTAAATAGCAGGAACGGATCTAGCTGAACACTGTGAGCAGGACGCACTGCACTAAATGTAAATAGCAGGAACGGATCTAGCTGAACACTGTGAGCAGGACGCACTGCACTAAATGTAAATAGCAGGAACGGATCTAGCTGAACACTGTGAGCAGGACGCACTGCACTAAATGTAAATAGCAGGAACAGATCTAGCTGAACACTGTGAGCAGGACGCACTGCACCAAATGTAAATAGTCTAGATAGAAGATAACAGGAACGGATCTAGCTAAACTGAATACAGTGTATATATATATATGCAACACCAGGGATGCATATATATACACAATACACTGTAAGTGCAGCTAACTGACTGACTGTTCTGCCTAATCTATCTAACTCAAATCAAATGACACTGTCTGTCTCTCTCTCTATCTCTCAGCACACCGGAACACACTACACAGGGCCGCCGTGCAGGCGGCCTTATATAGTGTGGGGCGTGTACTAAATCCCCTGAGCCATAATTGGCCAAAGCCACCCTGGCTTTGGCCAATTACAGCTCTCTCTACTGACGGCGCTGTGATTGGCCAAGCATGCGGGTCATAGTGCATGTTTGGCCAATCATCAGCCAGCAATGCACTGCGATGCCGCAGTGAATTATGGGCCGTGACGCGCCACACGAATTTGGCGCGAACGGCCAATAACGTTCGCAATTCGACGGACGGTCGAACAGCCGATGTTCGAGTCGAACATGGGTTCGACTCGAACACGAAGCTCATCCCTATTTGTGTCTCTTGAGCTTTTCAGCATCAAGCATCTGCTTCTCAGATTTGCAAGGTCACCACCTGGTTCATATGCACTCCAAGTTCTACTGCATGGATGTTTAGGCCTCGGCTAATGTAATTGAGATCAAAATAATGAAGAAATATATTTTTTATTACATTTTTAGGGGGATATTTATTAAAGCAAAAAGTAAAAAATATTGTTTTGGTTTTTTTTCAAAATTGTCGCTCTTTTTTTGTTTATAGCGCAAAAAATAAAAAATGCAGAGGTGATCAAATACCACCAAAAGAAAGCTCTTATTTTTTTGGGTACAACGTCGCACGACTGCGCAATTGCAAGTTAAAATGATGCAGTGCCGTTTTTCAAAAAAGGCCCGGTCATTAAGGGGGAAAATGGTTAAGTGTTAAGAAAGCAGTTGTGCGTGTAGCATGTTTCTCTTGTTGCTACCTTGAGAGTACATTGGCTGTGTAGAGAAGGAGTGGGTTTCTTTTACCCCATTCTCTTTAGAATGACAGCATGTGATGTCAGATCTCCACACAAAGCATTCCAACGCCCCTTTCCCACTCTGTCCCATCTGACAGACTGACTGCTTATTTCTGTCTGGGGTTTGCCCCTCGCCATCACACACCCTTCTAATACACTGAATCTGAAGGGCTAGCTAATGGATGATTAGGATCTGCTCCACAATGGGACTCCTATTCCCAGTTGCTGGGCAGAAGCAGCAATCTGCTCATAGTTTCTTCAACTCCTGTTTCTGCTCAACTGTACCTTATTTCTGACCACAACATTATTCTTTGACACTAGATTTCCTTGAGGCATCTGGATATCCATTTATTGTAGAACTGTGGGACAATTTAAAGCAATAATCCTGAGTTCACAGGATTAAAACATGTAATAATGTTGACAACGCTGCCAGATGACAGCACATAAAATGTAGATATATGCTGACTATTCTTGTGTGAACAAACGCTAGCGCTAACATAATCCAGATAGACACAAAAAGCATAATCTTTAATAAAGACCATTTTCCAGTTTAGTACCTTCTGGACGATGTCACTGACAGTGGAAGGCTGGAAAATATCAACTTCTATTCAAACAGTGTTTAGCAGATTATAGTTCTGTACAAGGATGTTTAAAACTGCCAGTTACAGTTTCATACTTTAATACCTCCACATATGATCCAACACACTTCCAGTAGCATAAATCATGGTACTGTAATTGCATAACTCAACAAAAAACCAGGCTATAGCTTGAGTCATCTGTTTTAGAATGTTTCGAATGAGAGTTCCATTTTAACACGGTGGATAGAAACAAGAAGCTGGCAAAAGATACAAAGGAACAAATGACCCCCGGGCCACTCTATTTTTTATAAATGTAGGCCAACACTGAGAAGGTGAGAGGACCTACTCCTTGTGCTGTTGATACCATACAGAAGTCAGGTGTATATTCATATTTTATGATAACCTTACAAGGATTTAATAATGGCAGTGGCTAATGTCAACAATCATTGAACACACCATCATTTTAACACTAATGCCGTGTACACGTGGGCAGACTTTTCAACCGGACTGGTCCGACAGACTGAATCCGGTGGACAATCCGACCGTGTGTGGGCTCCATCGGACCTGCAGCGGACTTTTTCAGTCGAAAATCTGACTTTAGATTTGGAACATGTTTCAAATTTGTCCGACGGACTCGAGTCCGGTCGAAAAATCCGCTCGTCTGTATGCTAGTCCGACGGACGAAAACCGGCGCTAGGGCAGCTATTGGCTACTGGCTATCAACTTCCGTATTTTAGTCCAGTCATACGTCATCACGTACGAATCGTCGGACTTTGGTGTGATCGTGTGTAGGCAAGTCCGTTCGTTCAAAAGTCCGTCGGAAGTCCGTCAAAAGTCCGTCGAAAGTCCGTTGGAAAGTCCGTCGGACCAGTCCGGTCGAAAAAGTCCGCCCGTGTGTACACGGCATAAGAACCATATCCATCAGCAATCTCCTTCCTTACCGATCCTGTTATAATAAAATGTAGGCATGTGTAAACAATGAAGTGCAGCACATTAGAAGGTTCAGAAACACAACAAATCCTTGTCTCTCTCAATTATTTGTGATCTTACTACATACGATACTGGACCTCCATTAACCACTTCAGCCCCGGAAGGTTTTACCCCCTTCATGACCAGGCCATTTTTTGCGATACGGCACTGCGTTGCTTTAAATGACAATTGCGCAGTTGTGCAACGCTGTACCCAAATAAAATTTATGTCCTTTTTTTCCCCACAAATAGAGCTTTCTTTTGGTGGTATTTTATCACCTCTGCGGTTTTTATTTTTTGCGTTATAAACAAAAAATGACAGAAAATTTTGAAGAAAAAACAATATTTTTTACTTTCTGTTATAAAACGCACCCAATAGAAAAATGTAAAAAATCTAATTACTTCATCAATTTAGGCCAATATGTATTCTGCTACATATTTTTGGTAAAAAAAATCCCAATAAGCGTATATTGAATGGTTTACTAAGTTATTATAGTGTCTACAAACTATGGGATATTTTTATTGAATTTTTATAGATTATTTTTTTACTAGTAATGGCGACTTATAGCAGGACTGCGACATTGCAGCAGACAAATTGGACACTAAGTGACACTTTTGACACTTTTTTGGGGATCAGTGACATGGATACAGTGATCAGTGCTAAAAATATGCACTGTCATTGTACTGTCATTGGTAGGGAAGAGGTTAACATCAGGAGCAATCAAAGGGCTAAATGTGTCCCTAGGGGGTGATTTCTAACTGTTAGGGATATGCTTTAACTGTAAGAAGACAGAGACAGCTTAGCAGAAATACAAGATATTTGGTAGCATTAGTAGCATTTTAGTAGTGTTTAGAATCGTTTAGGGGTGTTTAGGAGTGTTCAGCATTTTGTTCTGCTCAATAAACACTCCAAAAAACTCTACAAAAACATTTTTTTTTCTGCTCCTAAATGCTAATAACAGCTTATATGTACTTAAAAAAATGCTAGTGTGCATTGAGTCTTAAACTTGTGGGCATTAAATATATTAATAACTTGTGGGGGCGCTATTGGTAATATATGACTATTGAGTGGGATCACTAGAGACTCAGCCTTCAATGCCGGACCTTTTTATGGTATTGAAGGCTGGTTTTCTAGTGGTCCCACTCAATAGTCACTTTATCACAAGTACGTCATATATTACCAATAGCACCCACACAAGTTATTGTTTTACCTAAGGTAGTTCTTCTACGTTAGTAAGGGGAGCAATTTTTATATTTTTCATTAATTTTATTTTGAGGCAAGGTATCCCTTTCTTTTTTTTGTAGGAAATATATTAAACAAACAATGGCCATCATGTCTTTCCAAACAAAATGAATGCCCATGGTTTGACCAGGAGTGTATTATCTTTCTGGCTGGAACCAAAATGGCCAGAAATATTTCCAAACAAAAGCTTTTTCTAATTTTGTTCTATGATATGATCTCACAGTCACTATGGAATTAGGCATCACCTCTTATGCTTCACTCAAGAAAACCTGGAGAGGGATCAGTAGAAGCCATGTCCCTGGTACACTCAGCAATAGTACTGAGAATTCTAGTGGAGCTTTCTGCCATTTTCTACACAATTCTATAAACATTCTATACAACTAATTTTTAGTTAGGAAAGGTGTATACCTGTCAGTTTACTGCATTTGGAGTGGTTTCCCCTCATTTCTCTTTGATGACATAAGGGCAAAATGTGAGGTTAGATTAGCTCACTATAACATCTTTACCCCCGGAGATGTGAGAGTTATATTCTTAACACTCTCATTACAATTACTTTAGCTCTCAGTAGGTTCTCAGCTTACAGTGGCTCAATAAAGGGCCCAGGCATTTTGCTGCGTTTTGTAACATAATTGCAAAAAGTATTTTAGAAGAAGGACTGCAAGGGCCTCAGGATACCCAAAGACATTCAGGCTCCTTTCACATGGACGTTCAGTCTAGATCCATCTGTCAATTTTTCAGAAGGATCCAGACTGAACCACTATGTATTTCTGTGGGTGGGCGGATGTGAACGGATGATCATCCCTTTACATCTGCCTACATCCATGACTATTCAGGTCTGTTTTTTAAACGGAACAGCCAACATCCAGATCCATTGAAATGAAATTGAACGTATGTAAATGGATGCCATCCATTTACATCCGTTACGTTTATATCCATTTTTATGCAAGAAATGTTTTTTGCTTATACTTTTGTCACCTGTGGCTGGTATCTGCAACAATTAAGAAAAAAAATGGATGCAAAACGGATGTAAACTGTTGTAATCTCAAATTAACTGAACTGAAATGAAAACTTATGTAAACTGAGGGAAACTGAACTGATGTGCAAACTGGTGTAAACTGAATCTGTTTTTTCTTTGAAAAAACATGACTGAAAGGATGATGTCCATATGAAAGAGGCCTTAAGTGTTCCAGATTCCAATGAAAAAAAGGGGTATTCAAGAGGTGCACGGACTTTCATGAGTTTATACAAGGTAGTTAGAGGGCAAAAAACATTTGAAGAACCCACTGGCTCAGGTTAGGCTGCAGATAAGGCTACCCTGCCCTGGGTACACCAGCAGTAGACATGTGCAGGATGAAAAAAATTGTTTCGCTAAGTTTGTTGCATTTGTTACATTCCTTTTCGGGATTCGTTTAGTTTCATATTCGAATTAAAAAAAAATCGCCCGCATTCGAAAAAATTTGACCGCATTTGAAAAAACGATCAAATTCTAAAAAATTCGACCGCATTCAAAAAAAATGTAACCACTTCAGCCCCGGAACATTTTACCCCCTTCCTGACCAGAGCACTTTTTGCAATTCGGCACTGCGTCGCTTTAACTGCTAATTGCGCGGTCATACAATGCTGTACCCAAATGAAATTTGCGTCCTTTTCTTCCCACAAATAGAGCTTTCTTTTGATGGTATTTGATCACCTCTGCCGTTTTTATTTTTTGCGCTATAAACTTTTTGGGAGCCTAGCCGCGTACGGGGCCCCGAAAACCAAGCACCGCCTTCAGGATTTCTAAGGGCATAAATTTTTGATTTCACGCCTCACTACCTATCACAGTTTTGAAGGCCATAAAATGCCCAGGTGGCACAAAACACCCCCAAATGACCCCATTTTGGAAAGTAGACACCCCAAGCTATTTGCTGAGAGGCATGGTGAGTATTTTGCAGCTCTCATTTGTTTTTGAAAATGAAGAAAGACCAGAAAAAAAATTTTTTTTTTCTTTTTTCAATTTTCAAAACTTTGTGACAAAAAGTGAGGTCTGCAAAATACTCCCTATACCTCTCAGCAAATAGCTTGGGGTGTCTACTTTCCAAAATGGGGTCATTTTGGGGGGTTTTGTGCCACCTGGGCATTCCATGGCCTCCGAAACTGTGATAGGCAGTGAAGAGTGAAATCAAAAATTTACGCCCTTAGAAAGCCTGAAGGCGGTGCTTGGTTTTCGGGGTCCCGTGCGCAGCTATGCTCCCAAAAAGTCCCAAACATGTGGTATCCCCGTACTCAGGAGAAGCAGCAGAATGTATTTTGGGGTGTAATTTCACATATCCCCATGGCATGTTTGAGCAATATATCATTTAGTGACAACTTTGTGCAAAAAAAAAAAAAAAAATTTGTCTCTTTCCCGCAACTTGTGTCGCAATATAAAATATTCCATGGACTCGACATGCCTCTCAGGAAATAGCTTGGGGTGTCTACTTTCCAAAATGGGGTCATTTGGGGGGGGTTTGAACTGTCCTGGCATTTTATGCACAACATTTAGAAGCTTATGTCACACATCACCCACTCTTCTAACCACTTGAAGGCAAAACCCTTTCTGACACTTTTTGATTACGTGAAAAAATTATTTTTTTTTGCAAGAAAATTACTTTGAACCCCCAAACATTATATATTTTTTTAAAGCAAATGCCCTACAGATTAAAATGGTGAGTGTTTCATTTTTTTTTTTCACACGGTATTTGCGCAGCGATTTTTCAAACGCATTTTTTGTGGAAAAAACACACTTTTTTAAATTTTAATGCACTAAAACACACTCTTAAGCCGAGTACATGGATACCAAACATGACATGCTTTAAAATTGCGCACAAACGTGCAGTGGCAACAAAATTAATACATTTTTAAAAGCATTTAAAAGCCTTTACAGGTTACCACTTTAGATTTACAGAGGAGGTCTACTGCTAAAAATACTGCCCTCGATCTGACCTTCGCGGTGATACCTCACATGCATGGTGCAATTGCTGTTTACATTTGACGCCAGACCGACGCTTGCGTTCGCCTTAGCGCGAGAGCAGGGGGGACAGGGGTGCTTTTTTTTTTTTTTTTTTTTTTTTCTTTATTATTTTTTTGCTTTTTTATCTTATTTTTAAACTGTTCCTTCCATTTTTTTTTTTAAATCATTTTTATTGTTATCTCAGGGAATGTAAATATCCCCTATGATAGCAATAGGTAGTGACAGGTACTCTTTTTTGAAAAAATTGGGGTCTATTAGACCCTAGATCTCTCCTCTGCCCTCAAAGCATCTGACCACACCAAGATCGGTGTGATAAAATGCTTCCCCAATTTCCCAATGGCGCTGTTTACATCCGGCGAAATGTAAGTCATAAAATGCTCGTAGCTTCCGGTTTCTTAGGCCATAGAGATGTTTGGAGCCACTCTGGTCTCTGATCAGCTCTATGGTCAGCTGGCTGAATCACCGGCTGCATTCTCAGGTTCCCTGTTGAGACAGGAGAGCCAGAGAAAAACACGGAAGACGGTGGGGGGGGGCATTCCCTCCCACTGCTTGTAAAAGCAGTCTAGAGGCTAATTAGCCGCTAGGATTGCTTTTACATGAAAGCCGACCGCTGGCTGAAAAGAATGATACCAAGATGATACCTAAACCTGCAGGCATCATTCTGGTATAACCACTCAAAGTCGTGAATGGTGTACCTGAAGACCAAAAAATGGTTAACAATAAAGCACAGTAAACGGTAAAGTATAAAAAATTGCATACCTGAAAAGCAAACATGATAAAACATAATAACAATAAAACATTGCAGAATAGAATACAGTAAAAAAGAGCAGAACAATAGAGAGAGAATAGAGAGAGAGAATAAAACAACAACTATTTTTTTTTATTTTTGTTTGTGTTTTTTTTGCAAACTTGTAACTTTTATAACTGTAACCGGTTCCAGGTTCGGGTCTCTCAAAATGCGATGGCATCTTGGGAGACCCTGTGAAAGTGTGCCTAGTCTGTGGAATGCTGTATCCTACGCTAATACTCAACTAGTGAATGGTAGCGTTCAAAACATTCACCAATGCAAAGACCAGGATTGTCAGGACAGGAGGGACAATAATAGCGGGTGTCACACCTATATCCGCGCTTGCTGCAGACACAACATCTTTTTGGGGGGTTCGCTGGGTAGGGGTACTCGGGAGGACATAAAAATGCCTCTCATGCAGCCGACTGCATTTGGTTGGGGATGTGAATGGGGGAAGTACGGGCGCTGCAGAAGCGGTGGGTTCCCAATTAGGATTGGCGAATGCAGCAGGAAGGGCACTATGGGCACGACGGGCCTGTGTTTGTCTTTTTGGTGGCAGCGGGACACTACTTGTGCTTGCCACCTCACCAGGTGGAACTGCACTTATGGGACTCGCCACGTCACCAAGTGTTACTGCAGTGCTGGTTTGACTACGACCGGGGTGTACTAGGCCGCTGGTGCTTGCCAGTTCACCAAAACGCTACAAAAAAACTGTTAGCGATCGCAGGGATCAGGCCTGACTCTGCGAACGCTGCAGTTATGCGTTTAGTGTTCTGTAAGTGACAGTGATCGATCGATACTGCACTTGGGTGGGCTGGGCTGGGCCGGGCGGAGGGGCAAAACGCAGGTGCTAGTAGGTATCTGGGCTGATCCCGCTAACACTGCGTTTTTGGGAACCCTAAACTGCTGGGGACGCCAGTATAGATCTGATCGGATCAGGTATTGATCCGTTCAGATACTATACCACTAAGGGTGGTGTACGGTGCGTGCGTGGGTGTTAGCGGTACTGGCGCTAACCTGACGCTGCCTGGGGCTGGTGCTTACCAGTTCACCAAAACGCTACCAAAAAAACTGTTAGCGATCGCAGGGATCAGGCCTGACTCTGTGAATGCTGCAGTTATGCGTTTAGTGTTCTGTAAGTGACAGTGATCGATCGATACTGCACTTGGGTGGGCTGGGCTGGGCCGGGCGGAGGGGAAAAACGCAGGTGCTAGCGGGTATCTGGGGTGATCCCGCTAACACTGCGTTTTTGGGAACCCTAAACTGCTGGGGACGCTAGCATAGATCTGATCGGATCAGATATTGATCCGTTCAGATACTATACCACTAAGGGAGGCGTATGCCACGTGCGTGGGTGTTAGCGGTACTGGCGCTAATCTGACGCTGCCTGGGGCGACGCATATCACCGCCGGGCGATCAGGGGGCTAAACCTTTATTCGGTAATAAACGGCGGGTGCCCTGACTGACTGACTATAAAAAATAAACGAACTAACCAGCGTCACCCGTAACAGTTATACGGTGATCAGTGGTGAAAGGGTTAACTAGGGGGCAATCAAGGGGTTAAAACATTTATTCGGTAGTATATGGGGGTCCCTGACGCTATAAAACGCTGACGGCGAACCTATATATTTACGTCCCTAACTAGCGGAACCAGTGACACTAATACAGCGATCAGAAAAATGATCGCTTAGTGACACTGGTGACGGGGGGTGATCAAGGGGTTAAAACTTTATTAGGGGGGGTTAGGGGGGTACCCTAGACCTACAGGGGGCTAACCCTAATTGTCCTAACACTGTAACTGTCACAAACTGACACTATGCATTAATCAGAAAAAAAAAAAACAAAAAAAACAAAAAACCTGCTTGGTGTCAGTTTGTGACAGGGGGGGGTGATTGGGGGGGGATCGGGGGGCGATCGGGGGGGGGATCGGGGTGTTTAGTGTGCCTGGCATGTTCTACTGTGTTGTGTGTGTGTTGTGCACTTACTTACATGTCTTCTCTCCTCGGGCCGGAACGGAAACTCCTGAGCCGAGGAGAGATGACATCACATCCTCTGCCTCTGTGTACTATACAGAGGCAGAGGATGTTTCTCATTGGCTGGGAGCGATCGCGAGGGGGGGGCCACGATCGAATGGCCTCCCCCTCGTCTCTCACTTCTCCCAGCCAAAAGCCGACCGCCGCTGGCACCGGGGGGGGACCCCCCGCCCGCGGGAAGGCAATCACGTACCAGGTACGTTATTTTGCCTGCCCGTGCCATTCTGCTCACGTATATGGGCGTGAGGCGGTCGGCAAGTGGTTAACCGAATTTGAAAAAGTAAACTACATATAACCATTTTGCGAAATTCGTATAGAATGAAATCAAATTCCAATAGAAAAGATTAGAATAGAATAGAAAATAATATAAAAGAATAGCATAGAAAAACAATAGAACAGAACTGAAAAAAATATAATATATTCTATTCTAATCGTTTCTATTCGAATTTGAATTCATTCTATACTAATTGGAATTTGGTATAGAATGAATTCAAATTCGAATAGAAAAGATTAGAATAGAATATATTATATTTTTATATATATATATATATATATATATATATATATATATATATATATATATATAATATTTTCTATTCTATTCTGTTCTATTGTTTTTTCTATTATAGTCTTTTCTATTAGAAAGAATAGAGCAGAATAGAAAAAAAATATAATATATATGTGTGTGTATATATATATATATATATATATATATATATATATATATATATATATATATATATATATATATATATACATCTTCCGAAATTCGAATTTCATATAGACTGAAATCAAATTTGAATAGAAAAGATTAGAATAGAATAGCAAATAATAGAAAAGAATAGCATAGAAAAACAATAGAACAGAATAGAAAAAAATATGATATATATATTATATTTTATTCTATTCTGTTTTATTGTTTTTCTAGTCTATTCTTTTCTATTATTTTCTATTCTAATCTTTTCTATTCAAATTCGAATTCATTCTATATGAAATTCGAATTTCGGAAGATGTTATATATATATATACACATTATATTTTTTTCTATTCTGTTCCATTGTTTTTCTATGCTATTCTTTTCTATTCTATTCTAAACTTTTCTATTCAAATTTGAATTCATTCTATACGAAATTCGAATTTCGCAAGCTGGCTTCTGAAATTCGAATTTCCTCTAGAATTAATTTGAATTTGAATAGAAAAGATTAGATTAGAAAACAATAGAAAAGAATAGACTAGAAAAACAAAAGAACAGACTAGAATAAAATATAATATTTTTTTCTAGTCTGTTCTATTGTTTTTCTATGCTATTCTTTTCTATTATTTGCTATTGTATTCTAATCTTTTCTATTCAAATTTGATTTCAGTCTATATGAAATTCGAATTTTGGAAGATGTTATATATATATATATATATATATATACAGGGCTTTTTTTTCTCAGAGAATAGGTGCAGGAACTCCTCCCTTCTGAGTCACCCCTCAACCTTGCCCCTACCCACCTATGTGGACTTTTCCTTGGTTCCACCCCTTACCCATCTCCCAGTACCACCCCTTTTAGAGAATACAGAACCAAGTATCCTTTTGTGGTGGTGTGTATTTTGTATGGAATTTGGTAATGATAACAAGAAAGGCAGTAAAATAGATCTAGCAACAAAGGACACCCCATCGACAATAGATCCACCCCAGCAATAATGGACTCCCAACAGCCAGCATCAATAGACCCTCCAACAGTAGATTCCTCCCAGCAACATTTGACCCCCTACAACATAAGGCCCACACCAGCAACGATAGATCTCTCCAGCAACAATGGACCACCCTGCAAAAATAGATCACCTCCAGCAACAAAAGATTCCCCAGTAGCCAGCATCAATAGACCCTTCAGCAGCCAGCAACAAAGACCCTTCCCTCAACAGTAAATCCCTCCCAGAAACAACTGCCCCCACACACACACACAACATAAGACCCACCCCAGCAACAATAGGTGAGCAACAGAAGATCTCTCCAGCAACAATAGACCCCCTTCCTCTGCAAAATTAGATTTCCAAGTAGCCAGCCTCAATAGATCCTCCAACACACCCCAGCACCCCTTGCCATTACATTCATTCAGTGCAGGAGGTGCCGGAACTGCGTTCCCCACGTTCCCGCTGAAAAAAAGCCATATATATATGTATATATATATAATATTTTTTCTACTATTCTGTTTATTCTGTTCTATTGTTTTTCTAGTCTATTTTTTTCTACTTTAATCTATCGTATATACTCGAGTATAAGTCGAATTTTTCAGCACATTTTTTTGTGCTGAAAGTGCCCCCCTCGACTTATACTCGAGTCAAGCACTTTTCTGCAGCAAAAAATTTCATTTTCCGAACCGACTTTGGGGCCCCGTATCTCAGGGCCACTTGGTGCTAGGAACCCCAAATTTGGTGTGCAAACCCTGTGGAACTGGTACCACAACATATCCAAAGCTGAAGTTCCTAGCACTAAGAGGCCCCGAGATACGGGGCCCCAAAATCGGTTCGGAAAATGTCATTCTCTGCTGCAGAAAAGTGCTTGACATTTTCTGAACCGACTTTGGGGCCCCATATCTCAGGGCCACTTGATGCTAGGAACCCCAAGTTTGGTGTGCAAACCCTGTGGAACTGGTACCACAACATATCCAAAGCTGGGGTTCCTAGCACCAAGTGGCCCTGAGATACGGGGCCCCAAAAACGGTTCGGAAAATGTCATTCTCTGCTGCAGAAAAGTGCTTGACATTTTCTGAACTGACATTTGGGGCCCTGTATCTCGGGGCCACTTGGTGCTAGAAACACCAGCTTTGGAAATGTTATGGTGCTAGTTCCACTGTGTTTGCAAACCAAATTTGGGGTTCTTAGCACTAAGTGGCCCCAAGATACAGGGCTCCAAATTCAGGCAACTGTGTCCATCTGCAGCAATGTCATTTCGGACCCTTTGGGTTCAGAGAGCCCAAATTTTGGCTGCAGCTAGGGGGCATCTAGGAACCCTTAACTACCAAGTTTGAAGTTCAGGGGACCTATGGCTGCAAATGGGCACAGTGATGCTGCAAATGGGCACTGTTGACCCTCTTTTCCACTTACAGTAGCTGTGCATTTCTCACCCTCGTCTTATACTCGGGTCAATACATTTTTCCCATTTTTTTGTGGTAAATTAGGGCCTCGACTCGAACGACTTATACTCGAGTATATACGGTAATCTTTTCTATTCAAATTCGAATTCATTTTATATGAAATTCTAATTTCGGAAGATGGTTATATATATATATATATATATATATATATATATATATATATATATATATATATATATATATATATATATATATTCAATTGCTTTATTATTGTATATTCTATTTTATTGTATTTTTTACGTTTTTTTTTTCTAATTTGATTTGAATTTGTTTTTGAATTAATTAGTTTTTTTCGGATTCGTCTAAATTCGTTGCTTTTGTAATTCGGAAATTCAGATGCATACGAATTTCCGAATAATGAAAAATTTGTCCGAATTTCGATTTGGAACGAAACTAAATGTACATGTCTAACAAGCAGGTTACCAGAAAAAGATGTGCATAATTAACGTGTACTCAGACTGGTCTGCAGTGGTAAGTGGGGTACCCCAAGGTTCTGTCTTGGGACCAATTCTATTCAATTTATTCATAAATGATATAGAGGATGGGATAAATAGCTCAATCTCAGTTTTTGCGGACTACACAAAATTAAGCAAGGCAATAACTTCACATCAGGATATAGAAATTTTGCAGAAAGACCTAAACAAAATAATGGAGTGGGCAAATACATGGCAAATGAGGTTTAATGTGGAGAAATGTAAAGTAATGCACTTGGGGGCAAAAAACACAAATGCAAACTACTCACTAGGGGGAGAACCGCTGGGGGAATCAAGGATGGAGAAAGATCTGGGGGTCCTAGTAGATGACAGATTAAGCAATAGCATGCAATGCCAAGCTGCAGCTACCAAAGCCGGCAGAATATTAGCATGCATAAAAAAAAGGGATATACTCCAGAGAAAAACTATAGTCATACTACTTTATAAAACTCTGGTTAGACCACACCTGGAGTACTCTATCCAGTTCTTGTTACCAGTCCTCAGAAGAGATGTGCTGGAACTGGAGAGAGTCCTAAGAAGGGCAACAAAACTAATAAGGGGACTGGAGGACCTAAATTACGAGGAACGTCTGCAATACTAAATGTTTTCTCGCTGGAGAAACAAGCTTGAGAGGAGATATGATAGTGATTTACAAATATCTCAATGGTGATCCCAGCATAGGAAAAAAAACGATTCAGTCTTAAGGACTGTAAGAGGACACAGGGCCACACAATGAGACTGGAGGAGAAGCGGTTTAAGCTTAAACTGCGCAGGGCAATAAGGATGTGGAACTCTCTTCCACAAGTGGTGGTGTCAGTATGGATATTTTTAAGAGACTCTTGGATGTGCATCTTAGCCACTTGCCGACCACCTAACGCAGATATACTGCGGCAGAATGGCACGGGCAGGCAGAATCACGTACCCATACGTGATCTGCCTCCCGCGGGCGGGGGGTCCGATCGGACCCCCTCCCGGTGCCAGCGGCGGTCGGCTTGTGACTGGGAGCGTTGAGAGGCGAGGGGGAGACCATCCGATCGTGCCCCCCCCCTCGCGATCGCTCCCAGCCAATGGGAATCCTCCCCTGCCTGTGTGTAGTTTCACACAGGCAGAGGATGTGATGTCATCTCTCCTCGGCTTGGCAGTTTCCGTTCCAGCGCCGAGGAGAGAAGACATGTAAGTGCACAAAACACTACACATACACAGTAGAACATGCCAGGCATACTTTACACCCCCGACCCCCCCCCGATCGCCCCCCCCGATCCCCCCCCAATCACCCCCCCCGTCACAAACTGACACCAAGCAGTATTTTTTTTTTCTGATTACTGCTAGGTGTCAGTTTGTGACAGTTAGAAGTGGTAGGGCAGTGAGTGTTAGCCCCCTGTAGGTCAAGGGTACCCCCCTAACCCCCCCTAATAAAGTTTTAACCCCTTGATCACCCCCTGTCACCAGTGTCACTAAGCGATCATTTTTCTGATCGCTGTATTAGTGTCGCTGGTGACGCTAGTTAGGGACGAAAATATTTAGGTTCGCCATCAGCATTTTATAGCGTCAGGGACCCCCATATACCATCTTTTATATAATCTTTATTTTTATTTTATATATTAAAAGGAACACACCAACATATAGTCTATGGTCATTCTTACCACAATACAGTGCAATTCTTACAGTGCAGACCTAGACATTCCAGACAAAAACAAGTTATCAAACCAATCACAAGACAGAGTATAAATCGGAGGGGTAAGGGAAGGAGGGGGAAGGGGATGAGGGATTAAATCTTCTCCAAACTGTATTGCACTGTGAAACAGTCAAAATGAGTCCCGGGGGGGGGGGGGGTCCCGCCATGGCAACTTCTTGGCCGGACCCGTCTCAAAAGCCCTCCATTCTGTATTGGAGGGGGGGTCTCGTCCCTGCTTTAAGGCCCCCGAGATGCCCACCGGGCGGGTCCCTCGGGAGGGGGGCCATAAGCCTCCAACTAACCTCCACCAAGAGGGAGGCGCCCCACGGGCATCCCCTGGGGTCAATGCCTTTGGAAGGTGCCTGTGTCGCCAGGCGGAGCCCCTATCCCATAAGTCTGCCCCGGTAATGACTCTATAACATTTAATAAGGGAGATACAAAACTTGCCTTTAAAAAAAACTAAAGACGCCTAGCGTCTCATATGAGCCTTCGACTGTGGACCTTGTGAACCATGCATAAGGAAAGAAAAGGTCTACACCCGGTGCAATCAATAGGGCAGTGAGACAAGCCATTCAGGTACGTACGTCACCACATACAGGCCTCCTTAGCTTCAAGGAGGGCTCCGCTAACTCCAACAGCGCGACTTCCAGGCTAGAGGACACAGGATTAGTGTCAATGGTGAATCTCCGCCACTGGGCCCAGATACTATCAAAGCGCTCACTCCTATTCTTGCACCTCGCCACCCACTCCTCCGCCTCTCTGATATCTTCCACCTTCTGTAACCATTCTTTTAAGGTAGGAATCCGTGGACTCTTCCAGTGGAGAGGTACCAGCCTTTTAGCAGCGTTTAATAGATGAGGAAGGGCGCTTTTTTTGTAATGGCTCAGAGGGAGGGTGGGGAGGTGCAAGAGAAAATGCTCTGGGGAGAACGGGATCTCAATCTGCAGGGCATTTTTAATGGTAGCCTGTACTTCTGTCCAGAACGGCCTAATTACTGGGCATTCCCACCACACATGAAGGAGGGTGCCTTTCTGACCGCAATCACGCCAGCAGCGGTCAGAAACCGAGGGGTAAATACATGCTATGACGGCTGGTACCCGGTACCAACGAGTTTGAAGCTTGTAGTTAGTTTCCTGCGTTCTGGACTCTATGGAGCTAGAATGTGCTAATTTATACATGTGTAGGCGCTGTTCTGGCGAGAACTCTATCCCTAGGTCCCGCTCCCATTCTCTTATGAAAGCCGGCTTGCAAGCAGCGGAAACTGAACCCAGTAGCCTATATAACTCAGAGATCAGATGGGGAGTTGGTTCTTCTTCTATGAAAAATCTTTCTAGTGTGGTAATGGTGTCTAGCCCTCTCATCGAAGCCCCCTCTGTTGCAATGAAGTGTTGGAGTTGCTGGTGTCTCCACCAATCCATGGGGAATCTGCCATGGCTAGTCCTCAAGGCATCTAGGGGTATCAGACTACCCTTATCTACAAATTTGCCGCAGCTATAATTACCATCTGTAACCCATGTACTAAAAAAGGTCCTTTGCTCCCCAGGAGGGAACCATCTGAACCCCCCCAGCGGTGCCAGTGGGGAGCCCGGGGGCACCAAAGCGTACAAAGCATTCGTGCGATCCCAGACCCGCAGGATATGAGTAGTTAGCGGGGAGGACGTTTGTGAGAGTCCTCTGTATTCACGAGGCAGCCAAGGCGCGTAGGACAAGTCCCGGCCTGCCAAGCTCTTCTCCAAGGAGACCCATATTTTTGAACCCCCATGATGCCGCCAGTTGAAGATATGTTGGATCGCAATGGCTCTGTAGTATCGCCTTATATCCGGGAGGCCCAGGCCTCCCATTTCCTTGGCCTTCTGTAGTAAAGACGCGGCCAGTCTTGGCCTTTTACCATGCCAGATGAAATTAATCATTAGGCTTTGAAGCTGTGTAAAGAAGCTCCTGGGGAGAGGGACTGGCAGCATTTGTAAATAAAATAGCACCCTTGGAAGGATGTTCATCTTGAGTATGCTAAGTTTGCCCAGCCACGTGAAGGAGGTCTTGGCCCAATTCTGTAAGTCTCTACGCACCATGCTCAAAAGGGTGGGAAAATTAGCCGAGTAAATATTATCAAATCGATTGGTAAGTTGTATACCCAGGTACTTAATCGATGTTGTAGCCCAACTAAATGGGAAAGCTTGTTGTAAGTCATTAGCCATCTTCGCAGGGATGGTGATGGGCAGGATTTCGGATTTCGAAAAATTTATTTTAAAATTGGACACCTGACCAAAAGTTTTTAGTTCCCTCATAAGGTTTGGCAGTGACACCAAGGGCTGGGTCAAATGAAAGAGCACGTCGTCTGCATAGGCTGACAGTTTGTGTTCCGTTGACCCCACCGTCACCCCTCTGATGTCAGCACTTGCCCGTATTGTTCGAAGCAGTGGCTCCATAGCCAGAGCGAACAAGAGGGGGGAGAGGGGGCACCCCTGTCTCGTGCCATTCCGTATGGGGAACCCCAGGGATAGGTGGCCATTTACCTTGACCTTCGCACTGGGGGTCGCGTAAAGTGCCATGATCCATCTAAGCATATGAGGGCCTAGTCCCCAAGCCTCCAGCACCGCCTTAAGGTATGACCAATCTATTCTGTCAAAAGCCTTTTCGGCATCCGTGGACAGAATAAGGTATGGGGTGGAATTCCTATGGGAACATGCCCATTGTATAAGCTGCATGGCCCGGATGGAGTTATCCCTAGCTTCTCTACCTGGGATAAATTGCGTTTGATCGGGGTGGATAAAGGAGGGCAAGACATATTTAAGTCGATTTGCCATGATCTTAGCAAAAAATTTTATATCGACGTTAAGAAGTGATATTGGTCGATAGCTTTGTGGGAGAGTAGGGTCCTTGCCTTCCTTCGGGATTACGGTGATGTGGGCCAATAATGCCTCAGGGGGGATCTGGTGGTTTGTGGCTAAAGAATTAAAATACCTACACATATGATTTTGTAGCAAAGGGAGAAATTTTACATAGTACGCTTTGGAATATCCATCCGGGCCAGGGCTCTTCCCATTAGGTAAGGCCTTCACTGTCGAGATGATCTCCTGAGGGGAGACGGGGGCGTCAAGGTCTAGCTGCTGTTCGGGTGTCAGGGAGGGAAGTCCGGCTGAGGCGAGGTAGTCGCCAATAGCTTTCATTTTCGCTGTCCGCCCTGTGTGGGAGATCTCCTTATCTAGGTGATATAAGTCCGCATAATAATCTCTAAAGATGGAGGCAATCCCGGAGGAGTGTAATGTAGCCGTACCGTCAGGGGACTGGAGAGAGTGCACGTGAGCTGTCAGTCTTCTCTGCCGGAGCGCTCTAGCGAGCATTCTACCACACTTATTTCCCTGTTCGTAGTATTTATGTGAAAGGTAGCGTAGTTGTCTGCGCGCTCGACGGTCAAGGAGGCGTGAAAAGAGTTCCCTCAATTCGATCAACCGATCACGGGCTTGAACATCTCCCTGACGTTTGTGTTTAAGTTCTTCTTCCTGTAAAGATGTCAGTACCTTCTGGAAGTCTATCCTTTTTAAGTTTAGAGCCTAGGGAGATCAGTTCACCCCTGAGTACCGCCT
Source organism: Lithobates septentrionalis (assembly GCA_037952835.1). Taxonomy (NCBI): domain Eukaryota; kingdom Metazoa; phylum Chordata; class Amphibia; order Anura; family Ranidae; genus Lithobates; species Lithobates septentrionalis. The sequence continues at coordinate 609,487 of JBBDGP010000201.1, read as the reverse complement.
TATGGCTTTCCCACACCACTCCGTCTGCCATATCCTCAGACACATTCTCTGTGAAATAATGTGTAATGGTCTCAGAGACCCTAGCCACTACCGAGGCATCATCTAGGAGGTTTTCATTGAGCCTCCAGGACCAGGCCCTCTGCGTTTCGTCTGGGATTCGTAGCACGGCCCACACTGGAGCGTGATCTGAAATAGTGATATTGCCCATTTCAGCTGACTGCAACAGCTCAAGGGTGTCGTGGTCCACACACATAAAATCAATGCGCGTGTACACGTCATGCACCCCCGAGTAGTAGCTGTAGTCCCTCTCTGACGCATGAAGAGCTCTCCACGTGTCTATAAGGAAGCTGTTCTGCAGTGACTTGCGAAAATGCTTGAGGAAGGCTTGGGAGTAAGTGGGGCGGCCTCTGGATGTGTCAACGAGTGGGTCCGGGCTCACATTAAAGTCCCCTCCAAGAATTAGGTGCCCCTCCCTGAATTCGTTCAGCTTGTCTAACACAGAGTCAATAAAGGAGAGTTGTTGGGCATTGGGTGCTTAGAGAGTCGCAAATGTAAATTTTTTGTTGGCCAAGACCCCCTTCACAAAGACGTATCTACCCTGCGGGTCGACTCGGCTCTCTGAGAGCTGGAATGGGCAAGACCTATGGAACGCAATGGCTGTACCTCGTGATTTGGCCACCGGAGAGTTGCTAAAGAACCACTGGGTGTATAAGTGTGTAGGTATCTTTGGGAGGGACTGTTCCCTAAAGTGAGTCTCCTGCAGGAAAACTACCTGGGCCCCCAGCCTCTTTAGTTCCTGCCAAAGCCTGTTGCGCTTGTGTGGAGAGCAGAGCCCCCTGACATTATAGGACAGTACCTTTAGTGACGGCGTACCTGACCTGGATGATAGTTGACCGGTCACACCCCCTCTGGGTCCTCCGTGCATGGTTCAGTCAGTCAAAAGGCGACCTGAAGATCAAAGCAATAACCGTTAGCTCTGGAAAGTAATATCAGGCACAAAATGATATGAAGGGGGGAGGTGGTGGGAGGGGGGAGGAGGGGGGAGGTTAAGGGGGGGAGGTAGATAGGGAGAAGGGGGATTTAGAGGGGGTTAGTGGAGAGAGTAGGTAGGGTAGGGGAGGAAAAGGAGGGAGAGGGATACGGATGAAAACAACAAGAAACTATAGAGCTCACCCGGGAGGGGGGCATCAACCCAAAAACCACCCGGGTGAAAACTCGGAGTCCCACAAGGGACTGTCACCTAGTAAGGTGAGGCCTAGGTGGGGTACGTGGGTGACCACCAAGGGGACGGTTAGCCCTTCCGTCCGTCCAGACCATTATGACACATAAACAGGGTGGGGGAAAAAAACAGTACATATCGCCAAAAGGAGAAAGGAGATTATGTACCGTATTTTTCGGACTATAAGGCGCACTTAAAAGCCCTAAATTTTCTCACAAATCGACCGTGCGCCTTATAATGCGGTGCGCCTTATATATGACCTGTTGACATCGCTGGAGTTCTTTGGTTAATGCACCCGGAATTATGGCAAGCACCGTATTAGTTTTTTTTCACTTGGGTTTTGACAGTATCTGTCCGATTGGCGCGCATGGAGTCACAGATCAATAGGGATGGAGATTTGTGGAAAAAGCCACCCGGTCTCTTACCGTAAACCGACGTACCGTAAACCTCTCTCAGGTTGTTCTACTGCGTGACTGATAGCGATGAGTTTGAAATCCGCATCATAAGCATGTCTCTTAACAGGAGCCATTTTTGGGGCAGCTAGTACAGTATAGAAAATGAACGAATATATGTGCACGCCTCCTGACTACGATGGCCGTAATGCCCAATCCAAGCAGTGCAGCTTCCTAGCTTTGGTAATCCTACGAAGCTGCACTTCTTGGATTGGGCATTACGGCCATCGTAGTCAGGAGGCGTGCACATATATTCGTTCATTTTCTATACTGTACTAGCTGCCCCAAAAATGGCTCCTGTTAAGAGACATGCTTATGATGCGGATTTCAAACTGAAGGCTATCAGTCAAGAGTTATTGTTATAGACCATTTTATGGTTATTGCTAAAGAGTTGAATAAAATTTGGCTTACGGTACCGCATCAGAGTTTTGTTTCATTAAATGCGCCTTATAGTCCGGTGCGCCTTATATATGGAAATATCCCCATTAACAGCCGATCATTGCTAGTGCGCCTTATAATCCGGTGCGCCTTATAGTCCGGAAAATACGGTAACTCGAACTCCCAAAAAAGTGCAAAAAAGGAAAAAAACGGTGGGAAGGAAACCAGACGGCCAGGCTAGGAGCTGGACCGCGGACCCCCCCCAGTCCATCATGGCGCCCAATGGTACTCAGAATTGGGAAGTAGTGCAAAGGGCCTTGCGTGCAACGTCCTGCAAGTGGAAGTAGGATATGACAGCAATGCGTCCGTTGGGCCCAGTGTCCTGATGGGGACACCTATGATGAAGAGGGGATTATGTCCAAAAAATTAGTAAGAGCAACAAGGGCGTCAGTAGCTTGTTCAGTCACTGGTTGTAGAGGTGCCCGGACGTGGGCCCTCTGTTTGCCTGTTACGACCACGGGAGCGCCTGTTTCCAGCCGCCTGGATCCATGGCTGAGGTAGCTGGGGCATCTGGATGTCCGGAGTGGTGCGCCAGTCCGGGAAATCCACTGGATTAAGCTCCAAGGTATGTAAGAAGCGGGGGAGGTCATCCTTTGTGCGTAGTATAGCCCAACGGCCATTTTTGGAAGCCTGGAGGCTGAATGGGAAGCCCCAGCGGTATGTGAGGCCTGCTGCTTGAATTTCCATTAGGAGTGGGCGTAGGGCTCGCCGCTGCATTAGGGTACGCCGTGAGAGGTCCTGGTAAAAGGACAGTTGAGCTCCATCAAAGTCAAAGACTGGTCTGTTACGCATCTTTTGCATTATACGGTCCTTTAGTGTAAATTTGTGCAGCTTGCAGATCACATCCCTGGGGTTGTCGGGGTCTTCTGATGGGGGCCGAAGTGCCCTGTGCGCTCTGTCTATCTCAATCGGCACCGATGGAGGCAAACTCAGGATCTCACGGAACACTCCCTGCAAGGTGGGAACAATGTCCTTAGGTGCAGTAGCTTCAGGAAGGCCAGGAAGTATGCGAATATTCGCTCGCCTGCTGCGGTTCTCCATGTCATCTAACTGACACAGAAGGGCCTCAATCTGGTGACTATGGGTGACAGTCTGTTCTCTGAGCTGGGCGATGGCGGGTACAGTGTCATCAAATTTCTGCTCCAGAGTCTCTACCCTGTGACCCAGTTCAGTGGTATCTGTTTGCAATTGTTCAATGTCTTGCCTGAAGGCCCTCTCAATCCTGCTGGTAAAGCGCTCCAGGTCCTCTTTAGTGGGGAGAGACCATAGATGCTGCCTGATGTCCCTGTCCTCCGTCAAATCTGCCAGGTTTGTGCCCCTGTCCTGTGGCGATGTGGAGCGGGGGGATGCAGGGGGGATGGAGTCGCTTACCAGCCTGGGAGAAGAGATAGGAGACAGTGCTGGAGGCGCTGGCTGAATTTCCTGCTGCAGCGTGGCCTTTCGTTCCGGCGCCATCTTGGATTTCCCCCTCTGCTGGCGGGGGGTGTCGGAAAGGAAAGAATCCAGCGATCCTTGGCCGTTGGGGTGAGCTCTTTTCGGCTGGGAAGAAGCCCGCCGCCGCTGTGACATGCCCTGTGCGGAAATCGGGGGGTAATCACCCCTGTAGCTGCTTATTTAGCTGCGGACCGGACGGAGCTCGGGCTCAGCACGTCCTCACTCCTCCATAGCCAGGCCACGCCCCCGCCCCCATATACTATCTAATAAATGTTTTAACCCCTTGATTGCCCCCTAGTTAACCCTTTCACCCCTGATCACCGTATAACCGTTGCGGGTGACGCTGGTTAGTTCATTTATTTTGTATAGTGTCAGGGCACCCGCCGTTTATTACCGAATAAAGGTTTAGCCCCCTGATCGCCCGGCGGTGATATGCGTCGCCCCAGGCAGCGTCAAATTAGCGCCAGTACCGCTAACGCCCACGCACGCAGCATACGCCTCCCTTAGTGGTATAGTATCTGAACGGATCAATATCTGATCCGATCAGATCTATACTAGCGTCCCCAGCAGTTTAGGGTTCCCAAAAACGCAGTGTTAGCGGGATCAGCCCAGATACCCGCTAGCACCTGCGTTTTTCCCCTCCGCCCGGCCCAGCCCACCCAAGTGCAGTATCGATCGATCAATGTCACTTACAAAACACTAAACGCATAACTGCAGCGTTCGCAGAGTCAGGCCTGATCCCTGCGATCGCTAACAGTTTTTTTGGTAGCGTTTTGGTGAACTGGCAAGCACCTGCCCCAGGCAGCGTCAGGTTAGCGCCAGTACCGCTAACACCCACGCACGCACCGTACACCTCCCTTAGTGGTATAGTATCTGAACGGATCAATATCTGATCCGATCAGATCTATACTAGCGTCCCCAGCAGTTTAGGGTTCCCAAACACGCAGTGTTAGCGGGATCAGCCCAGATACCTGCTAGCACCTGCGTTTTGCCCCTCCGCCCGGCCCAGCCAAGCCCACCCAAGTGCAATATCAATCGATCACTGTCACTTACAAGGCACTAAACGCATAACTGCAGCGTTCGCAGAGTCAGGCCTGATCCCTGCGATCGCTAAAAGTTTTTTTGGTAGCGTTTTGGTGAACTGGCAAGCACCTGCCCCAGGCAGCGTCAGGTTAGCGCCAGTACCGCTAACACCCACACACGCAGCATACACCTCCCTTAGTGGTATAGTATCTGAACGGATCAATATCTGATCCGATCAGATCTATACTAGCGTCCCCAGCAGTTTAGGGTTCCCACAAATGCAGTGTTAGCGGGATCAGCCCAGATACCTGCTAGCACCTGCGTTTTGCCCCTCTGCCCAGCCCACCCAAGTGCAGTATCGATCGATCACTGTCACTTACAAAACACTAAACGCATAACTGCAGCGTTCGCACAGTCAGGCCTGATCCCTGCGATCGCTAACAGTTTTTTTTGTAGCGTTTTGGTGAACTGGCAAGCACCAGCGGCCTAGTACACCCCGGTCGTAGTCAAACCCGCACTGCAGTAACACTTGGTGACGTGGCGAGTCCCATAATTGCAGTTCAAGCTGGTGAGGTGGCAAGCACAAGTAGTGTCCCGCTGCCACCAAAAAGACAAACACAGGCCCGTCGTGCCCATAATGCCCTTCCTGCTGCATTCGCCAATCCTAATTGGGAACCCACCGCTTCTGCAGCGCCCGTACTTCCCCCATTCACATCCCCAACCAAATGCAGTCAGCTGCATGAGAGGCATTTTCTTTATGTCCTCCCGAGTACCCCTACCCAACGAACCCCCCCAAAAAAGATGTTGTGTCTGCAGCAAGCGCGGATATAGGCGTGACAAGCGCTAATATTGTCCCTCCTGTCCTGACAATCCTGGTCTTTGCATTGGTGAATGTTTTGAACGCTACCATGCACTAGTTGAGTATTAGCGTAGGGTACAGCATTGCACAGACTAGGGCACACTTTCACAGGGTCTCCCAAGATGCCATCGCATTTTGAGAGACCCGAACCTGGAACCGGTTACAGTTATAAAAGTTACAGTTACAAAAAAAAGTGTAAAAAAAAAAAAAAACACAAACAAAAATATAAAATAAAAAAAATAGTTGTCGTTTTATTGTTCTCTCTCTCTCTCTCTATTCTCTCTATTGTCCTGCTCTTTTTTTACTGTATTCTATTCTGCAATGTTTTATTGTTATTATGTTTTATCATGTTTGTTTTTCAGGTATGCAATTTTTTATACTTTACCGTTTACTGTGCTTTATTGTTAACCATTTTTTTGTCTTCAGGTACGCCATTCACGACTTTGAATGGTTATACCAGAATGATGCCTGCAGGTTTAGGTATCATCTTGGTATCATTCTTTTCAGCCAGCGGTCGGCTTTCATGTAAAAGCAATCCTAGCGGCTAATTAGCCTCTAGACTGCTTTTACAAGCAGTGGGAGGGAATGCCCCCCCCAACATCTTCCGTGATTTTCTCTGGCTCTCCTGTCTCAACAGGGAACCTGAAAATGCAGCCGGTGATTCAGCCAGCTGACCATAGAGCTGATCAGAGACCAGAGTGGCTCCAAACATCTCTATGGCCTAAGAAACCAGAAGCTACGAGCATTTTATGACTTAGATTTCGCCGGATGTAAACAGCGCCATTGGGAAATTGGGAAAGCATTTTATCACACCGATCTTGGTGTGGTCAGATGCTTTGAGGGCAGAGGAGAAATCTAGGGTCTAATAGACCCCAATTTTTTTCAAAAAAGAGTACCTGTCACTACCTATTGCTATGATAGGGGATATTTACATTCCCTGAGATAACAATAAAAATGATTTAAAAAAAAAAAATGAAAGGAACAGTTTAAAAATAAGATAAAAAAAAAAAATAATAATAAAGAGAAAAAAAAAAAAAAAGCACCCCTGTCCCCCCTGCTCTCACGCTAAGGCGAACGCAAGCTTCGGTCTGGCGTCAAATGTAAAAAGCAATTGCACCATGCATGTGAGGTATCACCGCGAAGGTCAGATCAAGGGCAGTAATTTTAGCAGTAGACCTCCTCTGTAAATCTAAAGTGGTAACCTGTAAAGGCTTTTAAAGGCTTATAAAAATGTATTTAGTTTGTCGCCACTGCACGTTTGTGCGCAATTTTAAAGCATGTCATGTTTGGTATCCATGTACTCGGCCTAAGATCATCTTTTTTATTTCATCAAACATTTGGGCAATATAATGTGTTTTAGTGCATTAAAATTTAAAAAAGTGTGTTTTTTCCCCAAAAAATGCGTTTGAAAAATCGCTGCGCAAATACTGTGTGAAAAAAAAAATGAAACACCCACCATTTTAATCTGTAGGGCATTTGCTTTAAAAAAAAATATATAATGTTTGGGGGTTCAAAGTAATTTTCTTGCAAAAAAAAAATTTTTTTTATGTAATCAAAAAGTGTCAGAAAGGGCTTTGTCTTCAAGTGGTTAGAAGAGTGGGTGATGTGTGACATAAGCTTCTAGATGTTGTGCATAAAATGCCAGGACAGTTCAAAACCCCCCCAAATGACCCCATTTTGGAAAGTAGACACCCCAAGCTGTTTGCTGAGAGGCATGTCGAGTCCATGGAATATTTTATATTGTGACACAAGTTGTGGGAAAGAGACAATTTTTTTTATTTTTTTATTTTTTTTGCGCAAAGTTGTCACTAAATGATATATTGCTCAAACATGCCATGGGAATATGTGAAATTACACCCCAAAATACATTCTGTTGCTTCTCCTGAGTACGGGGATACCACATGTGTGAGACTTTTTGGGAGCCTAGCCGCGTACGGGACCCCGAAATCCAAGCACCGCCTTCAGGCTTTCTAAGGCCGTAAATTTTTGATTTCACTCTTCACTGCCTATCACAGTTTCGGAGGCCATGGAATGCCCAGGTGGCAAAAAAAACCCCCAAATGACCCCATTTTGGAAAGTAGACACCCCAAGCTATTTGCTGAGAGGTATAGTGAGTATTTTGCAGACCTTACTTTTTGTCACAAAGTTTTAAAAATTGAAAAAAGAAAAAAAAAATTTTTCTCGTCTTTCTTTATTTTCAAAAACAAATGAGAGCTGCAAAATACTCACCATGCCTCTCAGCAAATAGCTTGGGGTGTCTACTTTCCAAAATGGGGTCATTTGGGGGGGGTTTGTGCCACCTGGGCATTCCATGGCCTCCGAAACTGTGATAGGCAGTGAAGAGTGAAATCAAAAATTTACACCCTTAGAAATCCTGAAGGCGGTGATTGGTTTTCGGGGCCCCGTACGCGGATAGGCTCCCAAAAAGTCCCACACATGTGGTATCCCCGTACTCAGGAGAAGTAGCTAAATGTATTTTGGGGTGCAATTCCACATATGCCCATGGCCTGTGTGAGCAATATATCATTTAGTGACAACTTTGTGCAAAAAAAAAAAAAAATTGTCACTTTCCCGCAACTTGTGTCAAAATATAAAACATTCCATGGACTCAACATGCCTCAAAGCAAATAGCTTGGGGTGTCTACTTTCCAAAATGGGGTCATTTGGGGGGTTTTATGCCATCTGGGCATTTTATGGCCTTCAAAACTGTGATAGGTAGTGAGGAGTAAAATCAAAAATGTACGCCCTTAGAAATCCTGAAGGCAGTGATTGGTTTCGGGGTCCCGTACGCGGCTAGGCTCCCAAAAAGTCCCACACATGAGGTATCCCCATACTCAGGAGAAGCAGCTAAATGTATTTTGGGGTGCAATTCCACATATGCCCATGGCTTGTGTGAGCAATATATCATTTAGTGACAACTTTTTGTAATTTTTTTTTTTTTTTTGTCATTATTCAATCACTTGGGACAAAAAAAATGAATATTCAACATGGCCTCTCAGCAATTTCCTTGGGGTGTCTACTTTCCAAAATGGGGTCATTTGTGGGGGTTTTGTACTGCCCTGCCATTTTAGCACCTCAAGAAACGACATAGGCAGTCATAAATTAAAGGCTGTGTAAATTCCAGAAAATGTACCCTAGTTTGTAGGCGCTATAACTTTTGCGCAAACCAATAAATATACACTTATTGACATTTTTTTTACCAAAGACATGTGGCCGAATACATTTGGCCTAAATGTATGACTAAAATTGAGTTTATTGGATTTTTTTTAGAACAAAAAGTAGAAAATATCTTTTTTTTTCAAAATGTTCGGTCTTTTTTCGTGTATAGCGCAAAAAATAAAAACGGCAGAGGTGATCAAATAACATCAAAAGAAAGCTCTATTTGTGGGAAGAAAAGGACGCAAATTTCGTTTGGGTACAGCATTGCATGACCGCGCAATTAGCAGTTAAAGTGACGCAGTGCCGAATTGTAAAAAGTGCTCTGGTCAGGAAGGGGGTAAAACCTTCCGGGGCTGAAGTGGTAAAGAACACAACATACAGGGATATGGGAAATAATTATGGACACTGACACGTGCACCTACACAAACTGAAAAGAACTTGATGCCAGTCTGCAAGTGTTGGAGCGCAGCATAACATGCAGAGCCCACCGGAAGTGGATCACTTGGAGGAAATGATGCAACGCGTTTCAGAGCATGCATGGTAGTCCATAAAGAGGTTGCAGCGCTCCTTTCTCAAGCTCTCCAAGAGCACGAGCCCTGTACCAACTTAACAAGCCCCGTGGAAGACCCTCCTATTTATGATGTGTCGGCAGCGCAGGTGGATTCTCTCACAATTAACAGCCACACATCCATTGGCTCAGTGCCTTTTTTGCCTCTTTATTCGCTCTAATTATAATAATAGTCTAAGTTTGTTAAAAAAAAAATTAAATCTTTTCAAGTGTGCCGTGAAAAATTTTAGATCTTTTTGGTGCACCACAATACAAAGACATTTGAGAAACACAGGTCTATGGTATTGTAACTCAGTGTGTTCAGTTCCTGTTACCATTTTGTAAAGACATGTTTTGCAATCTTCAATGCAAGTAAAGTTATTCTCTGCATTCAACAAGCTTCCAGCGCATTATTTCAATACTCAGCCAACAGGTTATGGGCCCAGGCACTGGAGAGAATACTACAAGTCAGTGAGCACTGTATACATCCTGCTGAAAGATGGCAAGCGGTTCAGAAGCTTGCAATCGCAAAGCTGAACAATGCCAATTACCAGCTGTGGAAGTTCAAGCTAGAAATGCTTCTCAGCAAGGATGACTTGTGGCAAGTGCTGAATACAGACAGACCCACAAATGGAGAGATGGAGGAATGGGAAAGGAAGGACAGACAAGCAAATGCGACTATAAGCTTGCTAGTGGAAGATGACCAGCTTATCCACATAAGAACAGAGAAAACCGCCAAAGGTATATACAAAAATTGCATGAGCGTTCAAGTCTAAACAGCAAGCTGTTTCTGCTAAGAAAGCTGTAAAAAATGAGACCAGAAGAAGGCCAGCAAATTTGTGACCAATTGAAAGCTATGCTAAAAATCACAGAGCAGCTGCGTGCCACGGGAGAGGACATCAAAGATAACCATATTGTTGCCCTGCTCCTCTGCAGCCTTCCAGAGACCTTTACTGTTTTTATTAACCAGAACAGGAGCTAACACTAGAATATGTCAAAGGCAAATTAACTGATGAATATGGCAGAAGGAAAGAAAATATGCACCATGATGACAAAGTTTTTAAAATGTACAAAGGCACAAAGCACAACAAAGAAAGCAGAGCCTGTTTTCACTGAAAAAGGACCGGTCACTTAAAAAGGGACTGTTCTATCTGGAAAGCCGAGCAGCGAAAGCTAGTGCTATCCACAAGAGAAAAAGTCAAAGCAGCCACAAAAGAAACTGCAGACACATTATGGTGCAAAGACTCAGGTGCGACAAATCACATGACTAGCGATAAGACCTTTTTCACAAACATTGATTACAGTGCGAGACAAGATTTTACTAGCAAACGGGAAAATCATCACTGCGGAAGGTAAAGGCCAAGGCTTCCTGAACTGCATTACACCCCAAGGAGGCAAGCACAGTATCCTTGTAAAGAAAGTGCTGTATGTTCAAGAACTAGAAGGCAGCCTTCTATCAGTGAAAAGTCTTGCAAACAACAGTCTCACAGTTAAGTTCCAGGGTGATGAATGCACAATTCAAATTAATAATCGATTCCGAACAAAAGGAAAACTGGATGATCACCTACACAGGCTCATCACCACAGACCAACAAAGCCAATATAGTCTATAATGACCTACACCGCAAATGTATTCACTTATGGCACAGACAGCTGGGGCACAGAAGTCTAGAAGCTATACAGGACATTATAAAGAGAGGCTTATCAGAAGATTTGCAACCCACCCCCCGCAGCTATCTACTACCACAGATATCTACTGACTTTCATTGATGATTATTCCAGGTACAACTACTTTTCTGATGAAACACAAGAATGAAACATCAAAGAAACTTCAAGATTTTGTTGCCACATCTTGCCACATCTAGCAACAAATTCCAATGGAAACCAGGAATAATACGCACTGACAATGGGGGGGAATACATAAGCAAAGAAGTGGCCTCATACCAGAAGGGACAGGGAATTGTACACCAGACAACCACACTATACACTCCTGAACAAAATGGTGTAGCAGAAAGGAAAAATCGCACTCTTATGGAAATGGCCAGGTGCATGTTGTCGGATGCCAACCTACCTCACGAGTACTGCGGAGAAACAGTCATAACTGCAACCTACCTACAGAACAGACTACCCTCAAGAGCTATTAAAAGTACTCTATTCGAAATGTGGCATGGATTAAAGCCTAGCATAGGGCACATCAGAGTGTTTAAATGTAAAGCAAATGCCTATATTCCAAGTGAGAAGCAATCCAAGCTGGAGAACTGAGCCATAGAGGGCATTCTAGTAGGCTACAGTGAGCAAACTAAGGGTTACAGAATCCTACACCCAAAGACTGACAAAGTGACAATAAGCCATAGTGTTTATTTTGATGAGAGCCCTTTACCAGAAACACCGACACCTGAAAGCTGTGAAGTGAATATGCCAAGCAAACAAGAAAAAAAGGTTGACCAAAGCAAACCTGTGCAGGAGTCAGAACAAGAGGTGTAACTCACAGTGCCTAAATCAAGTTCCCCACCAGATCCTGCTGAACTGCTTGAAGTCAGAAGATCCACTCGGACTACAAAGCAGATACCAACCCGCAAGCTGTCATACACTGTCAAAACCAGTGGCGGCCCATTAATAGGGGGTGCATGGGCTCCACGCCATCCAAAGCTGGTCATGAGAAAAAAAAGAAGTGGTCCTTTAAGCGTGCCCAGGCGCCAGATACACTGTCTATGGGAAGCTTTTACGTCTTGCAATCAGCTGATTGCATCTGCGAAAGCTTCATTGGTCTGTGTTATGAGTGTGTTTGGGGCGCAAGCGATGCACTCACACTCTACACTGATTTGCTCCTGAGGCTCCTGTGCTTTTTTTATTGGCGCAGTGGACGGTGGGCGTGGGCGGTGCTTTTTTGCGGCACTGCTGCACTTCAAGTTTACAACCACTCACTGTTCTGTGGACTGTGGTGGAATGAGCAAGGCCTGAGCAGCGCCTCTGCCCCCTCTGCGATTCCACCTCACTCCTCCAATAAGCTAGCTGATCAGAAGTGCCGGCCCCGTGGGCCGGAATGGAACACAAGACCTGAGCAGGCCAGGAGGAATCGGCGGCTAGCATCCATGGCCATCGGACAGGGCATATATGCTGCAGCGCTGCTAGGGAAGAGTGGATGCCTGGCCTGATGTCTGTAGTAAGCACTGCTGGACAAGGTGTCATCCTGGGACTTGGAGTGAGCAGCAGGACTAGTGCAGTGGGCTATTGCTGATGCGCTGCATCAGTGGGGAGTGGGGACACTCATAATTGGCACAACAGACACTGCAGGTGTACAGGCCTGGCCGGGAACTCAGCACAGGGATGATGGTGGGAAGTGAACCTCTCATAATGGGCACAGTGAGGCTACAATTGATGTGCACAGTGGCTGCAACTGATGTGCACAGTGCCTGCAATTGATGGGAACAGTGGCTGCAATTGATGGACACAGTGGCTACAACTGATGGGCACAGTGGCTGCAATTGATGGACACAGTGGCTGCATTTGATGGGCACAGTGGTTTCAATTGATGAGCACAGTGGCTGCAATTGATGTGCAGAGTGGCTGTAATTGATGTGCAGAGTGGCTGTAATTGATGTGCGGAGTGGCTGCAATTGATGGACACAATGGCTACAAATGATGGGCACAGTGGCTGCAATTGATGGACACAGTGGCTGCAATTGATAGGCACAGTGGCTGTAATTAATAGGCAATTGATGTGCAGAGTGGCTGTAATTTATGTGCGGAGGTGCTGCAATTGATGGACACAGTGGCTACAAATGATGGGAACAGTGGCTGCATTTGATGGGCACAGTGGTTGCAATTTATGTGCACAGTGGCTGCAATTGATGTGCAGAGTGGCTGCAATTGATGTGCAGAGTGGCTGCAATTGATGTGCAGAGGGGCTGTGATTGATGTGCGGAGTGGCTGCAATTGATGGACACAGTGGCTACAAATGATGGGCACAGTGGCTGCAATTGATAGGCACAGTGGTGCTACAATTGATGGACACAGTGGCTGCAATTAATAGGCACAGTGGCTGCAATTGATGGGCACAGTGGCTACAATTGATGTGCACAGTGGCTACAATTGATGTGCATTGTGGCTACAATTGATGGGCACAGTGGCTGCAATCGATGGACACAATGAGGCTACAATTGATGAGCAAAGTGACTGCAATTGATGGGCACAGTGGCTGCAATTGATGGACACAGTGAGGCTACAATTGATGGGCACAGTGTTGCTACAATCAATGGGCACAGTGGTGCTACAATTGATGAACACAGTGGCTGCAATTGTTAGGCACAGTGAGGCTGCAATTGATGGGCACAGTGAGGCTGCATTTGATGGGCACAGTGAGGCTGCAATTGATGTTTTTTTTTCAGTATTTTTGGTGAAGATTACGATGAAACATTCGCTCTCGTCGTAAAACACTCCACCATCAGAGCGCTAATTAGCGTTGCAGCCAGGAAGAGCATGCAAGTGAAACACCTAGATGTTAAAACTTCTGTCCTATATGGAGACATTAAGGAAGACCTCTACATGGAGCAACCACCAGAGTTGCTCCATGTAGAGACAATCTTGTGTTTAAACTTCATTTGCAAGGGTGTGGAATGAGAAAGTGAATGAAGTACTTACTAGAGAGGGATTCTCAAGAAGTAAAGCAGACCCCTGTCTCTACTCCAGAAATCAAGAAGACAGATGGGTATACATGCTTATCGATGACATTATAACCTGTTTTGAACAAGAAGGGGGATTACAATCGGATTGTTCACAAGCTGAAAGAAAATTTTGAAATCAAAGTGCTAGGGAACATTAGCTACTATGTGGGAATACAAACAGAGAGAGAAGAAAATGGAAGTTATCTTCTCAACCAATCTCAGAAAATCTCTGAAATCTTGGAATAATTCTATATGCAAGATGCAATGGAAGTGAAAACTGCTATGGAACCAGGCTATCAAAAGAGCAATGAAGCAGAAAACGTGCTACCCATCAATGACATGTATCGCAGAGCAATCGGTAAGCTCCAAGATGTTGCCACTGTGACAAGACCAGACATAGCCGCAGCAGTGGGCATACTATGCAGGAAAGTTTCAGCTCCCTGTCAACGTAACTGGAATGCAGTAATAAGAGTGATACAGTACCTCAAAAGAACAATTCAGATGAAATTATGGCTACCAGCAACATCAAATCCAACACTGGTAGGGTATATGGATGCTGATTGGGCTGGGTACTGCACAGATTGCAAATCCACAAGTGGATTAATCTTCGAGGAAGGAACCATAAGTTTAATCATGTAGAAAGATCTGGACGGCCGCACACCGGGATAGGCAGATAACATCTTCTTTATTCAAAACATGGAATAATAAAGTACATGACACCGCTGGAATGATACAGCTTAGCCTCTAACGCGTTTCACACTCGTACAGAGTGTTTACTCACCTGGTTTCAATCTGGTTTCACCTGGTTTCAATCTGCTGCTCTGGCTGGCATTTCCAGTTTCATTGCCAATTCTTGAGCTTTCAAGCTGGTCTTTGGATTGTTGCAGGGAGCCACTAGTGGAAAAACACATAAGGCTCCCTATAACAGGCAATCAGGCAATTAACTGAGATGGAAATGGCAGATGAGCTACCTCAGCTGATAAAAAGTTACCACTGTCACCAGAACAGAAAATGAAAGGATAAGCGACTACCGAGCTGTTTCCGCAGTTGGCTGATTAGAGGGGTGCCGTACAGTCGACCTTGAGAGCCCATTCTCTGGGCCTTGCTGTCTTGCCTTACTGACCCACCGCCATAAGGATAAGGGACCATCGAGCTGTTTCCGCAGTTTGCTGATTGGAGGGGTGCCGTGCAGTCCACCTTGAGAGCCCGTCCTCTAGGCCTTGCTGTCATGCCTTATTGACCCACCGCCATAAGGTGAGCTGGGTCCATCATTCCGGGTAAAAGTATTCCTTTCTCCTTTTGCGTTCTTGATGGTGAAGACACTCCAGGGTGTATACCCACCATTGAAAACATCCATTTAAAGACGATATATATATGTCACTTTGTCATTGCATTTGGTTGCACCAGTGACGCCTGTTGGACTTTTATTTTTATATTTTTTTATTTTCCATTTTTCTTTTCATATATGTTCATGCTTATATGTGCACATGTTTTATTGATCACAGGTATACGTGGCACACTAGTGCTCTCTGCACTCCAATCTGCACGTTTTTAAACAGATTTGCAATGCAATTTTTTTCTTGCGAATTATAATCACTTGATAATTACACATTCACTTCTTGTTTAAAGTATATTATTTTTATAAGATTAGCTCCCGGAGACTTTCTCTCTTCTTCATATACGGTTTTATGTATTCTTATACACATTACACATTATATATTGTACTATTCACTAGCGCCACACTTTATGTTTCATTTGTACCACAATTAGTCTAGTTGTTGTGTTGGCTGCTCATTAATCTATAGGTTTGGCGCAGTATCACTTTTATACTATTGGGGTAGATATGTCAAAACCAATTCCCATTTGCGACGACAACCAGGGATGTATAAAGCTTACTCAGTCAGAAAGGGTTAAACCTAGGACCAAACACATAGACGTCAAGTATCACCTATTGAGGAGTCAATAATCAAGAGCAAGGTGTTATTGACATTCAATACTGGCCATCAGAGGAGATGACTGCTGATGCACTCACCAAGTCTTTGTTGAAGGAACGTCATAGTTATATCCAGAAGCAGCTGAGTGTAATTTGACAAAGCACATGCTGTTGAGAAGTGGTGTTTGAAGAACAGCAGCAAGTTGCATTTATTACTATGACTATATACTGTATTGTATGCATTATACCTATCTATGCAGCAGGTGGCGCTGTAGTATTATAGTGTATTGTACATGTATGTCTATGGTATTGTAACTCTATTGTATATGAGAGGAAGTGCTTTATTCTCAGTGTGTTCAGTTCCTGTTACCATTATATAGACATGTTTTGAAATCCTCCATGCAAGTAAAGTTATTCTCTGCATTCAACAAGCTTCCAGCGCATCATTTCAATACTCAGCCAACACCTTTGACCCCTGAAATGCACCGGCTGTCTTTTTAGCACAATATCAATAAATTAATTTGGACTCATCTTTTGGTCTGGAGCTCCTTCCATATATGTATTTCTTAAGTGTTCCAGATAGCAGTCTACCTTGTTTAGATGAAATCATACTTTACTGACTAAATTGCTGAAATATGGCATATGTTTCCCAGCAGCATTTTTCGTGTTTTCTTTCATCTAAATTGCAATTACAAAACAAAGGCTGCTTCCCTAATGTAATCAGTTTCCAGGCTACCCTCATTGTAATGCTTCTCAAGTTACAGGATACCCCAAATATTTATCAGCTTACTAGTACAGCCAATACAAGCTTAGAATATTATTTCTTGTGGCTCAACCCATTGGGGCACATCAAGAGTGGCTGGTGGGCATAAATAATATTAACTGCTTCAGATCCGGGCCATTGCCAAATGACGGCAACAGCGCGGATCTAAATTGCCGGGACTACGTCCATTGACGTCATCCCGTGCACGAGCGGCCTGCGCGCCCCCTGCAGGGCGCGCGCGGCGGGCTCGGTGATCAGCGAGTCTATGAGACTCGCCTGATCACAGATCAGAGTAAGGGGTTGGTCCCAACCCCTTACCACATGATCAGCTGTCAGCCAATGACAGCTGATCATGTGATGTAAACAGAGCCGGTAATCGGCTATTTTCCTCCTCGCGCTGACAGCGTGAGGAGGAAAAAAAAACCCGATCACCGGCGGCCGTGATCGGGACATCAGTCCCGATCACGGCGATCTTGTAACACAGCAGTGCTGCCTACCAGTGCCCACCAGATTAACCCATCAGTGCCCACAGTGCCATCAATCAGCGCCACCCATCAGTGCCCACAGTGCCACCCATCAGTGCCCACAGTGCCATCCATCAGTGCCCACAGTGCCACCCATCAGTGCCACCCATCAGCACCCACATCAGTGCCACCCATCAGCACCCACATCAGTGCCCCACATCAGTGCAACCTATCAGTGCCCATCAGTGTCACCTACCAGTGCCCATAAGTGCCCATCAGTGCCGCCCATCAGTGCCCATCAGTGCCCCCCATCAGTGCTGCCCATCAGTGCCCCCCATCAGTGCCCCCCATCAGTGCCACCTATCTGTGCCACCTATCTGTGCCACCTATCTGTGCCACCTATCCGTGCCACCTATCCGTGCCGCCCATCCGTGGCGCCTTATCTGTGCCCATCAGTACCGCCTTATCTGTCCCCATCAGTGCCGCCTTAATTGTGCCTATCAGTGCCGCCTTAACTGTGCCTATCAGTGCCGCCTTAACTGTGCCTATCAGTGCCGCCTTATCTGTGCCTATCAGTGCCGCCTTATCTGTGCCTATCCGTGCCCATCAGTGCAGCCTATCAGTGCCCACCAGTGCCGCCTCATCAGCGCATATCAATGAAGGAGAAAAATGACCTGTTTGCAAAATTTTATAACAAACTATTAAACATGATTTTTTTTTTTTTCAAAATTTTCCATCTTTTTTTGTTTGTTTAGCAAAAAATAAAAACCCCAGCTGTGATTAAATACCACCAAAAGAAAGCTCTATTTGTGGGGAAAAAATGATAAAAATTTCATTTGGGTACAGTGTTGTATGACCGCGCAATTGTCATTCAAAGTGCGACAGCGCTGAAAGCTCAAAATTGGTCTGGGCAGGAGGGGGGTTTAAGTGCCCAGTAAGCAAGTGGTTAAGAGCTAGGGGAACTCTCAGCTCACTAGAAAGTTCATGCAGACATGCCTGCATAACAGTTTGCCTCCCATATACATGCATGACTTCATGGTGGTTAGAAACTGATTTAGAGAAGATAGAGACTTCATTATGGTCCAGTGGTAGATTTCCCAGTTTTTAAACAGATGTGGACATTGGAAGTATGTACTTCTTTAAAATACACAGCATATGTGTAGTACACCCTGTGTGTCTGCCTCGCTGCTGCCCCCCCCCCCCCCCCCCCCTGTATTTGCTGGGAATCATGGGCTGTCAAAATGGCAGACAGGAGTTGCTGTGTAAATACAGCAGCTATTACAGCATCTGCTGTACAAAAAACAGATCTTCTGATATAGTGATATAGTGTATCTAAAAAGTGTTTTGTATTTGCTCGGTTCCATTCATCTGCACGTCAAAGGAATGCCTCCTCTGAATATGGCATTTATATTAATCCTTCACTTTTCTTATCCTACACATTAACCTCTTTATCTGCATGTCTCCAAACCAAATAAAATAAACTGGTTATTAAATACGCACCAAAATAAAAGCTCTATCTGTTGAAAAAAAAAATAACGTAAAATGCATTTGGGTATAGTTTTGCATAGCCAAGTAATTTTCAGTCAAAGTATCACAGCATTGGAAACTAAAAAATGTTCTGGTAATACAGAGGTATAACAGGCTGCTGCTCAAGTGGTTAAAAGTGTTCTAAAGGCAGAAGGGTTTTATTCACCTTAATACGTTCACTGCGGTAAGGTAAAAAAACCTTCTGCGTGCAGCCCCCCACTTATACTTACCTGGGCCTGATCTCAAGAGAAGGGGGAGGAGCCATGAGCGCCAGTGGGGGACCCCAGAAGAGGAGGATCGGGGTTGCTCTGTGCAAAATCGCAGGTAAGTATGACGTATTTGTTATAAAAAAAATTACATTTCCAATCACTTTAAAACAATCTTACAATAAACCATTGTTTTTTTTTAAAAAGCGAGATCCTATTTAACCTCCTTTTTTGTTTTGTTTATTTCTATTTTTCTAACAAATAATAAATATATATATATATATTTGCTTTTGTTCATTCAGTTTGGTAGTTTATTTTAGTGTCACATACAAAAAAATAGAAAATTAAAAAAGAAAAGATTACATTTGCAAAACAAATGTAAATGCATTGTACTAGATTGCCGGAAAAGTTAGAGGGGATTTTAAACTAGGTGATGGGAGGGAGGGTCCAGATGTAGAGCTAGCCAGCGTGGAACAAGGGTTAGCGAGTAATTTTGGGGAATTAGCAGTATGGTGACTAGAATACCAAAACCCAAGGTAAGTAAGTTGGCAAATCCAAATTGCAGCCTCATAACAACTAACAAGAATATGGTATGCGACCAGACAAAATTACAAGGCTTGTATACCAATGCTAGAAGTCTGGCTAACAAGATGGGAGAACTGGAGCTGCTAATGTATGAGGAGGATTTTAATTTTGTGGGAATTTCAGAGACTTTGTTTGACAGCTCTCATGATTGGCTGGCACCCATTCAGGGGTATTCCCTATCTCGCAGGGATAGGGAGGGTAAAAAGGGGGAGGGGTATGCCTGTATAGCAGAAATGATGTGCAAGTGAATTTGAGAGATGACATCACTAATGGAGCAAGGGAGGAGGTGGAATCCTTGTGGGTGGAGCTCCAAAGGGAGGAAACTAAGGGGAAAGTAATACTGGGTATATGCTATAGGCCCCCTAACCAGAGGGAGGAGGGGGAGGCGGACCACTTAGCACAGCTTGGAATGGCGACAAGAATGGGAAATGTCATTACAATGGGGGATATTCATTATCCAGATATAGACTGCGCAGAAGGAACCGCACATTCGTCTAGGGCTCGCCATTTCCTAAATGTCTTGTAGGACAACTTCATGGGTCAGATGGTGAATGCACCAACAAGAAACAATGCGTTACTAGACCTACTGATTACTAACAATACAGACCTAATCACGGATGTAGAAATACGGGGCAACTTAGGAAACAGTGACCATAGGTCAATTCATTTCAGTATAAATCACTTATATTGGAAACTCAAGGGTAATACAAAGACACTGAATTTCAAAGGAGCCAACTTCCCTAAACTGCGTTCTTTGCTATATGACATTAAGTGGGATAAAATCCTAATAACAAAGCACACGGAGGAAAAAATGGGAGTGCTTGAAGAGCATACTAAATAAACGTTTAAAAGAGCTAAAAAAAATCCTGGGTGGCTTAACTCCAATGTAACAATTCATATAAAAGCAAAATAAAAGGACTTCAAAAAAATACAAGGCTGAGTGGTCATTGTCAGCATTTCAACTTTACAAAGAATGTAATAAGAAATGTAAGAGTGCAATCAGGGTGGCTAAGATCGAACATGAAAGGCACATAGTGGAGAAGAGTAAAAAAAAAACAAGAAATTCTTTAAATATATAACTAGTAAGAAAGCAAGGCCAGACGCTATTAGCCCCATAAAGGATGATGAAGGGAATTTGGCTACAAAGGACAGAGAGAAAGCAAAGGTTTTGAATGTATTCTTCTCCTCAGTCTTCACAAAGGAAACGGGGGATACAGTAACCAAGACTGTAATGTTAATTTTAATAACATGTCACAGGAAGCACCCTCATGGCTAACAGAAGACAGAATAAGAAATAGACTTGAAAAACTTAACATAAATAAGTCACCGGGGCCAGATGAATACACCCGAGGGTTCTTAAGGAGCTCAGCCAGGTGATAACCAGACCATTGTTCTTAATTTTTATGGGCACATTACTGACTGGAATGGTATCAGCTGATTGGAGAAAAGCCAACGTGGCACCAACATTTAAAAAAGGGCCGAGATATATCCCTGGGAACTACAGGCCAGTTAGCCTATAATCAATAGTCTGCAAGTTATTGGAGGGGATGATAATGGACTATATACAAGATTTTAGTAATGAAAACTGTATCATTAGTAGGGATGAGCTCGATGTTCGACTTGAACATCGGGTGTTTACCCGTTTGCCAAACAGCGAACATTATGGGGCGTTCGCTGTAAATTTGAGCGCTGCGGAGTGGCCCACAATGCACTGCGAGATCGCAGTGCATTACTGTATGATGATTGGCCAAAGCATGCACCTGATCTGCATGCTTTAGCCAATCACAGCACGCTCTGCTGAGAGAGCAATAATTGGCCAAAAGCAGGGTGCCTTTGGCCATTCATGGCTCAGGGGGACTTGCGTAGCCCTTGAACACTTACAGAGCACTGCTGGTTCAGGGGAGAGAGCTGTGGCAAAATCACCACTAGCATTTTGGAGGTGTGGTGGCGGAACAAGCTCCAACAACACTGAACCCTGTCCTGCATCCTTCCCAGCTGCCAGCAAAGTTAATCAGTGCATCAGGAAGGAAAGGTAACCTCCCTGCCCATGCCTGCTGGACCATGAGCCAACGGTAATATGAGCCTTACTGCTGACCGCCCTGTCCAACGAGGCCAAGACATTGCCTTCCACATGCTGGTAGAGACCCGGAGTGGCCTTCCGTGAAAAGAAATGGCGTTTTGGAACCTGCCACTGAGGTACAGCACATTCCACAAATTCATGAAAGGGGGCAGAGTCTACCAGCTGAAAAGGCAGTAGTTGCAGTGTTAGCAATTTGGCCAAGCTAGCATTTAGATGCTGAGCATGTGGATGGCTGGGACCGAATTTATTTTTATGGTTCAGCAACTGGGGTAGGGAAATTTGCCTGCTAAAATCAGATGGTGGTGTACTGCTAGCAGATTGTCTGCAAGTACTTGGGACACCTATTGCTATACCTTCATTCCACTCAGTGCAGGTTTTTGAGAGGACTGGAGGTATAGTAGGGTTGAATATCCCAGATGAGGAGCAAGGAAAAGTCCGCCTTTTTCCTTGATGTGGGTCTTTCAAGTGCTGTTGCCAATGGACTGCATGGTAGGTTGTCATATGTCTAGTCAAGCATGTGGTGCCCAAGCGGCTGCTGTTCTGGCCACGCTTGATCCACTTCAGACAT
Organism: Lithobates septentrionalis; assembly: GCA_037952835.1. NCBI lineage: Eukaryota > Metazoa > Chordata > Amphibia > Anura > Ranidae > Lithobates > Lithobates septentrionalis. The sequence goes on along the minus strand of JBBDGP010000201.1, from coordinate 587,567 downwards.
AGGTTGCAAACAGCATGCAATCTGCTGCACACGTGGCCCACACCAAGGAACTTCAAAAGTCAGCTGGGAGTCAGCAGCGCCCTGCACCTGCAGAGCTCAGTGATGTGATGCGATAGGGTGGCTGCCCTTAAGCTGCCCCCTAGAGGACATCCTGCCTCATTGGAGTTGTGCCTCCTCCTCCACCTTTCTTCTCTTAGGCACCCAAGTACAGTCAGTGACCTCATCATCCCCCCCTTGTCACTGGAGCAAACTTGGCAGTATGCTGCAGCTGGGGAACATGACTGCCAGCTTCTTGTCCTTCTTGAGGACCCCCTCTCTCTAGGCTCATGTTACTCCCTTTCTTAACCTGGGAACCAACATCAGAGCCTTCAAATTGCTGCGCATCCTCCAGCAGCATGTACCCGACACTGTGGTTGAATAATTCTGGGGACTCCTCCGTGCATGATGGTGGGGCTATGGAAGGAGTGACTGTGGACAAGGAGACAGTGGAATAGGCTGCTTTGGCAGCTGCGTTGGAAGGTAAACTACTCTGAGCCTGGGTGACAGAGGATGAGGAGGATGAGGACGGCTTTGTTATCCACTCCACCAACTCTTCTGCATGTTCTGGTTCAATAATATGGCCAGCAGCAGAAAAAAAGGACAAAAGTGCCCCATGGCCACCTGCAGAGGATACACCATGTCCACGACCAGCACTGTTGACTGTAGACACAGAGGCTGCATGCCCTCTTTTAGTGGCCTGTGAGTGTCTGCCTGTCCTTGGTGGCCTTCCAGACATGATGTATTTTTTGTACTGTACACACTGTACACATTGTACACAAACTGTACACACTGTATTAGAATACTGTGTACACCGCCTGAAGTGTATTAGAAACAGTACACCACAGAATGCACTATAGATATAGGCTACACTGGATGCAGAGTATATATATATATATATATATATATATATATATATATATATATACATATATATATATATATATATATATATATATATATATATATATATATATATATATATATATATATACATATACATAACCTGCCTGCTATCTCCACACCAACAACACTACACACGGCCTCCGTGTAGGCAGCCTTATATAGTGTGGGGCGTGGACAGGAACCACACTGGGGCAGAGATGCTTTTAGCTCTGCGGGGGCGGGCTCAGAGGGGGTTGATGCCACTCCAACTTCAGCCATGAATGGTTGCACGTGACAAGGGGACCAAACTTCTCTCCGCCCTCCGACATGGACACTTGACCCATGTTTCATGTTTGGCACACATCCTGAATTTGGTGGTGCAGCGGTTCTTGAGCAGAAACCCAGGCTTACAGGATCTCCTGAGGCAGGCCAGAAAAGTCTCTGGTCATTTCTGCCGGTCTTACAATGCCAGTGCTCGGCTGGCTGACATTCAAATGGAATGCAACCTGTCCATTGCCCACCAACCTCCTCACTTGTGACATGCCCACCAGGTAGAACTCAATGTTGGCAATGCTGCAGCGGCTGCACACGCAGCAGAGGGCCATCAATGAGTCCCCAGGACAGGGTCAGGGGAGCTTGGCTTCTTTTCGCCACCCAAGTGGCTACTGATCAAGGATGCATGCACTGTCCTGTCACTATTTGAGGAGGCCACAAGGATGGTGAGCAGCAATAATGTATGAACAAACCAAACACACAGGAAGAGGAGGAGGAAGAAGAGGAGGAGGAGGAAGATTGTGTCAGCATGGATGTAGAGGATAACACTCAGCAGCAGTCTTCAAGGGATCGTTTTCAGTCCCCAGAAACCCAAGGAGTTGTACATGGCTGGGAGGAGGTAGTTACGGATCATGTGATCCTTAGTGACCCAGAGGACTCAGAATCAAATTCCTCTGCAAACTTATGCTGCATTGCCGTCCTGACTCTGCGAAGCCTGAGAAAGGACCCTAGGTATCCAGGAGAGGGATCATTACTGGCTGGCAACCCTTCTTGATCCACATTACAAGGGTAAGGTTGCAGAACTCATCCTGCCTTCGCAGAGGGAGCAGAGGATGAAACATCTCTACCAGGGGCCTTGAAGAAAGGTTTGTGCAACGCATTTCCAGACCCTGGGAGGTTACCATTTCCTGGTGCTGGACAACGTGTTGCTGAGGCTTCGTTCAGTCAGAGGAAGAGCGTTGGAGAAGGTGGCTGGCTGTCCAATGCCTTTAAACAATTTTTCAGTCCTCAGCGCCAAGGTCTGATCGGTTCAAGCAACCATCGCCAGCGTCTGCATTACATGGCGCAGGAATATCTGGGGGCAAGAGCAGACTTGGAGACCTTTCCAACAGAGCATCCACTGGGTTACTGGGTCTTGAGGATGGACCACTGGCCAGAACTTGCTCAATATGCAATTGAGCTACTGGCCTGTCCTGCATCCAGCATGCTTTCTGAATGCACATTCAGTGCTGCTGAAGGGTTTGTATGGGATCAAAAAGTGCACCTGTCCACAGACTCTGCTGATAGGCTCACATTCATAAAAATAAATCAGTCTTGGATTAGCAGCTATCAAGCACCTGATGTTGATGTAACTGATTGAATTTGCTATGGATGTGGGATTTTTTCAAAGACTGCCTATGCTGACTATACTATTCCTCCTCAATCCTGATGATGCTAGCTTCCAAGAATATTTTTGGTTTAGGGCACCGCCACCACCACCCATGGCCCAATTTTTCTGCCCCCGTTTAACAGGGGTATGTTATTACAATTTTTGATATAATATTTCACAGCGGGGCCCGTTCCTGCGCCCAACAAGAGTAACTGCGAGGGCTTACAGTGTTGTGGCACCACCACCACTGCCCAAGGCTCAGTTTTTCTGCCCCTGTTTAACAGGGGTATGTAATTACAATTTTGATCAAATATTTTACAGCAGGGCCTGTTCCTGCGCCCAACAAGAGTAAATGTGAGGGCTTACAGTGTTGTGGCGCCACCACCGCCCAAGGCCCAATTTTTCTGCCCCTGTTTAACAGGGGCATGTAATTATAATTTACAACAAGAGTAACAGTGTTTTGGTACCACCAACACCTAAGGCCCAATTTTCTGAAGAGTATATAGGGCAGGCCATATAGAATATATACTGCTGTTCAGAGTATATAGTGCCTGGAGGCCTGGGGGATCCCCACGCCATTTTTTAAAAATTTGGGTGTGGGGTTCCCCTTAATATCCATACCAGACCTGAAGGGCCTAGTATGGATTTTGGGGGTGACAGCCACGCCATTCTTTTTGGTATTTTTTTATCTATATTGCTGGGATCTGACAATAAATTACAACCGTGAACAGTTTTAAATGACATTTTTTCCTTTAAAAATGTAATTTTGCTGTGGCACTGTTATAAACATGGGAAAGATGCGCTACTTTACAGGCATACTAAGGACACCCCCCAGGCACAATATTTAAAGGAATATTTCATTTTAATTGTTTCACTTCAAGCATTAATAAAATCACTGCTCCTGAAAAAATGTCTGTTTTAAAAACTTTTTTTGCATTGATACATGTCCCCTGGAGCAGGACCCAGGTCCCCAAACACTTTTTATGACACTAGCTTGCATATAAGCCTTTAAAATTACCACTTTTGATTTTTCACATTTATGTCCCATAGACTTTAACGGTGTTCGTGTGTTCAAACGAATTTTTTGCCTGTTCGCATGTTCTGCTGCAAATCGAACCGGAGGGTGTTTGGCTCATCCCTAATCATTAGCAATAATCAGCATGAATTCATGAGGAATCGTTCTTGCCAGACCAATCTATTCTAAGAAAAAAGCAACAAAAGTGGGACTTTAAATGAAGTGCGTGAAATGTCCAAAAAACAAAACCGATGGACTACTAGGAAAATTTTTATTAAATTCATAGAAATACAACATGCATAGAGTAATAATATGTCAATCACAAATAGAGAGAAATATCAGCAATAATAGCAGCAAATATGCATGATTCAATGAATACAACAATTCTCCATGGTACACCAGTAGGATGTTAATACACAACCATATAAAAAAGTATTGCCTGCAAAATAAGCCTCCAAAAAACTCAAATAATTGGGAAATGGTATGACGCTGGTGAGAAACGCGACAATGGTAGCTCTACGCGTTTCTGGCTTCTCATGCCACTCCTCAGGAGCAAGCGCGTATCTTGATCTAAAATAAAAAAATATAAAAATGATCTAGTGATTATAAACATGAAACGGAGGTGGGGTAATTGAAGAGACCCCACACAGAGTGCATGCTTACACATTGTGGTTCGTGAGATGGTGGCGGAGGCCATACATCGCTCGGCAATCGGAGACACCACATCGGAGCTGAGGTGGACGGACCGAGGGGGGCAACCCCACAGGGCGCCATCTAAGGCAGACCAGGACCCCCGAGGCAAACCTGGAATGGAAAGTAAGATAGTAAATCAAATAGCAACCATACCGTGGAGGTGAACAGCTAAGTGTGAATAGAGAATACAGGGGTGAGGTAAAAGAAAGATGTGTGACCATATGGAAGACAAGGAAAGAAGGCTAGATAGAAGCATCCAAGCAAGACCGCCAAGCAAGCAAACCAGACACCACAGAGCATGAATGCTAGGAAAGAAAGAAAGGAGCCAGAGAGTATAGCATGAGTGGAGATACCTGGTGTGCAAGGTGAGGCATTATGGAGGAAGAAAGCGATAGGTATTCCCAAACAAAAATGACATCCAGTGGAGTGGGCAGCCTCGAGAGCCAAACCTGCCGAGGCTGCGCCCATATGAGCGCCACCACAGGGACCGCCCACCAACGTCACGCCGCACACACATGGGAAGACAAGGAAAGAAGGCTAGATAGAAGCATCCAAGCAAGACCGCCAAGCAAGCGGTCCAGGTTTGCCTCGGGGGTCCTGGTCTGCCTTGGATGGCGCCCTGTGGGGTTGCCCCCCTCGGTCCGTCCACCTCAGCTCCCGGGGGGTGGTGTCTCCGATTGCCGAGCGATGTATGGCCTCCGCCACCATCTCACGAACCACAATGTGTAAGCATGCACTCTGTGTGGGGTCTCTTCAATTACCCCACCTCCGTTTCATGTTTATAATCACTAGATCATTTTTATATTTTTTTATTGTAGATCAAGATACGCGCTTGCTCCTGACGAGTGGCATGAGAAGCCACGAAACGCCAGCGTCATACCATTTCCCAATTATTTGAGTTTTTTGGAGGCTTATTTTGCAGGCAATACTTTTTTATATGGTTGTGTATTAACATCCTACTGGTGTACCATGGAGAATTGTTGTATTCATTGAATCATGCATATTTGCTGCTATTATTGCTGATATTTCTCTCTATTTGTGATTGACATATTATTACTCTATGCATGTTTCTATGAATTTAATAAAAATTTTCCTAGTAGTCCATCGGTTTTGTTTTTTGGACATTTCACGCACTTCATTTAAAGTCCCACTTTGTTGCTTTTTTCTTAGACTAGTATAGGGATGGAAACGCATGACCTCATCCGGTCATGGTTTCATTTAAAGTTCCACGGGATGGTCAGTCCCAAACCCTTCTCTAACGCCAGACCAATCTATTAACCTTCTATGAAGAAGTGAGCTGCCATCTAGATAGAGAAGGCCTGTGGATGTGGTGTATCTGAATTTTGCAAAGGCATTTGATACAGTTCCCACAGCGTTTACTGTACAAACTGAGGTCTGTCGGCATGGACCGTAGGATGAGTACCTGGATTGAAAACTGGCTACAGGGGCGAGTCCAGGGGCTACTTGGAATGGTCTGGCATGGAAAGTGGGGTCCCCCAAAAATCTGTCCTGGGACCAATCCTGTTTAATTTATTCATAAACGATCTAGTGGATGGGATAAACAGCTCAAGTATTTGCGAACGATACCAAGTTAAGCAGAGCAATATCTTTTATGCAGGATGTGGAAACCTTGCAAGAAGACCTAAAAAAAATAATGGGGTGGGCAACCACATGGCAAATGAGATTTAATGTTGAAAAATGTAAGGTAATGCATTTGGGTGCTAAAAATACGAATGCAAGTTACTGGCTAGGGGGAGAACCTGTGGGGGAATCTAGCATGAAAAAGGACCATGGTGTTCTTGTAGATGACAGGCTCAGCAATGGCATGCAATGCCAGGCTGCTGCAAGCAAAGCCAACAGAATATAGGTATGCATTAAAAAGGGGATTCGCTTAAGGGATAAAAGGATAATTCTCCCACTCTACAAGACTCTGGCCTGGCCGCACCTGGAGTATACCGTCCAGTTCTGGGCACTAGTCCTCTGGAAGGATGTGCTGGAATTGGAGAGAGTCCAGAGAAGGGCAACACAGCTAATTAAGAGAATGGAGAACCTCAGCTATGGGGAAAGACTACAAGCATTGAACTTATTCTCTCTGGAGAGGAGACGCTTGAGAGGGGATATGATATCAATGTACAAATACCGTACTGGTGGCCCTGGCATAGGGAAAAAACTATTCAGTGAAAGGGGATTTAAAAAGACACGGGGCCATTCACTAAAGTTGGAAAAGAAGTGGTTACACCTTAAGGAGGAGTTCCCATTTAAAAAAATAAAAATAAAAGTCAGCAGCTACAAATACTGCAGCTGCTGACTTTTAATAATCGGACACTTACCTGTCCCAGGGTCCAGCGATGCGGGGGATAGAAGCCCCGCTCATCTCCCCCTCCGTTCGCCGGCGCCAGCATTGCAACTGTGGGCGCCCAGCTGTGGCTTCACAGCCGGGCACCCACTGCGCATGCGCGAGCAGCGCCACGTGCCATGATTGGCCGCTCAGTCATCTGGGACCTGTAATGTGTCCCAGATTATTGACAAGAGGGAGGGGGCAGAGCTGAGCCCTTCCTGCGCCGAGGGGAAGTGATGTCACCAGCCCAGGCACTGAAGGAGGCAGACTACGAGGACCCCCTAGCAACAGCCATTTAGAGGTGAGTTTAACCACTTCATTACCCGCCCATAGTCATATGACGTCCACAGATGGGATCTCCCATCCTAGGTGGGCGTCATATGACGTCCTGGGATTCCCGGCCGCCTAGGGGGCGCGCGCGCGCCGCCGGGAGCGCGCGCGCGCCCGCCGCGTTCCTCGGGACCCGGTGCGTGTGCCCGGCGGCCGCGATGTCCGCCGGGCACCCGCGATTGCCGGTTAACCGGACCGGCATGTGGATCTGTGTGTGTAAACACACAGATCCACAGCCTGTCAGCTCTGAGGAGACCGATCTGTGTTCCCAGAACGGAGGAACACTGATCGGTCTCCTCCCCTAGTGCGTCCCCTCCCCCTACAGTTAGTAATCACTCCCTAGGAAACATATTAACCCCTCCCCACCCCCTAGTGGTTAACCCCTTCACTGCCTGTCACATTTACACAGTAATCAATGCAATTTTATAGCATTGATCGCTGTATAAATGTGAATGGTCCCAAAAATGTGTCAAAAGTGTCCGATGTGTCCGCCATAATGTCGCAGTCACGAAAAAAAATCGTGATCGGCGCTAAAAAAATAAATAAATATATATTTTTTTAAAACGCCATAAATCTATCCCGTATTTTGTAGACGCTATAACTTTTGCGCAAACCAATCAATATACGCTTATTGCGATTTTTTTACCAAAAATATGTAGAAGAATACGTATCGGCCGAAACTGAGGAAAAAATTAGTTTTTAAAAAAAAAAATTGGGATATTTATTATAGCAAAAAGTAAAAAATATTGTGTTTTTTTCAAAATTGTCGCTCTTCTTTTGTTTATAGCGCAAAAAATAAAAACCGCAGAGGCGATCAAATACCACCAAAAGAAAGCTCTATTTGTGGGGAAAAAAGGACGTCAATTTTTTTTGGGTACAACGTTGCACGACCGCGCAATTGACGTTTAAAGTGCGACAGCGCTGAAAACTAAAAATTGGCCTGGGAAGGAAGGGGGTGAAATTGCCCTGTATTGAACCGGTTAAAAAAACATTTTTTCCAAATTTTTTTTTTTTTTAGGCACATTCATGCTTTTTTTTTTTTTTTTTTTTTTTTTTTTTTTGGGTGGAACACCACTTTAAACTGTGTAGAGGGTTCTTTACTGTTAGAGCTGTAAGGATGTGAAATTCTCTTCCACAAGCATTGGTATCAGCAGCACCTCAACGACCACAACATACAGGGGTATACAATGTACTATTGACATAAACACACATCATAGATGGAACTGAATGGACTGATGTCTTTTTTGAACCTCACCAACTATGTAACTAGAATCATAATTTTAGTATTATTTTAAACAAGACAATTTACACAATAAAATGTATACATTTTATCTACATTAACATAGTATTTTTAAATTTACACTTATTAAAGTAGGAAAAAAAACTGTTTTTTTGTTTCATTACTTTTTGTCTATGAAGTGTATAAAAAGAAAAATGACAAAACTAATACTTTTTTAGCTATTTCATACTGTACTGAAAATAACAAAAGCAAAGGTTTGGTTTTAGATATCTTTTAATATCATTTATGTGCAGCCACCTTTGTCAATGTAGTTTGGACCCTATTTCTTTTTATCAGGTCTATGTTGTCACTATGTTCATTTAAAATACCCGCTTAGACCCAGTATGTACTATCTTATATGTTATTTAATCTTCCTTTTTTGGTCACTGCTAGAGAAAAAAAATAAAAAATGTCATGACTCTGTTTGACACACACTGTTCATACACAAGCAAACATGATGAAAACCCAGTGTTATCCCTTTTTTATAGATTGCCAACATATTGCACCATTTTAATGTCATTGTGTGAGAATCACACACTGCATCAAATAGTAATGATCCCACCAGGAAACAAGTAATGATCTCCTAGGAAATGCACAGGCTGGGGTATTTTGATTGGTTTCCTATTGTGCCCTTATGGTTAAACCAAAATAAGCCAGTGTTGTATGTCACTTATTTACTGATGTACATCAAACGATATTATGTGAGAGACATGAGAAAAATATCCTTATTTTTGGGAACATGCCCAGGTAGCTCACTATCTTTGCTGGAAGTCTGCTCCAAGAATCAATTATTTTTTCAGTAAGCAGAACTTTAACTGTACTAAGTCATCTCAAGAATAAGCAGACATAAGTTTAAAAAAGTTGACCTTTTATTGCAAAACTTTAAAAATAATTTCATTAAAAAAATACACAAATAACAGTAGGAGTATACCAGACACAGGCAGCTATTAGTCCACTGTGTACAACCATACAACATAATTATTATTATTATACAGGATTTATATAGCGCCAACAGTTTATGCAGTGCTCATAATCACAATGGTACATGAATAAATATAATATTAACCACTTGCCGACCAGCCGCTCCAGTTTCACTGGGGCAGAATGGCACGGCTGGGCGAAACAACGTTATGTAACGTCGCTTCGCCCTGTGACCACTAGCGGCTGCTCGCTCCCGGAGCCGATGCGAGTGCCCAACGGTCGCGATCACCACCGGGCTCCCGCAATCGCAGGTGACACAGCGAGAACCGGGATCTGTGTGTGTAAACACACAGTTTCCGGTTCTCTGAGGGGAGAAGAGACTGATCGTCTGTTCATACAAAGTATGAACAGCGATCTGTCATCTCCCCTAGACAGTCCCCTCCCCCCTTCAGTTAGAACACAGAGAGGGAACACAATTAACCCATTGATCGCCCCCTAGTGGTTAACCCCTTCCCTGCAAGTGACATTTTTACAGTAATCAGTGCATTTTATAGCAAAAAATATATATATAATAAAAATGCCATAAACTATCCCCTATTTTGTAGACGCTATAACTTTTGCGCAAACCAATCAATATACGCTTATTGCGATTTTTTTTCCAAAAATATGTAGAATACATATCGGATAAAACTGAGGAAAACAATCTTTTTTTATATATTTATTATAGCAAAAAGTAAAAAATAATGCGTTTTTTTCAAAATTGTCGCTTTTTTTGTTTATATCGAAAGAAATAAATAACCGCAGAGGTGATCAAATACCACAAAAAGAAAGTTCTATTTGTGGGAAAAAAGGACATCAATTTTGTTTGGGTGCAACGCCGCACGACCGCGCAATTGTCAGTTAAAGTGACGCAGTGCCGAACCGCAAAAAGCGCTGTGGTCAGGAAGGGGGTAAAATCTTCCGGGGCTGAAGCGGTTAACATTGATGTCAATGGAACTTCAATAGCTGTGAAATCTCAGCGCGTTTCGCGATAGCAGCTTCTTCAGGATTAGTGTGCTGGTGATAACAGAGTTATTAATTATTACCACAAAGCATGAAAAAGGCATCCAGAGAATGAAAAAGCACCCCACAGCTAAACTGCCCCCCCCCCCTCCACAAGGGAAGGGTGCGCAACATGGAAGAGAGACCGAAAGTCTAAAAATAATTAACAAACAGGGCTAAAAAAACTATACTACTTAAGAAAGGTATTCTCTAGGTTCACAGCTGAGGATCATGAAGTAGCTTGCAGTACAAATAGGCTAGACTGGAACAGTCTAAAGGTACAGGGCTGGGGACCATGAAATAGCTTGCATCACAGATATGAATCCTGGAAGGGGATCAGTCTATAGGTGTAGCCTCTTATAGGTGGCTTAGCATCCAGTCTCAGGGGTGCAGGACCCCCTTCTCTGTCAGCTTACTGATCCATTCCCTCAGGAGGGAGAGAGACAGACAATCTCCTCAGGGTTTCAAACTATTTAACAGCTCTCCCACCCAGCCACCAACTGGGCAGCCCCCCCTCCCCCCCATGTTACCAGTAACACTTATCAGAATATAGTTCAGAAAGAACACTACAAGGGTTATATGTTACACACCAGAAGCTACATTTTTAAGGTCCACAGTACTCACTCTTCCAGACCTAGCAGATGTCCACACTGCCCTTTTCCTGCACAGTCTTTGAGGCATGGGGGGGCATTTTGCAAGGTAGCTCAACAGGACAAATTAGTTTAGATAGCCTTTGATCTCAGACCTAAAGACACAAACCAATGAATTTAAACAAGCAATGCTTCCATGTAGCCTAGAAATCTACATACATACAGGACAACAAACCAGTTTCCAAAAAGTACCACGGAAAACATCTGCCAAACAAGTATTGCAGGGAACAACCACCAGATATGATATTCGTACTATCATATTCGTAATATCATATCCGCACCACCCCCAATTCCCCGATCTGACAGCTAGTGGGGCTCCCCCCCCCCCCCCCGCTAGCTGTCACAATTTTCCAAAAATTGGCTCCGCCTGCCCCGGTCATTTATTCCCAGTGCTCTGTGAATGAAAAACGACAAGGTCCAGCAGCCTTTGCAGTTTTCAATGAACCATGGCACTGTAGAGTACTGTGGTAGTTCATTCTCTCTTCCTGTCAGATTGTATCTGCTTGCCCATACAGGATGTACAGGCACACAAATACACTGACAGATCTGCAGGAGACCTGCATGGCACCAACATTCTGCTGATCGCTGGTGCAATACTTTAGAGGCTCCAGAAACAAAAAACAATAAATGCACATGTTCTACCTGCAAAAAAATGTGCATTTATAATTTATTGTTAAAAGGCGAACCTGTCTATTAAATACCATACTGATTACCTCTATTACAAATGCTAATTGGAACACCCAGTAAGAAATAAATAATTACCCCAGTAGTAGCATCAACTAGTAAGTGTTCACCAATAACAAGAACAACCACCACAATACACCAGGTATATATACCCAATAGGTAAGCAATTTAAAAAAACTGAAACACAAGCAGAAATAATTTATACTTACCCTATCCAACTACTGATGTTCAAACTATGCAATTTTGTTCATTGCCCTTCTATCCTGATGCGCTCACAATAAGCAAACTCCACAGAGTTACTATTCCACTTATTGTAAATACCACGCCAATTCGGATAATAGCTTATACATATGCTAAATGGAATGTAAATAGTCCATTTTCACTATTTAGCATATCTACTGTTCTGTAAAATAAAAGTGATTTTGCGAAATATTTTTCTCTTTGAAAGACATATCATTTTATTGAAAACACAAGGGTCATCAAATTGTTCTCCTTCTTGCAGTCTTCTAGAAGGGACCATCAGATCTGTTATGCACAGTATTGAAGAAGGCTTTCCATTATAAATTGAATCCTATGAATTTAATGGCCTGCTGCCTTTAAAGTTTTACTTCTCATGATGAAAGTTGTCTTTGAAAATTTAGAAATGAAGACGCAATCTCTGGACTTCATGGTCATTTTTTTTTGTTTTCTACACAGTAAAAACCAAAACTAGTCTTTTATTTTCACTTCAAAGTTAAAGTACGCAAGGAAGAAAATATTCAGTGTTTCAGTTAAACTTTAATTGAAAAAACACATATCTAAATATTAAATCACCGGGGAATAGGTTTTAAATTTAAAGTGTACGTTTAGTTAGACATATTTCATTAAAAGTTCCTTAAAAGTATGTCAGGACAAAACAGCATATTTAATACATCTCTGTAAAAAGTACACATTTCACATTGTATCCCTTAAATATAGCAAGTACAAAAAAAAAATGCTGATCAGCCAAAATTCCAAAATTTTGCTTCTTGTTTGAGCTGCCTCACAATAGTGAAGTTTCTGCATTGATATCCCAACCAGTGCAGTCAGCCCTTCCTACTGGACTGCAGAACTCATCTTCCCCACTCCTCTTTGTGCCTCTCTACCTGCATACATGGATTTCCCAGTAAAACAATGTTGCTACTTTAAAGTGTTTCTAAAGCCTAAACATGTTTTACCTTAATGCATTCCTTTCATTAAGGTAAAACATGTTTAGGCATCAGCATCCTCCCATTTTACTTTTACCTAAGCCCTTATTCGATCCAGGACTGTGCATGTCTGCTTACTGATTGGTTGCTAGAGGTTACTGCAAATCCTTACCGCTCAATGATTGGTTGCAAGAGGTTAGTGCACATCATTACTGCTCACTGATTGGTTGCTAAAGGTTACAGCACATCCTCTCCTTACTGCCTGCACATCATGGACTGGGGAGGTGAGGGGACCCATCAATTGACAGAAAACTCCAATGCAATGGGGATTCACACTGACCACTAATGTAATGGGGATTTACACTCGCCACTAATGTAATAGGAGAATTCACAGGAACCACTAATGTAAGGAGGGATTTACACTTACCACTAATGTAAGGGGGACCTTCACACTGGCCACTAGTGTGATTGAAAGGATTGTACACCAAGCTCCAATGTAATGAGAAGATTTGCACTGACCACCAATGTAACTGAGACATTTAGCCTGCGTTCACATTTGTGTGTGTCGGAAACGCATGCAAAATCACTTTCCTGACACCACAGAAACATGCTGTCCTTTAGCAGATACACAGCAGTGCCATTAATTGTTAATGACACCCTCACGCATTTGCTGAGATGTGCATATTCACATGCACCGCTATTTACATATTAATGCCATCGCTATTTACATATCAATGCAGGTTATTTACATGTAAACACAGGGCCTGCAGGTGAGTCATCTGTACACAGCAATAGGCAGAGCTGAGCAGAATTAGTAACAGAATTTCACGAGATATCCAGACACAGCATGAGACTAAAACTTCAAGGGAATTTGAAATGGGATAGTTGGCAAGTACGAGGCAGCTGCTTTGGGCCCCACAACAATGATGGGGCCCAGGGCAGATGCCCCTTTTGCCCTGCCTTAAAGATAGCCCTGCATACGCTCATATCATGCATACAACCATACAACCATATCCAATTTCCCCAAATTGCTCTCCTGTCCATTCTCCCAGGCCCTACAACTGCTGCCAAGAAGGACCTACTACAATTCTTTCTCATAGACATCAGATTGATTATTCCCAGACATTGGAATTCTCTGACTCCACCCTCTCTGCGAGAATGGGTGGACAAGATGCAATATCTGAAAAGAATGTATAAACTAACTGCAACCCTATATGCTGGCTATCCTAAATTCTTGGAAATTCTTTGGGTGACACACAGATTTGTACTTTGGCGTTGATAAGTCTCTTTGACATTGTATTCCATGGGCATTGTGATCCAATTAACCACCCTGGCGGTATGATTATGTCAGATTTTTGCGTCTCAAAGCGGTACAATTGTTTTGCATAGAAATTTGGCATTTTATATGGTAAGCATACCCTAATTTCTTCCTTGACTGGAAGTGATGGAAAATCTCTTCAGTGGGGATACAGACTGTAACAAAGCATTTATTTTTTCTGTATATAGGGGAGGTATTAGAACTTCTGTCAAATTAATAATACACTCTGGGGTTTATTTACTATAGGCAAAAAGGATGTTCACTTTGCAAGGGTAATTGCTCTTTGCAGGAGAATTTGTCCAGGTCTTCGTAAATGAGGTGAGGCTCTGCTGACGTCCATCAGCCAATCATGTGTAAACAAAAATGTTGTATTTTTATTTTCCTTGCATGTGATTGTGTATTCTTTGCAAAGTGGGGCCAATTTTTTTTTGCAAAGTGCAACTTCCCCTCCAAAGTGAACAGCTTATTTGCCTTAAAGCGGTTGTATACCCATATTTGTAACTTTTACCTACAGGTAAGCCTATAATAAGGCTTACCTGTAGGTAAAAAAAATATCTCCTAAACCTGTAAGGTTTAGGAGATATTCCCCTCGCAATGAGCCGCTAACTGCAGCGGCGCATGCGCACAGGGGACTCTCGGCTGACAGCCCGGCAAACTCCGGAGCTTGCCGGGCAGAAGTCTCCCGCGCGCATGCGCGGGAGTGACGACATCGCGGCTCCGGCCACTCACAGCGCCGGAGCCGCGATACCCGGAAGACACGCCGAGGGGAGATGTCGGCTCCCTCGGCGTGGACCAGGTGAGATGCCGGCGCCTCGTTCTAAGGTAAGTATCTCATAATGAGCTAGTATGCGGTGCATACTAGCTCATTATGCCTTTTCCCTTGCAGGTGTAAAAAAAAAAAAAAAATGACAGCGGGTATACAACCGCTTTAAGTAAATCAACTCCTCTGAGTCAAAGGTGGTTTAAAAACTGGATTCTTAGTTTATTTTGGACTTCGGAGTAATGTCCTGTACACACGATCAGATTTTCCGACGGAAAATGTGTGATAGGACCTTGTTGTCGGAAATTCCGACCGTGTGTAGGCTCCATCACACATTTTCCATCGGATTTTCCGACACACAAAGTTTGAGAGCAGGATATAAAATTTTCCGACAACAAAATACGTTGTCGGAAATTCCGATCGTGTGTACACAAATCCGACGGACAAAGTGCCACGCATGCTCAGAATAAATAAAGAGATGAAAGCTATTGGCCACTGCCCCATTTATAGTCCTGACATACGTGTTTTACATCACCGCGTTTAGAGCGATCGGATTTTCCGACAACTTTGTGTGACCGTGTGTATGCAAGACAAGTTTGAGCCAACATCCGTTGGAAAAAATCCTAGGATTTTGTTGTCGGAATGTCCGAACAAAGTCCGACCGTGTGTACAGGGCATAAGAGTTAAAAGAACCACACTGCAATGCTCAAAGCTACTGGCGAGGTTTTAGGCCTTGCAAGTAAAAATATGCTCTCCAAGTTAGGTCCTGGTATAACTATGCCCCCCTCTGAGTTATAAATATTAAAAACATAATGCATAAGTCAAAGCCAATACTCAACTTATTACACTGTCTACAATATAATATACAGTATTTTGGCCAGGAAAATCTGCGCAGATTTAAAAGTATTCCAATAGATACCCTATATATTAATATATTATATAAAAATATTCCAATATAGATACCCTAGCTACTACCCATTTATACAGTATCATATATTCCATCTAGCCATTCTTGAAGGAACCAGAGAACAGATTAAAAAACAACAAGCATTTTTTTTTAATCAATTAAGTATACCTAACACTTAAACCAGGGTTCAGAATGGGTCATTGTCTTGTTACCCAGTGTTTACTGTACATGAAAGAAAGCAAATTATTGCTATTTATTATAGTGAATTTCCAACTTTTAGACCATCCCCCACCTACATTATAATATAATGCATTTTATTATATCACCCCTTTTTTTATTTATTTTTTTGTATATCGTTACTTTAAGCTGTCAGTTTTCAAGTTAATAAATATGCTTTTGGTTATATAACACTTATGTTATTTTAGTTTTAGGCTGTCTAAACATTATCTCAACTCTTTTTAGATTTCAAGTCACAGTTTGTTTTCATCTTGTTCGGGTTTTTAATCATTTAGGAGCACATGATATGCAACTTGCCCTGAGCAACTGTACTTATTCATCCCTGGAATATATATATTTTTTTATTCCACTAAGATGTTGTACTTCTCTATATGACTCTACAAACTTTTTTTGTCCTTTTAAAATATTAAATACATTTTTAAAAGCCAAAATTCAATCTCTAAAAAAACGTTCTGACAAATTTGACGCTGCAAGGCAGGTCTAAATGTTATTCATAGCATGTCTTTTTCAGTTAGACAGGTACCGATATCTATTTTGCCTAAAGGAAAATATTGAAATTGTTCACATTGCCATGAGGGCCTTCTACAGCTGTCTACATTTATCTGAAGTTTCCGGTAACAGGAGAAGTTATATTAAATTAAAAAAGGAATCACTTTTGCAAATAACCATAGAGAATTGGCTTGACCTGCACAAAATCCTGGTTTGTCAAACCGGTTGATTAAAAGATATCAAGGCAATTTCAGGCAATAATCAGGAAGATGACTCATGTATAGACACGTTTAGAGCAATTTAAATTGGAGGTGAAGGCAAACAGCTAAATGCACAGCTGAGATATGTAAGTCTGGACTGTTTCTCCTGCGAAAATACTTTTTCTAATCTAGACATCCTTGTCAGACTGCACTTTCAACACCTGATCTGTTCTTTTTCTGCTGCAGCTAAAGCAATTAATTTTGGTCTAGAACATCCCCAGCCTGTGATTGGATAGTAAAGGAGCAGTAACATACTTATGGGGTCACCTCTGTACTCTCATCCTATAAAAAAGCAGAGTCTGAAACATGCTGCGCAGGAAGTCATAAAAACAGAATGAAGTACTAATTAAAATACTTTAACGTTTTACTGAATATTCATCTTAACTCTCTTTGTTGCTGGAGGTGGCCTTGTGAACCTTTTTGGTGCTGCCTTAACCTGTGCAATTACTTCTCACAGACTGAAATAAGCCATGCCATAGTAATAAAATACATTTAAAATATATAGTAAGATAGTGTGCAGGCGTGGGCAGCTCCAAGAAGACTTCTGAATGGAGGATGTAATTACCAGAGAGCAATAAGTGGGCACTTGGGTGGAGGACCTAACTTACATTATGTTTGAAGCATAGGAAGTAGGGGCTTGGAACTTTTTACCTAAACATGAACTTGTCCTTTAACATTCTCTATTAGCTGGCAATGATAAGCAATGGTAGCTGCAATATTCTGTTTGCCAAGGTGTCTGAACATTTAACAGGTAGCATGTAGAATTGCCCTCCTTCCCCTGACTTTCTCGATTCGGCTGATGTTTTTTTTACTTAGTTGATAGTATTACATCATAATGTTTACATTTCTAAATACATTTCAATCTATCAGCTCATCATTAGTCTCATTATTAGTGTAACAGCCTAAATTGATTCATTATTCAATTATGACTTCTCAATTATGACTCAGCTGTAAGGGTTTGAAGTTCATGGACAACTGAAACTGACTCCATAAGCTGTTACAAAGGTTGCCAACCTTCTTTGAGTTTTTAAGCTTCATGCACACGGGATGTTGTTTAACCTCTCCTGAACGATTTAACTTGACAGCTAGAAATCGGCGTCTAAAAACGGCCGTATAGCCGTGTTTACATGCTGCGTTTAGCCGCGTTTGCGTCTAGAAGCATTTGAATTTTTTTTTTTTAAATTCTCAAAATAGCCAAAAATGAAAAATGCCTGTAAACAAAACGTGGCTAAACACGAGTTACCGTGTTTAGCCACGTTTAGCTGCGTTTGGCGTTTGAAAAGCCTCTAAGCACAGCTTCTGAACGCATTTTTTTGGGTTCCAAAAAAAAGCCTCTAAACACAACTGCCGAGAAACGACTATAAACTAACCTGTGTACATGTACTGATAAGATAACATAGAGGAGAGTTGAGGAGCAGTTGGAAAAAATGCCCAACTGCTCCTAAACGTACGTTTACCAGTAGCAGTGTACATTACTGACAACAGTTACTGACTAAGCACATTTTTTGTGACAATCTGAGACATCACAGAAGATCATGAACAGTATTTCAGAATTAAAAACTCAGTTAACAAGGAAAAATACAAAGGGTGACGGCCATTAAAAAAACTGTGCATGACTAAATTTCTAAGGCTTTATGGGTGAGGGTGTATAGTAACAGGTATGATAGAATCACAAGCTGTCAGCTTAGTGGGATTTTATTCTTCTCAATACATGAGTTGCCAGAGACTACTAGAAAACAGTGAGATGTTGCAATAGATGGCTATGAACCCCTGGCATGCTACAAGAGATGACTAGAATGTGTGATATATGCCACTAGCGCAATGGAACAAAACTTGTGCCAATATATAGGGTATGCTGCAGCTAGCAGTTCACCACTAGTACCAGTGGGGACAATTAAAAGATATGTATATGGATAACTGCGCTGAACCTTAGGTACCATAAAATATATATAAGAAAGTTTTAAATGCTATAAAAAAAATAGGAAATTATGTGCCAAAATATGCCATCAAATAGAAAAATTATTGATTCACATCAATAAAAAATTGTGCTTGACAAAATATATGTGTATACAAAAACTCCCAATATGCATCCTTTATATGTTAATCCACTGTGCTGAACAGAAATGTGCAGTCCAAAACATTTGTGATTCGTGATACACCACTACCTTCCTATATACAGTATGTTCTTACCAGAAAATGGTAAAATAAAAGCCTGTATTATGACTTAATCTCTCTGGTTCTTTAAACAGACGGTCAGGGATATGTCCATCAGGTACAGCAATACTCTCTCATTTGTCTCTGCTGTTTTATGGTTCTCAGACTCACTAGTTGTGCGACAACGACGTCACTTCCCGTCCATGACCTGCACTGACACTGAGGATTGAATCGCACGCCAGCTCTCTGCAAATGGAATGGCCAGCACAGGCAATTACTGAAACACTAAATAGACTCAGTGCCGGTCTAAGGCACATTCAAATGTGAGTGTAAACTTTTTAAATGTTTTTTAAAGAAATAAATGTGGAATTTTGCACAACGATGGCTGTTTGTTTTTTCATGAGAGTCTGAGAACCATAAAACAGTTGAGACACATGAGAGAGTATTGCTCTACCTGCTGGACATATCCCCGACCATCTGTTTAAAGAACCATAGAGATTAAGGCATAATACAGGCTTTTATTTTACCATTTTCTGGTACATATATTAGAAGGTGGTGGTGTATCCCATATCACAAATGTTTTGGACTGCACATTTCTGTTCAGCACGGTGGATTAACATATGAAGGATGCATATTGGGACTTTTTGTATACACATATATTTTGTTAAGCAAAATTGTTTATTGATGTGAATCATAAATTTTTATAGTTGATGGCATATTTTGGCACATATTTTGACAATATTTTCCTATTTTTTGGTAGCATTTGACACTTTCTTATATATATTTTTTGGTACCTAAGGGTCAGCGCAGTTATCCATATACATATCTTCTAAGAGATGACTAGAGACCACAGACTTGGTTTAAGAGGCCACTAAATGACTGAAAGAGAAAACAAAAAAACTACCAGCATACAGTAATGCCCTGCACACACAGTCGGACTTTCCGAGCTTATTGTCGGAAATTCCGACTGTGTGTGGGTTCCATCGGACTTTTTCCATCGGAATTTCTGACACACAAAGTTTGAGAGCTGGCTCTAAAATTTTCCGACAACAAAATCTGTTCATGTAAATTTCGATCGTGTGTAGACAATTCCGACGCACAAAGTGCCACGCATGCTCAGAATCAAGCAGAAGAGCAGCATTGGCTATAGAAGTTCATTTTTCTCGGCTCGTCGTACGTGTTGTACGTCACCGCGTTCTTGACGTTCGGAATTTCCGACCAACTTTGTGTGACCATGTGTATGCAAGACAAGTTTGAACAAACATCCGTCTGAAAAAATCAGATGGACTTTGTTGACGGAATGTGCGATCGTGTGTACAGGGCATAGGAGTTAGAATTTTTCCTAGCAAGAAATGACTAGAGACCACTGACTTGCAACAAGAGATAACTAGGGACCACAGACATGCCACAAGGGAGACCACTGAGATGCTACAAGAGATGACTAGAGACCACACACTTGTAAGAGACCACAAGAAGACCAACTTGCTGAAAAAAGAAACTTCCATGAAACAAGAAATGACTAGAGGCCACTGACTTGTTGCAAGAAATTATTAGGAACCACAAACATGCTACAAGAGATTATTATGGACCACTGTCATACTACAAAAAACACAAGCAAAGAACTCAAAATGATCACAACAGGGGCTGGAGATTACCTACATGTTGCACGAGAGGATAAGACAACCAGCTTGCTGAAAGAGATAAATATAGAATGCTTCCATGCTACAAAATATGACTATATACCAGCTTTTTTCAACTAGGGTGCTGAGGCACCCTGGGGTGCCTTCTTAGTTCTTCAGGGGTGCTTTGGCAAAATGCCTAAAAAGTGCCCCAAATTGCCCAAAAATTGTGTACAAGTCAGCAGGGGTATCAAGCCTGTCTTTTGCTAAAGCCACAGGTTTTCAGTGCGCAGCATTACAACCTTGGGCACTGTGCATGCCAGCCACTTGGAATAAAAGTGGGAGTAAATCCATACCTGCCACCAGAACAGAAGGGGAGCTCTTCCAATGGAGACACTTGTTGCTGTGACAACTGTCTAAAGGGGTATTGGAAAAATATCCTCCCACTTCTGATTGAGAATTGAGAACAGGAAGTGACGAGAAATCATCCCAATGAGACGCAAATAGCAAAAAACAAGAAAAACAAAGTAGCAGCAATTTTCCCCCACCTGTATCCTATCCAAAATAAAAAACAAATGTTTGGGATTCAGAAACCATCCGAGGTGGCCCTAGACAGTTTAAGGATTTCTATGGTCACAGAGTACACCTTCATTTTATAATATAAGCATTATAATAACAATACAAACAACAGTTATTTTTGATAATACAATATAAGCTTGCTTAAAAAAATCTCCTTTCATTTTGTAAGTGCTGCCCGTCTGCTGATAAAAAATAAAAATAAAAAATTGCAGCGCTAATTGCGCATTGAAAATTCAAGCGATCAACAAGCAAAAAAAAGTGCAGTAGTCCTTCTTTGGACAATCATAACACTGGTAATAACCAGCTAGTGTGATGAATTAGTCCACAGGTAATCGTCCATAAAAAGTGCAATGTTCCTTTAAATGTGTGGATGTGGAAGAAGTAGCCACTTACCAGAGATGAATGCTGTCTCAACTAAAGCAGGATACACACTATCCAATTTTCTGTAGGTTTTTTCCTTCAGATTTACCAAAACCATATAATATGAGGTCAAATCAGGCAGGCCCCTGTACTACATGGTTTTGGTAAATCTGAAGGAAATCGTGCAACAAGAGGGGGTTATCGCCAATTAATTGGAAAAGAGCTAGTTCATGTCCACATCCTTAATACAACATGTAAAAACTAAGTTCCTCAAAAGTGGGACTTTAATGAACCAGAAACGCTCAAGGAGTAGGGAATTTCGTAAAATTACAAATTTATTACAACATATCAACAAAATTAATACAAATGACACACATGATGAGGACAAACATGGAAAACAAACTAAACCAAAAGAAAGAAGGAAAGCCCAGATCAACTGTCGGAAAGACAGAAGAAATCCAATGCATTTCGACTAATGAGGTAGAGGTCTTCTTCAGGGTAAATGGGCTGACTCTTTCCAGATCAATACATACAATCTATAATATCAATAAATACATAATTGCAAACACAAATCAAAATTCATAATGTAACATAACTTGTATCATAAAGGTTATAACAGAAAAAAAAGGAACGACATGTGCATGCAAGTATCCATACTGACCATACTGGCTTAATGACTGCCTCATATAGCAATATGATGTGACCAAATCCCCATATTTTTTGATAATCTTTTTTGAAAATGTTTAGGTGTTTTAAACTAGCCTTGCTGGAGGTAAATGTCTTTTTTTGCATGTGTGCGCTGTAATATTTTGTTCTACTGCACTAGAGACACCTGATGAGAGGAGGTACTCTACTGCACTGGGGACACTTAATGTAAGGAGGTACTCCGCTGGGGACACCTGATGTAAGGAGGCACTTCGCCGGGGGCACCTCATGTAAGGAGGCACTCCGCTGGGGACATCTGGTGTAAGGAGGGGCTCCGCTGGGGACACCTTATGTAAGGAGGCACTCCGCTGGGGACATCTGATGTAGGGAGGGACTCCGCTGGGGATGCCTGTTGTAAGGTGGGACACCGCTGGGGACGCCTGATGTAAGGAGGGACTCCGCTGGGGATGCCTTATGTAAGGGGGACTCCGCTGGGGACACCTGATGTAAGGAGGCACTTCGCCGGGGGCACCTCATGTAAGGAGGCACTCCGCTGGGGACATCTGGTGTAAGGAGGGGCTCCACTGGGGACGCCTGATGTAAGGAGGGACTCCACTGGGGATGCCTGATGTAAGGACAGACTCTGCTGGGGACACCTGATGGCATTTGGTGACAGGCAATGTAACAAGTGACACGCTCAGGGCTCCCACTGATTCTGCATTATGGTGAGTTGAACTATTTCATTTTATATTACAATGTAATAATAGAAATAATGCTCTTCAATCATCCTGACACCATAACAACCATGGTGCCGTGATGATTGAAGCGCTAATGCGAGGTGTTTGGAGTATCTTTATCTGCTGATTGTTAAACTTTCTGGCATACACATATTTCTATTGTGGTGTAGGATCTGGGCCTGCTGTCCGTCCATCCCTCTTTCTTTCCTTCCTTTTCTTTCCTTCCCTCCCTATCTCTTTCTTTCTCCCTCCATCCCTTGTTCATCTCAGACTCGGACCACACCCCTTGAGCCCCTTTAAGCCACGCCCACTATTTAGTTTAAACCATGCCCATTTTTCGCTGTGGCACACTAGGCGGGCTGCATTTTCTCTTTCCCTCTACACCACACCTTAAAACAAATGTCCCGCCCCTAATTATAATAAGACTCTGCCTACAGACAAAAAAGTGTCCCTATAATTTTTTTTTACAATGTTGGCAACTATGGGATTGGCAGGGGGCACAAAGGAGTTTCTCAACAAGAGCTTCCGTCTTCAGCTAGTAGTAGTAAGTACAAATTGTAAGTAATGGAATGGTCTGACAACCAATCGGTTCTCACCTTCAATCAGAATAGAACTTTCATAACTGTGAAATATTATGGGCAGCTGGTGTATTTTGTATGTGGCTCCTTTATTAGTTTTCTTATTGCAGACAGCAAAGACTATGAAATGTCACATTGTCCTCAGACTGATTAGCAGAAAATGAATGTGTGTTTGCAACACATCTTATGTTCCATATTTATTTTTAGAGTGTTTTCTTTTGCAGTGCTTGCACATTTATCACAAATGAGTAGTAATTTAAAGTAAAGTTAATAAGTATGTTTACTCCGTTACTCATGTCCAATTAAATCCTCAGACTTGTGTTTTTAAGTAAATAGAAATTGCGTATCTGCAGTCAACAGAAATAATGTGTTTATTAAGCCGTATATGGCTCTAGAGCAAGTGTGACCATAGATTTTTATTTTTCATTTTATATTATCTAGTAAAAATGGTGGAACACGGTAGCTAATGAGCAGCCTGCGGTGTGTGTCTACAACTGCATTTTAATGAATTCAAACAGCAGCAAATCTACCTTGTACTTATAAGCTAAATTTTCATTTTTTGGAGAATAATGCTTTTTTATTCTTAATGTAAGATGAGAGATTTGCTGTTTTTTTGTTATCATTTGTAGTTTTGTTCCAATATTTATTTTTTTCTTGCATATTATGTGCAGCTGAACTTATAGGAACTTAGCTCCAGGCAAGCAGCTAAATGCACATTTTAAATACATAAAAATATTATATTTTACCTGCCAAATGATGTGTAATTTTGTTCAGCCAGTTTTGAGATTCAGGCACCTGTGTCAGACAACAGACCCAGATCCTCAACCATACTGCAAATTATATTTCAGTTAAATAATGCAGCATGGTCTAAGATCCAACCATAGGCTGGGCTAACTCTGATGACATGTGTTGAAGGCATAGCTCCCAACTGTCCCTAATTTTGAGGGACTGTCCCTCATTCCTCCTCATTTGTCCCTCATTTTGATCTGATCTAAATAGTTGCATATAAAATGCACTTTTTATCTATCAAAAAGTGTTTTCCAGTGCTAAACCATTCATTTGATTTCTAAATTGCTGCATTTGTAAATTCCAAAAGCCAATATAAAGGAATAGTAGGAGTAAAAAAAAACATTTGTGCGTTTAACAAATCTTGTTTTTTTATTCAATTTTCCTTTAAGGGGGCGTGGCAAGGGGTGTGTCCTATGCCTGCATACTTTTGCTGATAGATGTCCCTCGTTCCCATCTCAAAAAGTTGGGAGGTATGGTTGAAGGAAACAAACGAGACATCTTCCTTTGACTTTCTTGTTTATGTAATGAATAGTCACTAAGTACAACAAAGCATTAGCTTTCCCAAAGTCAGAATATGGACAGTAAGAGCCCTTGCACACTGGGGCGGGGGGCGGCATCGGCGGTAAAACGCCGCTATTATTAGCGGCGTTTTACCGTCGGTATTCGGCCGCTTGCGGGGCGGTTTTGCCCCCCGCTAGCGGCCGAGAAAGGGTTAAATACCACCGCAAAGCGCCTCTGCAGAGGCGCTTTGCCGGCGGTATAGCCGCGCCGTCCCATTGATTTCAATGGGCAGGAGCGGTAAAGGAGCGGTATACACACCGCTCCTTCACCGCTCCGAAGATGCGGCTAGCAGGACTTTTTTTACCGTCCTGCCAGCGCATCGCTCCAGTGTGCAAGCCCTCGGGCTTTCACACTGGAATGACAGTAGCGGCACTTTCGGGGCGGTTTGCAGGCGCTATTATTAGCGCAATAGCGCCTGCAAACCGCCCCAGTGTGCAAGGGCTCTTAGACACAATGCACATCTACCACAATACAGTCCAATGCTGCAATTCTACAATGCAGGGTTTACCTAAAGTATGGTGCTTGAGGAGTACTTCCTTCATCAGGTGCCTGTATGGCTTTTTTAATGCAGCCTTCCCACAAGGGTGTGGTGCTAGCAGAATGGGGAGTAAGAATGCACCAATGCGGAGACCTGTAAACATTCTTCTCTAACTAACAGGTAGTCTCGAGGAGAGTTCTAGTTTGTTCCTGAGCTATCTCTTTCAGACATCCCAACCTGAAAAAACTCATTTCAGGGAGGTGGCAAACTCATTTCAGGAAAGTGGGCATGGCCTAAACCGTGCTACATATTGAGCGTGGCTTTATAGAGTCTGAGATGACTTACACAGTGCAGAATGTAGTAATGTTGAATAGGGAATGTACAGTGCGGAGTGTATGGCAGTTGGTAGTATGTGCAGGAGAGGAGGGTAGAGCATATGTAGGGGGGTATAATGTGCATGTGAGGAGTGTGGAGTGTACAGCGGTGAGTAGTATGTGCAGGATGGTGTCAGTAGGGAAGTGGATGGTGTCAGTAGTTCTTTATTTTTATTATTATTTTTTTACAATTTTATTTTTATAATTATTTTTTACAATTTATTTTTTTATTTTTTGTTTCTCACAATGATTGGGGGTGGGGGTAGTGGACAGTGTCAGTAGAGCAGTGTGTCAGTAGTTTTTTATTGTTATTATTTTCTCTATTATTTTTTACAATTTTTTTGTTTATTATTTTCTTTAAATAATGTTTTTAACCACTTCAATTCAGGGCACTTAGACACCTTCCTGCCCAGACCAATTTTCAGCTTTTAGCTCTGTCGCAGTTTAAATGACAATTGCGCGGTCATGCTACACTGTGCCCAACTAAATTTTTATCATTTTGTTCCCACAAATAGAGCTTTCTTTTGGTGGTATTTGATCACCTCTGCGGTTTTTATTTTTTTGCTAAACAAATAAAAAAAGACCGAAAATTTTGAAAAAAATAAAAATTTTGCTTTTGTTAAAAAAAATTATAAATAAGTAAGTTTTCTCTTTTACTGATGGGCACTGATAAGGCGGCACTGACAGGCACTGATAGGCACTGATACGGCAGGACCGATGAGGTGGCACCAATGAGCGGGCACTGATGGGCACTGACGATGGGCACTGAAATGCGGCACTGATGGGCACTGGTAGGTGGCACTGATGGGTGGCACTCAAATGCAGCACTGATGGGCATTGATAGGCGGCACTGATGGGCACTGATGGGTGGCACTGGGTGGCACTGGTTGGGACTGATGGGCGACACTGATGGGCAATGAAAGGCGGCACTGCTGGGCACTGCTAGGCACTGATAGGGTGGCACTGATAGGCGGCACTGATAGGCGACACTGCTGGGCACTGCTGGGCACTGATGGGCACTAATAGGCGGCACTGCTGGGCACTGATGGGCACTGATACGTGGCACTGATGTGCACTGATACACGGCACTAAAATGAGGCACTGATGGGCATCCCTGGTGGCACTGGCAGTGGTAGGCATTGCAGTGGGCACTGACTGGCAGCTGCCTGGGCACAGATTGGCAGCTGCCTGGGCACACAGTGACATTTCCCTGGTGGTCTAGGGGCATACCTGGTGGTCCAGTGTGGATCTCTTCCCTGGTGGTCCTGGGCGGCATCCCTGGTGGTCCTGGGTAGGATCCGAGCAGTGGCGTCTCCAGCTTTCATATTTAGGGGGGGCACATGGGGGGACAGGGACAAAAATAGGGGGGCAATATAAAATGCATATATATATATATATATATATATATATATATATATATATATATAGCTATATATATATATATGTATATATATATATATATATATATATATATATGTATATATATATATATATATATATATATATATATATATATATATATATATATATATATATATATATATATATATATATATATATATATATATATATATATATATATATATATATATATATATATATGTATATATATATATATATATATATATATATATCTATCTATATATATTTTATCTATCCTGGGGCCCTTTACCCCTTTACTACGATCCCACAATGGCCCTTCCACATGTTCTGCAGTGAGCTCCCTTCCTACTGTATTGGGGCCCCCCAGGGTGACAGAAAACAAGAGATATGTGTCACCAGCATACCAAGAAAATATAAGGGTCCAAAGCAGTGGGAGAACTATCAGGGTTGCAAAGGTTGTCTTGCCACCGGGCCCTGGTGTTCTGTCACTGTGGGGTTCCCCAGCCTCCTCTTGCTGTCCTGCCCCTGCTATTGACAGCGCTGGTCTGGCATTTCTTGGAATTTACAGGCTGGTTCTCCTGTCCTAAGGACGGGAGAAATCAGTCTGTTTTTTTAGTAACTGAGAGTCCTGGTGGAGTCCTTCCTGCAACTCGCTCTTCTCCCTGCCAATGAGGATGCAGGGGAAGGAGCAGATCGGGCGGCCATGGTTGTGTGAGCGCTTGCATTATGCAGTGTCAGCGAGCAGAGGGAGGGGGGAGGAATCACCCGCAGGAGCTGACTGGGGACGTTCTCCCTCTCAATAGAGACTGTGTTACCCCAGCGGTGGCCCAAGTAAGATGCGGCACATCCGATATGAATACAAACAAAAAGAAATTGCCTTTTTGTAAAAAAAAAAAAAAAAAAAAAAAATTAAAAAAAAATAATTTTTTTTTTTGGGGGGGCACATGGTGGGGCCCAGCATAATGTTGGGGGGGTCAGGGCCCCCTCTGGCCCCCCCCTAGGGTCGCCATTGGATCCGAGGTAGGGCTGTGCTGATAAACAATCAGCACAGACCCCCCCTGTCAGGAGAGCAGCCGATCGGCTCTCCTCTACTCGCGTCTGTCAGACGCGAGTGAGGAAAAGCCGATCACGGCTCTTCCTATTTACATCGTGATCAGCCATGATTGGACATGGCTGATCATGTGGTAAAGAGTCTCCGTCGGAGACTCTTTACCTAGTTCAGTGTTGCAGGGTGTCAGACTGACACCCCGCAACAACGATCCCCGTGATGCGCGCCCCCGGGGGCGCGCAGCGGCTAGATATTCCTGATCACGTCATATGACGTCCGATCAGGAATATCAAACCACTTTGCCACCGTCATTCTGTAATAGGGCGGGCGGCAAGTGGTTAAATATTTTTTTCATAGTGCTTCTGGGGAAGGGGTGGGGAGTATGTGGCAGTGATGGTGTCAGTAGGACAGTGGGTGGTGTCAGTAGTTTTTATTTTTATATATTTTTTTAAAATTTAGGTTTTTTTATGCTTTTTGGGGGGGAGGAGGTTGGGGCAGTGGACAGTGTTGGTAAGGCAGGGGGGTGGTGTCAGTAGTTTTTTATTTTATAATTTTTTTTTAATAAATTAATTTTCTATAATTTTTGTTTACAATTTAATTTTTTTATATTTTTTTTAATCAACCCTGTTTGGGAGGGGGGGGCTTTGGTAAGATATCAGGGGTCTAAATAGAACCCTGACATCTCCCCTTTGAGACAGAGAAAGAGGCTGAGGGCATTGATTCCCCAGCCCCTTTCTCAGCATTGAAGATGAATGGACAGAAGACAGCGGCTCCTGTCCATTCATAAACTGAGCAGAGTAACACACAGGTTACTCTGCTCAGTTTTCACAGGACACAGGAGCGATCTCGCTCACTGTGTCCAATTCAGAAAAGAAAGGGTCCGGTAAATGCCCAGTCCCTTCCTCCGCTCTCCATCCTGACAGATCCCCACAGCCGGCGGCAGAGGAGAGGAGGGAAGCCAGCTGTGGGGGACGAGGGAGGACGGAGGAGGAGGACAGGGAGCCGGAGAAGAAGGGGGGGTGAAGGACACGGAGGGGAGCTGTAACTGAAATGGGGGAGAAGAACAGGGTGGTAGAAGGACATGCAAAAGTGTGAACAAGATATGGTGAAAAATACTCCTGCGCTTGTGAGATCGTTTTCTGTAAAACCAAGGTAGTATTGTAGTCAGAGATAGGACTGGGGGAGATGATGGAGCGTGTCCCGCTGCCTTAGCTGACCAGGGGTGGTCTGGAAAGGACTGTTTAGTAGGAAGTGGATGGAAGGCGCGTGATCAGACGCTTACATCAAGACATGTATGGTTTATTTATGTAAAAGAATACAGACATATAGTCATATAGATATAAAATCATACAAATACTACATAATATTAAAAAAAAAAGGAAAAACAGGTAACAAAATAAGTACTAGGAAGTTAAAATTGGGGTGTGCCCATATTGAGGCAGGTATTTAAGAAAGACTGACGCGTTTCGAGGAAAACCTCTTCATCAGAGCCAGGAGAACTGGAGCACAGTCTGTATGGGCCGGTAGGCCGACATGTGTACATGCGGAGAGGTGGTGTTGCTAGTAGGAGGATGTGTCCTGTGATGGACAATTGATTATTCCAAGTTCCATACCCAGGTGTTCTATGGATGTAAATAGATTGTATTTTCTTTTTGCGGTGCTGTTAGGCTGTCAGATGTGCCTGTCTCAGGAGAAGTGTGTAGACACAGCTGCAAACTGTAAAGATCCTTTGGAGTGGAGAGCCGTGTGATCCTGGCAGCAGAAGGGGGGGGGGAGGAGGAGGGAGGAGGTGTCCTTGAGGCAGCTGATGCCTGGATAGAAAGCGTCTTGCTGCCTAGGGATAGGAAAGGTCCTGGAGCTGTAACAGAAATGGGGGAGAAGAACAGGGTGGTAGAAGGACATGGAGGGGGGCTGGAGGAGGAGGATACAGGGAGCAGTCGGGGATGATCGGTGCAGCAGGAAGGACAGCGGATGTCAGCTATACAGGGAGATCGGTGAAGGGACAAAATAGGGCCCTGCAGTAAAAATGCAACGTCCATTTATTATATTAGGGCCCCCTCCCCATTACATATTGCAACTTTACAGCCAATGGCATCCAGACAAGGGTTACATCCTCCTTCTGGCGAGATCCGGGGGAATGCTGAATATCCCAAATTTTGTGATCTCTTGAGATGTCTGCTCTTTTCACCTGAATCCTATCCTTAAAGCTTGTCATACATGATTTCGTTTTTTTTTTCATCTAGTCAGTGGGCTGAACAAAAAAACTGAACAGATCCCCCCATCCACACATTCGAGGTGGATAAAGGACTCCTTCCCACTGTGTCACAGTATTCTGACAGCGGGACTGCCCATTGGCTGCATGCACCAGTCAAAGCATTTTTCTAATGAACTGGCTCATGAGATGTCGATCGATAGATGAACTTCACATGAACAGGAACAGCCATAGATGGATTAAAATTTGGCAGGTTCCTGCTTGATTCATGTATGGCCAGCTTAAAGCGGGAGTCCGGCGACCAATCTTTTTTTTTTTATAGGTCATTGAGACACTTTGCTAATCCCAAAATAATACTCACAGTTTGGGTGTAATATTTCCGCCTCTGTCTGTTTTCGTACTGAAGAATAACTTAAAAAATGTGATGCTGGCTGTTTCCATCTTGCTTGTGGGCATGTGAAGCCCACAAGCATTGATTTCCTGGATGCGGTGAATGCTGTTCATTCACAGCTTGTTCAGATCATTGTTTCAGCACTGAATCTTGGGAAGCCTGACACTAAGCTCCCAGAAGACAGTGCGGCGCCAGGGAAAGGCAATAAACACGCCTACTCCCATGGGAGGAGAGACAGGAAGTGCCACAATAAAGTACAATATAAAGGTGATTACAGCGATAAAAAAAAAATTTGTGCGGCATTTGAACATCTATGCAATTAACTGAAGAGGGTAAGATTAAGTTAAAAATTTGAGTGGAACCCCACTTTAAGTCTAAGCCTAGCGAGCTGTCTGTCTCTACCTCAGATCTCCACCAAGCACTAATGCTAAAATGACCCAGAAGGGTCTAAAGGGGCCAAATCTCAGGAAAGCTGTATGTCCAATCAGACTCAGGCTCCCCAAAATTTGCTGCACAAGCACAGTGCAGAAAACAAGTCAGTCCTCTGCAAGATTCCTCTAGCGCCAAAGGTAAGCAGCAATCATGTGATCACTGTGTTTACATCTGGTATTTTATGCTTGCTGATTGTAGTGGCAGCTGCTAATGCGCCACCCCCTTACATGCCTCAGCATGAGAACACACAATGAAGGAGCAGTAGCACACTAATTAAGTCATTGGTGGTCTCTCCTTTTCGGTAAGCCTATGAACATTGTTAAAATGACAGTTCCACATAAGGTCATATAGCGTTTTCTGGCATAGAGTGCTACCTGTTCTCTCAGTCTGAATGCAAATGTGTAGGAAATTACAGCTGTATGTAAAAATACAATCAATGTCTTTTTAATAATTGCAAAACTAGATTAAAGTGTGTGTTTGTATTTGTATCTGCTTGGAGTTTAGCTGTTTACCATTTTCTTAGTAAGACATAATGGACTGTACAAAATGCTGACCTGTTGCTTTTTACTCAGATCCCACAGTTTTTTTTTCTTGCAATGCTTCTGCAGCTTCTTCTGGAACCTAAAGGATCTTTAGTGTTTAACAGAATCTACCCATCTAGTGATTGAGTGTCCCACCGGTGTGTGCCCATGACATCTTGTGGTTTTTAGTAACGACCACTTGCTGGGAAACTTCCAGCCACACTTGTACTATATATGGAAGTGATTAGCTCCAGAATGATGCCTGAGCAAAGACCTTTCTGACATTGTATTCCCAGGCTCATGTATGTGTGTGATTTATTGTTCCTGCCTTTAATCATTATCAATGACTGAACTTGCTTTTAACCATGATTCCTAACCACTGCCTATTTTTCAGTGATCCCTGTTGGCCACTTGTCTTGACCTCTCATTTGTTTTATTTTGATTTTCTCGCTTGATTCTGTACTGTGTTTCATTGCTGTCAGTTGTTTCCGGTTTTGGTGTTTCTGAGGTTCACAACCTAGGAGCCATCCACTGCAAAGCCCATAGCCCTTGCAGGGTGCACTGGTGATTATCAGATAACTTTTTAGATAATGTGGCTTGACCCTTTATAGTTTCTGAACCTGTCTGGTGACACAAAGGATCCGCCACCACCATGACAGACCCATAGTAAGTTTCTCTATGTGAAGATAAAGAGGTGACCCTGGTCATAGGCATTCATTGGAAATTTTATGGCAAGATTAGGATCTCTCATTTACTAAACAAATTAGGAGGCACTGATAATAAACAACACTATCGGTAACGGGTAGTTTGGTTCATATAAAACAACAACTTCATGATTATAAATGGCAAATCTTTTGCATGTCATGTGAAAGCAAAAATCACTATTACATGGACACCTGTTGTAGTTATGAAGCAATAGAGACAAATAACATCCAATGGAAACCAGTTCAGGAGAGTTCTCACAAGAACACAGGTAATCACTCAGCAGCTGCTGGTCAGAGTCGTCCTCTGAACACACCATCCCTTACATCGCCTCTATGTTCATTCAAACCTTCTATCACTCAGGTATGGTAAAGTGAAGATTACAGGCAACAGTATTGTACCACCCTCTGGGTGGGTGGAACTGGGTGTGTGGAAGAGTCAGATAGGCAGTCTGAATATGTATGCAGCCCTAGCTAATGCCTGGGAAGGAGTTCTGAGGTGATGGCCGGGGACTGCAAAAAATAGTTGGAGCCTCAGAGAGCAGTGTTCTTTTCTGGGAGGAGAGGTTCCCAGCCAGAAGGGCTGCCAGCCCTTCCTGGCCTTTCTGCTCAGGATCCTGCCCAGCTCACCAACGTCCCAACTGTGCTTAGCTGGGGGGGCCTATCCTGCTAGGAGGCTTTTGGTAGCCAAAGAGGGGTGCCACTGAAGATCTTATCTGGAAGTGCTACGTAGAAGTCTGTCTGCTTGTGTCTGAGGGAGACATCCAAGCCCAGGGGACATGGAGTACAGACATAGAAAGAGAGGATCTCAGTGACTGTGCTGTTTTTAATTCCTGCCACACTCAGTTTAAGTCTTGCCTGGCCTGGAACATTGCAAACGGTGTACCAGTACTGTCCACTTCTTTTCCTAATACTTGGAGGACTGTGTTAAGAAGCAGCTGCTAAGGGGATAGGGTCCTCAAATATTCTAGAGTATCACACAGCTCCCTAATCCTAATCCATGTTAGTCTGCTATAAACTGTCAACCCCTTTACTGTTTCTTGAGGCAGAGGTATGGAAGTTTCTGTGTGCTTGGCTGCTGCTATACAGAGAGAAAAGACCCAGGTACACAAACCAGCAGCCCCTGCAGGGGTAGCGCTGCAGTATCAATGTTTGTCACTGTTCCAGTGGATTTTATTATGAATTCCAATCCAACCGTTTTTTTTTTCTTTGTTTGTTTTTTTTTCTATGACAGAGTAATATTACATCTAATAGGATATGCACAATTGTTTACTGAAGCAAACCCTTCAAACACAGTGTAAACCATTCAAACACAGTATATACAAATACAAATATTTTTGGATTGCTTCAGAACCATCCATTACTTTGCACCACAGTGCTGCAATTCCTAACTTAAAGGCCCATTGTAGCACCAACCAGGATGTATATTGCTCCCCTAGACACTACCCTATCTTTTCAGACCCCTTACTGTTGGGTTCATCTTGGCCAAACTTAACAAATTCATCAATCAGTTCATTCTTATGTTTTGGAAATGTTTAATGAACACTCATCTTGCATCTTCTGCCTCATTAGATCTTTTATTGGCGATGTTACCAATATGCTAGGGATCAAGTTTGGGTAATTAATTAACTCTATATGTACCCTTGGTTGATTTATTGCATGTCTTGAATTAGTACATGCACTAATAGTGCAAGTTGAAGTATATACTGTACTTCCAGCCCCCACCTAGTTCACTGAGCTAAGATTTGTTAGATTGAGCTCTGCATTTTACTTCTATTCTTAGCTACCAATCATATCCCAATCTGCTATGGAAAGTAAAACTTTTGAATCAGATTGCTCTTCATGGGAATTAATGACATTTCTTTGTGACACATTGCTATACAAAGCCCACTTTCAAATACTTCACTGTGATCAACCAACCACCTCGCTGACAGAACTCCAATTTTTCCTAGCTTCTTCTTGACTCATTTACTCCCCCCCTCCCTGTCAGTCTTTCCATTAGCTGTCAGTTACATCCAGAATACTGTTAAAAAGTAAAGCCTTCCAAGATCTTCAACCTGACGGTTCTGGATATCTCATTAGCATCCAGGAATATGCCCAAACTCAATATCTTTCACACATAACTTTCTTATTGTTGACATCAATTTGAAAGTAACTGTAAGTAAAGGAACGAAGAGGGGGCATACTGCACTAGGTATTTAGTCATTGCATCATGGTTGTTCTGTACTTTGTTGTACTTTGGAAATTGGTTAGTGTAGGACTCACCACACATGAGGACTCTTGGTGCAGGAAGTAAGCTTAAATATTTTGGCCATAATGTAAACTAATTCTCATAATTCTTGTGTGTCATCGCCCTTTGTGGAATGTTTTCAAGGTTGTTTATAGGATACATTCTAGCTTACCCTTTTGCCGACCGCATAATGCATATATGCAATGGTAAGAATGGTGGGCTTTAGCAAC
This sequence comes from Lithobates septentrionalis, assembly GCA_037952835.1. NCBI lineage: Eukaryota > Metazoa > Chordata > Amphibia > Anura > Ranidae > Lithobates > Lithobates septentrionalis. The sequence goes on along the minus strand of JBBDGP010000201.1, from coordinate 552,894 downwards.
CAGCCACCGCACATATGCGTTCATGGCATGAGCTTTATGTGCTGACTGCTCACTGACTATTTTTTTTTTTAACTAAAGGTAAAGGCTTCTGATCGGGGGCCAGCGGGATGGGCTCCCAATCATTTGACTGTTGTGAGAGCCAACCATAACGATCACATGATATATGCCACCTCTAAGACATTAAAGTCCACTTAAAATGGAGCTAAACTCATCGGTTTAACAAGTTCCTAAAACAGTTACATTATAGGCATGCCATGAATGATAACTGTCACAGTAACTAGTGTGCTTATGTTTACTCTAAACCAAACTCTCTACCCATCAAATGGCTGGCCTCATAAACTGGTCATATGTGCAGCATGGCAGCTGCAGATCAAACAGAGAATAGGATGGCAGTACAGGATAGGAGGTTTTAGTTATGTTTAGAAGGGCTGTGGAGAAGCGACGGTAAAGGGATAAAATAGGGCCCTGCAGTAAAAATACAATGTCCATTTATTATATTAGGGCCCCCTCCCCCATTACATATTGCAACTTTACAGCCAATGGCATCTAGGCAAGGGTGACATCCTCCTTCTGGCGAGATCCGGGGGAATGCTGAATATCCCAAATTTTGTGATCTCTTTTTTTGCGAGATTTCAGGTATTTGATATTCTCTGGCTCACAGTTACAGTGTGTCTTTTCAATGCAAAATCCTACCACATATGAAAATGAGGCCTAGAAGACTGCTCTATATTATAAAGAAAAATTACTATGAAAAAGGGGGGGGAGGTGTTATAAAGGAAGAAATCCTGTTTTCCCCATTGGGCACACTTTTCTTTTTTCAAAAATGTTCACTCCATATATAAAAGTGTGATCTATTTGACCTGGACTGTCAAGAGGGGGAGGGGGCATTGGGGCCCTAGGAAAAGGAGTAGTTGGTCCCTCTGAGGTTAAACTGTGCATCCAGATCTTTTTCAGTGTGCTGTGACAGCTCACCTGATTGCTGCTGTTATTTGTAAACCTGGAGTCAGCAGAGGAAGCCATCTACTACTCACTTCAATTAGGGCTCTGACAAATGACATCATCTCATGCAGAGCCCAGCAGAGCAGTAGAAGATTTCCTCTGCTGGCTGCGTGTTTACAAATGACAATAGCAATGGGATGAGCTGTCACAGCATGTGCGGATCCTGCTGATGGCGGTCTAAATAGGGCTAAGATCAGTCATTTACCTTTGTTCTGCAGGCTGCATCAGAGGAGTGGACATAGCAGGGCAGGGTTGCTTTGGCCAGGGTGGCTTTGGCCAATTATGGCTCAGGGGGTTTAGTACACTCCCCACACTATATAAGGCCACCCGCACGGCAGCCCTGTGTAGTGTGTTCCGGCGTTGAGAGAGAGATAGATAGACAGAGAGACAGTGTCATTTGATTTAAGTTAGATTAGGGTAGAGAAGGCAGGCGAGTCAGTTAGCTGCACTTACAGTGTATTGTGTATATATATATATATACACATCCTAGGTGTTGTATATATATATATATATATATATATATATATATATATATACACTGTATTTAGTTTAGCTAGATCCGGTCCTGTTATTCTATTCCTACTACTGACAGGCAGCCAGGTGTTTTTAAAGTATTTACAGCTACCTGAAGAAATTGCTGGTGTTCTTCTGATCCTATTAGTCCTATTAGCTACAGTATTTACAGTTAGTGTAGTGCGTACTCTGCACAGTGTGCACCTAAAGCTACCTGAAGAAAATTAGTGGTGTTCTTCTGATCCTATTAGTACAGTACCACAGGCAGCTGTAGTATTTACAAGTTAGTGTAGTGCGTCCTCTGCACAGTGTGCACCAAAAGCTACCTGAAAAAAATTAGTGGTGTTCTTCTGATCCCATTAGTACAGTACCACAGGCAGCTGTAATATTTACAAGTTAGTGTAGTGCGTCCTCTGCACAGTGTGCACCTAAAGCTACCTGAAGAAAATTAGTGGTGTTCTTCTGATCCTATTAGTACAGTACCGCAGGCAGCTGCAGTATTTACAAGTTAGTGTAGTGCGTCCTCTGCACAGTGTGCACCTAAAGCTACCTGAAGAAAATTAGTGGTGTTCTTCTGATCCTATTGGTACAGTACCGCAGGCAGCTGCAGTATTTACAATTTAGTTTAGTGCATTCTCTGCACAGTGTGCACCTAAATCTACCTAAACAAAATTTGTGGTGTTCTTCTGAACCTATTAGTACAGTACCGCAGGCAACTGCAGTATTTATAAGTTAGTGTAGTGCGTTCTCTGCACAGTGTGCACCTAAAATTACCTGAAGAAAATTAGTGGTGTTTTTCTGATCCTATTTGTACAGTACCGCAGGCAGCTGTAGTATTTACCGTTAGTGTAGTGCGTCCTCTGCACAGTGTGCACCTAAAGCTACCTGAAGAAAATTAGTGGTGTTCTTCTGATCCAATTAGCACAGTACCGCAGGCAGCTGCAGTATTTACAATTTAGTGTAGTGCGTCCCCTGCACAGTGTGCACCTAAAGCTACCTGAAGAAAATTAGTGGTGTTCTTCTGATCCTATTAATACCACAGGCAGGCAGCTACAGTATTTACAGTTAGTGTAGTGCGTCCTCTGCACAGTGTGCACCTAAAGCTACCTGGAGACAATTGCTGTTGTTCTGCTCCTATTAATACCATAGGCAGGCAGCTACAGTATTTACAGTTAGTGTACTGTGTCCCCTGCACAGTGTGCACCTAAAGCTACCTGAATAAAATTGGTGGTGTTATTCTGATCCTATTAATACCACAGGCAGGCAGCTACAGTATTTACAGTTAGTGTAGTGCGTCCTCTGCACAGTGTGCACCTAAAGCTACCTGGAGACAATTGCTGTTCTGCTCCTATTAATACCACAGCCAGGCAGCTACAGTATTTATAGTTAATGCACTGTGTCGTCTGCACAGTGTGCACCTAAAGCTACCTGAAGAAAATTAGTGGTGTTCTTCTGATCCTATTAATACCACAGGCAGGCAGCTACAGTATTTACAGTAAGAGCCCTTGCACACTGGGGCGGGGGGCGGCGTCGGCGGTAAAACGCCGCTATTATTAGCGGCGTTTTACCGTCGGTATTCGGCCGCTAGCGGGGCGGTTTTACCCCCCGCTAGCGGCCGAGAAGGGGTTAAATACCACCGCAAAGCGCCTCTGCAGAGGCGCATTGCCGGTGGTATAGCCGCGCCGTCCCATTGATTTCAATGGGCAGGAGCGGTAAAGGAGCGGTATACACACCGCTCCTTCACCGCTCCGAAGATGCGGCTAGCAGGACTTTTTTTACCGTCCTGCCAGCGCATCGCTCCAGTGTGCAAGCCCTCGGGGCTTTCACACTGGAATGCAAGGAGCGGCACTTTCTGGGCGGTTTGCAGGCGCTATTATTAGCGCAATAGCGCCTGCAAACCGCCCCAGTGTGCAAGGGCTCTTAGTGTAGTGCGTCCTCTGCACAGTGTGCACCTAAAGCTACCTGGAGACAATTGCTGTTGTTCTGCTCCTATTATTACCACAGGCAGGCAGCTACAGTATTTACAGTTAGTGTACTGTGTCCTCTGCACAGTGTGCACCTAAAGCTACCTGAAGAAAATTAGTGGTGTTCTTCTGATCCTATTAATACCACAGGCAGGCAGCTACAGTATTTACAGTTAGTGTACTGTGTCCTCTGCACAGTGTGCACCTAAAGCTACCTGAATAGAATTGGTGGTGTTCTTCTGATCCTATTAATACCACAGGCAGGCAGCTATAGTATGTACAGTTAGTGTAGTGCGTCCTCTGCACAGTGTGCACCTAAAGCTACCTGGAGACAGTTGCTGTTGTTCTGCTCCTATTAATACCACAGGCAGGCAGCTACAGTATTTACAGTTAGTGTACTGTGTCCTCTGCACAGTGTGCACCTAAAGCTACCTGAATAAAATTGGTGGTGTTCTTCTGATCCTATAGTAATACCATAGGCAGGCAGCTACAGTATTTACAGTTAGTGTACTGTGTCCTCTGCACAGTGTGCACCTAAAGCTACCTGAATAAAATTGGTGGTGTTCTTCTGACCCTATTAATATCACAGGCAGGCAGCTACAGTATTTACAGTTAGTGTACTGTGTCCTCTGCACAGTGTGCACCTAAAGCTACCTGAATAAAATTGGTGGTGTTCTTCTGATCCTTTTTTTTTTTTAATTGTTTATTTATTAAGTATATTCAAGTATACAGAAACAGAGTATTCATTCTCATAGAAAAATCATTGATAGCAGCATATTCTCAATGAGGAAAAACATTTTTTGTAGCTTATTATATATCAAGAAGAGATAACATTAGGTGTCAAATGATTTTCAGACAATACATACACATCATGGTAGAAATAAGAGGGTCAGTTAGTGAAATAAAGCAATGTCATTGTCATTGGCCCTGCTTCACTCATACAATAGAGGAATCTGTATTTATACCTCATTAACTCTGGACTACCTGGGGATTCTCTATGTTGTATTCAGAGGAGTCCCAGTGTCCCCATATAGCCTCAAATCTGGGAAGGGAGTCATCAATTATGGCTGTGATGCGTTCCATCCTGCGAATATCTGTAATAACTGACAAAAATTGTGCAAAAGTAGGGGGGGTGTTGGCTAACCAACATTGGGGTATGACCCGTTTAGCCGCTAGTAAGATGAAAGCCATCAGTTTCCTAAGGGTTTTTGGCATCTTTGGGAGGGGCAAGCCTAGCAAGAGATGTATAGGTTGGTGGGGTACAGGGAATTTTAGGATTTTTTCCAATAGGGCATGGATCTGTGACCAGTATGGCATTATCAAAGGACATTCCCAAAATATATGGAAATGGGTGCCCAGAGATGAGCCACATCTCCAGCACTGTCCAGATGTAGTCAGTTTCTGTCTTAAAAGAAACTCCGGGGTTCTATACCAGAACATTAGTATTTTATAGGTTGTTTCTTTCTGAGCCACACATCTAGATGTCTTAGATGCACTTTCCCAGATATTCTTCCATTCACTTAATAGGATAGGTCTGTTTAAAATGTGGGACCATTTGCGCATATATGTGTGAGTCTGTTCTGTGATAGCGAGGCAGCATGCAAAATTTTGTAAATAGTGGATATTAGATGAGAATCATGAGGGCCTCTGGAGCACGCCATTTCAAATTCAGTAGGGATAGTTAGGGTCAGTTGTGGTATTTTGGTGGAGAAAAATTTTTGGATTTGTAGAAAGGAGTAGATTCTATTAATACCACAGACAGGCAGCTACAGTATTTACAGTTAGTATACTGCGTCCTCTGCACAGTGTGCACCTAAAGCTACCTGAAGAAAATTGCTGTTGTTCTGCTCCTATTAGTACCACAGGCAGGCAGCTACATTATTTACAGTTAGTGTACTGTGTCCTCTGCACAGTGTGCACCTAAAGCTACCTGAATAAAATTGGTGGTGTTCTTCTGATCCTATTAATACCACAGGCAGGCAGTTACAGTATTTACAGTTAGTGTACTGCGTCCTCTGCACAGTGTGCACCTAAAGCTACCTGAAGACAATTGCTGGTGTTCTCATACTAATAATACTACAGGCAAGCAGTTGATTCTGCTAGCTGCAGTATCAGTATATATATATATATATATATATATATATATATATATATATATATATATATATATATATATATATATATATATATATATATATATATATACACATCCCTGCTTTGTGCAGCTACATCTCATTGCAGGCCATTAGTATGTCTGGAAGGCCAACAAGGAGAGGCAGACAGTCACAAGCCAATAAAAGAGGGCAAGCAGGCTTTGTGTCTAAAGGGAACAGTGCTGGTCGTGGAGACGGTGCATCCTCATCAGCACATGGCCGTGGGACACGCTTTTCCTTTTTTTTCGGCAGCTGGCCGTGTTGAGCCGCAACATGTGAAAGACTTGGTAGAGTGGATGACCAAGCTGTCCTCATCCTCCTCATCCTCTCTCACCCAGGCTCAGGGTACTTTGTCTGGCAAAGCAGCTGCCAACGCGGCCTCTTCCCTCGACTCAATGGCATCAGTCACTCCTTCTCTAGCCCAACCATGTCCTCCTGAGGAGTCCCCCGAACTGTTTGACCACAGTGTTGGGTACATGCTCCAGGAAGATGCCCAGCGTTTTGAAGGCTCCGATGATGGTACCCAGCTAGAGGAAGGCAGTAACGTGAGCCCAGAGAGAGGGGGTGCCCAAGAAGGACAGCAATCTTGTCATGTTCCCCCAGCTGCAGCATACTGCCAGCTTTGCTCCAGTGATGAGGAGGGAGGGGATGATGAGGTCACTGACTCCACGCGGGTGCCTGATAGGAGAGAGGAGGAGGAGGAGGCACATCACCAACAAGGCAGGAGGCCCTCCAGGGGCCAGCTTAAGGGCAGCACACCGACTGCATCACACCGCAGAGCTCTGCATGTGCAGGGCGCTGCTGTCTCTGCGCGTTATTCCAAAAGTTCTTTGGTGTGGGCCTTTTTTGAGACAAGTGCATCAGATCCCACCGCTGCTATTTGCAACATATGTCTCAAGCGTATCTCTCGTGGCCAAAACATCTCCCGCTTGGGCACCACATGTTTGACCAGACATATGTTGACCTGCCATGCAGTTCGTAGGCAAGCGTACCTAAAAGACCCACACCAAAGAACAAAGAGGACCTCTCCTTGCTCCTCATCAGCTGGGATCTCCAACCCCACTATACCTTCAGTCCTCTCTGAGACCTGCATTGAGAAGAATGAAGTTGTAGAATTAGGTGTGTCACAGCAAAGTACTTGGGGGCAATCTGCTATCGGTACACCAACGCCAGATTGTACCAGGCAAATTTCCCTGCCCCAGCTGCTGCACCGCCGAAAGAAGTTCGCTCCCAGCCATCCACATGCCCAGCGGTTGAATGCTAGCTTGGCTAAATTGCTAGCACTTCAACTGCTGCATTTTCAGTTGGCAGACTCTTCCCCCTTCCGTAAGTTTGTGGAATGTGCGGTTCCTCAGCGGCAGGTTCCCAAACGCCACTTTTTCTCATGGAAGGCGATTCCGGCTCTCTACCGGCATGTGGAAGGCAAGGTCTTGGCCTCGCTGGACAGGGCAGACAGCGGTAAGGTGCATATTACCGCTGACTCATGGTCCAGCAGGCATGGACAGGGACGTTACCTATCTTTCACCACGCACTGGGTGACTCTTCTGGCAGCTGGGAAGGATGCAGGACAAGGTGCAGCGGAAGGATCCTCGTATTCGTGGTATCAAGGAGAGGGATCAATACTGGCTGGCAACCCTCCTTGATCCACGTTACAAGGGTAAGGTTGCGGACCTTATCTTGCCATCGCAGAGGGAGCAGAGGATGAAACATCTTCGGGTGGCCTTGCAGAAAGGTCTGTGCAACGCGTTCCCAGAGACTGGGAGGTTACAAACTCCTGTTCCTGGACAACGTGTTGCTGAGGCTTCGGTCAGTCAAAGAAGGAGCGGTGGAGAAGGTGGCCATCTGACCGATGCGTTCAGACCATTTTAAGTCCGCAGCCCCAAGGTATGATCGGTTCCAGCAACCATCGCCAGCGTCTGTTTTACATGGTGCAGGAATATCTAGGGGCAAGATCTGACTTGAACACCTTTCCCACCGAAAATCCTCTGGGTTACTGGGTCTTCAGGATGGATCACTGGCCAGAGCTTGCACAGTATGCAATTGAGCTACTGGCCTGTCCTGCATCCAGCGTTCTTTCGGAACGCACATTCAGTGCTGCTGGAGGTTTTGTAAACGATCACAGAGTGCGCCTGTCCACCGACTCGGTCGTTCGACTGACCTTCATAAAAATGAATCAGTCTTGGATCACCACCAGCTGCCAAGCACCTGATGCTGATGTAACCGAATAATTTTTTTTGAAATGTCAGATCCCTTCAAGACTGCCTATGCTGATGCTGAGTGACTATCCTGTTATGCTGAGTGACTATCCTCTTCCTCCTCAATGATCATGCTGATAGCTTGTAAGAATATTTTTGGTTCTGGGCGCCGCCACCAGTGGCTAAGGCCCAATTTTTCAGCCCCTGTTTAACAGGGGCGTGTAATTACAATTTTTGATGCAATATTTTGCAGGGAGGGTTCGTTGCTGCACTCAACTAGAGTATTTGTGAGGGGTTGCAGTGTTGTGGAACCAGCACCAGTGCCTAAGGCCCAATTTTTCAGCCCCTGTTAAACAGGGGCATGTAATTACAATTTTTGATGCAATACTTTGCAGCAGGGCTTGTTCCTGCGCTCCAACTAGAGTATCTGTGAGGGGTTGCAGTGTTGTGGCACCAGAACCAGTGCCTAAAGCCCAATTTTTCAGCCCCTGTTTAACAGGGGCGTGTAATTACAATTTTTGATGCAATATTTTACGGGAGGGCTCATTCCTGCGCTCCAACTAGAGTATCTGTGAGGGGTTGCAGTGTTGTGACACCAGTGCCTAAGGCCCAATTTTTCTGCCCCTGTTCAACAGGGACATGTAATTACAATTCTTGATCTAATATTTCACAGCAGGGCCCATTTCAGCGCCCACCAAGAGTAACTGTGAGGACTTACAATGTTGTGGCACCAGCACCACCACCACCAAAGGCCCAATTTTTCTGCCCCTGTTCAACAGGTGCATGTAATTACAATTCTTGATCTAATATTTCACAGCAGGGCCCATTCCAGCTCCCACCAAGAGTAACTGTGAGGACTTACAGTGTTGTGGCAACACCACCACCACCAAAGGCCCAATTTTTCTCCCCCTGTTCAACAGGTGCATGTAATTACAATTCTTGATCTAATATTTCACAGCAGGGCCCGTTTCTGTGCCCACCAAGAGTAACTGTGAGGACTTACAGTGTTGTGGCACCAGCACCACCACCACCAAAGGCCTAATTTTTCTGACCCTGTTCAACAGGGGCATGTAATTACAATTCTTGATCTAATATTTCACAGCAGAGCCCGTTCCTGCGCCCCACAAAGAGTAACTGTGAGGGCTTACAGTGTTGTGGCAACACCAACACCTAAGGCCCCAATTTCTGCAGAGTATATAGGGCAGGCCCCTACTTTCAAACATCCAACTTACAAACGACTCCTACTTGCAAATGGAAGGAGACAACAGGAAATGATTTTTTGGCTAGAGCTACACTGTATGTACCAGTTCAAAATTACAAACAGATTCTACTTAACAACAAACCTACAATCCCTGTCTTGTTTGCACCGCCTGTATACTGCTGTTCAGAGGGCCTGGGGCCCCACGCCTTTCCTTTTTTTAATTTGGGTGCGGGATTCCCCTTAATATCCATACAAGACCCAAAGGGCCTTGTAATGGACTGGGGGGGGGGGGTACCCATGCCGTTTGTCTCACTGATTTTCATCCATATTACCGGGACCGGACATTACATTAAAGCCGTAAGCAGTTTTAAATGACTTTTATTACTTTAGAAATGTCATTTTGTGCAGGGACTGTTCTAAGCACGGGAGACACGTGCCACTTTACAAGCATACTATAGACACCCCCCAGGTAGGATATTTAAAGGAATATTTCACTTTTTTTTTTCACTTTAAGCATCATTAAAATCACTGCTCCCAGAAAAACGGCCGTTTTTAAAACTTTTTTAGCATTGATAAATGTCCCCTGGGGCAGGACCCGGGTCCCCAAAACTTTTTTAGGACAATACCATGCAAATTAGCCTTTAAAATTAGCACTTTTGATTTCGAACGTTCGAGTCCCATAGACTTCAATGGGGTTCTAACGTTCGTGCGAATTTTCGGTACGTTCGCAGGTTCTGGTGCGAACCGAACCGGGGGGTGTTCGGCTCATCCCTACTGTACATTAACCACCACCTCATTTCATATGCCAAGCTGTACAATCCCTATTCCGCACTACCTCATTTTGTATGCTATGCTGCACATTGCCCAACTGCCCGATTCCATATGCCATGCTGTACATTCCCTATTCTGCACTGCCTCAATCTGTACGCCATGCTTAAAAGGTTAAAAGATAATTCCATGCAATTATGCCTGCCATTCCATAACACATCATGTCCACATCACCTGCAGACCACACTATAAAGTCTAAATGTATGTAGCGCTGGTAGATTTACAATCTACCGCAGATTAGGCAAATTTAGTAAATTGTGTGATAGGAAGGTTAAAATTTCGCCTCTGTTCCAGCTTGGCTGACGTTGTGTGTGCTTCCGTGCTGACCGGTGGGTGTCGCTGTTACCACTGGTTGGTTTTGGAAAGGCAACGTGTTGAAGTGTATAGATGCTCCTCTGTCTCGGAGGCAAGCTCGGTGGAGGTGGTCCTCCGAGTTGCATTCTGGGAAGAGGGTATTTATGGGACAGACGCCATGTTCTAGGGTTTTTTTTACAGCCACCTGCTGGCCCTCCTGGCCGACAGGTATGCGTTAAGGAGCTACCTCGTGGTCCTCCGATCGGGAGGCCCATGATACAGCGGCGCAGGGGTGGGCCCAGAGGCTTGTCTGGGGCCTACCACCGCGGCCGAGGAATGGTCTTGAGCTGTCGGTCCTGTGTGACGAAGCTGGACGACCGGGGAGAGCCCAGGGGAGGACCCGTCTTGGAGGGATCATGCTGGTCTATAGAGGGGCCTGGTGACTTGGTCGAAGGACGTATCCAAAAGAAGTAACCATACAGCATAGTGTTGCCGGTTCGGCTTAAAGGTTCAGGCACTGTGACTGACTTTCACTGCAGAGAAAATCTGATACATCCTGTGGCAGAGGATCATGCGGATTTACCCCCCAAACAAGTCTGTGGCACAGACTTTTGATTTGTGCTGCGTATTGGCTGCTAGACCGGGGAGAGAGGCCTATCCAGACGAGCAAGGAGTGTGTCCCACGAGGGGAGCGCATTCCACCTAATTATCTAAATTCTACCGGGACATTAGTTACTAAGATTCTATAAGAAGATATTTGAGTTTCTCCTGAAAGTTTCCTTTTCCGCCTCTTTCCTGCTACTTCCTAAAGTTTGTTTGTTCAATAAAGCATTAAAAACGTACTCCAGTGCTGGTGCGTGTGTCATCCAGAAGTAAACTCAATGGAACCCCTAGACCCAGGTGCCGGTAAAACCAAGGGAAGCAAGGTGAAGGTAACAGACCCGCTTAAACCAGCAGCTCCACCGTGAGTTAGTGCTACATGTACAATTTTTACAATGCCTTTTAGAATTACCAATCCGGTACAGTTAGGCTGGGAACAGCACAGACAAAACTTTTTTATTGGCACACATCAAATTACTTTTCTGTCATTACAAATTGAATATATGATAACATCATTTTATTACATTTAGCAAATTTAGCAGCTCATTATTTTAAAATTATAACTTCATTTTTTGGATGCAGAATTTTTAAATGGGTTTATTAATTGCCTAAAATATAAAGACTGTGCAATATTAAAAGTGAATCAATGTCTGTTTTAGGTTTCTGATCTTATTGCCGTACGCCAGGGGTATTAAATTAAAATTCATGGAGGTCTGATTAGTACATAATTTTTCCAGCAGAAGTCCGAATCGCATTTTTGTGCGATGATTCTTTACATCACAGCCCAGGTGTGCAGGCATGACAGCCCATTCATTTGAATGGGCTGTGCCTGTTGTGCCTGTGTTTTCTGCTGGGAAAAGGTCCTGGCACCTTTTTAAAAATGCAGCCCCATGGAAACTGCATGGTGCGTTTGTACCATGCTGTTTCCATGTGCAGGAAACTGCACCTTGTATTTCAATGAGTTTAAGAGTCAATGGTGCCCCTGCACATTTTCTGTGCATTACTTCATTTTGTGTGCAGCTGCTTGTCCCCCTTCACATCTTCCCCACCACAGCACTGTCTCCCTTCACATATCATCCCCGCAGCACTGCCCCTTTCACTTCCCCCGCACAGTACTGTCCCCCTCTACATCACCACCTCCCACACACAGGACTTCCCCCCTTCATATATCATCTACGCAGCACTGCCCCTTCACATCCTCCCCACAGCATTGCCCCCCTTCATATATCCCCCACAGCACTGGGCCCTTCATATATCCCCCCACAGCACTGCCCCTTCATATATCCCCCTACAGCCCTGCCCCCTTCATATATCCCCCTACAGCACTGCCCCCTTCATATATCCCCCCACAGCCCTACACCCTTCTTATATCCCCCCCACAGCCCTGCTCCCTTCATATATCCCCCACAGCACTGCCCCTTCATATATCCCCCCACAGCCCTGCCCCCTTCATATATCCCCCCACAGCCCTGCCCCTTCATATATCCCCCCACAGCACTGCCCCCTCCATATATCCCCCCATAGCCCTGCCCCCTTCATATATCCCCCACAGCCCTGCCCTCTTCATATGTCCCCCCTCTCAGCCCTGCCCCCTTATATATCCCCCAAAGCACTGCCCCCTCATATATCCCCCCACAGCCCTGCCCCCTTCATATATCCCCCCGAAGCACTGCCCCCTTCATATATCCCCCCACAGCCCTGTCCCCTTCATATATCCCCCACAGCACTGCCCCTTCATATATCCCCCCACAGCACTGCCCCTTCATATATCCCCCCACAGCACTGCCCCTTCATATATCCCCCCATAGCACTGCCCCTTCATATATCCCCCACAGCACTGTCTCCCTTCATATATCCCCCCACAGCACTGCCCCTTCATATATGCCCCCACAGCACTGCCCCTTTCATATATCCCCCCACAGCCCTGCCACCTTCATATATACCCCACAGCACTGCCCCTTCATATATCCCCCCACAACACTGCCCCTTCATATATCCCCCCACAGCACTGCCTCTTCATATATCCCCCCACAGCCTTGCCCCCTTCATATATCCCCCCACAGCACTGCCCCCTTCATATATCCCCCCACAGCACTGCCCCTTCATATATCCCCCCACAGCACCGCCCCCTTCATATATCCCCCCACAGCCCTGCCCCCTTCATATATCCCCCCACAGCACTGCCCTCTTCATATATCCCCCCACAGCACTGCCCCTTCATATATCCCCCCACAGCACTGCCCCCTTCATATATCCCCCCACGGCACTGTCTCCCTTCATATATCCCCCCACAGCACTGCCCCTTCATATATCCCCCCACAGAATTCCCCCCTTCATATATCCCCCCACAGCCCTGCCCCCTTCATATATCCCCCCACAGCACTGCCCTCTTCATATATCCCCCCACAGCACTGCCCCTTCATATATCCCCCCACAGCACTGCCCCCTTCATATATCCCCCCACGGCACTGTCTCCCTTCATATATCCCCCCACAGCACTGCCCCTTCATATATCCCCCCACAGAATTCCCCCCTTCATATATCCCCCCACAGCCCTGCCCCCTTCATATATCCCCCACAGCACTGCCCCTTCATATATCCCCCACAGCACTGCCCCCTTCATATATCCCCCCACAGCACTGCCCCCTTCATATATTCCCCCACAGCACTGCCCCCTTCATATATTCCCCCACAGCCCTGCCCCTTCATATATCACCCCATGGCACTTCCCCTTTCATATATATCCCCCCCACAGCACTGCCCCTTTTATATATATCCCCCCACAGCACAGTCTCCCTTCATATATCCCCCCACAGCACTGCCCCTTCATATACCCCCCCAAAAAGCACTGCTCCTTGCACATCCCCCACAGTATTGCTCCCCTGTACATGACCCCCCCACACACACACATAGCACTGCCCCCTGTACATGACCCCCCCACACACACACAGCACTACCCCCTGTACATGACCCCCCCCACACACACACCGCACTACCCCCTGTACATGACCCCCACACACAGCACTGCCCCCTGTACATGACCCCCAGTCCCCATCCTGCACAGCCATGTCCTTTCCTCCCTTTCCTTTCCTCCCTTCTCTCTTCTACCTTTCACAGAGCGGAGAGTAGGAGGCAGAGCAATCCTGAACTGAAGGCAGAGGCACAGCAGCACTGGATGGGGCGTGGGAGCTTTTCATATTAGCAAGCTGGTAATTGGCTGCTAGGACCACCTCCTAGAAGCCGATCACCTCCTGGTTAACTTGAAATGTTAATTCAGGAAGCTGACTCTCTCCATGCAGTGCTGGTCCTGCCCCCAGTCCAGAATTGTCCCGCCGTCCGCTCCGCTCTACTCTGCTAATGACAGCGGCAGAGGCTGGGGACAAAAGTGGCAGGTAAATGAAACAATAACAACGGTCCGGAAAGAGCAGTAGCTCGGGCCAGACGCAGACTGCAGGCCGCCATTTAGTGATAAACCAGAAAAAAGCAGCGCTAAACCCACCAAGATTAAAACTATACAGTAAAGATCAAATATGAAAAAATTGATTGAAAAAAGTGATCTGAATATTGAAATTAAATTAAATTGAATCTAAAAAGTCCATCTTCTTAATTCCACGGTGCAGGTAGTAGAACCACACTTGTGATGTAATCAAAAGTTCAATAGTATCCTCCACCACACCACCAGTGCTAAACACCCAAAATGCTCGCTTACCAGACAGGCAAGCAATAGAAGCTTGCAACCTATACCCGGCCAGGGCCTTTATCCCGTCAGGAGCCAAACAGATGGATACCAGGAAGAAACCTTAGGCTGATCTCTACACCAGACAAGGACCACCAAGCTCGTGGTTCACGGATACCAGGTGTGAGTAGATATGGATAACGTTCAGATGTATCCAAAAATGAAAAAAGGGTACCATAGCGTAATACTGACAAACATATTTATTAAAAAATGAGAAAGCCACTAACAAGATTGTAGAATTTAAAAGCAGATTAGCCGGCCGGCTTGTGCAATCACCCGTCCCTCGAACAGCACACGCGAGACTTCAGCACGTCAGCTCCTCCCTTATCGCCATTTAGTGATGCCCGCCATACGCTTTAGATATGTGCATTATTTTCTACATAAAAGTCTTGTCTCAGATATTCCTGCAAAATGCACATTTGCATTTCTGTGTAATTTTATATGTATTTGTAGATTCAGTCAGCTGCTCTACATATGAAAGCATGTTCTCATCTGATTAAGTAGTCCTTTAAATGCATTCATAAATTCATGAATCAAATCCAAAAGTCCCTAGGGATTGCTTTCATATTTCATTTACACTGTTTGTGAAGAAAATGGAAGAAGTGCTCATTCATTAAATATTAGAGTTGTTAATTGTTTTTGGTGGATTTGAACCACTTAAAACAATTACACTGTTGCGTGTAATGGGTATGAGT
This sequence comes from Lithobates septentrionalis, assembly GCA_037952835.1. Taxonomy (NCBI): domain Eukaryota; kingdom Metazoa; phylum Chordata; class Amphibia; order Anura; family Ranidae; genus Lithobates; species Lithobates septentrionalis. The sequence goes on along the minus strand of JBBDGP010000201.1, from coordinate 537,716 downwards.
GATTTCACTTAAAGTAAAGAGTACTTATATATATATACTTGGATAGAGTTAAGGGAGTGTTATAACCCATTAGTTGTTTTTGCCATCCGTGAAGTTGACAAACGGCAGATGCACCCAAAGAATGTGATAGGAGAGAGATAACTTCCACTACTACACACACTGCCGCTTACCGACTTCCAATAATCTCCTATCACGGGAGATCACAAGCACTTTCGAGCTTAATACCCAGCTCGGGCCTTTGGCTAACACAGCAATGATCTCAGCGTCTTCCTCGGTGACACCACTCAAACGTACATATTGCCATAAAGAAATAAAGGCTTCCATAGTGTAAAATCTTTGTGGTAATTTAATAGGTAAAAAAGTATTGCACTTACAGTTAGGTAGAATATATAAAGCATGAAAAACAAGCCGGCCTTCTCACCAATGCAGCCCTTCATTCCAGGACCTGTGTGAATGCGGTGAAGTCAGCACATCGGTCCTCCCTACGCGTTTTGTCAGAACTGACATTGTCCAGGGGTTTAGACCCCTGATATCTCACCAAAGCCCCACCCCCCCCCAACAGGGCTGATAAAAAAAAGGAATTGTAATAAATTAATAATTAAAAAAATAATTGTAAAAATAGTAAAAAATAAAAAAAACACTGACACCGTTCACACCCACCTCTCCCCCTTCAAAAAAAAAAAGCATTGTAAAAAAAAACAACAAAAAAATATTAATTGTAAAAGTAATAAAATAAAAAAATATCTAAAAAATAAAATTGTAAAAAAAATGTAATAAGAATAAAAAACTACTGACACCGTCCACTTCTCAACTGACACCATCCACTGCCCTACTGATACGATCCACTGCCAACTTCTTCCCCCCAAAAAGAATAAGAAAAAATTACATTGTAAAAAAATATATATATATATGTTTGTAAAAAAAATTTAAATAAAAATAGCTAAAAAAATACTGACACTGTCCATTGCTCTACTCACACCATCCAGCCATAACCGTCCACAGCCCCCGCCACACCCCAAACCGAAGCACTTTGAAAAAAATATTTGAAAAAAATAAAAATAAAATTGTAAAAAATAATAAAAAATAAAATAATAAAAAAAAACAAAAACCACTGACACCATCCACTGCTCTACTGACACCATTCACTGCCCTCACAAAATGTTTGTAAAAAAAAAATACAAAAAAAAAATTGTAAAAAATAATAAAAAGTAAAATAAACAAAAAAAATTTACACTGTCTATTGCCCTACTGACACCACTCTGCACATACTATATACTGCCCACTGCCATATACTCCACACTGCCATATACTCTGCACTCCTCTTCCTTTGCTGATCATTATATTAGTGTCACTGCTGATGTCAGTGTCAGTTGGCAAGACATAGATGATTAGAATCTTGCCTGGTTTAGCAGGGATAAGCTAAAATTTGAACCATCTATGGGCGTGCCCCTGAACTCTGCACATAGCGCACCTCTGCACTTTTTTGGTGAGAATAAAATACAAAATATGCATTGAAAATTTTTTTCTCTATCTTATCTTAACATTTGGTAGTCATATCCCAAAGAATTCTAAGAAGTATCTTTTATTTATCTCATGGACGAAATGTGAGAAATAACATATATATCACACAATCATTCCATAAACACATACCACATACACTGCATATATCATTTGAGGAAAATATGCTCATAAAATAGTTTACCATTGCCAAAAAAAATAAATATATCCCTGGATTTAATTTTAAAAATCTGGTCACCTTACCCTTAAGAGTATTGCTGCACTTAACGATAGTCCCAGTTAACCTGCATGCAGTATAGGTTCAGTAGAGTTCGAGCACAGGTGCAAGGTAGATGTGGTTCAGGTGCAGCAAAGGTTCAGTATAATGCAGTACAGGGTTGGTATAAGTGTGGTATGGAGTGCAGTATGGGTGCCGTATGGATTGGGTACACTTGCTGTCCCTGGGATGCTTCAGTGACCTCTCGCTGTAGAAGGGGGAACCCCTGGCCCCCCTCAGTTTCTCCTCGAAAGCCTTCGGGTGATCAGCAGTGAAAAGCAGAGGGTGAGCGAATGCTTCAGTCATCCTGTGGCATTGGTGCTGCGATGTGGGCAATGCTACGCTGCCCCGGGTGTCCTCACTCCCAGTCTCAGGCTCGGATCTCTGCCAGTATTGTCTCCCGCTGGCAAGCCAATATCCAGATGGAGGTGCTCTCTCTCTAACTCCCTCAGTGCCAAGAGGAAAAGCTTTCCAAGGTAGTTTAAAAAAAATATCTCTCCACTTCTCCTACTGCACAATGCTTATTTGAATTTGTAGTGTAAGGAGTCTAATCTTCCCATTATATGGCTGCCATCTCAAAACTACAACTCCCAGGATTCTCAGCGCTCTGCATAGTCTAGGCTTGCTTGGCTTTAGCGCTCCTCCTGCTGGTCATAGGTGAATGGTGCAGCATAACATCAGTATCTAAGTAGATGGAGGTTAGAATAAAAGGCAATGAGGGTTATTTACGAAAGGCAAATCCACTTTGCACTACAAGTGCAAACTACAAGTGAAATTGCACTGAAAATGCAGTCGCTGTAAATCTGATGAACTCTTTGCACACTGCTACTGTATCTTTTGTATAAAAATGTGGATTTTCGGTTCGCACATAATGCAATACATGTTCAAGCTAGCCAACTGCATCAACTTCATCAATCTCTGGCCAGTCCCAATTCCACTAAAATACAAGCATAACATCTTACGTAGATCAAGTTACAGAATACACAAAAACTTGGTTTATTTAATGTGAAATGTAATCATGTTGTTAGACAAAGGCAGTGTGTTCCAAAATGCATCACAGTGTTGGATCCTCGTGCTTCCCCAACATAGCCCTGCACAGGGCATACATGGAATCTCTCCATGTGAACAAGGCTTTACTGCTAATGGGGGTTATTTACGAAAGGCAAAGCCACTTTGCACTACTACAAGTGCAAAGTGCACTTGAAATTGCACTGAAAGTGCACTTGGAAATGCAGTCGCTGTAGATCCGAGGGGGGCATGCAAGGAAAATAAAAAATAGCATTTTAGCTTGCACATGATTGGATGATAAAATCAGCAGAGCTTCTCCTCATTTCAAATCTACCCCTTAGATTTAGAGCAACTACACTTCCAAGTGCACTTTCAGTGCACTTGCGGTGCAAAGTGGATTTGCCTTTTGTAAATAACCCTCAATGTGTCTGTTTGGGCATTCATTACTAAAGTCAAAAATGTCAGGTTACTATGGGGGTTATTTACTAAAGGCAAATCCACTTTGCACTACAAGTGCACTGCGATTGCACTTGGAAGTGCAGTCGCTTTAGATTTGAGTGGAACATGCAAAGAAAACACAGACTGCATTTTTGCTTGAACATGACTAGATGATAAAATCAGCAGAGCTTCCCCTCATTTCAGACCTTCCCCTCAGATCTAGAGCGACTGCACTTCCAAGTGCACTTGTAGTGCAAAGTGGATTTGCCTTTAGTAAATTAACCCCTATGGCTGCAGTCAACTTTTGTCAAAAAGAATTATATGTAAAAAATATTGGCTTTTCTTTTGATTTTAAATCCACATCTACCATAAACATCAAAGTGTCGGGTTAGTCCCCCTGATATGTGATATATCTATTCATAGCCTATGATATCAACAGCACCATCAATCTTCTAATATGTATACATTCTTATAATGGATTTCAGCATGTATAAATGTAGCACTCTGTTAGCTCAGCAACATTCCTTATACACAGCTGGGTATTGTCATCTTTATTCAGGTAAGCGGCACGATTTGATAATTTAATAACTCCTGCCAAAACATTTTTCTTTCGTGGAATGACATGGGAGGGTTACCTGTACCAATACTACTATATCCAAAACCAAAATAAAAAAACCTTTGGTTAATATTACAGTTTCAATTTGCAAATGTTGGAGTGAAGGCTTAAAATGGTATTAAACCCTAAACTAAAAATCTAATCTATTGCAGTTTACTAAATCCTTATTGTGGCTGTATTAGTTTTCTTTTTTAGGCTTTTCTCCTTAACCACTTCAAGACCGGGCACTTTTACCCCCTTCTTGCCCAGGCCATTTTTTAGTTTTCAGCAGTGCCACACTGAATGAAAATTACTCACTTAGTCATGCAACACTGTACCCAAATAATTTTTATTTATTTATTTCTTTTGAGACAGATAAAGCTTTCTTTTGGTGGTATGTAATCACCACTGGGTTTATTTATTTATTTTGCTATATAAATGAAAAAAGGCCAAAAATGTAGAGAATAAAAAAAAACTTTTATTTTTTTTTCTAAAATTTTGCAAACAAATACTCTTTTTTTTCATAAATTAAGGCCAAAATATATTGTGCTACATTTTCTTGGTAAAAATAACCCAAATCTGTGTATACTATTTAGTCTGCGTGAAAGTTATAGTGTCTATGAACTATGGCATATACATTTTTCTAGGTATGGTAAATATATTTCTAAAGAAACTATTGACATGAAATTTTCACCACATGTCGGTAACAACCCATACAATTCAGCCATAAAAAGAAACCAAAAGAAATAAAAAGAAACCAAAACAAAGGTTTAGAAATTAAGATATGTGTAATAAAATGGAATGACACAGGGAAAAAGTATTGAACACGCTAACTGAAATGTATTTAATACTTGGTACAATATCTTTTGTTGGTAATGACAGCTTTAAGACAACTCCTGTATGCAGAAACGAGTCGCATGTATTGCTCAGGTGTGATTTTGGCCCGTTCTTCCACACAAACAGTCTTAAAATCATGAAGGTTCTGTGGGCCTCTTCTATGAACTCTGATCTTTAGCTCTTTCCACAGATTTTCTATTGAAATCAAATCAGGTGATTAGCTGGGTCATTCTAGCAGCTTTATTTTCCTTCCTTAAAACCTTTTCAGAGTTTCCTTGGCTTTGTGTTTGGGATCATGGTCTTGCTGAAATGTCCACCCTCGTTTCATCTTCATCATCCTGTTAGATGGCAGCAGATTTTTAGCAAGAATATCTTGGTACATTTTTCCATTCATCCTTCCAATATCATGATGTACCCACCTCCAAACTTCACTGTTGTTATGGGGGTCTTTTTGGGGCGATGTGCAGTGCCATTTGACCTCCAAACATTGTGTGTATTACGCAATCCAAAGAGTTCAATCTTGGTCTCATCTGACCAGACTATATTCTCCCTGTATTTCACAGGCTTGTCTAAATGTTGTGCAGCAAACTTTAAACGAGCTTCAACATGCTTTTTCTTCAGCAATGTCTTCCATGGCGAGCGTGCGTACAGGTCATGGCAGTTGAGGGCATTACTTATGGTTGTCTTTGAAACAATTGTACCTGCTAATTGCAGGTCTTTCTGATGCTCTCCACAAGTGGTCCTTGGCTCTTGGACAACTCTTCTGATAATTCTTTTTACTCCTCTGTCAGAAATCTTGTGAGGAGCACCTGGTCGTGGCAGGTTTATAGTGAAATTATGTTCTTTCCACTTCTGGAGGATTATGGCCCCAACAGTGCTCACTGGAACATTCAGTTTAGAAATCCTTATGTAACCAATGCCATCAGTATATTTTGCAACAAGAAGGTCTTGAGAGAGCTCTTTGCTTTTACCCATCAGGAGATGTTTCTTGTGTGACACCTTGGTAATGAGACACCTTTTTATAGGCCATCAGTTGAGACTGATTCAGCTGATATTAAAATTGCACTGACAAGGGGCAGGATTGCTTTCTAATTACTTAAAGATTTTAGCTGGTGTCTTGGCTTTCCATGCCTTTTTATACCTCCCTTGTTTCATGTGTTCAATACTTTTTCCCTGTGTCATTCCATTATATGTATATGTATTCACACATACACACACACAAAAACAAAAACGCATACATATACATACACATATTTTTTTGAAAATGTATCAGTCCTGATGTGCTAACTCATTTCCTGAGGACCTAAAATGCCAGGGCAGTCTAAATACCCCAAAACTTCCCTTTTAGACACTTAGTAAGAGCCATGGTGCATTTTTTAAAGTTGTCATCTTTTGCCACAATTTTTTTCAAAATAAGGAAATAAAATTTGTTTAAGTTGTAAGTTATTTTTCACGCATAACATGGGAATACCTACAATTACAAAAAACATTCTGGGGATACCACACGTGTGAAACTTTCACAGTCTAACTCCATAGAGAGACCCAAAGTCCAAGGAGCACCTTCAGGCTTTCTAGGGGCATAAACTGAGGCCCTGGAGCACCAGGACAGTGGAAACACCCCCACATGGAACTTTTTGACACACAATTTTGGAAAATGTGAAAATCATTTTTTTTTTTTTTTTACGCAAGGCTGTGAATTAATAAGATATTTATAACACACAGTATAGGCATTCTTTTAATTATACCCCAAAACACATTCTACTACTCCTCCCAAATGTACCACATGTGTGAGACTTTTTCACAGCCTAGCTACAAAATCCAAGGAGCACCCTCAGGCTTTCTTGGGGCATAAATTACTCATCTGATTACCTGACTAACAATAACATGTTTGAAGGCCCTGGAGCACTAGGACAGTAGAAATACAAACAAAGTGACCATATTTTGGAGAGTAAACACCCCAAGGTATGTTTTAAGATGCATGGTGAGTCTTTTGAAGACTTTTTGGAAAACGTAATTTTTTACACAAAGTTGGCAGTTTTAAAAGATATTTCTCACACATAGCATGGGCATACTTAGAATGTCACTCCAAAAAAACACATTCTGCTACTCCTCCCGAGTATGGGAATACCACATATGTGAGAACCTTTTAGTGTCTAGACTGATTATGTACCAAACATTGTAACAAGAAAATCAACCAACACTGCATAGAAAACAATGAATGAATAAAGCCTGACCATTGTGGGCAATACAGTTAGTGTTAAATGGTTTGTCTCAGCCCTCTAACTGCCACTTTTCCTGGACAGCCTGGTCTGGTAAAGGAAGTTTGAAAATAATATACTTACTGGTTGGATCATCAGGGAAAAACAAAGGAGAAAAGGCTAAAAAAGAAAACAAATGCAGCTACCATATATAAGAATTGCTAAGCTGCAAAATATTACATTTTGTTATTCAGTTTAATACTGCTTTAAAGCCCTTCTCCAACTTTAAGTTTCTACTGAAGAAAACTGTTGAAGCTGTAAAGAAGCATGGAAGTCAGGTCCCTGAGGTCCAATGATTCATGATCTTCTTATATTAACCCTCCCACTTTTTGAAGCATGGGAGCTCCCCTATAGCTGGGGGATACCATGAAAACCTGAATCATTTAGCAAATAGCATCCTTAAAGCCTAACTCCAGGTGTTGTTCTTCTTTATTTATTTCAGCCAAGCTGGCCCAAACTAACTATTGCCATTACTAAGAAATGCACCGGTATCAGCAACATGCAGTATAAAGTGCTGTGTTTCAGTAACGATATGGGGACTTCCAATACCATTAACGATATAAAACTGAGTCAGGCTGAGGGTTGCTTGGCCATTCACAGGAAGCCTTGTATTTTTATGTATTAATACAAGGCTTCCTCTGATTAGCTGAGGTGGAGATCTGAGTGGATGGCATCACAATCTCAACCTCAGATAATCAGAATAAGCCTTGTATTCACTTTTAAAATACAAGGCTTCCTGTGAATGGCAGAGCAGCACTCAGCCTGACTCAATTTTGCTCCAAGAACAGGGCAGGAAATCCACATACTGATGCCTTTGTGTTATAGACCTCGCTGGACTGACTGGATCAGTCACTGGTCATGGGTGGGTGATTGTGTGGGCAAAGGGGAAGCAATTCCTTCTAGTCCACCGTGTCCACCAGTCCACCGTGCCCAAGGGTGGATTGTGGTGGACTGTCTTAGGGAACATTTCTGGTGCTACATACAATTTATACAGTGCTGACAGCGACCACAGCAATTAGTAAAGGCAATAGTTTATTTGGGCCAAGCTGTTAAAGTAAATACTAAGAATAATATTTAAAGTAAGTGTTAATAGTAAGTACTATTTAAAGAAAACACAAAACCTGGAGTTAGGCTTTAATGTTTAAATACTAGAGCAAAACAGGTGAAAATGAAAAACATACACTATATTACCAAAAGTATTGGGACACCTGCCTTTACACACACATGAACTTTAATGGCATCCCAGTCTTAGTCCGTAGGGTTCACTATTGAGTTGGCCCACATTTTGAAGCTAAAACAGCCTCAACTCTCCTGGGAAGGCTGTCCACAAGGTTTAGGAGTGTGTCTTTGGGAATGTTGGACCATTCTTCCAGAAGCACATTTGTGAGGTCAGGCACTGATGTTGGACGAGAAGGCCTGGCTCACAGTCTGTGCTCTAATTCATCCCAAAGGTGTTCTATCGAGTTGAGTGCAGGGCTCTGTACAGGCCAGACAAGTTCCTCCACCCCAAACTTACTCATCCATGTCTTTATGGACCTTGCTTTGTGCACTGGTGCGCAATCATGTTGAAACAGAAAAAGGCCATCCTCAAACTGTTCCCACAAAGTTGGGAGCATGAAATTGTCTAAAATGTCTGGGTATGCTGATACCTTAATAATTCCCTTCACTGAAACTAAGGGGCTAAGCCCAACCCTTGAAAAACAACCCCACACCATAATCTCCCCTCCACCAAATGATTTGGACCAGTGCACAAAGCAAGGTCAATAAAGACATGGATGAGCAAGTTTGTGGTGGAGGAACTTGACTGGTCTGCACAGAGTCCTGACCATAACCCAATAGTACACTATTGGGATGAATTATAGCGCAGACTGTGAACCAGGACTTCTCCTCCACATCAGTGCCTGACTTCACAAATGCGCTTCTGGAAGAATGGTCAACCATTCCCATAGGCACACTTCTAAACCTTGTGGACAGCCTTCCCAGAAGAGTTGAAGCTGTTATAGTTGCAAAAGGTGGGCCAACTCAATATTGAACCCTACAGACTAAGGTGCCATTAAAGTTCATGTGCGTGTAAAGGCAGGTGTCCCAATACTTGGTAATATAGTGTATATAAACTGGTAGCTATGAAGGTTAAAGAATAGCTTGTTCTTGTATCAGAAATTTCCAATTTAGCTGCTAGATAGAAGACATGTCGCAGACGTTTTTAGTTGTCATACTTGTACCTCACCTCTGTTCATGTTATAACCTCAAATAGTGACAGTTGCTTTATTATCTAGATGATGACACTTCCTGCTGTACCTCTCAATTTATACACGGATTTTATTGCTGATCACTTGTAAATTAAGAAGAGACTCAACCTGCTAAGCTGACAGATAGCAAATATTAATAGTGACACAGGATCATGAACTGTCAGAGAGTAAAGTCATTACAAGTTATATGTTTTGTCATTGCTTGCTTGATTCTAATGTTTTACTGTATAAACGTCCTTGAACATTTCCTAGGCTGGTAGAAAATATAAAAATGTGAGATGTAGTCTAGTCAAAAAATCACTACCATGTGTGGAGTGTTTCCCAATAAGTCACATAAAAAGAAGTATGTAAAATGTATCATGAACTATTGGGCATAAACCATACACAATGTACTGTACTGTACTCTATTTTAATTCGAATTCTGTTAGTACAACTAAAAACTAAATGCCAAGCACATATAAAATCACCAAGTAATTATGTACTATATTCATTAAAAACCATTACATTTATTTTCAAATGTAACTAGTGTAATTACCTGAATTAGCCTTGATAAGGTAGAGACTTACACTGATAAAGGTCAACGTTAAATGGATCAAAATCAGCATTTTTTAACCACTTCAGCCCCGGAAGGATTTACCCCCTTCCTGACCAGAGCACTTTTTACAATTTGGCACTGCGTCGCTTTAACTGCTAATTGCGCGGTCATGCAATGCTGTACCCAAACGAAATTTGCGTCCTTTTCTTCCCACAAATAGAGCTTTCTTTTGATGGTATTTGATCACCTCTGCCGTTTTCATTTTTTGCGCTATACACGGAAAAAGACGGAAAATTTTGAAAAAAAGGATATTTTCTACTTTTTGTTCTAAAAAAAATCCAATAAATTCAATTTTAGTCATACATTTAGGCCAAAATGTATTCGGCCACATGTCTTTGGTAAAAAAAATGTCAATAAGTGTATATTTATTGGTTTGCGCAAAAGTTATAGCGCCTACAAACTTTTTTCCATTTTCTGGAATTTACACAGCCTTTAATTTATGACTGCGTATGTCGTTTCTTGAGGTGCTAAAATTGCAGGGCAGTACAAACCCCCCCCCAAATGACCCCATTTTGGAAAGTAGACACCCCAAGGAAATTGCTGAGAGGCATGTTGAGCCCATTGAATATTCATTTTTTTGTCCCAAGTGATTGAATAATGACAAAAAAAAAAAATTACAAAAAGTTGTCACTAAATGATATATTGCTCACACAGGCCATGGGCATATGTGGAATTGCACCCCAAAATACATTTAGCTGCTTCTCCTGAGTATGGGGATACCTCATGTGTGGGACTTTTTGGGAGCCTAGCCGCGTACGGGGCCCCGAAAACCAATCACTGCCTTCAGGATTTCTAAGGGCGTACATTTTTGATTTTACTCCTCACTACCTATCACAGTTTTGAAGGCCATAAAATGCCCAGATGGCATAAAACCCCCCAAAATGACCCCATTTTGAAAAGTAGACACCCCAAGCTATTTGCTTTGAGGCATGTTGAGTCCATGGAATGTTTTATATTTTGACACAAGTTGCGTGAAAGTGACACATTTTTATTTATTTTTTTTTTGCACAAAGTTGTCACTAAATGATATATTGCTCACACAGGCCATGGGCATATGTGGAATTGCACCCCAAAATACATTTAGCTACTTCTCTTGAGTACGAGGATACCACATGTGTGGGACTTTTTGGGAGTCTAGCCGGGTACGGGGCCCTGAAAACCAATCACCGCCTTCAGGATTTCTAAGGGTGTAAATTTTTGATTTCACTCTTCACTGCCTATCACAGTTTCGGAGGCCATGAAATGCCCAGGTGGCACAACCCCCCCCCCAAATGACCCCATTTTGGAAAGTAGACACCCCAAGCTATTTGCTGAGAGGCATGGTGAGTATTTTGCAGCTCTCATTTGTTTTTGAAAATAAAGAAAGACAAGAAAAAAATGTTTTTTTTCTTTTTTCAATTTTCAAAACTTTGTGACAAAAAGTGAGGTCTGCAAAATACTCACTATACCTCTCAGCAAATAGCTTGGGATGTCTACTTTCCAAAATGGGGTCATTTGGGGGGGGGGGGGGTTTGCTACCTGGGCATTCCATGGCCTCCGAAACTGTGATAGGCAGTGAAGAGTGAAATCAAAAATTTACGGCCTTAGAAAGCCTGAAGGCGGTGCCTGGTTTCAGGGTCCCGTACGCGGCTAAGCTCCCAAAAAGTCTCACACATGTGGTATCCCCGTACTCAGGAGAAGCAGCAGAATGTATTTTGGGGTGTAATTTCACATATTCCCATGGCATGTTTGAGCAATATATCATTTAGTGACAACTTTGTGCAAAAAAAAAAAAAAATTGTCTCTTTCCCGCAACTTGTGTCACAATATAAAATATTCCATGGACTCGACATGACTCTCAGCAAATAGCTTGGGGTGTCTACTTTCCAAAATGGGGTCATTTGGGGGGGTTTTGAACTATCCTGGCATTTTATGCACAACATTTAGAAGCTTATGTCACACATCACCCACTCTTCTAACCACTTGAAGACAAAGCCCTTTCTTACACTTTTTGATTACATGAAAAAATTATTTTTTTTTGCAAGAAAATTACTTTGAACCTCCACACATTATATATTTTTTTTTAAAGCAAATGCCCTACAGATTAAAATGGTGGGTGTTTAATTTTTTTTTTTCACACAGTATTTGCGCAGCGATTTTTCAAACGCATTTTTTGGGGAAAAAACACACTTTTTAAAATTTTAATGCACTAAAACACACTATATTGCCCAAATGTTTGATGAAATAAAAAAGATGATCTTAGGCCGAGTACATGGATACCAAACAAGACATGCTTTAAAATTGCGCACAAACGTGCAGTGGCGACAAACTAAATACATTTTTAAAAGCCTTTAAAAGCCTTTACAGGTTACCACTTTAGATTTACAGAGGAGGTCTACTGCTAAAATTACTGCCCTCGATCTGACCTTCGCGGTGATACCTCACATGCATGGTGCAATTGCTGTTTACATTTGACGCCAGACCAACGCTTGCGCTCGCCTTAGCGCGAGAACAGGGGGGACAGGGGTGCTTTTTTTTTTTTTTTCTTTATTATTTTTTTGCTTTTTTATCTTATTTTTAAACTGTTCCTTTCATTTTTTTTTTAAATCATTTTTATTGTTATCTCAGGGAATGTAAATATCCCCTATCATAGCAATAGGTAGTGACAGGTACTCTTTTTAAAAAAAATTGGGGTCTATTAGATCCTAGATTTCTCCTCTGCCCTCAAAGCATCTGACCACACCAAGATCGGTGTGATAAAATGCTTTCCCAATGGCGCTGTTTACATCCGGCGAAATCGAAGTCATAAAATGCTCGTAGCTTCCGGTTTCTTAGGCCATAGAGATGTTTGGAGCCACTCTGGTCTCTGATCAGCTCTATGGTCAGCTGGCTGAATCACCGGCTGCATTCTCAGGTTCCCTGTTGAGACAGAAGAGCCAGAGAAAAACACGGAAGATGGTGTGGGGGGGGGCATTCCCTCCCACTGCTTGTAAAAGCAGTCTAGAGGTTAATTAGCTGCTAGGATTGCTTTTACATGAAAGCCGACCACTGGCTGAAAAGAATGATACCAAGATGATACCTAAACCTGCAGGCATCATTCTGGTATAACCATTCAAAGTCGTGAATTGCGTATCTGAAGACAAAAAATGGTTAACAATAAAGCACAGTAAACAGTAAAGTATAAAAAAATTGCGTACCTGAAAAGCAAACATGATAAAACATAATAACAATAAAACATTGCAGAATAGAATACAGTAAAAAAGAGCAGAACAATAGAGAGAGAATAGAGAGAGAGAGAACAATAAAACGACAACTATTTTTTTTTTTTTTTTATATTTTTGTATGTGTTTTGGTTATTTTTGGTTTTTTACACTTTTTTTTGTAACTGTAACTTTTATAACTGTAACCGGTTCCAGGTTCGGGTCTCTCAAAATGTGATGGCATCTTGGGAGACCCTGTGAAAGTGTGTCCTAGTCTGTGCAATGCTGTACCCTACGCTAATACTCAACTAGTGAATGGTAGCGTTCAAAACATTCACCAATGCAAAGACCAGGATTGTCAGGACAGGAGGGACAATAATAGTGGGTGTCACGCCTATATCCGCGCTTGCTGCAGATACGACATCTTTGGGGGGGGGTTCGTTGGGTAGGGGTACTCGGGAGGACATAAAGAAAATGCCTCTCTTGCAGCCGACTGCATTTGGTTCAGGATGTGAATGGGGGAAGTACGGGCGTTGCAGAAGGGGTGAGTTCCCAATTAGGATTGGCAAATGCAGCAGGAAGGGCATTATGGGCACGACGGGCCTGTTTGTCTTTTTGGTGGCAGCGGGACACTACTTGTGCTTGCCACCTCACCAGCTTGAACTGCACTTATGGGACTCGCCGCGTCACCAAGTGTTACTGCAGTGCTGGTTTGACCACGACCGGGGTGTACTAGCCCGCTGGTGCTTGCCAGTTCACCAAAACGCTACCAAAAAAACTGTTAGTGATCGCAGGGATCAGGCCTGACTCTGCGAATGCTGCAGTTATGCGTTTAGTGTTTTGTAAGTGACAGTGATCGATCGATACTGCACTTGGGTGGGCTGGGCTGGGCTGGGCCGGGCGGAGGGGCAAAACGCAGGTGCTAGCAGGTATCTTGGCTGATCCCGCTAACACTGCGTTTTTGGGAACCCTAAACTGCTGGGGACGCTAGTATAGATCTGATTGGATCAGATATTGATCCGTTCAGATACTATACCACTAAGGGAGGCGTATGCTGTGTGCGTGGGTGTTAGCAGTACTGGCGCTAATCTGACGCTGCCTGGGGCGACGCATATCACCGCCGGGCGATCAGGGGGCTAAACCTTTATTCGGTAATAAACGGCAGGTGCCCTGACACTATAAAAAATAAACGAACTAACCAGCGTCAACCGTAACGGTTATACGGTGATCAGTGGTGAAAGGGTTAACTAGGGGGCAATCAAGGGGTTAAAACATTTATTAGATAGTATATGGGGGTCCCCGACGCTATAAAACGCTGACGGCGAACCTAAATATTTACCTCCCTAACTAGCGTCACCAGTGACACAAATACAGCAATGAGAAAAATGATCGCTTAGCGACACTGGTGACGGGGGGTGTTCAAGGGGTTAAAACTTTATTAGGGGGGGTTAGGGGGGTATCCTAGACCTACAGGGGGCTAATACTCACTGTCCTACCACTTCTAACTATCACAAACTGACACCATGCAGTAATCAGAAAAGAAAAAAAAAATACTGCTTGGTGTCAGTCTGACAGGGAGGGGGGAGGGGTGATTGGGGGGTGATCGGGGGGCGATAGGGGGGGGTCGGGGTGTAAAGTATGCCTGGCATGTTCTACTGTGTGTGTGTGTGTTGTGCACTCACATGTCTTCTCTCCTCGGCGCCGGAACGGAAACTGCCGAGCCGAGGAGAGATGACATCACATCCTCTGCCTGTGTGTACTACACACAGGCAGGGGAGAATTCCCATTGGCTGGGAGCGATCGCGAGGGGGGGCCACGATCGGATGGCCTCCCCCTCGCCTCTCAACGCTCCCAGACAAATGCCGACCGCCGCTGGCACCGGGGGGGGTCAGATCGGATCCCCCGCCCGCGGGAGTCAGATCACATACGGGTACGTGATTCTGCCTGCCCGTGCCATTCTGCCGCAGTATATCTGCGTTAGGCGGTCGGCAAGTGGTTAAGACACGTGACTGAGAGCAATACAGACAATCATGAAAGTCCAGATGTTATAATTGTTGCTCCTATTACAGACTCAAATGACACAATATAAATACAATTTCTAATTAGTATTCATTGACTACTAAATAACTCATGTTACTTACATATATAAGGTCTAGGAATACGTACGCATACATTTAAGCAGGTGGCAGCGGCGGCCTGTCCATTAGGGGCACCCATGCGCCACCCCCTCTCTCCAGGCCACTCCCTATATGCAATAGATAGATTCATGCATAGCCTGGATCTATTCATGACTGCCACGGCCACCCCCTATTCATGCGTCCGGCACCTTTCAGGTGAGTAGAATTATAAGGGTCTGATAATGTTGAGTATATATATATATATATAAATACAGGTGATACTCGAAAAGTTAGAATATCATGCAAAAGTTCATCTATTTAACTAATGCAACTCATTACATGCAAAGCAAGATAGTTCAAGCCGTGATTTGTCATAATTGTGATGATTATGGCTTACAGCTCATGAAAACCCCAAATCCACAATCTCAGAAAATTTGAATATTACATGCAATCAATAAAACAAGGATTCTACATAGAACAATATGGGACCTCTGAAAAGTATAAGCATGCATATGTACTCAGTACTTGGTTTGGGCCCCTTTTGCAGCAATTACTGCCTCAATGCGGCGTGGCATGGAAGCTATCAGCCTGTGGCACTGCTGAGGTGTTATGGAAGACCAGGATGCTTCAATAGTGGCCTTCAGCTCTTCTGCATTGTTCGGTCTCATGTCTCTCATCTTTCTATTGGCAGTGCCCCATAGATTCTCTATGGGGTTCAGGTCAGGCGAGTTTGCTGGCCAATCAAGCACAGTAATCCCATGGTCATTGAACCAGGTTTTGGTGCTTTTGGCAGTGTGGGCAGGTGCCAAGTCCTGCTAGAAAATGAAGTCAGCATCCCCATAGAGCTTGTTTGTGGAAGGAAGCATGAAGTGCTCCAAAATCTCCTGGTAGACGTCTGCGTTGACCCTGGACTTAATAAAGCACAGTGGACCAACACCACCAAATGACATGGTTCCCCAAATCAACACAGACTGTGGAAACTCCACACTGGACTTCAAGCATCTTGCAGTGTGTGCCTCTCCAGTCTTCCTCCATACTCTGGGTCCTTTGTTTCCAAATGAGATGCAAAATTTGCTCTCATCAGAAAACAGGACTCTGGACCACTGAGCAACAGACCAGGTCTGTTTTTCTTTAGCCCAGGTAAGATGCTTCTGACATTTTTTGTTGTTCAAGAGTGGCTTGACGAGAGGAATACATTTGAAGCCCATGTCCAGGATCTGTCTGTGTGTGGTGGCTCTTGTTGCACTGACTCCAGCCTCAGTCCACTCCTTGTGAAAGTCCCCAACACTTTTGAATGGCCTTTTCCTGACAATCCTCTCCAGGCTGCGGTCAGCCCTGCTGCTTGTGCACCTTTTTCTTCCACACTTTTCCCTTCCACATAACTTTCTATCATGTGCTTTGATACAGCACTTTGGGAACATCCAACTTCTTTTGAGGCTTTCCCTCCTTATGGAGGGTGTCAATGATGGTTTTCTGCACAACTGTCAGATCAGCAGTCTTACCCATGATTGTAATTCTTACTGAACCAGACTGAGAGACTATTGGGCTCAGGAACCCTTTGCAGGTGTTATGGCTTAATTAGCTGATTAGAGTGGGCCACTTTGAGCCGAGAATATTGCACCTTTTCACAATATTCTAATTTTATGAGATTGTGGATTTGGGGTTTTCATGGGCATCATAATCATCACAATTATGACAAATCACGGCTTGAACTATCTTGCTTTACATGTAATGAGTCTATCTCATATATTAGTTTCACCTTTAAGGTTGCATTAGTGAAATAAATTAACTTTTGCATGATATTCTAATTTTTCAAGTATCACCTGTATATGACTATCACTTTAAGAATTCGTAATACACTTCCTTGCTTCTTCTTGAAAACAGAGTTTTCAGTCTATGATGACCTTTACTGCCAGATAAGAAGCAACAGTTTACTCCCTTTTTGCCCCGAGAAATGGACAGCCTTATCTAGCTGGTCTGATCCAGTACCATCATGGCGGCACCCATGTTTTCTTTCGCTTTCCATCAGTTACATGATGTAACCACCGATTTAACTGTTCCCTTGCTACTAAGAAGATATGAATGCTGATTGGACTAAACTATACGATCACTTCTATAACACGCCTAGAACGTATGCATTTTCATATGTATATATTGTTAAACTTGATGTTTGTACGGCAGAAACACTTTCACTTTTACTCGCTTATAGTAGCCGAGAACTGTGTTGTATTTCTCCACTGCAGTGAATAAAAAGCACCTACTTATATTTTACAAAGATCTGGGTCTACTATCTCATCAGAAAAATGTCTTGTTTGGAGACTCCCTAACCTGATTTAACACAGGGAACCGGGCGCATGAATTACAGCGGCTGGGTTTTTTTAAAGCACCTGATTAGAGCCAGAGGCTCTAATAGGCTTCAAAATAGGGTAGTCTTGGGTCGCAGAGGATGTGACCGAAGCCTACCCAGGTGTGTTACAACAGCGAATGAATATTCAGTGTTGAAACATTGATCCTCAATTTGGCCAACTGGGTGAGAGACCCATTTTCTGATTGGCCGAAAATAGAAGGCTCCCGCTGCTGAGGAGGAGAGAGGAAACGCCGTCACCGTGATGACCCATGGAGAGCAGGAGAACAGGAGGCCACTGCCACCAAGCATGGGAAGGCACCGGTGATGGGGTAAGTGCTACCGACCGGGGGGAGTGGGGGGGTGGGTGGCATACTGTTTGTGTCATGACCAAGAAGTAAGGGGGGGGTGGGTGGCATACTGTTTGTGTCATGACCAAGAAGTAAGGGGGGGTGGGTGGCATACTGTTTGTGTCATGACCTAAAGTCAAGAAGTAAGGCAGAGGTAATTGAGCAGTGTTTTTAAACATCCATAAAGACAGTGAGGTAAGCATGTGTAGAATAAATGGAAAGCTGTTTTATTTTTGCAAAAGAAGTACATTAACTGCTTGCCGCTCAGCCACGTCAAATGACGGCGGGGCGGTGCGGCTCTCATTCTGGGATGCCGTCATATGCCGGCATCCTAGAATGGCCGCTCTCGTGTGCCCGCGGTGGCACGCAGCATGGTGATCGCGGCCGCGCCATGTTGCTAGGACATGACGCGACCCAGATCTTTGTAAAGAGCCACGTCCGCGGCTCTTTAACCATGTGATCAGCTGTGTCCAATCACAGCCGGTCACATGTAAACAAGGAAGTGCTGGTAATTGGCTCTCCTCGCCTCACACTGACAGAGTGTGAGGAGAGGAGAGGCAATCAGTGTCCACCAATGCCAGCTCTCAGTGGCAGCAATCAGTGCCCACCCCTACCCACAAGTGCCACCAATCAGTGCCCATTAGCGATGCCAGTCAGTGCTGGCAATCAGTATCAGTGCTGCCCATCACTGCTGTCAATCAATGCCCATCAGTAATGCAAAATCAGTGTCGCCCATTAGTGCCACCCATCAGTGCCCATCAGTACCGCCTATCCGTGCCGCCTATTAGTGGCCACCGGTGCCGCCTATCAGGGCCCACCAGTGCCGCCTATTAGTGCCCACCAGTGCCACCTAACAGTGCCCATCAGTGCCGCTTATCAGTGCTCATCAGTGTCACATATCAGTGCCACCTATCAGTGCACATAAGTGCGGCATATTAGTGCCTCCTCATCAGTGCCACCTAATTAGTGCCCATAAGTGCCACCTCATCAATGCCCACCAGTTCAGCTTATCAGTGCCCATCAGCGCCGACTCATCAACGCACATCATTGAAGGTGAAAAATTACTTAGTTACAAAATTTACTGACAGAAAAAAAATAAAAAAAAATTTTTTCAAAATTTTTGGTCTTTTTTTTGTAAAAAATAAAAAACCGAGCAGTGATTACCGTATATACTCGAGTATAAGTTGAATTTTTCAGCACATTTTTTTGTGTTGAAAGTGCCCCCCTCGACTTATACTCGAGTCAAGCACTTTTCTGCAGCAAAAAATTTAATTTTCCGAACCGACTTTGGGGCCCCGTATCTCAGGGCCACTTGGTGCTAGGAACCCCAAATTTGGTGTGCAAACCCAGTAGAACTGGTACCACAACATAAAGCTGAAGTTCCTAGCACTAAGTGACCCCGAGATACGGGGCCCCAAAATCGGTTCGGAAAATGTCATTCTCTGCGCAGAAAAGTGCTTGACATTTTCTGAACCGAATTTGGGGCCCCATATCTCAGGGCCACTTGGTGCTAGGAACCCCAAATTTGGTGTGCAAACCCAGTGGAACTGGTACCATAACATATCCAAAGCTGGGGTTCCTAGCACTAAGTGGCCCTGAGATACGGGGCCCCAAAACCGGTTCATAAAATGTCATTCTCTGCTGCAGAAAAGTGCTTGACATTTTCTAAACTGATATTTGGGGCCCTGTATCTCGGGGCCACTTAGTGCTAGAAACCCCAGCTTTGGAAATTTTATGGTGCTAGTTCCACTGGGTTTGCACACCAAATTTGGGGTTCCTAGCACTAAGTGGCCTCGAGATACGGGGCCCCAAATTCGGTCAACTGTGTCCATCTGCAGCAATGTAATTTCGGGACCCTTTGGGTTCAGAGACCCCAAATTTTGGCTGCAGCTAGGGGGCATCTAGGAACCCTTAACTACCGAGTTTGAAGTTCGGGGGACCTATAGCTGCAAATGGGCACAGTAAGGCATGCAAATGGGCACAGTGATGCTGCAAGTGGGCATTGTTGAACCTCTTTTCCACTTACAGTAGCTGTGCATTTCTCACCCTCGTCTTATACTCGGGTCAATAAGTTTTTCCCATTTTTTTGTGGTAAATTAGGGCCTCGACTTATACTCGGAACGACTTATACTCGAGTATATACGGTAAATACCACCAAAAGAAAGCTCTATTTGTGTGAATAAAATGATAAAAATGTGTTTGGGTACAGTGTAGCACAACGGCGCAATTGTCATTCAAAGTGCGACAGCGCTGAAAGCTGAAAAATGGCTTGGGCAGGAAGGGGGTGTAAGTGCCTGGTAGGCAAGTGGTTAATGCTATATTGGTACATAGGGAAGCTGAAAAAATAAAAAGGTGAACAAAGGTGAACTTATCCTTTAGAATTGATAATAAAGTAACATTGTTTTCATAAAACAGATACTAATAACAACGTACATGCATTTGCTGCTTTTTTAAATTTCCTTCTCTAAACCCTCTTTGAAAATCATCCCCGGCCATGCTGCCACATACCCGTTATATTTGTGCCCCTCTGTGCCACCAGGACCTATAGAGTGCCACAGGACAAAGAGTAAATCCTAGTCTCTCCTCCTCCTCCTCCCCAGTGGTGATTGACAGCAACTCAGTGTCTCACACTCTGAATGGCAACATGCACAGTTGTAGCTCCAAGAGAGAGTGCACACGTAAAGGAGATTACTATGAGACTCCTTTGGTCTTGGTGACACAGGGTGGGGGGAGGAGTAAAATAGCAAATATATTTAAGGTGGTAGTAAAGCCCGCTAGATTATTTTTACCTACAGGTAAGTCTGAATAAGGCTTACCTGTAGGTAAAACGAATATCTCCTAAACGTGCACTGTTTAGGAGATATTCACCCTGAATGCAGCCAGTGACACCATTGGGATCCTGCGCGCATGAACGGGAGTGACATCATCAAGGCTTCAGCCAATCACACAGCCGGAGAACCTGGAAGAAAGAACGGGGGAAGATGTAAGCTCACTCAACGGTGACAGCGCGCTGCGGGAGGGCTTCATTTTAAGGCAAGTATTCCATAATGTGCTCGTATGCGATGCATACAAGCACATTATGCAATTGCCTTACAGGTTTTTAGTTTTTTTTTTTTTTTTTCTTTTTTTACACCGGCCCCGGTTTACAACCGTTTTAAGTTATTAATATCTGATTTATGCAAAAAAATACTTTCATATTTCTTTAAAGATCAAAACATATGAATTCTGGAAAATATCACCTGTTCAACGCCAACAAATTAAGGAGGAAGTAAACTTCCTTTGCAAAACTTTTATCTATAGGTAAGCTGATAATAAGGCTTACCTATAGATATTGAAAATATCTCCTAAACCTATAGTGTATGTTGTTTTTTTTAAATTCATCTTCTAAATACCTTTTTTCTTCTGCCTGATCAGTGGTCATATGACCGCCCGTCACCCTCTTCCACCAATGTATGTACTACAGAGGGAGGTCACGTGACCGCCCGGCAGAAGTCAGAGGAAGATCTCAGGCCCTTCCTCCATAGAACATACATCTGGGGAAGAGAGCGATGGGCAGTCACGTGACCACTGATCTAGAAGTATAAAGGTATTTAGAAGATGAATTTTAAAAAACAGCATACACTATATACTACAGGTTATACTAGCAGAGGGGCTGGCAGTGATTGTGAGGACTGCCTTAGCAACCCCTTTAATGGCATCCCAGTCTTAGTCCGTAGGGTTTAATATTGATTTGGCCCACCCTTTGCAGCTATAACAGCTTCAACTCTTTTGGGAGGGCTGTCCACAAGGTATAGGAGTGTGTCTATAGGAATGTTTGACTATTCTTACAGAAGCGCATTGGTGAGGTCAGGCACTGATGTGGACAAGAAGGCCCAGCTTGCAGTCTCCGCTCTACTTCGCTCTACTTCATCCCAAAGGTGTTCTATTGGGTTGAGGTCAAGTCAAGTTCCTCCACCCCAAACTCACTCATCCATGTCTTTATGAACCTTGTTTGTGCACTGGTGCGCAGTCATGTTGGAACAGGAAGGGTCCATCTCCAAACTGTTCCCACATAGTTGGGAGCATGAAATTGTCCAAAATGTCTTATTATGCTGATGCTTTAGGAGTTCCCTTCACTGGAACTAAGGGGCCAAGCCCAACCCCTAAAAACAACACCACACCATAATCCCTCCTCCATCAAATGATTTGGACCAGTGCACAAAGCAAGGTCCATAAAGACATGGATGAGCGAGTTTCGGGTGGAGGAAATTGACTGGCCTGCACAGAGTCCTGACCTCAACCCGATATAACACCTTTGGGATGAATTAGAGCGGAGACTGTGAGCTAGGCCTTCTTGTCCAACATCAGTGCCTGACCTCACAATTGCACATCTGGAAGAATGGTCAATCATTCCCAGACACACTCCTAAACCTTGTGGACAGCCTTCCCAGAAGAGTTGAAGCTGTTATAGCTGCAGGGGGTGGGCCAACTCAATATTTAACCCTACAGACTAAGACTGAGATGCTTTTAAAGATCATGTACGTGTAAAGGCAGGTGTCCCAATACTTTTGGTAATATAGTGTATATAAATTGGTAGCTATGAAGGTTAAAGAACAGCTTGTTCTTGTATCAGAAATTTCCAATTTAGCTGCTAGATAGAACATGTCGCAGACATTTTTAATTGTAATACTTGTACCTCACCTCTGTTCATGTTTTAACCTCAAATAGTGACAGTTGCTTTATTATCTAGATGATGACGCTTCCTGCTGTACCTCTCAGACAGTTTATACACGGATTCTATTGCTGATCACTTGTAAATTAAGAAGAGACTCAACCTGCTAAGCTGACAGATAGCAAATATTAATAGTGACACAGGATCATGAACTGTCAGAGAGTAAAATCATTACAAGTTATATGTTTTGTCATTGCTTGCTTGATTCTAATGTTTTACTGTATAAACGTCCTTGAACATTTCCTATGTTGTTACAAAAATATAAAAATGTGAGATGTAGTCTAGTAAAAAAATCACTACCATGTGTGGAGTATTTCCCAATAAGTCACACAAAAAGAAATATGTAAAATGTATCATGAACTATCGGGCATAAAGTCAAGGGGGGTGATTTACTAAGGGCGAATCCACTCTGCACTACAAGTGCACTGCAAGTGCACTTCAAAATGCACTTGTAAGTGCAGTCACTGTAGATCGCTGTAGATCTGAGGGGAAGCTCTGAAATGAGGGAAAGCTCTGCTGATTTTTTCATCCAATCATGTGCAAGCAAAAATGCTGTTTTTTATTTTCCTTGTATGTCCCCCTCAGATCTACAGCAACTGCACTTCCAAGTGCACTTGTAGTGCACTTGTAGTGCAAAGTGGATTTTCCTTTAGTAAATAACCCCCAATGTATTGTATAATTGGACCAACCATACAAATTACGCTCTATTTTAATTCTAATTCTGTTAGTACAACTCAAAACTAAATGACAAGCACATATAAAATCATTAAGTAATTACGTACTATATTCATTAAAAACCATTACGTTTATTTTCATATGTAACTAGTGTAATTATCTGAATTTGCCTTGATAAGGTAAAGACTTACACTGATAAAGGTCAACGTTAAATGGATCAAAATCAGCATTTTTTAAAGACACGTGACTGAGAGCAATACAGACAATCATGAAAGTCCAGATGTTACAATTGTTGCTCCTATTACAGACTTGAATGACACAATATAAATACAATTTCTAATTAGTATCCATTGGTTACTAATTAACTCATGTTACTTATACATAAGAGATCTAGGAATATGTAAGCATACATTTAAGCAGGTGGTATCCTAAAACCTCCCCTATGTATTAATATAGCATTAATGTACTTCTTTTGCAAAAATAAAACAGCTTTCCATTTATTCTACACATGCTTACCTCACTGTTTAAAACACTGCTCGATTGGGGGGCGTGGCCTTGACCGCCATGGTGTGAGGAGTACTGAACAGGAGCTCCGCTTGCCTAAAATCCGCTGCTACCAATATTCACACCCTACAACCCTGCTCACTGACACCCTGTGATAGCGGACAACATGTCACCACCAAAGAAGGCGACCGAAGCGGCCTCAAAATTAGCCAAATACCGGCTCCAGAATAAGGGGGCCTTGGAAGAAAATGGCGCCGACTCGCCCCCTCCTGTGGATTCAGCCGCGGAAGACACTGCTCATGTGCTGGAAGCAATCTCGGACTGCAAGAGCACTCTAACGAAGTGCCGCCATTACAGGTTACAACTGAAAGATTACAGCACCAGCTAAATGCGGTCTTGGCTAAACAAGACGATATGGAAAACCATCTTAGGAGGTGCAACTTGCGATTTGTGGGGTTACCAGAGGGTGAGGAGGGTACAGACCCCCCCTCATCTCTAGAAAACCTACTCATAACTACATTCTGGAGGGCCGAGTTCTCCACTTCATTTGTTGTGGAGAGAGCCCACAGGCTGGCTGCTAAACCCCCTCCTCCAGGTGCGCCTCCCCGGACCTTTATTGCAAAAATGCTGAACTTTAATGACCGTAATGCTGTCCTCCTCCTCCAGACTAAAAGGCAATATCCCCTTTCAGAACGGCGAAATCAGAGTTTTTCCCGACTTCTCAGGGGAAGTCCAGAAAAAAAGAGCGCTGTTTACTGAAGCCAAGCAGCAGTTAAGGATCCACCACTACTCCTACGCTATGCTCTTTCCCACCAGACTCCGAGTCGCTGGTGAAGATAGGGAACATTTCTTCAATACGCTGGAAGCCATTTTCACTTGGCTGGAGGACAGAGCGATGCCCCATCGTGCACTCACCTAAAGACACAGCGACTGATGCCGATTTGTGATTGACCCCTGCTGCGGTGAGAGATGTGGGGGACTCTCGATATCCTCCAGAGATCTGATCTATTTCATTTCAAGGTACTGTGTGCCCCACTCCCTGCCTAACTATGTTCCTGTTGGGGATTTTCATCTTGCCTCTGTCCCCTACCTGCCTTCTTTTTTATCGGCTATACCCCATTATACCAAGCCCCCCCCCCCTTTTTTTTCCCCAATTTTTCTTATTATTTTTGTTCCTTGGTGATGGACAATGATAATCACCCCGAACACTCTGCTTTATTGGCAAGCTACTGCCCGCAGTGACTCTCAGGATACCAACTCAAATCCACATATCCTTTTGTTTCCCCCATGCTTGTGATCCTGGAGATCTTAGACCGGGAGTCTTACTCCTCATGCTGCTGTCCGTTCTGCAGCGAACAATCGTCCCCCTAGTTGTGGGAGCCCTAGCGAGCCCTGCTTTTTTCTATACCAAATGTATTGTTAGTTATTTTGTACAAGTCTTGTTTCCCTGGACTGTCCGGTCTCAGCGGAGCGCCCGGGAAAGTTACCCAGAGTGCTGCTTGCCCAGACAGGTCAGTGTGTTAGTTTTTAACATGTTTATGTTCTATCATTGGTTTACAGCTTTGCAGTCAAAATATGTTGAGAGGAGCTTTATATACAGGTACTTGATTGGTGACATTGAGGATGTGTGGCACGCGAGAGTCCTGGATGTGAACACGCGTTGTGAGCTTCGGTGTGTCGCACACTATTATCCTGTCCCTGATGCCCTGGGCCCTTCGGACGGCGCTGCGTATCCTCCCATATATGGGGTGGGCCGTGGCAGCTGGGGACAGGCCTGGGATACCAGGGACACTGATAGACACCCAGCCATGGTATGCCTAC
Organism: Lithobates septentrionalis; assembly: GCA_037952835.1. Classification (NCBI taxonomy): domain Eukaryota; kingdom Metazoa; phylum Chordata; class Amphibia; order Anura; family Ranidae; genus Lithobates; species Lithobates septentrionalis. The sequence goes on along the minus strand of JBBDGP010000201.1, from coordinate 512,261 downwards.
GTTAAAATGTATTACATGGAATATAAGAGGTATTGGAGCTAAGCCTAAAAGAAATGCAGCCCTAGCATACCTCAAAGCTCAACGTGCAGAGCTTATGGTCTTGGTGGAAACACATCTTACAGGCCAATTATTGGTGACCCTGAAAAAACCCTGGGTGGGATGGCTCTATCAGGCCCCCATACTGCCAACTTTAGAGGAGTCGCAATATTGGTGGCCAAAACTGTACAATTCACCTTATTGACACTTAGATCTAACCCTCAGAGGAGATTTTTATTTCTGCATGCTAAAATGCATGGACTGGAACTTCTTATAATGGCAGTCTACATACCTCCCCCTTTTCAATTTGCAGTATTAACAGAAGGTCTCTCCTTTAGGTCCCAATTTCCCACTGTTCTGGCAATTTTGTTGGGGGATAATAATGTAGCAGATAGAGAACTGGACAGACTGACGCTGACGTCCCCTGACTACCCCTCCCAATCATATACCAGATTCGGCAAACTTCTTACTGGACTTTCCTTAATAGATACGTGGAGACATTGCCACCGTAAAGATAAGGCGTTTTCATGCTTCTCGGCATCACATAATTCTATGTTTCGAATAGACCTAATATTGATATCCCGCTTTCTTCTCCCAATACTCTGAGATGTAGGTTTCAACTCCCGCATACTTTCTGATCACGCTCCCTATTGGGGTGAACTTAAGCTGAACTCCCCCTCCACAACCTACTCCGGGAAACTCAACCCCTTCTGGTTGTCAGTAGTCCTTGATATATTGGAGATGGGTAGCAAATGGAATTTCTTCTTTCAAACTAATAGGGGCTCAGCACCAATCGATGTGGTTTGAGACTCCTTCAAATCCCACGCCCGTATGATGCTAGCCCAGCGCATAGCCAGGTATAGAAAAACCTCCTCACAAGTAATCAGAGTAGCAGAACAATCCCTAATAGATATAGAGAAAGAGTTCACTGACAATCCTTCACCATTCAAGGCCGACCAATTAAAACTAAAAGCCCGAGTAGTAAATAGCCTCCATTTTGAAAACAACAAGCCTAGCATGACCAGATGGGATCCAGAGTCGTGGTGTCTCTTGACGCTGCAAAGGCGTTCAACTCAGTCGAGTGGGATTACGTCTGGGCATGCTTGGCACGGTTTGGATTTGGACCCAACTTTGTTAGGTGGATCCAGCTACTATACCAAAACCCTAGCGCCAGGGTGCTGGTCAATGGGAGGGTCTCTGGCGCCATCCCCCTCTCGCGGGGTACGCATCAGGGATGCTCCGTATCCCCTTTGTTATATGCCCTGGAGGTGGAGCATCTTGCATCGTTGCTGCGCTCACACCCGGGAATTGAAGGTCTTCGGTGCGGGAACTTGGTGGAAACATTGAGCCTGTACGCTGACGATATGTTGTTGTACCTAACAAATGCTGGCCCCTCGTTAGAGACTGCTCTTAACGTAATACAAACATTTAGTAATTATTCAGGATTAAAAATAAATTGGGACAAATCCCAGGTTCTTCCCATTGACATATCGCCCCCACGGAAACCCAAGCCTTCTCTACCCTTCTTTGGGTTAGTTCTATGAAATACTCAGGTATAGTCATCATCCGTTCCCCAGAAGATTATGTCAAATTAAACATAGATTCTCTGATTGCAACCCTATAAACTAAAACTCAAACATGGGCTAAGCTACTCCTAGGTGTAATGGGCCGCGTAAACTTAATAAAAATGATACTACTCCCCAAGTTCCTTTATGTATTATGGCATGCCCCGGTATACCTTCCCCTCAGAATTCTTAAATCTATTGAAGCTATCCTTAACTCTTTCGTGTGGGGCACGAACTGACACAAACTGTCTCGGCAGGTGCTGAAGAACCCCACAGATTTGGGGGGCACAGCACTTCCAGACTTTAACTTATACTACTTGGCAGCACAATTATCCCAATTTTATCATATAGATAAACATGACAAAGATCGCTATCTGGCCCTAGTATGCTCCCCATAGACTCGCATACACACCCATCCCTTCCAAATTCTCTTCAGAGAACCAACAGACCCCTGGACACTAGGTAGCCTCAAAGGGCTACTGTATAACCACTGCAAAATTTGGGCAGTGGTGAGACACCGACTGCAAACACCACTCACGCACTCACATATACCACTATGGGATAATCCAGGACTAAGGGAACTATTACTCTTACCAGATCATAGCCTATGGGTTGCGCAGGGAGTGGTATATTTGACAAATGTTTACTGTGGTAATATCCTGAAATCATTTCAACAGCTAAAGGAAGAATTTAATCTTTATAACTCCATGCACTTCCATTACCTCCAGCTCCGCCACGCTCTCCAGGCTCAATTTCAGGATGATTCTCCTAACCTAGACCAATTAGATGTCTTGGGCATAATAACAGGACAAGACTCCTCAAAACGTATTTCAGTATTCTATAATACTCTTCTTCGTCCCACAGCGACAAAACTTGCTTATAGATTGAAAGACCGTTGGGCTGGCGATGTGGGGGGGCTGGAGGATGATGAATGGGAAGACGCACTGGACACATATAGAAAGGTCTCCACTAGGCTCTCAGATCGGCTTACACAACTTTACATATTACACAGATCTTATTTGACTCCTCTTCGACTGACCAAATACAGACCTGACCACAATCCACTGTGCCCCAGATGTGATAGTCCTTCTAGTACCTTCTTCCATCCTATCTGGTCCTGCCCAGCAATACAAGGCTACTGGTCCCACATAGTAAAGTTCATAAATGATGAGATGGGGTCTCCCCTGACACTATGCCCTAAACAATGTCTACTGGGAGTGTTCCCAGATCCCGACTCAGATAAATTTCATATTCTATTTTTACAAGAGTCCCTGTTCACAGCCAGGCTACTGATAGCAAGAAAGTGGATGAGGGCTACTCCACCGACAATACAGGAGTGGATCTCCGCTATTAACAGCGTCTTACCCTACAAAAAAGAACTCTACATCCATAGGGGCTGCCCGGCCAAATATGCGAAAATTTGGGACTCCTGGTTGGCGAATGCAGCCACATGCAATGAAACAACTAAAGATCTATCTGAACATTGAATGCTAACTCTAACGAGTATTCTCCATATATACTATACTAAATAGTTTGGCTATTCAGGTATATGATTTTAAATAGCATTTATATGTGATACACGAAGTAATGTACTGGTTGCTTAACCACTTCAATACCAGGCACTTAGACACCTTCCCGCCCAGCCCAATTTTCAGCTTTCAGCGCTGTCACAATTTGAATGACAATTGCGCGGTCATGCTACACTGTACCCAAACAAATTTTTTATCATTTTGTTCCCACAAATAGAGCTTTCTTTTGGTGGTATTTGATCACCTCTGCGGTTTTTATTTTTTGCGCAACAAATAAAAAAAGACAGAAAATTTTGAAAAAAAACACGTTTTTCTTTGTTTCTGTTAAATTTTTTTGTAAATGAGTACGTTTTCTTCTTCAATGACGGGCACTGATATGGCTGCACTGATGGGCACTGATACGGCGGCACTGATGGGCACCGATGAGGTGGCACCAATGAGGTGGCACTGATGAGGTGGCACTGACGGGCACTGATGATGGGCACTGATAGGCGGCACTGATGCGCACTGATAGGTGGCACTAATGGGCACTGATAGGTGGCACTGGCAGGTGGCACTGATGGGCACTGATAGGTGGCACCGATGGGCACTGATAGGCGGCACTGATGGGCACTCGTAGGTGGCATTGATGGGTACTCGTAGGTGGCGTTGATGGGTAGTTATGGGTGGCACTGATAGTTGGCACAGATGGGCACGGATGGGCACTGATAGGTGGGCACAGATGGGCACAGATGGGCACTGACAGGTGGCACCGATGGACACTGATGGGTGGCACTGATGATTCTGATTGATGGCAGTGATGCCCCTAAGTGTGGCATTGCTGGGCATCACTGCAACATAATTGTGCCAATCAGTGCCCATTTGTGGGCACTGATTGGCACAGATTTGGCACTGACTGGGCACATGTGGATGGCCACGGGGTACATACCTGGCCATCCACATGTTTCCCTTCCCTGGTGGTCCTAGTGGCGATCCCTGGTGGTCCAGTGTGGTGATCTGCGGGGGGGCTGCGCTGATAAACAATCAGCGCAGACCCCCCCTGCCAGGAGAGCCGCCGATCGGCTCTCCTCTACTTGCGTCTGTCAGACGCGAGTGAGGAAGAGCCGATCAACGGCTCTTCCTATTGACAGCGTGATCAGCCGTGATTGGACACGGCTGATCACGTGGTAAAGAGCCTCCGCCGGAGGCTCTTTACCAAGATTGGTGTAGCGGTGTGTCAGACTGACACACCGATCCACCGATCGCCGCGATGCGCACCCCTGCAGGCGCGCGGCGGCATGTTATCCTGAAGGACGTCATATGACGCCCAGTCAGGATAACTGAACCACCGCCCGGCCGTCAATCCGCTATAGGCCGGGCGGGAAGTGGTTAAATACGTTACCGTTTCGATCTTCATACCACTTTTATGTATGTGATATTAATGCCAATAATCTGTAAATGTGTACTCTTCTCAATAAAATAACCGAGTTATTTAAAAAAAAAAAAAAAACTGCTCAATTACTTCTGCCTTACAGTACTTTCTGGACAGACTTTAGGTCATGACACAGGAAGGAGTTGACCAGCTGAGGGTGGATGATGTGTGCTAATATTACATACCTCCCAACCGTCCCGGATTGCCCGTGAAAGTCCCGCTGTGGGAGGTCTGTCCCGCGTCCCGGGCAGCTTCATTCCGGGACAATACAATGTCCCGGAATTGCCCCACTGGCCGATCTGATGCCCCCCTAAAAATTGCCGCATTGCCGCTGTCCCTCACTGCCTGCTGTACTAGTTTTGGCCGCGACCGCTTCATTTCACCCCCAGACGCTGCCTGGCTCACTGCCAAAACAACTGGTTGCTAGGCATGGCCCGCCTGGCGTCTAACAACCAGTGACGTCACGACAAGGAGGAGAGTGGAGCCCCAGCATTTAGCCAAAGGAGGAGTCCTCTTCGCGCCTAAGCTCCGCCCCCGGCTCCGCCCCTAACTCCGCCCCCGACTCCGGGTCTTCCCTGAGTGGAGCCCCAGCATTTAGCCAAAGGAGGAGTCCTTTTCGCGCCTAAGCTCCGCCCCTGACTCCGCCCCCGACTCCGCCCCCAACTCCGGGTCTTCCCTGAGTGGAGCCCCAGCATTTAGCCAAAGGAGGAGTCCTCTTCGCGCCTAAGCTCCGCCCCCGGCTCCGCCCCTGACTCCGCCCCCGACTCCGGGTCTTCCCCGAAGGCTGTTCCTGCGCTGGAATAAAGGTAGGAGAAATGCTCCCTGCACTGCCCTGACTCTGAGTACACTCATGGTAACTCTGCTCCCTCCCATACACTGCCCCTCTCCAGTCATGCTGTACAGTCCCCCCATACTGCCGCCCTCCACTACCCCCCCCCCCCATTATACTGCCCCCCTCCCATTTTACTGCCCTCCACTACCCCCCCATATACTGCCCTCTACTACCACCCCTCCCATCATACTGCCCCAATCCCATCATACTGCCCCCCCTCCTATTATACTGCCCTCCACTGCCCCCCCTCCTATTATACTGCCCTCCACTGCCACCCCTCCTATTATACTGCCCTCCACTAACCCCCCCATTATACTGCCTTTCACTGCCACCCCCACCCATCATACTGCCCCCCTCCAATTATACTGCCCTCCACTGCCATCCCTCCTATTATACTGCCCTCCACTAACCCCCCTCCCATCATACTGCCCTCCACTACCACCCCTCCCATAATACTGCCCTCCACTAAACCCCCTCCCATTATATTGCCCTCCACTACCATCCCTCCCATCATACTGCCCTGCACTAACCCCCCCTCCTATTAAACTGCCCTCCACTACCGCCTCCTCCCATCATACTGCCCTCCACTACCTCCTCTCCCATCATACTGCCCTCCACCCCATCATACTGCCCTCCACCCCATCATACTGCCCTCCACTGCCTCCCCTCCCATCATAATGCCTTCCACTGCCTCCGCCCCCAACATACTGCCTTCCACTGCCACCCCTCCCATCATACTGCCCTCCACTGACACCCCCTCCCATCATACTGCCCTCCACTGCCACCAACTCCCATCAAAAACTGTAAAAAAACTCTAAAAAATAAAATGGATAAAATATAATGGTAAAAAATAATAACAAAAATAAAATAACAACAATAAAAAAAAACTACTGATCCTGTTCACTGCCCTACTGATTATGTCTACTGCCCTACTAACCACGTCCACTGCTCTACTGACCACGTCCACTGCCCTACTGACCATGTCCACTACCTTACTGACCACTTTCTCTGCCATACTGACCACTTTCTCTGCCATACTGACCACTTCCACTGCTCTACTGACCATGTCCACTGCCCTACTGACTGACACCATTCACAGTCCACACTGACACCACTGGCGGAACTACCAGCAAAGGTTGCACTTGCAACTAGGCCCTGGCCTTCTGCCCCCATGGCCGGGCCCAATCTGCTGTGGGACCATGAAGGGTGATGGGATCAGTGGGAAGGGCTCTGGGCTCGAAGGGAATGGCCCATGCTGGAGGTCGGGGGGGCCCTTCATGGTTTCTTGCACCAGGGCCCCTGAAGGTTCTAATTACGCCTCTGCTGCACCCTGTATACAGCTCATCCAGTACCCTGTGCCCTGTATATAGCTCGTCTCAGAACCCCGCACCCTGTATATAGCTCATCCCAGAACCCTGCACCCTGTATAAATCTCATCTCAGAACCCTGCACCCTGTACATAGCTCATCACAGATCCCTGCACTCTGTACATAGCTCACCCCAGAACCATGCTCTCTGTACATAGCTCAACCCAGAACCCTGCACTCTGTACATAGCTCAACCCAGAACCCTGCACTCTGCATGCAGCTCACTCCAGAACCCTGCACAATGAATGCAGCTCACCCCAGAACCCTGCACTCTGAATGCAGCTCACCCCAGAACCCTGCACTCTGAATGCAGCTCACCCCAGAACCCTGCACTCTGAATGCAGCTCACCCCAGAACCCTGCACTCTGAATGCAGCTCACCCCAGAACCCTGCACTCTGAATGCAGCTCACCCCAGAACCCTGCACTCTGAATGCAGCTCACCCCAGAACCCTGCACTCTGAATGCAGCTCACCCCAGAACCCTGCACTCTGAATGCAGCTCACGCCAGAACCCTGCACTCTGAATGCAGCTCACGCCAGAACCCTGCACTCTGAATGCAGCTCACACCAGAACCCTGCACTCTGTACACAGCTCATGCCAGAACCCTGCACTCTGTACACAGCTCATGCCAGAACCCTGCACTCTGTACACAGCTCATGCCAGAACCCTGCACTCTGTACACAGCTCATGCCAGAACCCTGCACTCTGTACACAGCTCATGCCAGAACCCTGAACTCTGTACACAGCTCATGCCAGAACCCTGCACTCTGTACACAGCTCATGCCAGAACCCTGCACTCTGTACACAGCTCATCACAGATCCCTGCACTCTGTACATAGCTCACCCCAGAACCATGCTCTCTGTACATAGCTCAACCCAGAACTCTGCACTCTGTACATAGCTCAACCCAGAACCCTGCACTCTGCATGCAGCTCACTCCAGAACCCTGCACTCTGAATGCAGCTCACCCCAGAACCCTGCATTCTGAACGCAGCTCACCCCAGAACCCTGCACTCTGAATGCAGCTCACCCCAGAACCCTGCACTCTGAATGCAGCTCACCCCAAAACCCTGCACTCTGAATGCAGCTCACCTCAGAACCCTGCACTCTGAATGCAGCTCACCCCAGAACCCTGCACTCTGAATGCAGCTCACCCCAGAACCCTGCACTCTGAATGCAGCTCACCCCAGAACCCTGCACTCTGAATGCAGCTCACCCCAGAACCCTGCACTCTGAATGCAGCTCACCCCAGAACCCTGCACTCTGAATGCAGCTCACCCCAGAACCCTGCACTCTGAATGCAGCTCACGCCAGAACCCTGCACTCTGAATGCAGCTCACGCCAGAACCCTGCACTCTGAATGCAGCTCACGCCAGAACCCTGCACTCTGAATGCAGCTCACACCAGAACCCTGCACTCTGAATGCAGCTCACGCCAGAACCCTGCACTCTGTACACAGCTCATGCCAGAACCCTGCACTCTGTACACAGCTCATGCCAGAACCCTGCACTCTGTACACAGCTCATGCCAGAACCCTGCACTCTGTACACAGCTCATGCCAGAACCCTGCACTCTGTACACAGCTCATGCCAGAACCCTGCACTCTGTACACAGCTCATCACAGATCCCTGCACTCTGTACATAGCTCACCCCAGAACCATGCTCTCTGTACATAGCTCAACCCAGAACCCTGCACTCTGTACATAGCTCAACCCAGAACCCTGCACTCTGCATGCAGCTCACTCCAGAACCCTGCACTCTGAATGCAGCTCACCCCAGAACCCTGCACTCTGAATGCAGCTCACCCCAGAACCCTGCACTCTGAATGCAGCTCACCCCAGAACCCTGCACTCTGAATGCAGCTCACCCCAGAACCCTGCACTCTGAATGCAGCTCACCCCAGAACCCTGCACTCTGAATGCAGCTCACCCCAGAACCCTGCACTCTGAATGCAGCTCACCCCAGAACCCTGCACTCTGAATGCAGCTCACCCCAGAACCCTGCACTCTGAATGCAGCTCACCCCAGAACCCTGCACTCTGAATGCAGCTCACCCCAGAACCCTGCACTCTGAATGCAGCTCACCCCAGAACCCTGCACTCTGAATGCAGCTCACCCCAGAACCCTGCACTCTGAATGCAGCTCACGCCAGAACCCTGCACTCTGAATGCAGCTCACGCCAGAACCCTGCACTCTGAATGCAGCTCACGCCAGAACCCTGCACTCTGAACGCAGCTCACGCCAGAACCCTGCACTCTGAACGCAGCTCACGCCAGAACCCTGCACTCTGTACACAGCTCATGCCAGAACCCTGCACTCTGTACACAGCTCATGCCAGAACCCTGCACTCTGTACACAGCTCATGCCAGAACCCTGCACTCTGTACACAGCTCATGCCAGAACCCTGCACTCTGTACACAGCTCATGCCAGAACCCTGCACTCTGTACACAGCTCATGCCAGAACCCTGCACTCTGTACACAGCTCATGCCAGAACCCTGCACTCTGTACACAGCTCATGCCAGAACCCTGCACTCTGTACACAGCTCATGCCAGAACCCTGAACTCTGTACACAGCTCATGCCAGAACCCTGCACTCTGTACACAGCTCATGCCAGAACCCTGCACTCTGTACACAGCTCATGCCAGAACCCTGCACTCTGTACACAGCTCATGCCAGAACCCTGCACTCTGTACACACACAGCTCATGCTAGAACCCTGCACTCTGTACACAGCTCATGCAAGAACCCTGCACTCTGTACACAGCTCATGCCAGAACCCTGCACTCTGTACACAGCTCATGCCAGAATCCTGCACTCTGTACACAGCTCATGCCAGAACCCTGCACTCTGTACACAGCTCATACCAGAACCCTGCACTCTGTACATAGCTCATGCCAGAACCCTGCACTCTGTACATAGCTCATGCCAGAACCCTGCACTCTGTACATAGCTCATCCTACAACCCTGCCCTCTGTATATAGCTCATGCCAGAACCCTGCACTCTGTATATAGCTCATCCTACAACCCTGCACTTTGTACGTAATGCACTCCAAACACTGCATTCTTTTATCCTTTTTTTTAAATGAATGTGCTGGGATATGTATGTATCCATGAGACTCTTGCTTGTGCAACAATAATAAAAGCATATTTTATAGATACAAGGAAGCCCAAGTTTTGTTTAATGATGCCCATTAAGCTCCTCCCACTATCAAAAGTTTGACCACGCCCACATTTGCCGCAGCGCGCTATGCAAGGTTACTTCCTTCCTCAAGTGTCCCTCATTCTGAAGTTCAAAAGTTGGGAGGTATGCTAATGAGATCAGCTCTTCCTGTGTCATGGCCTAAAATCTCTCCAGGAAGTAAGGCAGAACTAATCGAGCAGTGTTTTTAAACATCCATAAAGACAGAGAGGTAAGCGTGTGCAGAATAAATGGAAAGCTGTTTTATTTTTGCAAAAGAAGTACATTAATGCTATATTGGTACATATGGGAGCTGGTGAACAAAGGTGAACCTATCCTTTAAAAGTGATAATAAAGTAACTTTGTTTTCATAAAACAGATACTAATAACAATGTACATGCATGTGCTGCTTTTTTAAATTTCCTTCTCTAAACTCCCTTTTAAAATCATCCCCGGCCATGCTGCCACATACCAGTTATTTCCCCCCCCCCCCCCCCCCCCGTGTCACCAGGACCTACGGAGTGCAACAGGACAAAGAGTAAATCCAAGTCTCTCCTCCTCCTCCACAGTGGTGATTGACAGCAACTCAATGTCTCTCACACGATGCCTGCCTGTGCGGCACTCTGAATGGCAACATGTACAGTTATAGCTCAAAGAGGGAGTGCACACGTAAAGGAGAATACTATGAGACACCTTTGGTCCTGGTGACATGGAGTGGGTGGAGGAGAAAAATAGCAAATATATTTAAAGTGGTAGTAAAGCCCGCTAGGCGATTTTTACCTACAGGTAAGCCTATAATAAGGCTTACCTGTAGGTAAAATGAATATCACCTAAACATGCACCGTTTAGGAGATATTCACCCTGCATGCAGCCAGTGACATCATTGGCGCATGCGTTCTGAAGGTCCAGCATACCTTGCCGGAGCTTCAGGGCTTCATGCCATAACCATGGGCTTCCACGGGTATGCACGGGAGTGACACCATCACGGCTTCAGCCAATCACACATCCAGAGTGCACGAACCCGTAAAAAAGAACGGGGGAAGATGTCAGCCCGCTCAACGGTGACAGCGCGGGAGGGTTTCGTTATAAGGCAAGTATTCCATAATGTGCTAGTTTTGCCTCACAGGTTTGCCCTACAATTGCCTTACAGGTTTTTTGTTTTTTTTTTGTTTTGTTTTTTTTACACTAGCCACGGTTTACAACCGCTTTAGGTTATTACTATCTGGTTTATGAAAAAAATGACTTTCATATTTCTTTAAAGAGCAAATTATATTAATTCTGGAAAATATCACCTGTTTAACTCCAACAAATTAAAGCGGACATAAACTTCCTCTGCAAAGTTCTACCTATAGGTAAGCCTATAATAAGACTTACCTATAGGTATTGAAAATATCTCCTAAACCTGTACAGTTTAGGAGACCTTTCCAGCGTATGCAGCCAGTGACATCACTGGCGCATGTGCTCTGAAGGAACGGCCCACGTGTGCCGTTCCTTCCGAGCCCCTACCGTGAACAGTGGCTCCCGCGCACATGCACAGGAGTGACATCATTGCGGCTCTGGGCAATCACAGTGCCGGAACCCAGAAGAAGCTCCAGGAAACATGTTGGCTGTGATAGCGGTGTGTGGGGACTGCTGCAACAGCTTCATTTTAAGGTAAGTATTTCATAATAAGCTAGTATGCAATGCATACTAGCTCATTATGCCTTTGTCTTGCATGGGTTTTTTGGGGGGGGGGATTTTTTACAGACAAAATCCATGCCAAGAATGTAAAGCATTTTTTGACTGGACAAGGTGGACAGGTAGGGCGATGACATCATGATCTCAAACTCCTCCAATCAGTGGGAAAATTCAAAGTATTCTTTGATTAGCGCCCGAGCTGAGCAAGCAACCTGCCCTGTTCAGTAAGCAGCAGGACAGCCGCTTGGCAGGGGACCTAGAAGCTACTGGCAATTATTATAGTTGCAGTGCCTACTACAGTGTTTTCCAGATTCCACAGGGATCCCAAAGGTGTGGCACATGCATATTTACATTGGTCCAGGCTCAATATACACAATATTACCAAAAGTATTGGGACGCCTGCCTTTACACACACATGAACTTTAAAGTATTTGTTACCCTAAAAAAAACCCAAAAAGGATGTTCCTTTAAAGCATGACTAACAGTTCTGCCCTCCCCCCTGTAAACTGACCATGGTTAATCATGGCTGCTGAGCCCTGATACCGTGGTCAGTTTATGTGCCTCCGTCATCCACAGCTCTCCTCTCTGCTCTCCCCTGTCCTCCCTCCCTGCCTGTCAGCTCTGTGTGTGAGCCGCCCCTGCCCTCTCCTTCCAGCACCATTCTGAGCAGTGCAAAAATTACTGCTTACAATCACTGCCAGCCCCTCTGCTAGGATAACCTGTAGTATATAGTGTATGTTGTTTTTTTTAAATTCATCTTCTAAATACCTTTTTTCTTCTGGCCGATCAGTGGTCACGTGGCCGCCTGCCACTTTCTTCCTCCGATGTATGTACTACAAAGGGAGGCCACGTGACAGCCCAGCAGACGTCAGAGGGAGATCTCGGCCTTTCCCTCAGTAGAACATACATCAGAGGAAAAGAGCGATGGGCGGTCACGTGACCAATGAATGAGAAGAAATAAGGTATTTAGAAGAGGAATTTAAAAAAACAGCATACACTATATACTACAGGTTATCCTAGCAGAGGAGCTGGCAGTGATTGTGAGGGCTGCCTTAACAACCCTTTTAATGGCATCCCAGTCTTAGTCCGTAGGGTTTAACCACTTCAGCCGGAAGATTTGGCTGCTCAATGACCAGGCCATTTTTTGCGATACGGCACTGCGTCGCTTTAACTGACATTCGCGCGGTCGTGCGACGCTGTACCCAAACAAAATTGACGTCCTTTTTATCCCACAAATAGAGCTTTCTGTTGGTGGTATATGATCACCTCTGCAGTTTTTATTTTTTGCACTATAAACAAAAGAAGACCGACAATTTTGAAAAAAACACAATGGGGGTTATTTACGAAAGGCAAATCCACTTTGCACTACAATTGCAAACTACAAATGCAAAGTGCACTTGAAATTGCACTGAAAGTGCTCTTGGAAGTGCAGTCGCTGTAAATCTGAGGGGTAGATCTGAAATGAGAGGAAGCTCTGCTGATTTTATTATCCAATCACGTGCAAGCTAAAATGCTGTTTTTTATTTTCCTTGCATGTCCCCCTTGGATCTGCAGCGACTGCACTTCCAAGTGCACTTTCAGTGCAATTTCAAGTGCACTTTTCACTTGTAGTTTGCACTTGTAGTGCAAAGTGGATTTGTCTTTAGTAAATAACCCCCAATATCTTTTACTTTTTGCTATAATAAATATCCCAAATTTAAAAAAACAAAAACAATATTTTAGGCCGATATATTTTCTTCTACATATTTTTGGTTAAAAAAATCACAATAAGCGTATATTGTTTGGTTTGCACAAAATTTATAGCGTCTACAAAATAGGGGATAGATTTATGGCATTTTTATTATTTTTTTTTTTACTAGTAATGGCGGTGATCAGCGATATTGCGGCGGACACATAGTATGAACACACAATCTGTCTCCTCTCCCCTGAGAGAACTGGGATCTGTGTGTTTACACACACAGATCCCATTTCTCGCTCTGTCACGAACGATTATGGGTGCCGGCGGTTATCAGACCCGCCGGGCACTCGCATTGGCTCTGGCGGCAAGCCGCAAGAGCGCGTCCCCTAGTGGCCATAAGGCGAAGCTACTAAGGTAATGTCGTCTAGCCCAGGGGAGCCAACATGCAGCAGTACAACTGCGGCATCTGGTCGGGGAGGGGTTAATATTGATTTGGCCCACCCTTTGCAGCTATAACAGCTTCAACTCTTCTGGGAGGGCTGTCCACAAGGTTTAGGAGTATGTCTATAGGAATGTTTGACCATTCTTCCAGAAACCCATTGGTGAGTTCAGGCACTGATGTGGACGAGAAGGCCCAGCTTGCAGTCTTCGCTCTATTTCATCCCTAAGGTGTTCTATTGAGTTGAGATCAGGTCAAGTTCCTCCACCCCAAACTCGCTCATCCATGTCTTTATGGACCTTGTTTGTGCACTGGTGCGCAGTAATGTTGGAACAGCCATCCCCAAATTGTTCCCACCTAGTTGGGAGCATGAGATTGTCCAAAATGTCTTGGTATGCTGATGCCTTAAGAGTTCCCTGTACTGGAACTAAGGGGCCAAGCCCAACCCATGAAAACCAACCCCACACCATAATCCCCCTTCACCAAATGATTTGGGCCAGTGCACAAAGCAAGGTCCATAAAGACATGGATGAGCGAGTTTGGGTGGAGGAACTTGACTGGCCTGCACAGAGTCCAGACCTCAACCCGATAGAACATCTTTGGGATGAATTTGAGCGGAGACTGTGAGCTGGGCCTTCTTGTCCAACATCAGTGCCTGACCTCACAAATGTACTTCTGGAAGAATGGTCAAACATTCCCATAGACACACTCCTAAACCTTGTGGACAGCCTTCCCAGAAGAGTTGAAGCTGTAATAGCTGCAAAGGGTGGACCAAATCAATATCGAACCCTACAAACTAATGCCGCGTACACACGATCAGACATTCCGACAACTAAATCCTGTTTTTTTTTTCCAAGGGATGTTGGCTCAAGCTTGTCTTGCATACACACGGTTGCACAAATGTTGTCGGAAATTCCGATCGTCAAGAACGCGCTGACGTACAACACATACGACGTCACTATAAAAGGGAGGTTCAATATGCCAGTGCGCCGCAGCGCCACCCTTTGGGTGCCTTCTGCTAATCTCGTGTTTATCTCGTGTTAGTAGAAGTTTGGTGAGAGATGATTTGCGCTTTTCAGCCTCGCGCTTTTCAGATCGTTACTGCTCTTCCGTTTGTGCTTGTGGGTTCGTATCTGGTTTTCAATGCGTGTAGTCAGTTCGCATCTGGTTTTCATTCCTTTCTTTTATAGTACGTATTTGATTTCCAGTGCGTTCTTGTCCGCTCGTTTCTGATTTTTAGGTCACTCTTCTCAGGCCTTTCTGATTTTCAGTGCGTTCTGTTAGTTGGATCTGACCAGCCGACCGTTTTGAAGCCATGTTGCGGGTACATACTCATCGTAGAGTTTGTGCTGTGCAGGGGCCTGGTGTTGGGGTTCTTACTTTGACTCAAGTCCAGTCCATGAACAGGGCGGGGAGGAGTTCATGGACGAAGAATTGGTTACCCCAGCGTGACCAATTCTCTCATATGCCTTTTTTGCGGGAGATCCGTGAGAATAATCGTGATGATTTCAGGAATTATCTCCGGATAACGGACCCCGTTTTTCACCATTTGTTGGCTTTGCTGTCCCCTTATATTTCGAAGCAGGACACTTGCATGCGGCAAGCCATCCCTCCCGAGCAGAGGCTAGTAGCCACATTGCTGTACTTGGCGATAGGGAGAAGTCTACAAGACATCAAGTTCTTGACAGGCATCTCCCCCCAGGCTCTGGGGATCATTATTCCAGAGATTTGTTCTGCCATCATACAGGTCCTGCAGAAGGACTATATTAAGGTAAGTTTTATCCTTTAACATCACATTCTATGTATTTAATGTTTGCTAATGTATTGTATTTCTTTCATCATTCCCTAATTACCATGATTGTAATAATGATCCATTTTTGTCCTTCATGCATATTTGCCTTCACTAACCTCCCCAGTAGGGATGAGCCGAACACCCCCCGGTTCGGTTCGCACCAGAACCCGCGAACGGACCGCAAGTTCGCACGAACGTTAGAACCCCATTGACGTCTATGGGACTCGAACGTTCGAAATCAAAAGTGCTCATTTTAAAGGCTAATTTGCATGGTATTGTCCTAAAAAGGGTGTGGGGACCCGGGTCCTACCCCAGGGGACATGTATCAATGCAAAAAAAACTTTTAAAAACGGCCGTTTTTTCGGGAGCAGTGATTTTAATGATGCTTAAAGTAAAAAAAAAAAGTGAAATATTCCTTTAAATATCGTACCTGGGGGGTGTCTATAGTATGCCTGTAAAGTGACGCGTGTTTCCCATGTTTAGAACAGTCCCTGCACCAAATGTCATTTTTAAAGGAAAAAATCTCATTTAAAACTGCTTGCGGGTTTAATGTCATGTCGGGTCCTGGCAATATGGATGAAAATCAGTGAGACAAACGGCATGGGTACCCCCCAGTCCATTACCAGGCCCTTTGGGTCTTGTATGGATATTAAGGGGAACCCCGCACCCAAATTAAAATAAGGAAAGGTCCCTATATACTCTGAACAGCAGTATACAGGCGGTGCAAACAAGACAGGGACTGTAGGTTTGTTGTTAAGTAGAATCTGTTTGTAATTTTGAACATTTTTAACGTGTTTAGCTCCAGCCAAAAAATCTTTTCTAAGCTTTTTGGAAAACATAGGGAAGGGTTATCACCCCTGTGACATTTGTTTTGCGTCTTTCCTCCTCTTCAGAAGATTTCACCTCACTTTTTTGTCCCAATGAAAAATGTTTTTTGAAAATTTGGGTTTTTTTGTGGAACAAGGATTGGAAAGCATCAGTGGAAAGGAGAAATTGTTTTCCCATATTAACTCTTACATGAGAGAATTTCCCTTCCTAGGGGTAGATTTCATCTCACTTCCTGTTGTCTCCTTCCGTTTGCAAGTAGGAGTCGTTTGTAAGTTAGATGTTTGAAAGTAGGGTCCTGCCCTATATACTCAGCAGAAATTTGGGCCTTAGGTGTTGCTGTGGCCAAAACACTGTAAGCCCTCACAGGGCCCTGCTGTGAAATATTAGATCAAGAATTGTAATTACATGCCCCTGTTGAACAGGAGCTGAAAAATTAGGCCTTAGGCACTGGTGCTGGTGCCACAACACTGCAACCCCTCACAGACACTCTAGTTGGAACGCAGGAACGAGCCCTGCTGCAAAGTATTGCATCAAAAATTGTAATTACACGCCCCTGTTAGACAGGGGCAGAAAAATTGGGCCTTAGGCACTGGTGCTGGTGCCACAACACTGCAACCCCTCACAGACACTCTAGTTGGAACGCAGGAACGAGCCCTGCTGCAAAGTATTGCATCAAAAATTGTAATTACACGCCCCTGTTAGACAGGGGCAGAAAAATTGGGCCTTAGGCACTGGTGCTGGTGCCACAACACTGCAACCCCTCACAGACACTCTAGTTGGAACGCAGGAACGAGCCCTGCTGCAAAGTATTGCATCAAAAATTGTAATTACACGCCCCTGTTAGACAGGGGCAGAAAAATTGGGCCTTAGGCACTGGTGCTGGTGCCACAACACTGCAACCCCTCACAGACACTCTAGTTGGAACGCAGGAACGAGCCCTGCTGCAAAGTATTGCATCAAAAATTGTAATTACACGCCCCTGTTATACAGGGGCTGAAAAATTGTGCCTTAGGCACTGGTGGTGGCGCCCAGAACCAAAAATGTTCTTACAAGCTATCAGCGTGATGATTGAGGAGGAAGAGGATAATTACTCAGGGATAGTCACTCAGCATCAGCATAGGCAGTCTTTGAAGGGATCTGAAAAAAATTATTCAGTTACATCAGCATCAGGTGCTTGGTAGCTGGTGGTGATCCAAGACTGATTCATTTTTATGAAGGTCAGCCGATCGACCGAGTCAGTGGACAGACGCACCCTGTGATCGGTTACCACGCCTCCAGCAGCACTGAATGTGCGTTCCGAAAGAACGCTGGATGCAGGACAGGCCAGTAGCTCAATTGCATACTGTGCAAGCTCTGGCCAGTGATCCATCCTCAAGACCCAGTAACCCAGAGGATTTTCGGTGGGAAAGGTGTCCAAGTCTGATCTTGCCCCTAGGTATTCCTGCACCATGTAAAACAGACGCTGGCGATGGTTGCTGGAACCGATCATACCTTGGGGCTGCGGACCAAAAAATTGTCTGAACGCATCGGTCAGACGGCCACCTTCTCCACCGCTCCTTCTTTGACTGACCGAAGCCTCAGCAACACGTTGTCCAGAAACAGGAGTTTGTAACCTCCCAGTCTCTGGGAACGCGTTGCACAGACCTTTCTGCAAGGCCTCCCGAAGATGTTTCATCCTCTGCTCCCTCTGCGATGGCAAGATAAGGTCCGCAACCTTACCCTTGTAACGTGGATCAAGGAGGGTTGCCAGCCAGTATTAGTCCTTCTCCTTGATACCACGAATACGAGGATCCTTACGCAGGCTTTGCAGGATCAGGGAGGCCATGCAGCGTAGGTTTGCTGAGGCATTCGGTCCGGAGTCCTCTGGGTCACTAAGGACAACAACGTCCGCAGCCACCTCCTCCCAGCCACGTACAAGTCCATGTGTTCCTTGGGACTGATCCCTTAAAGACTGCTGATGCTGAGTGCCAGGCTCCACCTCCATACTGACACAATCTTCCTCCTCCTCCTCCTCCTCCTCCTCGTCCTCTTCCTGTGTGATCGGCGGGCACGCAGGAACACTGTCTGGATAAAGGGGGCCTTGAGAGCTAAGGAAGTCCTCCTCTTCCTGCCTCTGTTCTGCCTCAAGTGCCCTGTCCATTATTCCACGCAGCGTGTGCTCCAACAGGTGGACAAGGGGGACAGTGTCACTGATGCATGCACTGTCAGTGCTCACCATCCTCGTGGCCTCCTCGAATGGTGACAGGACAGTGCATGCATCCCTGATCATGGCCCACTGGCGTGGGGAAAAAAAACCAAGGTCCCCTGACCCTGTCCTGGTGCCATAGTCGCACAGGTACTCATTTATGGCCCTCTGCTGCGTGTGCAGCCGCTGCAGCATGGCCAATGTCGAGTTCCACCTGGTGGGCATGTCACAGATTAGGCGGTTCTTGGGCAGGTTAAACTCCTTTTGGAGGTCCGTCAGCCGAGCACTGGCATTATATGACCGGCGGAAATGCACAGAGACTTTCCTGGCCTGCCTCAGGACATCCTGTAAGCCCGGGTACCTGCCCAAGAACCGCTGCACCACCAAGTTAAGGACGTGAGCCAAACAGGGCACATGGGTCAGTTGTCCCTGTCGGAGGGCAGAGAGGAGGTTGGTGCCATTGTCGCAAACCACCATTCCTGCCTTAAGTTGGCGTGGCGTCAACCACCTCTGAACCTGCCCCTGCAGAGCTGACAGAACCTCTGCCCCAGTGTGGCTCCTGTCCCCCAAGCACACCAGCTCAAGCACCGCATGGCATCTTTTGGCCTGCGTACTTGCGTAGCCCCTTGAACGCCTACGGAGCACCGCTGGTTCCGAGGAAGAGGCCATGGAGGAAGAAGAAGAGGAGGGGGTGGAGGAGAGAGGTGTGTCACAATCAGCATTTTGGAGGCGTGGTGGCGGAACAACCTCCAACACTACTGCACCTTGTCCTGCATCCTTCCCAGCTGCCAGCAGAGTCACCCAATGCGCCGTGAAACTTAAGTAACGTCCCTGTCCATGCCTGCTGGACCATGAGTCAGCGGTAATATGCACCTTACCGCTGACCGCCCTGTCCAGCGAGGCATGGACATTGCCTTCCACATGCCGGTAGAGAGCTGGAATCGCCTTCCGTGAGAAAAAGTGGCGTTTGGGTACCTGCCACTGAGGAACCGCACATTCCACAAACTCACGGAAGGGGGCAGAGTCTACCAACTGAAAAGGCAGCAGTTGAAGTGCTAGCAATTTTGCCAAGCTAGCATTCAACCGCTGGGCATGTGGATGGCTGGGAGCAAACTTCTTTCGGCGGTGCAGCAGCTGGGGCAGGGAAATTTGCCTGGTACAATCTGGCGTCGGTGTACCAAAAGCAGATTGCCCACAAGTACTTGGCTGTGACACACCTAATTCTACACCTTCATTCCTCTCACTGCAGGTCTCAGAGAGGACTGAAGGTCTAGTGGGGTTGGAAATCTCAGCTGATGAGGAGCAAGGAGAGATCCTCTTTGTTCTTTGGTGTGGGTCTTTTAGATATGCTTGCCAACGAACTGCATGGCAGGTCAACATATGTCTGGTCAAGCATGTGGTACCCAAGCGGGAGATGTTTTGGCCACGCGAGATACGCTTGAGACATATGTTGCAAATAGCAGCGGTGCGATCTGATGCACTCGTCTCAAAAAAGGCCCACACCAAAGAACTTTTTGAATAACGCGCAGAGACTGCAGCGCCCTGCACATGTGGAGCTTTGGGGTGTGATGCAGTCAATGTGCTGCCCTTAGGCTGGCCCCTGGAGGGCATCCTGCCTCGTTGGTGATGTGCCGCCTCCTCCTCCTCCTCCTCCTCCTCTCTCCTATCAGGCACCCACGTTGAGTCAGTGACCTCATCATCCCCTCCCTCCTCATCACTGGAGCAAACCTGGCAGTATGCTGCAGCAGGGGGAGCATGACTGCCAGATTGCTGTCCTTCTTGGGCACCCCCTCTGTCCGTGCTCATGTTACTGCCTTCATCGAGCTCAGTATCATCATCAGAGCCTTCCAAACGCTGGGCATCCTCCTGGAGCATGTACCCAACACTGTGGTCAAACAGTTCGAGGGAATCCTCATGAGGACATGGTGGAGCTAGGGAAGGAGTCACTGATGACATTGAGCTGAGGGAAGAGGCCGCTGCTTTGCCAGACAAAGCACCCTGGGCATGGGTGAGAGAGGATGAGGAGGATGAGGACGGCTTGGTCATCCACTCGACCAAGTTTTCTGCATGTTGCGGCTCAACACGGCCAGCTGCCGAAAAAAAGGCCAAGCGTGTCCCATGGCCACGGGCTGATGAGGATGCACCGTCTCCACGACCAGCACTAGACACAGAGCCTGCTTGCCCTCTCTTATTGGCTTGTGACTGTCTGCCTCTCCTTCTTGGCCTTCCAGACATACTAATGGCCTGTAGCTGCACTAAGCTGGGATAGAACACCTGTAATTTTCTTCAGGTAGCTTTATATACTGTAACCAGACAAGCCTGCCTGTCAGTAGGAAGATAACAGGAACGGATCTAGCTGAACACTGTGAGCAGGACGCACTGCACTAAATGTAAATAGCAGGAACGGATCTAGCTGAACACTGTGAGCAGGACGCACTGACTGCACTAAATGTAAATAGCAGGAACGGATCTAGCTGAACACTGTGAGCAGGACGCACTGCACTAAATGTAAATAGCAGGAACAGATCTAGCTGAACACTGTGAGCAGGACGCACTGCACTAAATGTAAATAGCAGGAACGGATCTAGCTGAACACTGTGAGCAGGACGCACTGACTGCACTAAATGTAAATAGCAGGAACAGATCTAGCTGAACACTGTGAGCAGGACGCACTGCACTAAATGTAAATAGCAGGAACAGATCTAGCTGAACACTGTGAGCAGGACGCCTTGCACTAAATGTAAATAGCAGGAACGGATCTAGCTGAACACTGTGAGCAGGACGCACTGCACTAAATGTAAATAGCAGGAACGGATCTAGCTGAACACTGTGAGCAGGACGCACTGCACTAAATGTAAATAGCAGGAACGGATCTAGCTGAACACTGTGAGCAGGACGCACTGCACTAAATGTAAATAGCAGGAACGGATCTAGCTGAACACTGTGAGCAGGACGCACTGACTGCACTAAATGTAAATAGCAGGAACGGATCTAGCTGAACACTGTGAGCAGGACGCACTGACTGCACTAAATGTAAATAGCAGGAACGGATCTAGCTGAACACTGTGAGCAGGACGCACTGCACTAAATGTAAATAGCAGGAACGGATCTAGCTGAACACTGTGAGCAGGACGCACTGCACTAAATGTAAATAGCAGGAACGGATCTAGCTGAACACTGTGAGCAGGACGCACTGCACTAAATGTAAATAGCAGGAACGGATCTAGCTGAACACTGTGAGCAGGACGCACTGACTGCACTAAATGTAAATAGCAGGAACGGATCTAGCTGAACACTGTGAGCAGGACGCACTGACTGCACTAAATGTAAATAGCAGGAACGGATCTAGCTGAACACTGTGAGCAGGACGCACTGCACTAAATGTAAATAGCAGGAACGGATCTAGCTGAACACTGTGAGCAGGACGCACTGCACTAAATGTAAATAGCAGGAACGGATCTAGCTGAACACTGTGAGCAGGACGCACTGACTGCACTAAATGTAAATAGCAGGAACGGATCTAGCTGAACACTGTGAGCAGGACGCACTGACTGCACTAAATGTAAATAGCAGGAACGGATCTAGCTGAACACTGTGAGCAGGACGCACTGCACTAAATGTAAATAGCAGGAACGGATCTAGCTGAACACTGTGAGCAGGACGCACTGCACTAAATGTAAATAGCAGGAACGGATCTAGCTGAACACTGTGAGCTGGACGCACTGACTGCACTAAATGTAAATAGCAGGAACGGATCTAGCTGAACACTGTGAGCAGGACGCACTGACTGCACTAAATGTAAATAGCAGGAACGGATCTAGCTGAACACTGTGAGCAGGACGCACTGACTGCACTAAATGTAAATAGCAGGAACGGATCTAGCTGAACACTGTGAGCAGGACGCACTGCACTAAATGTAAATAGCAGGAACGGATCTAGCTGAACACTGTGAGCAGGACGCACTGCACTAAATGTAAATAGCAGGAACGGATCTAGCTGAACACTGTGAGCAGGACGCACTGCACTAAATGTAAATAGCAGGAACGGATCTAGCTGAACACTGTGAGCAGGACGCACTGCACTAAATGTAAATAGCAGGAACGGATCTAGCTGAACACTGTGAGCAGGACGCACTGACTGCACTAAATGTAAATAGCAGGAACGGATCTAGCTGAACACTGTGAGCAGGACGCACTGCACTAAATGTAAATAGCAGGAACAGATCTAGCTGAACACTGTGAGCAGGACGCACTGCACTAAATGTAAATAGCAGGAACGGATCTAGCTGAACACTGTGAGCAGGACGCACTGACTGCACTAAATGTAAATAGCAGGAACAGATCTAGCTGAACACTGTGAGCAGGACGCACTGCACTAAATGTAAATAGCAGGAACGGATCTAGCTGAACACTGTGAGCAGGACGCACTGACTGCACTAAATGTAAATAGCAAGAACGGATCTAGCTGAACACTGTGAGCAGGACGCACTGACTGCACTAAATGTAAATAGCAGGAACAGATCTAGCTGAACACTGTGAGCAGGACGCACTGCACTAAATGTAAATAGCAGGAACAGATCTAGCTGAACACTGTGAGCAGGACGCACTGCACTAAATGTAAATAGCAGGAACAGATCTAGCTGAACACTGTGAGCAGGACGCACTGACTGCACTAAATGTAAATAGCAGGAACGGATCTAGCTGAACACTGTGAGCAGGACGCACTGCACTAAATGTAAATAGCAGGAACGGATCTAGCTGAACACTGTGAGCAGGACGCACTGCACTAAATGTAAAGAGCAGGAACAGATCTAGCCTAATCTAGCTCTCAAATCAAATGACACTGTCTGTCTCTCTCTCTATCAGCACACCGGAACACACTACACAGGGCCGCCGTGCAGGCGGCCTTATATAGTGTGGGGCGTGTACTAAATCCCCTGAGCCATAATTGGCCAAAGCCACCCTGGCTTTGGCCAATTACAGCTCTCTCTACTGACGGCGCTGTGATTGGCCAAGCATGCGGGTCATAGTGCATGCTTGGCCAATCATCAGCCAGCAACGCACTGCGATGCCGCAGTGAATTATGGGCCGTGACGTGCCACACGAATTTGGCGCGAACGGCCCATAACGTTCGCAATTCGACGGACGGTCGAACAGCCGATGTTCGAGTCGAACATGGGTTCGACTCGAACACGAAGCTCATCCCTACTCCCCAGTATGCTATCCTACACACCTAGGCTAGTCACTCAACAATGTATTTTGTCAGCTCCAAACACCCCCTAAAATATGTACAAATGTTATCTGTGTCCTTAAATTCAGGCAGAGTACCTCCTTCTTTTTTTTTGGGGGGGGGGGGGTCCTAAAATCATTTGGAACCCTCTATCCCCCCAACCATTAAGTCAACTGATAACAATCCTCTATCTGCTGACTTTGCCAAACACATACACACTATACCTACCTCTTTTGTGGTCAGATTTATAGATGAATTCACCAAAGCATGTAGTAAAAGTGCCTGCCTGAATACTTTCAAATGGTACTAACTAAAGTTTATCTTGATAGGTAATTGCAGAATGTAAAATTGTGCTTCAATTTGTACAGTGTGTACTCATATTTTTGTAATATGACACTTCTTACCTTTCCAGTGGGCTGCCAGTAGTGTAAGTAAGGAGGGTCTGGCCAAAGTAACACACATTATGTATGCTTTCAGCTCTCAATGAAGTTGAGGGGGTTACCTGTCCAATACATACCCTCCCTTAAAATTTTTACAATGGGTCATTAGAGGGGGTGAGGAATCTGATGAATGGACCTTATATTTTTGTCTTTAAATACGCCTTCAAATAAATGTTATACTGATGTTGGCCACGGATGTTTGTGTTTAATCTGCTTGCAATGTTTATGTTCAAAAGTGCTAATTTATTTTTTCTTGTTTCACTCCACAGTTTCCTTCAATGCTACAGGAATGGAAGACTGTGGCTTCCCAATTTGCCCAGCGGTGGGATTTTCCCAACTGTGGAGGGGCAATTGATGGGAAACACATCCACATAGTCCCACCCCCGAACTCGAGGTCATACTATTACAACTATAAGGGGTTTAATAGTATAGTGATGTTGGCGGTGGTGTCGGCGACATATGATTTTCTCTATGTGGACGTGGGGAAGCATGGCCGGATGTCGGATGGTGGAGTAATTGCCCAGACCGAGTTCTACGGACACCTCCAGAGTGGTTGCTTGGGATTGCCACCTCTGGAAGACAATGTGGCTGGTCTACCGTTCGTCTTTGTCACTGATGAAGAGTTTGGGCTTGGTGAACACCTGATGTGGCCATTCCCATGAGGACCCTCACCCAGGACCAGAGGGTTTTTGACTACCAGCTGGCCAGAGCCAGAAGAGTGGTGGAGAATGCCTTCGGGATAATGGCCAGCCGGTTCCGCCTTTTCCTGATGCCAATTAACATGGTGGAATATAAACTTAACCATAAAATACTTGCATGCTGCATTCTACACAACTTTCTAAGGAGAAATGCTATGAACTATGTGGCCTCAGTTGGGCCTGAGGCCAGATTTCAAGAACAAACCCTGATGGTGCTTGAAGATGGCCCTCTGGCTTGCCCCCCCAAAGCGCCCGTGAGGTCGTCAAAAATATATGGAGTACTTTGCGGGTAGGGGATCATTGATATGCCAGCAAATGTTTAAGAAACATTTTCTTTTAAACTGAAATAATATTTCCTTTGATTTATTGCTTGTGTTTCTTTTAGCTGTCTTCTAGGTTTTCCAATGGGCTTTTCTTTTTGGACATTTTCTTCAATAGTGCAAACGTAATTTATTTGATACATGAGGTGACAATCTCTTCTTCAGCTAACTATTATGTTGTGGGTCTGCTACACACACACCTTGTTTTTGTTGTTAATGTATGTAATGCATTAATGATAAAAATATTCATCATTTTCAGCACCATGAATTCATTTTTTTGAGTCACGAAAATGGCCTGATTGGGGCAAATTTTAAAGCACTCTGGGTGTTATTTACTAAAGAAAAATCCACTTTGCACTGCAAGTGCACTTGAAACTGCACTGAAACTGCACTGAAACTGCACTGAAACTGCACTTGTAGTGCAAAGTGGATTTGCCTTTAGTAAATAACCCCCATTGTCACTGTAAACACCAACTTACTCCAAAAACTGGTATTGAGCATTGAAAGAAGAAGCCACACATTGTTGCGTAGAAAACTTTTTACTCTGTGCACATACACATGTGCGTTAAAAAAGGGTTTTTGAACAAAACCAACATATTTTTTGTATAAAATGTTTTTGTTTGACAGTAGAAATAGCCTTTTTTGGGTTAAATATGCTTGTTCAAAACCATAAAACAATACACAACTCAGGAACTTACAAAGTTCAACTTTGATAAATTGAAGGCAATATCAGACATTAGTATGTCCAAACTGTGTTGATCTTGCTTTCATCAGATGGGGTGATGTCACCCCTGTGAAAGCCAAATTTTGAAGATTGAGAGTCAAAATGGGCATTTCCCTCCTGATCCCATGCCTAATGCCAACATGTGCTAGCTCCCATCATGGGGGATCAATGGACGTGTTTCGGGGGTGCAACCCCTTCCTCTCAGCTACTTTAGTTGGGAGGAAGGGGTTACACCCATAAAACGTGTACATTGATATCCCGTGATGACAGATAGCACATGGTGACACACTGTATGCATCTTCAAAATTTGGCTTTCAATATACTTTAAAATAGTTAGAAAAATAAGAAAGATAAAAACAAATTGAATAATTTTGGTGTGTTTTAGATTCTGCCTAAAACATCAATGATGTTTTTGAGTCTTTTTTCCACATCATTGATGTCTTCCTTGATCTTCTGTAAATCATGATTGCACACCGTGATCTCCCCGATGAGGATGTGTGCACTTGCACTTGTGAAATTAGTTTCTTCTTCCACAACATCCACATCACCTAAAATAAAAAAACACAACATGTATTATAAATATGCACGCATACATCTATTACCTGAAGCTGTGGTCTCAGACACTCACCTGTTGTGGTCACTATTTCGCCCACTTCATAAACCTCTCCTTTCTCCACATGCTCTGGTTGTGGTGTGGGGATTTCCCCTTCTTTAGGAGGTTGTGGGTTCCTGGTGTCCTCTGATGTCCCGAGTCTTTTCTCCCCTACGTGAATAAAAAAAAAGGTATACTTAGCACACACATATTTGAGGCCAGAAATAGTAATATGAAACATTGCTTGGAATTGTCATACAATTGTCTGTTTTGGCAGAATTCCAAGCTGAAGACATTTTTTACTTCCCTTTCTAAAGCTGGAATACTTACCTGTTTTGGTCAGGTTTTACACATGGAGACACCCCTAGTATCCACTGGAGCACCTGCGTGGGACACCCTAAAAAGTTTATTCTGGTGTCCCACACTAGTGCTCCTGTGTCCAAATGTGTAAACAGCTGCTGAGTTTCCTCTCCTTATAAACTGAATCAAGTTTGCATTTAATTCTAGTTACAAACCCATCTGGACAACAACGTACTAAACTTCTTTTAATACAAATAGGCATGACCAAATGTAGTTAACCTGCATCTGTAAAAAACATTGTATTAGTGGGCGAAGGAACTATGTTTACTACGACCAATTACTGTGCCCACGAACGTGAAAGTTGCCGATTTAAACTGTACAACAGTAAAGAAAAGCACATGGAGCAGCATGCAAGTAATAAAAATAATAATAGGAACACAGGACAACTACTAACTTTTTTGCAGCATTCTCCTGATCCTTCTGTACTGATCGTACTCCCTCAATTTCAGGTCTGACCAGCGTTTCCTTAGATCGCTGTACCCCAAAATTCCTGTGCAGACTTCTCACAACTTTAGTCATGATCTTGGCCTTTCTCACATTTGGGTTTGGGTAAGGTCCATGCTTCCCATCATAGTCGGCCCTCTTCAAGATGTCCACCATCCCCACCATCTCTACAAAGGACATATTTGAGGCCTTAAATCTCCTCCGGGATAGAGATGTTTGTGGCTCCGGGCTTTCGTCATTGCTGCGGCTGTCTGCATGCACTTGTTCTTTCTCCTCTATGTGCTCGCCCACTGCGCCGAGAGAGATGGAGCAGGGAATATACTAGAAAGAAGGTCAGGGGCGGGCAGAGTTTAACGCATGCGCAGTGTATATAAAGCGGAACATACGTGCGTCGTACATACAATCTGTGAGCGGAGGAAGGAGTATCGGAAGCGCTGATCATGCTAACAAAGATACAATTTGAACTTGGGGCATCAGTGGCCTATACTCCTTATAGATTGAGGCCTATATTGGGACAATATTATGAGAGTTTAGCCTGACATTAGGGTTTTTCTTGTGTTGTGTCTTGCAGATAAAATAGATTAATTCAATGATCACAACTTCCTCCCCCAATTCATTGATATGTACAGAGAGCTGCCCTGTCTGTGGCAGACAAAACACCCCTTTTTATACTAATCGAAAAATGAGGAAGGCAGCACTGATAAATTACTTGAATTTGTGAAGCCAGAGATCCCCATGGCAAACATAAACTATTTGAAGTGCAAAATTGGTGGCCTGAGGAGCACATATAATAGGGAGCGCAAGAAGGTCCAGGATTCCATGAGATCAGGAGCAGCAGCAGATGACATCTATGTATCCAGTCTGTGGTACTACGACAGACTGCGGTTTCTGTCAGACCAGACTGAAATCAGGCCATCACTCTCAACTCTTCCTTCCATGCTTCCTTCCACCCCAGCTGAGGCTTCCGACGTCCAAACTGAGCCTTCCACCCAGGAAGAAGATGTGGAGGAGCCCAGCTTGAGTCAGGTATAGCATTGTTAAGCATATTTCTCAAAATTGTGTGTGATTGATGAACAATAAACTAAAACTATGTCCCTTTTTCAGCCAGGAGGAGACTGTGGAAAGTGGCAGCCAGGAAGTGGCGGGGGTAAGTGGCAGCCAGGAGGTGGCCAGGCCCAGTAGCCTGACCGAATCCCAGGTCCCTCCCCTCCACCTTCAACAAAAAAGGCCCAGGAAGGGGAGGAACATGGAGGAGTCAGCACTTGGGTTAATTCGGCAGGCTTCTGCGACCCTCAGAATCCCCCCAGTCTTCTTGAGGCTCAAGCCTGCATGGCTGCCAACAAAATGCAGTAAATGGAGGTGGGCCAACACCTTATTTGTGAGCAAATTATATATCTGGCCCTTAATAAGGGGTTGAGGGGCGAACTCACAAGCAAAACCCACCTGTGTGAGTTGGACCATCCTCCACCTCCTGCCACAACTCCAAAACCAGAGGCACAGCCTGGAAGCAAGCATGGAAGGAAGACAAGAGTGTGATGGCTTGGGTTCAGTCTGGTCTGATAAAAGATGCAGGCTATTGTATGACCACAGCCTGGGCACATATATGTCATCTGCTGCTGTTCTTGATCTCTCAGAGTCGTGGACCGGATTGTGATACCTATTAAATGGACTCCTCAGGCTACCAATTTTGTCTGTCAAATAGTTGATGTCTGCCCTGGGGTACAAAGGCTTTGCTAATTTTGCCAGTTTATCCAGCATTGCCTTCCTCTTTATTTTGTAAATTATTATTATTTTTATTTTATTTTATTATGACCCATAATAAATGTCTATTTTTTTTAACAAATCATTGGCTATGTGTTTTAATTAAAAAAGGACAGTTTGTTTATGAGTAGGCAGGTACATTTCAAAAATACAATGTGAAATTAACAAAGGACACCAACACCAACCAACCTCTTTGAGGTTAAAAAATTCAAGATAATACTGTAATGGTGTTGTGGTAACTTGACACACAAAACGAGAAAAAAATATTGGACAAGGAACAAAAAAGGTGGGACTTTAAATGAAACATGCACTCCAGGAGACAACACCGCCACCATGAATATGGCAGGTACCCAAAAATAGAGCAGAACCAAAAACGTTAAGTAGAAGCATCACATGACATCAATTGGCATAAAATGATTTAATAATGTAAGATTGTAAAAAAGGTACACATTGTAACATGGTCCATATTGGTACTATAAACAACCTAGATCTAAGAGAGCCGAGTCTTACATCATACATAAAATGTATCATAAATACAAAAATAGTTTTATATTGTAAACATTGTATATTGTAAACATTGTAGAAAGCAGTTTCATAGATAGCAGGTCTCAATAACAATCCATTGTATTCTTAGTTGGTAAAAAATATATCCAATTTAAGTGTAAAGTAGGAATAAAGATAAAAGCTGATGCAATTATAGACAACGGGGGGGCCAAGTAATGGCTCGTAATCCCATAGTAGAACAACTTAATTGGTTCATGCCATAAATAATGTAGATAGCCAAGTTCACTGAGGTGTGAGAAAAAAATATTATAGAGGTCACTACAAAAAAAAAATCTGGAGATCTTGATTAAAAAAAAAAAGGAGATCACTTTAAACAAAAATTATAAACATTATTCTGGAGATCTGGCGAAAAAAATAAAAAAGATTATTCATGAGATTACGAGAAATAATAAATAAATCAGTTTGTGAGAACTCTGTATGAATATCAGCAGCAAAACAACTTCATTATTCTAGCATTATAAAGAAGAAGAGAATGCGCTGCATTAAATGATTCAAAAATTTGCAGCGTGACAAATGTGCTATCTCCATTACGAACGCTACTTTTATCAGACCGAGCGCTTCCGTCTCGTACTTGATTCAGAGCATGCATGGAATTTCGCACGTCGAAATTGTGTACACATGATCGGAATTTCCGACAATGGATTTTGTTGTCGGAAAATTTGAGAACCAGCTCTCAAATTTTTTTTGTCGGAAATTCTGACAAAAAATGTCCGATGGAGCCAACACTCGGTCGGAATTTCCTACAACAAGCTCCCATGGAACATTTGTTGTCGGATATTCTGATCGTGTGTACGCGGCATAAGACGGGGATGCCATTAAAGTTCATGTGCATGTGAAGGCAGGCTTCCCAATACTTTTGGTAATATAGTGTATGTAACTATGTAAAAATTGAAATACCTAAACGTCACCTTTTAAAAAGGTAATTTTACTTTACAATTTAGCAAACAAAATTGAGTACATAATAACTAATTCAAAAGTACATCCTTGCTAATTGTTCATGCATTGATAAATAATTTGTTTGTGGTCCTGCTTTAAATGTCAAATTATGCAAAGGGCTCTTTTTTGTTAAGAATTGCCATTAGTGGTCAGAAATGAATGGTGTCCTGTTTATTGTGAAATATGCAAGATTTTTATTGATCAATTTAAAAAATATATGTCTATTAACAAGGGATACCCCATAATTTATGGGCAGGAGAATATCACTTGAAGTGCTTGTAGAGCAGCCTTGACCCCCATAGATAAAATTATTCAAAGATTACTTTATGCACAGTATATATTAAATCTCAATCATTTTTATTGCACATATGCCAGTAGATTTATAGTAATATAAAGCAAACGCCAGATCAGCCCACGCAGGGGCTATGACTGACGATATAAAAAAGGAAGAAGGAAAAAAAAAAAAAAAAAAAGAAAAAAGAAAACCATACATTCAATCGTTCATATTATTTAGTAATACAGAAACATGGTATAGAGTGTGTGGTTTATGCGGGCCTATTCTTATGTTCCTACCCTTCTTCCATGCAAAATCATATCTCTACTACTAATTCGTTACTCCATTTCCTTTCACTTTATTCCATCCCTCCCCCCCTCCCCTCCCTACACCACCCCCCCCCCCCCCTCCATCACAACAAACCTTTCATATTACCTTTAGTGTTTCCTTCACCACCT
Organism: Lithobates septentrionalis; assembly: GCA_037952835.1. Taxonomy (NCBI): domain Eukaryota; kingdom Metazoa; phylum Chordata; class Amphibia; order Anura; family Ranidae; genus Lithobates; species Lithobates septentrionalis. Next base: position 480,942 of record JBBDGP010000201.1, on the reverse strand, counting down.
TCACAATTACCACTAACTACCCTCCTATCCAATGTTCTTATTTATCTAATTATATTATCATTGATTTTACAGGCCATCTTTCTATCCCTCTCTCCCTTCTCCCTCCCCCTGCATACTTACTCTCACTTTCCTTCCCCTCGGGTATCTCTATCTCCTTCTTCCTCTCAGATCTCCCCCCCCCCCCCCCAATCTCTACATCTGAAGCCTCTCTACTATCAATTGATGCGGGGCCAGGTCCACATCCCCCAACCATGGATGCCATATCTTATTGAATTTACCCCGATCACTTCTACGGCTGTAAGCCAGTCGTTCTCTGGGGAGAAACGAATTGACGTAGGCAATCCATTGCTTCACTGTAGGTACCGTTGGGGCCATCCAGTACTTTGCAATAAGTTTTCTGGCGAGGTACATCAGTCTAGTTAACATGAAGTACTTTCCTCCCGGATACATCTTTACATTTATAGCTCCAAGCAAGTATACAATCGGGTTTAGGGGGATGGGGACCCGCGCCAACCTTGAAATGTGCTGGGAAACCTCGTCCCAGTATCTATACAGCTTTGGGCACCTCCAAATTAGGTGAATAAAATCCCCTCTATGTACTTTTCACTTAGGGCACAGTGGGGAATCTCCTCGTCCCCATTTATAGAGCTGTACTGATGTCCTATAGGCCCTATGAAGAATGAATAATTGTGACAGTCTTTGGGTTGCGGAAAGTGACACCACCGGAATAGCCTCAAGCGCCATTTCCCATTGTTTTTCTTCTATTTCTCCTATATCCTCTACCCATTTGTTTCGGCACTTTAACAATGTATGATCCTGGACTGACCTCAGCAACTCCCTATATATTTTTGATATTAACCCTTTCCTTGTATCTGCCAAAAAGATCTCATTCAAAAGTGATACTGCTGGTACTGTCTGAGAATGTGTTATTTGTTGTGCCTGTAACGCATGGCGCAGTTGGAGATACTGATAGAAGCCCCTCGGATTCAAATGAAATTCCCTGCATAATTGTTCATATGTCTTCAACACCTCTCCCTCGTATAATTGTGAGAAGAACTGAATCCCCTTTTCTTTCCAGTGTGTAAACCCCTGTAGTCCCTGGATCTCGGAGTATCTTCTATTATGCCAGATCGGCGTAAATGGAAGCACGCCTGTTATTTTTAGCGACAGTATATATTTAATGGTATATTTTCCTGCAATAGCAAAATCATAAATAGCGATGTTTTTCAGAATGCCCAATCCAAATGAAAAACCTCAATATTTATTAGTTTTGTAAATGTAGCCATGCTTTGCTAAAATAGGCATTACAGTTGTGCTGGTTACATGTGAGTTTGGCTCCCTCTAGTGTCCTTTGTATGCTATTAAGACTTTGTTCAGTTTCTGTGAAGCAGCGTTACAAAGCATTGTGGGAGATGTAGTTTAATGAGGAAGTAACTCATGTTAACTTAGTTTGGGAACTATTAAACCCACAATGCCAAGTCACAGATCCACAAGGCCAAGTTACTGCACTGCATGCTTGGAGCAGTAATAAAAGGAACAGCGTGGCCATATTTCGGCCTCTTGGGACGCCATTCAATACCTGCCTGTAGTGAGGTCTGTGTCTGTGACCGGGAGACTGCGGCCTGTGAGGTGCGGAGCAGAATTGATTGGCCTCTGAGGTGTTCCAGAGCACAGCCAGCTGGATCAGCGTGTGGATGGACCTGAGGACCCAAGATTTCTGGAAGTTTCCTGCATTACAGTCATCAGCCATCAAAAGGAGAAGTGTGGTGTGATGGCGCCAGCTTTGGATCAGACTGAGATATCAGGAAAGGAGCCTTACAGTACCTGGGCCTGTTGTGGTGAGCGGGCACTTGCCCAGATCAATATAGTGCACTGTTGCTGTGTGAGTTAGTTACAGACTGCTGGTGAAACTTGTAGTCCCACAGAAGTGATCTTACTTGTCCACAAGCTGCATATAGTTGAACTTTAGGATTTGTTTGGCATTTGTTTGGATTTGTTTGGATTTGTTTGTGCTAAGGAGGAAGTATTATAAGAGCTTTATATTTGCAAGTACACAATTACCAGCACAACATTTATCCTACAGTTTGCTTTCTACTTGTTTCCCTGTTTGGATTTACAAATACTGCAGTCTAATACCATAAGCTAGCTGAAGATTCTGAAGACAAGGAACTTTTATCATCTTCTATAAAGCATCACAATTCACTTTGCATTTGGAACATTGCATTACAACCTAGGGGGAGCCTTTGAGTACAGGATATATATACAGTGGAACCTCAGATTACGAGCATAATCCGTTCCAGGAGTATGCTCGTAATACAAAGTACTCGCATATCAAAGCGATTTTTTCCATTGAAGTCAATGAAAACGAAAATAATTTGTTCCGCATAGACTTCAATGGGATGCAATACCGCATGCAGCCAGAGGTGGGGGGCGCCGGGGAGCCTTGGAAATGGCCGAAAAGGCCCGAGGACACTTCGGCTGACCTCGGCAAACCTCGGAAAGGCTTCCTACCCAAGATTTGCCAAGGTCAGCCGTGCTGTACTCTGGCCTTTCCGTGCATTTCCGATCGGCGACGTTCGGCTCTGCTCGGCTCCGGCGCCCCCCCACCTCAGGCCAAAAGCGGTACTGCACACCACTTTGGCCTGATTCGTGCTCGTTTTGCAAGACAACATTCGCAAACCGAGTTACGATTTTTAAAAATACAGTGCTCGTATTGCGAAACGCTCGTTAACCATGTTACTCGCAATCCGAAGTTCCACTGTATATTGTATTGTTCTGCTGCATGTTCATAACATTATGCTGCAGATTTGGTGTGTGTGCTTTGAGGTTTCAGTGGGAAGGCACTTAATATAAGTTTTGTAGTATATTGGTCGTTCATCCCATTGTGCACCTGTCTGCATACATCCTTTACGGTAACTATTTGATCCACAATTTTCAAGTTTATATTGAGTGTTATCAATTGTCACTTATTGTTTATGCTGAATTGCATTTTCTTTTATGTTCAACATCTATTACAGTAAATTACTTAAGTGGTTCAGTAACTCTGTGTGTGGTTCTCATTGATAACATCACATTACAATATTGAACCCGAGGTGTCAGAGGTAAGAGAGGATCTGCAGAGTCTGGGTAGCCAGTGGGGTATAGAGTCAATCAGCAGCCCCTATGGGGGTACCGCTACATAAAGAAGAAATTTTAAAACTTGACTTCCTGGCTTGCTTCTCTAGCAGACCTGTTACCACTTCTTTTTTAACTGAGAGCATACGTTTTCTTAATATGTTATTTCATCTGTACTCATTTCTATAATTTCATCACTAGAACAATCAATATGTACATTAGGGATGAGCCAAACACCCCCCCAGGTTGGTTTGCGGCAGAACATGCGAACAGACCAAAAATTTGTGCGAACATGCGAACCCTGTTAAAGTCTATGGGACATAAAAAAAATCAAAAGTGCTAATTTTAAAGGCTAATATGCAAGTTATTGTCATAAAATGTGTTTGGGGACCCGGGTCCTGCCCTAGGGGACATGTATCAATGCAAAAAAAAGTTTTAAAAACTGACTTTTTTTCAGGAGCAGTGATTTTAATAATGCTTAAAGTGAAACAATAAAAGTGTAATATTCCTTTAAATATCGTGCCTGGGGGGTGTCTATAGTATGCCTGTAAAGTGGCGCATTTTTCCCATGTTTAGAACAGTCCATGCACAAAATGACATTTCTAAAGGAAAAAAAGTCATTTAAAACCGCTTGCAGCTGTAATGTAATGTAGCCCCCCCCCCCCCCCCAGCCCATCACCATGCCCTTTGGGTCTGGTATGAATATTAAGGTGAACCCCACACCCAAATTTGAAAAAAAAGGCGTGGGGCCCCCAGGCCTTATATACTCTGAACAGCAGCAGTATACAGGCGGTCCCTGGGTTACAAACAAGATAGGGATTGTAGGTTTGTTCTTAAGTTGAATCTGTTTGTAATTTGGAACAGGTACATTTTGTAAGTGTAGCTCCAGCCAAAAAATCTATTTTTAAGCTTTTTGTTTAACATTGGGAAGGGTTATCATCACCCCTGTAACATTTGTTTTGCTGTCTGTGCCCCGGTTCAGAAGATTTCACCTCATTTTCTGTCCCAATGATAATTGGATTTTGAAAATTTTGGGTTATTAGGGAAACAAGGATTGGTGATAAAGCATCAGTGGGGGGACACCTTTTTCCCATATTAACTCTTACAGGAGAGACTTTCCCTTCCCAGGGGTAGATTTCCTCTCACTTCCTGTTGTCTCCCTCCGTTTGTAAGTAGGAGTCGTTTGTAAGTCGGATGTTTGAAAATAGGGGACCGCCTGTATATACTATATGGCCTGCCCTATACATTCTGTGGAAAATTGAACCTTAGGTGTTGGTGGTACCAGAACACTGTAAGCCCTCACAGTTACTCTTGGTGGGCACTGGAACAGGCCCTGCTGTGAAATATTATATCAAGAATTGTAATTACGTGCCCCTGTTAAACAGGGGTATAAAAATTGTGCCTTAAGCGGTGGTGTGGTGGCACAACACTGTAAAGCCTCACAGATACTTTTGTTGAGCGCAGGAACAGGCCCTGCTGTGAAAAATTATATCAAGAATTGTAATTACATGCCCCTGTTAAACAGGGACATAAAAATTGGGCCTTAGGCGATGGTGGTGGTGGTGGCACAACACTGTAAAGCCCCACAGATATTTTTGTTGAGCGCAGGAACAGGCCCTGCTGTGAAATATTAGATAAAAAATTGTAATTACGCGTCCCTGTTAAACAGGGGCAAAAAAATTGGGCCTTAGGTAGTGGTGGGGGTGCCCTGAACCGAAAATATTCTTAGAAGATATCATCATGAAAATTGAGGAGGAATAGGATAGTCACTCAGCATAATAGGATAGTCATTCAGCATATGCAGTCTTCAAAGGATCCCACATCCATAGAAAAATCATTCGGTTACATCAGCATCAGGTGCTTGGTAGCTGGTGATCCAAGACTGATTCATTTTTATGAATGTGAGCCGATCAACAAAGTCTGTGGACAGGCGCACTCTGTGATCGATTACAAAGCCTCCAGCAGCACGGAATGGGATAGTCACTCATCATAATAGGCTAGTCATTCAGCATATGCAGTTTTCAAACTATCCCACATCCATAGAAAAATCATTTGGTTACATCAGCATCAGGTGCTTGGTAGCTGGTGATCCAAGACTGATTCATTTTTATGAATGTGAGCCGATCAACAGAGTCTGTGGACAGGCGCACTCTGTGATCTATTACAAAGCCTCCAGCAGCACTGAATGTGCGTTCAGAAAGAACGCTGGATGCAGGACAGGCCAGTAGCTCAATTACATATTGAGCAAGCTCTGGCCAGTGGCCCATCCTCAAGACCCAGTAACCCAGTGGATGTTCTGGTGGAAAAGTTTGATCTTGCCCCTAGATATTCCTGCACCATGTAATTCAGACGCTGGTGATGGTTGCTGGAACCGATCAGACCTGGGCGTTGACGACTGAAGAATTGCCTGAAGGCATCGGTCAGCCGGCCACCTTCTCCACCGCTCTTTCTGTGACTGAATGAATCCCCAGCAGCACGTTGTCCAGCACCAGGAAATTGTAACCTCCCAGGCTCTGGAAACGCATTGCACAAACCACTCTGCAAGGCCTCCCGAAGATGTTTCATCTTCTGCTCCCTCTGCGAAGGCTGTATAAGTTCTGCAACCTTACCCTTGTAACGTGGATCAAGAAGGATTGCCAGCCAGTAATAATCCCTCTCCTTGATACCACGAATCCTAGGGTCCTCGCAGGCTTTGCAGGATCAGGGAGGCCATGCAGCGTAGGTTTGCAGAGGCATTCGATCCTGAGTCCTCTGGGTCACTAAGGATCACATGATCCTCAACCACCTCCTCCCAGCCACGTACAACTCCATGAGTTTCTGGGGACTGCAAACGATCCCTTGAAGACTGCTCACCATCCTCGTGGCCTCCTTAAATGGTGACAGGACAGTGCATGCATCCTTAATCAGTAGCCACTGGTGTGGCTAAAAAAAGCCAAGCTCTCCTGACCCTGTCCTGGTGCCATACTCACACAGGGGCTCATTGATGTCCCTCTGCTGCATGTGCAGCTGCTACAGCATTGCCAACGTTGAGTTCCACCTGGTGGGCATGTCACAAATAAGGCGGTTCTTGGGCAGGGTGCATTCTCTTTGAATGTCAGCCAGCCGAGCACTGGCATTATATGACTGGCGGAAATGACCACAGACTTTCCTGGCCTGCCTCAGGAGATCCTGTAAGCCTGAGTACCTGCTCAAGAACCACTGCACCACCAAATTCAGGACGTGAGCCAAACAGGGAACATGGGTTTAAGTGTCCCTGTCAGAGGGCGGAGAGGAGGTTGGTGCCACTGTGAGAAGAATGGGGAGGGAAAAAAAAATAAGGTACCCATTCACCTTTAGGTTTCTCTCATTTAGCCCCACTGGCTGAGGGAGATAAATTGATTGACTCCCCCCACCCCCCATCCAGCCATTTCAAATCCTGCTTGTAGGACGGTGTTAACATATTAACCCCCCTGGCGGTATTCCCGAGTCTGGCTCGGGGATACCGCTTTTGGTATGAAAAATCCACCCCGAGCCAGACTCGGGATCGCATCGCAGGATCCAGGAAGAGTTTACTTACCTTGTCCCCTGGATCCTGCAATGTCTCCCCGCTGTGACCGGCGAGCCGCTGTGTCTCGCTCGATTCACAGTGCCGAGCTCCGTTCCCTGCGAGCGTTGCGACGCACGGGGACGGAGTTCGGCGGCAAATTCAAAAAGTGAAACACACAGTATAGATACAGTATACTGTAATCTTACAGATTACAGTACTGTATCAAATAATTACACGTCCCCTTTGTCCCTAGTGGTCTGCCCAGTGTCCTGCATGCAGTTTTATATTATAAAAACTGTTCTTTCTGCCTGGAAACTGGAGATTGTCCATAGCAACCAAAACTGTCTCTTTACATAAAAAGTGGCTTTAGACCAGCTAGAAAACAGCGATAATAAATTAGAATTACTTGGAGAATTGAGCGATAGTGATTTGTGGGGAGATCCGTCATCAAACACTAAAAATAACGAAAGCGACAATTCTGCAACTGAGCAAATTTCAGTGTTTTTGATTGGATTACATTATTGAATCATTATTATTATTATTATATTATTATTTGTTATAATTATTTATAGTTATTTATTATATTATAATTTTTTATTTAGTTTTTCAAACTTTATCATACCCGGGATGTCTACTAGACTCTTGTTTGGACAGATTTAAGTGAACTTTTCCTAAGAATTACAGGCCTATAATATAAAACGCCAAATTTCTGTGCAAAATAATGGTACCGCTTTCAGCACCTAAAATCTGAATTAATCATACCGCCAGGGAGGTTAACTTAGCCTGGCCCCCTGTTTTTTGAGAAGTGACCTGTTAAGCCTGCTCCACTGGCAGAACACCATATATAGGTTAGACGGAGTCTAGAAGAGAGGAAAGAATTGTGTACCTAAGAGCCCTTGCACACTGGGGCGGGGGGCGGCGTCGACGGTAAAACGCCGCTATTATTAGCGGCGTTTTACCGTCGGTATTCGGCCGCTAGCGGGGCGGTTTTACCCCCCGCTTACGGCCGAGAAAGGGTTAAATACCACCGCAAAGCGCCTCTGCAGAGGCGCTTTGCCGGCGGTATAGCCGCGCCGTCCCATTGATTTCAATGGGCAGGAGCGGTAAAGGAGCGGTATACACACCGCTCCTTCACCGCTCCGAAGATGCTGCTGGCAGGACTTTTTTTACCGTCCTGCCAGCGCATCGCTCCAGTGTGCAAGCCCTCGGGGCTTTCACACTGGAATGACAGTAGCGGCACTTTCGGGGCGGTTTGCAGGCGCTATTATTAGCGCAATAGCGCCTGCAAACCGCCCCAGTGTGCAAGGGCTCTTAGAGAAAAAGGATATAACAGAGAGCTAAGTGTAACCATGTTCAGTTCCCCCATGTGGGCTTCCCTAGTTATGGGCCTTAAGACACCGCCTAAAGGGAAAAGATTTTGTTATTGTACCAAAGGATATGGGCATTATGGAATGAAACCACAAATATCTTTATTACTTTGCCAATGCTTAAAAGTAATAATACGTAACTGCTGATTAAAAGAAGGAGTTTGCTTCTGGCTGGAGGCGTGTTACTTCAAGGTGATGCGTAAATACATAGCATAGCATAGCTTACATAGCTACATAGTTACATAGCAGACGAGGCTGAAAAAAGACACAAGTCCATCAAGTCCAACCTATGTGTGTGATTATGTGTCAGTATTTCATTACATATCCCTGTACGTTGCGGTCATTCAGGTGATTATCTAATAGTTTCTTGAAGCTATCAATGCTCCCCGCTGAGACCACCGCCTGTGGAAGGGAATTCCACATCCTTGCCGCTCTTACAGTAAAGAACCTTCTACGTAGTTTAAGGTTAAACCTCTTTTCTTCTAATTATAATGAGTGGCCACGAGTCTTATTAAACTCTCTTCTGCGAAAAAGTTTTATCCCTATTGTGGGGTCACCAGTACAGTATTTGTAAATTGAAATCATATCCCCTCTCAAGCGTCTCTTCTCCAGAGAAAATAAGTTCAGAGCTCGCAACCTTTCCTCATAACTAAGATCCTCCAGACCCTTTATTAGCTTTGTTGCCCTTCTTTGTACTCGCTCCATTTCCAGTACATCCCTCCTGAGGACTGGTGCCCAGAACTGGACAGCATACTCCAGGTGCGGCCGGACCAGAGTCTTGTAGAGCGGGAGAATTATCGTTTTATCTCTGGAGTTGATCCCCCTTTTAATGCATGCCAATATTCTGTTTGCTTTATTAGCAGCAGCTTGGCATTGCATGCCATTGCTGAGCCTATCATCTACTAGGACCCCCAGGTCCTTTTCCATCCTAGATTCCCCCAGAGGTTCTCCCCCCAGTGTATAGATTGCATTCATATTTTTGCCACCCAAATGCATTATTTTACATTTTTCTACATTGAACCTCATTTGCCATGTAGTCGCCCACCCCATTAATTTGTTCAGGTCTTTTTGCAAGATTTCCACATCCTGCGGAGAAGTTATTGCCCTGCTTAGCTTAGTATCGTCTGCAAATACAAAGATTGAACTGTTTATCCCATCCTCCAGATCATTTATGAACAAATTAAATAGGATTGGTCCCAGCACAGAACCCTGGGGAACCCCACTACCCACCCCTGACCATTCTGAGTACTCCCCATTTATCACCACCCTCTGAACACGCCCTTGTAGCCAGTTTTCAATTCATGTACTCACCCTATGGTCCATGCCAACGCACCTTATTTTGTACAGTAAACGTTTATGGGGAACTGTGTCAAATGCTTTTGCAAAATCCAGATACACCACGTCTACGGGCCTTCCTTTATCTAGATGGCAACTCACCTCCTCATAGAAGGTTAATAGATTGGTTTGGCAAGAACGATTCTTCATGAATCCATGCTGATTACTGCTAATGATATCATTCTTATTACTAAAATCTTGTATATAGTCCCTTATCATCCCCTCCAAGAGTTTACATACTATTGATGTTAGGCTAACTGGTCTGTAATTCCCAGGGATGTTTTTTGGGCCCTTTTTAAATATTGGTGCTACATTGGCTTTTCTCCAATCAGCTGGTACCATTCCAGTAAATAGACTGTCTGTAAAAATTAGGACCAACGGTCTGGCAATCACCTGACTGAGTTCCCTAAGTACCCTCGGATGCAAGCCATCTGGTCCCGGTGATTTATTAATGTTAAGTTTCTCAAGTCTAATTTTAATTCCGTCCTCTGTTAACCATGTAGGTGCTTCCTGTGTTGTGTCATGAGGATAAACACTGCAGTTTTGGCTACTGAAGCCCCCCGATTCACTCGTGAATACTGAGGAGAAGAATAAATTCAATACCTTTGCCATCTCCCCATCCTTTGTAACCAGATGTCCTTCCTCATTCTTTAAGGGGCCAATATGGTCTGTCCTCCCTTTTTTACTGTTTACATACTTAAAGAATTTCTTGGGATTTTTTTTGCTCTCCTCCGCTATGTCTTTCATGTTCTATCTTAGCCGTCCTAATTGCACCCTTACATTTCTTATTGCATTCCTTATAAAGTCTGAATGCTGAGGATGATCCCTCAACCTTGTATTTTTTGAAGGCCTTCTCCTTTGCTTTTATATGCATTTTTACATTGGAGTTAAGCCATCCAGGATTTTTGTTCGCTCTTTTAAATTTATTACCCAATGGGATACATTGGCTAATGCCCTTATTTAATATGCTCTTAAAGCAAACCCATCTCTCCTCCGTATTCTTTGTTCCTAATATTTTATCCCAATTTATGCCTTTTAGCAAGGTTTGTAGTTTAGGGAAGTTGGCTCTTTTGAAATTCAGTGTCTTTGTGTTCCCTTCATGTTTCCTATTTGTGTGATTTATACTGAAACTAATTGACCTGTGATCGCTGTTACCTAAATTGCCCCGTATTTCCACATCTGTGATCAGGTCTGTATTGTTGGTAATCAGTAGATCCAGTAATGTTTTATTTCTAGTTGGTGCGTCTACCATCTGACCCATAAAATTGTCCTGCAAGACATTAAGGAACTGGCGAGCCTTAAATGAATGCGCGGTTCCCTCCGCCCAGTCTATGTCTGGATAATTAAAATCCCCCATTATGATAACACTTCCCATCCTTGCTGCTAATCCAATTTGTGATAGGAGATCTGTCTCCACTTCCTCCCTCAGGTTAGGGGGCCTATAGCATACTCCCAGTATTATTTTCCCCTTAGCTTCATCCCTTTGGAGCTCTACCCATAAGGATGCCACCTCCTCCCTAGCTCCCTCAGTGATGTCATCTCTCGCATTCACTTTTACATTATTCTTGATATATAGGCATACCCCTCCCCCTTTTTTACCCTCTCTATCCTTGCAGTATAGGGTATACCCTTGAATGTTTGCCAGCCAATCATGAGAGCTGTTGAACCAGGTCTCTGAAATTCCCACAAAATCCAAATCCTCCTTGTACAACAGTATCTCTTGTTCACCCATCTTGTCCGCCATGCTCCTGGCATTGGTGAACATGCCACATAGTTTAGACCGGTCGCATATTGTCCTCGTATTGGGTGTTTCAAGATTGCAACTAGGACTTGCTACTATACTCACCTTGTGTTTTTGTGCTTTGGATAACCTACCACTAATGCCCCCAATACTACCCTCTGGAATATCTTCCGCGCTGGCTATCACTGTCTCTGGACCCTCCCCCCCATCGCCTAGTTTAAAAACCCCTCTAACTTTTTGGCCATCTTCATTCCCAGCAGATCTGCACCCTCCTCATTTAATACCTGCTTGGAAGAATGTAAGGTGGGCCTATACACAGTTAGGCCACATACAACTAGACAGGTGAGACTCATAATATGCTATAATGATGTAATTGAACAGGATCCAGAGTATAAGTGGTATAGTGTAAACCTGGTCAGGCTGGGAGTTGGTGGAGGCTAGTGGAAAGAGGTCTACACTCCTGACAGCAAGTAAAAGAACCCTCAAATCAGACACGTTTTAGGGTACATAAGCACCTGTGTTGCATAGGCCCCAGGTGTACAGTATGATTGTCAGAGCCATAACCTGTAACCACAGGATACAAATGGAAGGCCTTGCATGTGTAACTCTTAACCAATAGAGGGGTCAGTGCTATTATGGACCAGGAGGAAGGTGTTTAGGGGGTTTTGAACTCACCATTCATACACACAGTGAGCGAAAGAGAGGAGTCAGCGCGGGATTTGTAGAGGTTAGAATACTAAGAGCCCCTGGATAGCCCTGCATCTATGTAGGTCACTAGCAGATCAAGGACTACCTGGAGCAGCTAGGAAGCAGCCTACATGCTGGCTACAGCTGATAAAACCTGACTGAATGCAGACACTGTTTGGCCAGAAATTTTTCCCCTGGTGTCTTTGACCCTAAGTTGAAATTCTTGTTGTGGATGGCCAACAATGCCACCTACAACAATTTTTTGCCCATTCAGCAAGAATTGGCTACAATTCAAGTAGTGTATATCCAGTTTACAGGGAATGATTAATTCCCTGTAATAATAGTGTGACCAAGTGCTTGGACTACTGTCACTTATTACTTTCCAATACAAAAGAGGGTAGGATGCATATTGCATTTGATAATGGGTCCACCTAAAGGAAAAGCCACTATCTTGTGATGAGCTAATTTTTACAGAAGACAACATTACTTAAAATATTCATATAGCCAAAACGCATTAAAGAAATTTTGAAGAGAGCATAAAGGAGTTATTCATAAGTGGCCAAGGCATTTCTAACCCTACCCCATGTATATGTATGGCTGCGGGGCAGGGAATGCATTGGCCTCCTCTAATCAATGTGCAGTGAAGTTCCCGGCAGGATAGCTCTGGCGAGTTCAGACTAAGATCTGAACATGCCTGAGCTCATCCCTACTCATCGCTTTCTGTCCCTGTGACAATGGCCCCCAGGACAATTACAACAGTGTGAATCTACCAAGCAGGGACACAGATAGCAATAAAAACCCGACAAGGGTTCTTATCGTTCCCTACTCTATCCAAAAAAGAGCACTATTTTGCCCAAAAAAAAATGTTTTGGCAATACACACACATAACACAAATTATTTGCTATTCTGTTAATTATTTCTTATTCTCGGTTGTAGTTTGCTACTACTATTTCTTCTTGAAGGCCTTATACACGCAGGAGCGTTAGGGGCATACAATGTAAAATTTGTGCTCTTTTCTTCACCTGGGAAGCCTAGGTACTTCATACAGCCATGAACGACTGTGCATGTTTGGGTAATACATCTGTACGCTATGCATAAATGTACACGAGTACCAGTGTAGTATACCCATGTACAGCTAAACACAGCCATTTATGTCTATGGGCTGCTGTACACAGTACCTGTGCTGACCTTGCATGGAAAAAGCTAGAATTTTACATTGTACGTCCCTAAAGAGAAATAAAATGATTTCTTGTTTCAGCCTAGGTGCCTAACTTGCTGACAAGGGCCACATGCAATTGTTTGTCAATTATTATGTGGCTGGCCCTGAATGCTCTCAATGAGAGGGAAGGTTATAATGACAGAAATCTCTAGCAGTCTCATGTAACATATCCCCAGTATTCGTCTCCTGCAGAATTTCCTCAGTCTACAAACACATCACCTGTGAAATATTTTGTACATTACATTTTAGTATATATTTTATATTTATGTAATATTAGAAACATGTGTGGCTCCCTGGGGATGTCAGTGGCTGCCGATGAACCCCCTATACAGTGCCTTGAAAAAGTATTCACACCCCTTGAAATTTTCCACATTTTGTCATGTTACAACCAAAAACGTAAAAGTATTTTATTGGTATTTTATGTGGTAGACCAACACAAAGTGGCACATAATTGTGAAGTGGAAGGAAAATGATAAATGGTTTTCAAAATGTTTTACAAATAAATATCCGAAAAGTGTGGCGTGCATTTGTATTCAGCCCCCAGAGTCAATACTTTGTAGAACAACCTTTCACTGCAATTACAGCTGCAAATCTTTTTGGGTATGTCTCTCCCAGCTCTGCACATCTAGAGAGTGATATTTTTGCCCGTTCTTCTTTGCAAAATAGCTCAAGCTCTGTCAGGTTGGATGGAGAGCATCTGAACAGCAATTTTAAAGTCTTGCCACAGATTCTCAATTGGATTTAGGTCTGGACTTTGACTGGGCCATTCTAACACATGATTATGATTTGATCTAAACATTCCATTGTAGCTCTGGCTGTATGCTTGGGGTCATTGTTCTGCTGGAAGGAGAAACTCTGCCTCAGTCTCAAGTCTTTTGCAGACTGTAAGATTTTCTTCTAAGATTGCCCTAAATTTGGCTCCATCCATCTTTCTATCAACTCTGATAAGCTTACGTATCCCTGCTAAGGAAAAGCATTCCCACAACATGATGCCACCACCACCATGTTTTATGGTGGGGATGGTATGTTCAGGGTGATGTGCAGTGTTAGTTTTCCGCCACACATAGCTTTTTGCTTTTAGGCCAAAAAGTTCAATTTTGGTCTTATCTGATCAGAGCACCTTCTTCCACATGTTTGCTGTGTCCCCAACATGGCTTCTCGCAAACTGCAAACTGGACTTCTTATGGCTTTCTTTCAACAATGGCTTTCTTACCACTCTTCCATAAATGCCAGATTTGTGGAGTGCACGACTAATATTTGTCCTGTGGACAGATTCTCCCACCTGAGCTGTGGATCTCTGCAGTTCCTTCAGAGTTACCATGGGCCTCTTAGCTGCTTCTCTGATTAATGCTGTCCTTGCCCAGCCTGTCGTTTTAGGTGAACGAACATTTCTTGGTAAGTTTGCAGTTGTGCCATACTCTTTCCATTTTCGAATGATGGATTGAACAGTGCTCCGTGAGATGTTCAAAGCTTGGGATATTTTTTTATAACTTAACCCTGCTTTAGACTTCTACACAACTTTATCCCCAACCTGTCTGGTGTGTTACTTGGGCTTCATGATGCTGTTTGTTCACTAAGGTTCTCTAACAAACCTCTGAGTGCTTCACAGAACACCTGCATTTATACTGAGATTAAATTGCACATAGTTGCACTCCATTTACTAATTAGGTGACTTCTAAAGGCAATTGGTTCCACATTTTAGTTAAATGTATCAGAGTAAGTGGGGCTGAATACAAATGCAAGCCACACTTTTCAGATATTGATTTGTAAAAAAATTTTAAAAACATTTATCATTTTCCTTCCACTTCACAATTATGTGCCACTTTGATTGGTCTTTCGCATAAAATCCCAGTGAAATACATTTATTTTTGGTTGTAACATGACAAAATGTGGAAAATGTCAAGGGGTATGAATACTTTTTCAAGGAACTGTATGTAGTCATTCGACCATCACTGGTTTTCATCTTTGAAAATCTTTTATGTTGGTGGTCTTTACTGCTTCAAATTGTTACCAAGTGATCTTTGACATGGAAAAGGTTGTCAGTTACTGATTTAGAGGATCAAATATGCTGTCTGTGACTGGATGTGAGCTATGAACAGCTAACAGCATACATGACCCTTAGAAAAGTACTTGGTTGGGGATCCCATAACATCAGCATTGTACAGTTATCTGAGGCAGAGAAAAGCTAATTATACCTACAAGAGCACAATATTTCATTTCAGGTGTGTTCAGAAAAAAATGGATCCTATTTAAGACACATTAGTGATGCACCAGTTGTATTTTGGAGGTATTTATGATGCATTTCAATTTGATGAGCAGTTTTTACTTAGAAATAAAGCTTGTTTGCTTCTTCCTAGGTCATTTTTGTTAGGTTGGTTTAGATTATAGTAAAAGTAACCCCAACACATATCAAATGTTCTGTAAAGATGATAGATTCTATAGTAGCCTTGTTTTTTATTAACAATACAAGAGAAAATGCAGATGGAACTTACCTGAATAGCACATGCTATTCTTACAGAAACGCTATGAAATCCTGTTAGATTCAAATTTAGCTGCTAAATTCAGTCATTGAAAAAAAAACTCCTGCTTGTACGCCGGGTGGCTGGTGCTCAAAATTTTTTTTGGGGGGGCGGGGGGGGCAAACAAACTGAAAAGATCTGAAAAATACTGAAAAAAACATCAATTGCAGCCTCACTGTGCCATCAAATGCAGCCTCTGTGCCATCAAATGCAGCCACTGGGCCATCAATTGCAGCCACTGTGCCCATCAAATGCAGCCACTGTTCCCATCTATTGCAGCCACTGTGCCATCAATTCCAGCCACTGTGCCATCAAATGCACCCATTGTGTCCATCAAATGCAACCACTGTGCCATCAGTTGCAGCCACTATGCCCATCAATTCCAGCCACTATACCATCAATTGCAGACACTGTGCCCATCAATTGCAGCCACTGTGCCATCAATCGCAGCCACTGTGCCCATCAAATGCAGCCACTGTGCCATCAATTGCAGCCACTATGCCCAGCAAATGCAGCCACTGTGCCATCAATTACAGCCACTGTGTCCATCAAATGCAGCCACTGTGCCCATCAAATGCAGCCACTGTGACCCTCCCCCCCGCTGCCCGCTGTCTGACCAGCACTTACCCCATCTTGGTGGCGGGTCAGGCAATGGGTGACATCGGCGAGCTGTGGGACGGGTAGCGGGTCAAGCAGAGGCGAGCTGTGCCCTCCATGCATCTCTTCTTTCTTACTGCTAGGCGTCCAATAGGAGCACCTGTCCTTTCAGCCAATCAGGTGACGGGTATTAGACCCGCGCTTCCTGATTGGCAGAGATGCGGTTCAGTGTTGGAAAAGCGAATATTCATTTGCTTTTCTAACACACCTGGGTGGGCTCCGAGCGCAATGCTCTGCGCGCCGAGTCCACCCTATTTTGAAGCCTATTATAGCCTATGGCTCTAATCAGGTGCTTCAAAAAAACATCCCTGCCGCTGTTATTCAGGCCCACGGCATCCTAAAAAGGGCCGGACACCTGAATAGGGGGTGGCTGCCCATATGCCCTTAATGGACAGGCCGCCACTGCTTTAGAGAGATTTAAAGCTGAATCTCAGGAATTATATTCTGTTTAAACCTGTATTGGACCAGCATCTAATTCTTTATACCTCACATCTATACGACTGCTGGGGATGCCGAAATTCACTGTATTAGCCTGTGCAAAACAGAGTCTCTTTCTGGTGTTACTTGAGCGAGTTGCTTGCTTCACAATTTAGATTAACTCTTACATTTTTTCAGGTGAATACAATGTATTCTTTGGTTGGATAAGGCAGAGAGGTGGATGAAGTCACAATCTCTGCCTCATCCAATCAGTTAAAGCCTTGCCCACCCCCCCCCCCGGTTCGGTTCGCACCAGAACACCATAAACAGGCAAAAAGTTCTAGCGCACATGGGAACCCTATTAAAGTCTATGGGACACGAACATGAAAAATCAAAAGTCCTCATTTTAAAGGCTTATCTGCAAGTTATTGCCATAAAAAGTGTATGGGGTCTGGGTACTGCCCTGGGGAAGGGTAACAATGCATAAAAAAAGTTTTTAAAACAATTCTTTTTTAAAGGCTCAGTGATTTTAATGATGCTTAAAGTGAAACAGTAAAAATGAAATATTCCTTTAAATATCGTGCCTAGGGGGTCCTCTTAGTCTGCCTGTAAAGTGACGCATCTGTGCCATGTATAGAACATGCCGCAGCAATAATGACATTTCTAAAGAAAAAAATGTAATTTAAACTTCCTTGCGGCTGTAATGTATTGCTGGCTCCCAGCAATATAGATGAAACATTTTTTATTTATTTTTTTTTTAAATGGCGTAGGGCCCCCAGTCATTACCAGGCCCTTTGGGTCTGGTATGGGCTTTAAGGGGAACTTTAAGCCATTTTTTTTTTAATTGGCAAAAATCCATACCAGACCCTTATCCAAGCATGCATCCTGGCAGGTCAGGAAAAGGGGGGGCGAGCGAGCACCCCCTCCCTTCTGATACATATCAGGCCACATGCCCTCAACATGGGGACGTGGGTGCTTTGGGGCCGGGGGGCTCTGCGCCCCCACCCTAAAACACCTTGTGCCCATGTTGATGGGGACAAGGGCCTCTTCCCGACAACCCTGGGCGGTGATTGTTGGGGTCTGTGACATAACCGGGTGGCCCTGCCCTCGCCTATATAAGAGCTGTCTAAGCGAAGAGACAACAGTCGGCAGGAGGCCTCCCATGGAGGCAGAGCATTCTGAATTTTTGCTATTTTCTGGGTCAGTCGGGCGGCGTGATTGACTGTGAATTTACATCTGGGACACTTTTTTTTTTAAGAAAGGACTTGTCAAAAACTGCCTCTTGTGGTTTTTTTTTTACACCTTTTTGGTGAATGGGTAGGGGTACAATGTACCCGATACCCATTAACATAGGGGGCTGGATCTGGGGGCCCCCTTGTTAAAGGCCCCGCCAGCAGACCCCTGACAACCACTGGCCAGGGTTGTCGGGAAGAGGCCCTTATCCCCACATGTTGAGGGAGAAAGCAGCCTGGTACGGTTCAGAAGGTGGGGGGTGTTTGCTCCTCCCCCCCCCATTCCTGGCCTGCCAGGCTGCATGCTCAGATAAGGGTCTGGTATGGATTTTGGGGGGACCCCATGGCATTTTTTAAAAAATCTTAAATCTTAAAATCTTATAGTGTGGGGCGTGGACTCAGCCCCTGAGCCATGACTGGCCAAAGGCACCTTGTCTTTGGCCAATCATGGCTCTCACAGCACATCGTGCTGTGATTGGCCAAAGCATACAGGTCAGGTGCAAGCTTTGGCCAATCAGCAGCCTTCAATGCACTGCATTATGGGGCACTCCGCAGCAGGCGAACATCCTGTGAGCGCCTCATATGTTCGTTTGTTCTATGAACAAACGAACAGCTGATGTTCGAGTCGAACTTACGTTTGACTCGAACATCATGTCCATCTCTAGTGCTGAGCGAGCAATGGCCAGTATACAGATGGTAAGTCACTCAAGCAACACCTAGAAGAGACCAGCTTTGACTCTATGTAGCACAGGCTGTTATAATGAATTTCTGCTATGCCAACAGCCCTCAGAATGTGAGATATAAAGAATTATCTGTAACCAAGCTGGGCCATTGTAAGTTTTAATAAAAAAAATTAAAAAAAATAATTCCTGGAGTTCAGCAGTAGTCCCTTGTTAGACCTTAACTCATTTGCACTGCAGTAAAATCATTGCACAGCTAAATGACAGAAATTAAAGTTCAATTCTACTAATAAAATTAAAATTGGGGGTTTAAGGGACTTTGAGTGAACCTGTGGCCTGGTAAGGCCAACTGTTCCATCCCTTGGGACTTTAAATGAAAATGTGGCCAGGTAGGGTCACATATTTCCATCCCTGGGCAAGAGCAAGGGGGTGGGACTTTATATGAAGCGTGTGGTGGCAAAAGAATGAAAGGTGGACAATATGGAATCTTGTTGTTGAATAGTTTGTATTGAGGTCGATTGCCACTAGGTGCAATCAAATAAGACAGGTACAACATGTAACAATAGTACACTGGTAATCCAGAATGCATAACATCATACAAGCAGTATCACATATAAGATTCTTCCATGGTGCTACCATTGGGTAACACAGTATGGCCAACATCACATAAATAATATCGCATAAATAGCAAACAAAATTCATCCATAGTGCACCCGAATGTAGTTGAATAAGACAGTGAACCACGGTAGTAATTGCAGGGTCTATGACCTCTGTGGTCCAAGAGGAGGGAAATACAGTTGAGCTTGGTATGCAGGTAATGTGTGTTGTAATCATGGCGTATGGCAGCTCTACGCGTTTCGTGGCTAGAGGGTCACTCGTCAGGAGAAAGCACAAGGTGCATCTGTGAGTGAGAAGGATTGACCAGTTGGTAGGATGTATGTACAATTAAGGAATAATGGGGTAACAACCCCCTAACCCAGGGTTAAGAACTTACTGAGGTTCGCATGTTGGCTGCGTGATGCCAGGCACCATGGGCCGTCCGAAGGAGTGCTCCCAACCGGGAGCTGCGGCAGACATCTCGCCCGAACTCCCCCAACAGGCGCTAACCAGAGCAGGCTGTGGAACACAAGGCCACCTAAGTGTGAGTGGAAAGGAAAAAATAAACTGAGGTGGGACTATGTGCAAGGGGCGTGTGTGTAATAGATAAATGGACTGACTAAGGTGGGGGAAACCAGGAGAACAGTGACAGCGAGGAGGTTAACATAGAGTGAATGGAACAAAAGTGGAAAGTGAGGTGACCTATCCATGGGGCTGTGGCAGTGCAGTGAAATACGAGGGAGGGATAGACAGTGACTGTTACCTGTGATGTAGATCGGGTGGATAAGAAGAGGAAGGTGGGAATCCTGGACTGCCGTGGTTGTGAGAAGGAGCCCTGAGTGCCGAAGCCGACCCAGGAGACGCCTATGAAGGGGTCGCAGCGATGACGCCACCGACATCGCGCCAGCGCAGCAGAGGTGAGAGGGGGAGGAAGGGGGCGGGAAGGATCCGGCAACCAGTACCGAACCCTACGCGAGCGGATTGAGGGATGGACGGTGTAGGCGCGTAGAGCTGCCATACGCCATGATTACAACACACATTACCTGCATACCAAGCTCAACTGTATTTCCCTCCTCTTGGACCACAGAGGTCATAGACCCTGCAATTACTACCGTGGTTCACTGTCTTATTCAACTACATTCGGGTGCACTATGGATGAATTTTGTTTGCTATTTATGCGATATTATTTATGTGATGTTGGCCATACTGTGTTACCCAATGGTAGCACCATGGAAGAATCTTATATGTGATACTGCTTGTATGATGTTATGCATTCTGGATTACCAGTGTACTATTGTTACATGTTGTACCTGTCTTATTTGATTGCACCTAGTGGCAATCGACCTCAATACAAACTATTCAACAACAAGATTCCATATTGTCCACCTTTCATTCTTTTGCCACCACACGCTTCATATAAAGTCCCACCCCCTTGCTCTTGCCCCCCTTTTTCTTGAAAGTTCAATTCTAGTTTTTAGTTTTGTTTTTTTAACCCTTCCCTCTATGCCCAAAAAAGTTTGTATAGCACTACCGTACCTACCCCACTTCAGCACTGTTCTCTGCATCCTTCTTCACCATTGGTTGCCAAACCAGTTCTGGTTGAATCACACCCAGTGTCATTTAACCACTTCCTGTAATTCCAGGCTGTCATGGCCACACTCCCAGGCTACCATCATCACTCAGCTTGAGCTCACAATACAATGCTGCACAGTATATTAGAGAATTAAACACAGTATATAAAACAAGAAAAGTGGTACTGTATAGTGTGCATACATACAGAATAAGAACAGATACTAAGGATTACCCGTAGCTTACACATGATAAGCAATATGGTGCTGGGTACATACATATAGAATAAGAACAGGCAGTGGCGTAGCGTGGGGGGTGCAGGGGGTGCCGTGGCCCCGGGCATGACATTTAGGGGGGCGCCAGTATGTGTCACTGGCTGCCTCCTCCTAATTTCTCGATCCTGTGTCCCCGGCCCGGCCGCCATGTTAAGTGGCCGGCGCCCTGTGATTGGGCGTATGGGGGTCATGTGAGGCGTTGGCCGGCGCCCTGTGATTGGGCGTATGGGGGTCATGTGAGGCGTTGGCCGGCGCCCTGTGATTGGGCGTATGGGGGTCATGTGAGGCGTTGGCCGGCGCCCTGTGATTGGGCGTATGGGGGTCATGTGAGGCGTTGGGCTGGCCTGTCCTAGATCGCTCCTGAAGTCCCGCCTCCGCACATGACCCCTCATACGCCCAATCACAGGGCGCCGGACACTGAACATGGCTGCAGCCAGAACGCAGGGGAGAGAAGAATTTGAGTCACCGCTGTCTTCTCCTTCTCCTCCGGATCGATGCAGGCCAAGATAATAAGGTGAGTGAGAGTCTTGTTACTGGCGGGGGGGGGGCGGGGGGGGCGAGAGAGAGACTGTAGGCAGGACAGTGTAGTTTAGTATGGAGGTCAGTGTAGTGTAGTGGTCAGTATGGGGGACAGTGTAGTGTAGTATAGTGTAGTGTAGTGGACAGTATAGTATAGTGGACAGTGTAGTATGGTGGTCAGTATAGTGGTTAGCATAGTGGTCAGTATAGTGTAGTTTAGTATGGAGGTCAGTGTAGTATAGTGGTTAGTATGGTGTTTAGTGTAGTGGACAGTATAGTGGTCAGTATAGTGTAGTGGACAGTGTAGTATAGTGGACAGTGTAGTGTAGTATGGTGGTCAGTATAGTGGTTAGTTTAGTATAGTGGTCAGTATAGTGTAGTTTAGTATGGAGGTCAGTGTAGTGTAGTGGACAGTATGGTGGTCAGTGCTAGTGTACAGTGTAGTATAGTGGTCAGTGTAGTATAGTGGATAGTGTAGTATGGTGGTCAGTATAGTGTAGTGGACAGTGTAGTATGGTGGACAGTGTAGTATGGTGGTCAGTGTAGTATGGTGGTCAGTGTAGTATGGTGGTCAGTGTAGTATAGTGGTCAGTGTAGTATAGTGGTCAGTGTAGTATGGTGGTCAGTGTAGTATGGTGGTCAGTGTAGTATAGTGGACAGTGTAGTATGGTGGACAGTGTAGTATGGTGGACAGTGTAGTATGGTGGTCAGTGTAGTATGGTGGTCAGTATAGTGTAGTATGGTGGTCAGTGTAGTATGGTGGTCAGTGTAGTATGGTGGTCAGTGTAGTGTAGTATGGTGGTCAGTGTAGTGTAGTATGGTGGTCAGTGTAATGTAGTATGGTGGTCAGTGTAATGTAGTATGGTGGACAGTGTAGTATGGTGGTCAGTATAATGTAGTATGGTGGACAGTGTAGTATGGTGGACAGTGTAGTATGGTGGACAGTGTAGTATAACAGACAGTGTAGTATGGTGGTCAGTATAGTGGTCAGTGTAGTATAGTGGTCAGTATAGTGGTTAGTGTAGTATAGTATAGTATAGTGGTTAGTGTAGTGTAGTTTAGTATGGAGGTCAGTGTAGTATAGTGGTCAGTGTAGTGTAGTATAGTGGACAGTGTAGTATGGTGGTCAGTATGGTGGTCAGTGTAGTGTAGTATAGTGGTCAGTGTAGTATAGTGGTCAGTGTAGTGTAGTATAGTGGTCAGTGTAGTGTAGTATGGTGGTCAGTGTAGTGTAGTATGGTGGTCAGTGTAGTGTAGTATGGTGGTCAGTGTAGTATGGTGGACAGTGTAGTATGGTGGACAGTGTAGTATAGTATAGTGGTCAGTGTAGTGTAGTATGGTGGTCAGTGTAGTATAGTGGACAGTGTAGTATGGTGGTCAGTGTAGTGTAGTATGGTGGTCAGTGTAGTGTAGTATGGTGGTCAGTATAATGTAGTATGGTGGACAGTGTAGTATGGTGGTCAGTGTAGTGTAGTATGGTGGTCAGTGTAGTGTAGTATGGTGGTCAGTGTAGTGTAGTATGGTGGTCAGTGTAGTAAAGTGGACAGTATAGTGTAGTATGGTGGTCAGTGTAGTATAGTGGTCAGTGTAGTGTAGTATGGTGGTCAGTGTAGTATAGTGGACAGTGTAGTATGGTGGTCAGTATAGTGTAGTATAGTGGTCAGTGTAGTGTAGTATGGTGGACAGTGTAGTATAGTGGACAGTGTAGTATAGTGGACAGTGTAGTATGGTGGTCAGTGTAGTGTATTATAGTGGACAGTGTAGTATGTTGTGTAGTATGGTGGTCAGTGTAGTGTAGTATAGTGGACAGTGTAGTATAGTGGACAGTGTAGTATGGTGGTCAGTGTAGTATGGTGGTCAGTGTAGTATGGTGGTCAGTGTAGTATGGTGGTCAGTGTAGTGTAGTATAGTGGTCAGTGTAGTATGGTGGTCAGTGTAGTGTAGTATGGTGGTCAGTGTAGTGTAGTATGGTGGTCAGTGTAGTGTAGTATGGTGGACAGTGTAGTGTAGTATAGTGGACAGTGTAGGGTAGTGTAGTATGGTGGTCAGTGTAGTGTAGTATGGTGGTCAGTGTAGTGTAGTATAGTGGACAGTGTAGTATGGTGGTCAGTGTAGTGTAGTATAGTGGACAGTATAGCGGACAGTGTAGTGTAGTGGACAGTATAGTGGTCAGTGTAGTGTAGTGGACAATGTAGTGTAGTGGACAGTGTAGTTCTCAGTGTAATGGTCAGTATAGGAATCAGGTAGGTCAGTACTATTGTATTTGAAGGGACTCGGGGAGCGCTAAATGTCCGCAGGTTGGGGGGCGCAAATCACTTGCCTTGCCCCGGGTGCTGACAACCCACGCTACGCCACTGAGAACAGGTACTTAGAATTACACCCAGCACACAGAACATGGTAACCAGTGCTGTGTAGAGCCCATACAGACATAATGAGAACAGATATGAGAACTGCACCCAGCATGCAGAACATAAGTGGTACTGTGCAACATCCATAAATAGTCTCAGTTGAGTATTTTCATCACAGTTTGTGTTTTTTAAGCTAAACTCCAGGCTATCCAGATATAAAAGATGTAATTAATAGCAGGTCTGTATTAATATATCATTTTTTTTTAAATGCAAGCAGTGCAAATACTTGCATTTGTCTTGGTATCAGCCTCTTGCAATGTCCTGCTCAGCCTGGGGGAGGTAGAAGCAGCACAAGGCATATAGCTGAATTTCAGCTGATTACTGTGGCATTTTAAAAAAACTGCCATGAGATAAAATAGGGAGCAGAGTTAAAATAATTTATCCACCTCAGTAAATCAAGCCTAATGTGAGAATTGCTATGGAGTGTATTTTTTCCCTGGATATATGAACAGCTACTTGCCTCATAATTATTGTGCTGCTCTCTATTGTTAAATGATTATTTTTTTTTCTTGGCACATGAATAATATACTGAGACATAAAATGGCTTTACAAACAGATTTGTTGATGGTGTCAATTGCACAGGATGTATGAATCACTTTTACACTTATTGTTTTTAGTATATTTTAGAAAATGTTAATGAATGGTAACACTATTTAGAATACTCCACCATTCTGATGATTAATCAAATAACACCTACATGCTGGAAATATATTTTATTCTTTATTTTTTATTTTGACTATTCGTTCCTGTGATGGCACATTTCACATTTTTGAGATTCTCATGATAAATACTGTTTTACATCATAAAAATGAACTGAGAGCAAATATAAAAACCTCAGTGTATTCATATTATAACCAGAATGCCAACTCCAATAAAATGTGGTATTTTGGGTTTTTTTTGGACTTAAACCCATTGGCTTCACAGATCATTAGGAAACTCCAGCGATGGCATTTTTCATCAGTAGTTTGTGTCCCTGTCACCTCCCACAAGGCCATAGCAAATGGGAGTAAAATCAAATCTTATTAGGCTATTTTCTCTCCAGGTTGAACTGTATTATTTATACAGAATAGCGTTGTCACGGAACGTCCCACACTCCGCTTGAGTGCTTCCGTCAGTATACCGCTTCCTAAGTTCTGGAACACGAGCCCAATGGATCTGGCTATAGGAACCCCAAGAACTAGACAACACCAGTCTTGGAGTACATCAGAACTACTCTTTATTTGAGATCTCCCACACATTTATACACCAGGATGACTCAAAGCTAACCTAATTAACATGAGCTCCAATAGGAGTCGTCCCGTCTCCTACATTGTATGGAGGACAATGTCATTAGCTCATTCAATTAACATAAGCACAAGTTGACACCAGCATCTCCTCACATGATGTGTCCCAACAGAATGAATCAGTCTTATCAGCAGGGGGCTGCTGGAGGAACCCCCCCCCTCCCTCTTCAGGGACACAGATCCACAGCAAGGAGTCCCCAACAGAATCACACAACCAACAAAATATACATATATACACGACTGAGTCCGATTTAAACAGTTCAAACCGGACCTCCAATTCACCCCACAAAGAGCACCATTCCATTGAAAATCCAGGGCCCATAATCAAAAGGCAACAGGCTAGCGTTCAGTCCCCTCCAATAGCCTCTGTCTCGGGTGAGTCTGTCACAAGCGTGATTGGGGAAAATACCACATGATTAGGGAAAATGCCAATGGATGGAGCAGTCAATCATACAAAATAAGTATTTCGTTCATATGATCATCAGCTCCATATGGGGCCATAATGCAGTATTTTCTCGATTCACCGTCTGTTCTGTATGAATTACATTTGACCTAGACATGAAATTAGCCCACATGCAGTTTCACATGCCTGCTGTTGGACACTCCAGTTGTATGATTATCCAACATATTGGAGAAATCATTGGGCGAAGTGTGCCACCATCATTTAGTTATGACAGCAGCAGCAATTGGGTGGAAGGAATTATTGTGGTGGAGATTATCAGCCATTTGAAAAGACCCCGTCAACATCTGCTTTGCTGATAAGTCATGCAAATCTGATACATAATCAGCACCTCTGTAGTGTAGTTGAGTATTATTATCATCTCATTAATAGACTTCTGGGCATACTATGCAGCGACTTGGGTGATATTTTTGTACTTGCAGCAAAAACATTCTGATAGCAGAGGGTGGGTGGGGGGATTGTTTGCAGGCAGCCCAGAGGTCTATTGTTCCAATAGTACCAGAAGTGTAAATTTTGGAGGAGTGGTGATGATATCTTTGTTTATAAGTGACAAATTGGTGCATCAAGAAAGGCGCCTGTAAGCTCTCCTTTATATAGCTGACCTGCCAGTGTTTACTTGCCAGCATAGGATGTGGTGACAGGGTCTAGGTCTAACTAAGGTTAAAACAGCTCCCAGCCCCCTCCTAAATCCTATTCCAACTACCCTGTAGAAGGAAGATGCATATACTTCCTTATTCTCAGGGAGCTCCGGTCTAGTCACATGATTACCCCAGTGGGTGGCTTCAGGGAAAAGGAGGATGCCCCATAGTAAGCCTATGGGTGATGTCATAGCTCAGGCATTCCAGCCATTGTTGGCGCTCTCTCCCCTTCCCTTAAGCTGGCCGCTAGGAAGATCATGTGACCGAAATGGAGTGCCATGAGAATAGGTAAGCATAAGCATCTTCCTTTTACAGAGTAGTTAGAATAGGAGTTAGAAGGGGGTAGGAGCTGTACTAAATTAAATTAAAGCCAAAACCAAACATGTAATATATTGCAGCTTACCAATAGATGTGGTGGTTTCTTTAGTTTTTGTTTTAGGCTTTTTCCCTCTGTTTTCACCTGTGATCTGACTAGTAGGAAGCTATCAATTTATAAGAGCTTTAAGAGAGTTGGTTGTTACCTGTAAATTTTTTAGCACAAACTGGTGAAATGAGAAGAGAAAAAAACAAACAGTCCACACGCTAGAGAAAACTTGCTCTTGGTATATGATTAAAAACTAAGAAGAGCTATTACAAATTCAGTGCAAAGTGACTTCCCTCAGTCGAAGGCACTGTCGTCACTATACAGATTATAACTTCAGAACCTGCCTATCATAAGGCACATATTCAGCCCCAATACAAAGGTACAACAAGAGATTTGCCCACACCGCAATGCAGAGCTACACATACACAGAACAAGCACAGCTTCAGGAGTGGTTCAACACAGCACATTGCACATGGTCAGCTTTAGATTGTGTGCTGACTTTCTTGAACCAAATAAAGCAGTTGTTATTGATATCCACACCTTGCTACATATTGAGGAAGTATGTTCAGAACTCAGAGGAGCTGAATTCTTTTCTACCCTGGATCTTTAAAGTGCATATCGTCAGGTTTTGCTGGTAAGGAAAATAGGGACCTTGCTGCATTTTTTACCCATGGAGGCCTGTTCTGTATAAAATGTGTACCTTATAGATTAGCATTACCACCCATTGATATTTTCAATCCTCATTAACATACCTCTAAGCAGGTTGAAGTGGTCATTAGGTGCTGTCCTGGCTGGGAGTGTTGGGGTTAATGTTTTGCCTGCTGTCCTGATATTTTTGGCCCATAACAGAGACTTTTAAACCTAGGACACACCATTTGATGTTTTTTGTTCAACCCAGTGGTTTGAATGAAAAAAAAAACTGACAGCTCCAGTCTGAGCCACTGTACTAACAATCCGATGTTAGTACAGCGATCTACCCCGCTGAGCTATTGTGTTCTGACAGGGGGACGGTCCCCTGCCAGAAAACTCCGGGCCATTGGCTGAGAACTTCTGTCGGACCAGCTGCCATACACACAGCCCGAATGTTTGGCAGCATCGGCCGGTTCAATAAAAAACAGCCGATGCCGCCCAACATTCAGGCCGTGTGTACTAGGCTTTAGTTTGGGATTTGCCCTGAAGACACCAGCACTGGAATTCACCTCCAAAGGACTTGCACTTGATTGAGAGAGCCTATGAAGTACTATGATTGCTAGACTGCACTTTTCAGGTATCCCGGGGCAGCACATCAGCCTGTAGTTATAGTTAGGAGTAGAGAAGTGTCATGTCTTACTTGTTGGACTGTAAAATTTCTACTTTTGCACTTTTTTTAATGTTGAACAAAGGTTTTTATTAATCAAATAGTGCATACGCATCATGTTCACTTTCCATATAAACTTGGTATCTGTTACATTGAAGGCTATACATATTTGTGGGTGTAATGAAGGTTACAATGTTTTTGCTATATGGGTATAGTCTATGGGTACATACATTACAATAAAGAACATTCAATAAGCCATGTTTCTGGGTGTTCATTTCAATCAGATGTGCTGTTATCACACGCAGGTATCAGACTCTTGCTGCCAGCGGTCCCATACTTTGTTGTATTTGACAGGGCAACCTCTATTAATATATATACATTTCTTGTATAGTAAGGTATTATTTACTTCTATCTTCCATTCTACTATCTTGGGAGGTGAATGCCTCATCCATTTTTTAGCTATAATTTTCCTAGCCGAAAACAATGTCTCATGAATAAATATTTTCGTTTGTTTATCGTATTGTTTCGGGTCTAGTGCTAAAGGTGAGCCCATGGTATCATGCAGAAATGTTACGATTTGCTTCCATAAGCCTTGAGTTTTGGGACATGCCAAAATCAGAGGGAAGAACATGCCTGCTTCTTGTCCGCACATCAAACACAGTGTGGACTGAGTGCGTTTATATCTCGCTACTCTAAGGGGTGTGAGGTATGCCCTGTGAATAATGTAGATCTGTGATAGTCGATCAGAGAGTTTAGGGGATACAGCCTTACAGGACTCTAGTGCCTCCCCCCATTCCTCATCCTCTATTGGTCCCACCTCTCTCTCCCATCTGGGCTTCAATTTGTATGCTATTTTGGTGGAAACAGGGGTGGAGAGCATACTATAGAAAGCTGAGATTAGTTTATGGGGGTCTGTGCTCTTAACTACTGCCATAATAACATTGGGTGTGGGGTGCGGGACAGAGTTTGAAAATCGAGATTGTGTCCTGTGACGGAGTTGTAAAAATCTAAAGAACATGTGGTTTTGGAGTGTGAATTCTTCTCTAAGTGAGTTGAAGATTTTAAGGTTTCCGTCCTTTAGGAGTTGGTGTAGGTAAAATATTCCCTGCATGGACCAAATTCCTATGTCATGTACTTTAAGGAATTCGGGGAGATTCTTGTTATGCCATATCGGCGTGTAGTTGTTATATCGTGGTATTTCCAGTTTGGAGGAGACTAAGTCCCATATTCTCCTATAATGGTATAGTAAGGTTTGTCTATTGCTCCCTGGCTCTGTCCCTCCCGAGCCTGCTGCTATCGCGTATATCGAGTCCTTAGTTTGTTGGGACCACTTTGGACATAGTAGAGTGAGGAATCTCTCGCTATCTGTCTTGTCTAGGTGGAATAGTTGTGACAACTGTGATGCAATGTAATAGAGATTGAAATCAGGAAGAGCTGTGCCTCCAAGGTCAGTTGGATTTTTGAGTGTTTGCCATGCTAGTTTATGTCTGTTAGCTCCCCACACAAAAAGTTTAAGAAGGGCCTAGGGATTTAAAATGCCTCATAGGTAAGTATACATGGGTGTGCCATAAAACGTATAATATCTTGGGGAGTAGGACCATTTTAATTAAATTTATGCCGCCCCATATCCCAAGTGGGAGTCGGGTCCAAATCCATATTTTAGTTTTAACTAGAGAGAGGAGAGGCTCAATGTTAAGGAATTTGTAATCTGCAGGGGATCTGGATATGTGAATCCCTAAATATTTGATGACACTAACTCGTTGTAATGGTAGTCTGGCCAGGGATTCCGAGGGTGGGAAACTATCAATCGTTAGGATTTGGGACTTACAGTATCCCAATTAATTTTTAACCATGAGAATATTCCAAATTGTTTAATCATGTGGAGTGCAGTGTGTAGCGATGGGCCCGAGTCAGCCAAATATAATAGTGTGTCATCTGCATACATGCTGATTTTTTCAGTTAGTGATCCCACTCTTAACCCCTTAGTCTCTGGGTTTGCTCAGATGGATATTGCAAGGGGCTCCACCACTAGGGCATAGAGCAGTGGGGATAGAGGGCACCCCATGTCTCGTGCCACTACTGAGGTCAAACACTTGAGAAAGCCATCCATTAGCCACCACTTTGGCTGAGGGCACCTGGTACAGTAGTTGAACCCACTTAATGTACCTGGAACCAAATCCATAACCCTCCAAGCCTCTCCAGAGATATCTCCATTCCACTGAGTCAAAAGCTTTTGCTGTGTCTAGAGTCACCACAACTCGTGACCTTACATCCTCATGTGTGGCTTGTAAATTTATGTATAATTTTCTGAGATTAAATGAGGTATTACGACCGGGCATGAAGCCTGTTTGGTCTGCATGTATAAAGGATAAAATTACCTGTTTGAGTCTAATGGATAGTACTTTGGCTAGTATTTTGATGTCAACTTGTAATAGGGATATGGGGCAGTAAGATTCAGGGTAGCCCAGGTCTTTTCTTGGTTTAGGGATAAGGACTATTATTGCCTCTGTCATGGATGGGGTTAATGCAAAGGACCCGTAGAGATGGTTGTATAAAGCTACTCATTTAGGGGTGAGTATTTCACTGAATTGAGAATAAAATTCAATTGGGAGGCCATTTGATCCCGGGGATTTAAACCTGGCAAAACTGGCAATGGCAGTCGTAATTTCATCTGTGGTGAGAGGTGCCTCCAGTAGCTCCACCTGATCTTTTGTCAACTGTGGGAAGGTGACACCCTCAAGAAAGAGGGACATGGATGCCGTCGCAGTGGGGGCTGTCGTTTTGTACAAGTCAGCAAAGAAGTCCCTAAACATGGATGTTTTTTTTTGGTTGGGTCTGTAATTTGCTGACCTCCAGGGCCATGTAATGTGAAGACAACCGGGGGTCTATCTTTGCTGTGTACCAAGTATGCCAGCACCTTGCCCGCTTTTTTCCCATGCGCAAACATCTTTTGTTTAGAGAAAAATAGTTTTTGTCTTGCTTTCTGAAATTGTAGCTGGGTTACTACTCTAGTTTGCAGTTTAAGCAGGTTTGCCTTTGCTGGGGTTGGGTTGGTGGTAAAATCTCGCTCAGAGGAGGACAGGTCTGCCACTGCCTTATCAAGGGCACTAGTGAAGTCTGCCTTCATTTTATTAATTAGCGTTGAGCGGGCAAATAGTTTAAAGGAGTCCCATACTGCCGAGGGTGATGCAGAGCGATCATTCTCTGCAAAGTATAGTTTCCATTTGTTCGCAAGCTCGTTGTCCTCTTGTAGGAGCGAGAGACAAAATGAGTTTAAATGCCAAGAGCGTGGTGGTTTATTAATGGGGATGCTTAAAGTGGTCCAGTAGGGACTAGGGTCTGATAACACTCTGGGACAGAATGCTACTACCAGAAGTCGTGGTGTCAGTCTGTGGGATAGGAGTATAAAATCAATGTGGGACATGGAATTATGAGTGGACGAGTAACAAGAGTATGACTGTGCTTGTGGGAATTTATGGCGCCATGTGTCTATTAAGTGAAAGGTTCATATGAGCTTGTAGAACTTAGTTTCACTGGCCGTGCTTGAGGTGGGCGGTGCCAATTGGAGCCAGTCTAGGGCTGGGTGTAGCGTGGTGTTAAAGTCACCTAGCCAGACTGCAGATATTGCAGGGTGGTGGGCCATGAATGATAGTCCCTCTTTAATTGTGGTAATATTGAACGGGGGCGACATAAAAGGCCAGTATGAGGAGTGGTTCTCCATATAGTTTAGCAAGGAGAAATACATATCGCCCCTGTGGGTCTGTGGATAGCTCACATAATTCAAAATGCACTGACTTGGCTATCAAGATTGAGACTCCCCTGGCATGGGATGTGTGGGTAGAATGAAATGCCCACCCAACCCATGGGCAGCGGAGTGCAACATGTGTTTCAACCAAGGCCACCACATCTGTATGTTGTTTTTTAAGAAATTCTAAGACTGCTGCGCGTTTAACTTTCTTGCGCATGCCCCTCACATTCCACGTGAGAAATTTTAGAGATGCCATAGGTAGAATATCTTAGAATCATATAATCCATTCATGTTAAACAGTCTTCTCCCTATGTGCGGAGAACTTAGGTTCCTAAGACTCAGACATGGCAATAGCAATATTGTCTTAGGTAAAATATACGAATACCCACATAGATATAGTTCTCGGTGTGTTACCTGTATCCTGAGGTCAGTATGCACAATCAAGTTCAATAAAAATGTAAACAAATTAACCCCCATCCTGTCCTGCACGCTTCCCAACTGGTGCGGGTGTAATCCCTTAACTTGTTGTGTGTGCCAACTGGGAAACACACTATCCTCCAGATTGTGTGAGAAAGGTAGGATAGCTGGTGGAGTCTCTGAGGCCTAAATAGGCCAAGGGATAACTTCCATATCAATAGGCCAAGGTGAAATAAAGTTATATGATACAGTACCTTTGTTTTCTGTAAAGGACAACGATCGAGTTCCAGAAACAGCTCCAGCAAGCATGGTAATGATTCCCAGTGGTGTGTGGGGCAAAGTCTCACTGCACGATGCATGTGGCTGGTAGGACTTCTGCATCTCCACAGCTCCTGTGGTCAATATGATTTGAAGAAGTATGTAAGGCTCCAATGGTGTAGTAAACAGGGGTAACTTGACTCTTGTATATCAAGTGTCTGAAGTTCTGGTATATACTCATGTCAGTGCATAGCCGTATCATGTCGCATATAATAACTTGTGATGTGTGGAACAATGCGTTCTATGTCCTGAAAGGGGCAATTCTAAAGTAAGTTCCGTGCAATTTCAGGAATCAGGGCAACTATGCTATTCTGGAGGGGAAAAGTGCTATGCATGTTTGTGAGCAAAAATAGTCAGTAGTTCATCAAAAAATATGTGAAAAGTTGCGCTACAAGTGAGTCAAAGTGAAATCGAATACAAATCAGCAGCTAGCATCAACAACGTGATAAGTTTCTTAGGAAAAAAAAGGAAATATAAAATGCAGCGCTTTTGGAACCTCGGCACCCCAGGATCACCTATGGGACTGGACGTTCAACTAGTGAGTCAAAAATGGTGAAAATAGTGGTATGCAAATAAACACTGAGAGTAATATGTGCATAAATACTGACAAGAAGACTCATATGTATGTAACATAAACGCATGAGAAAATCACATGTGCAAGTGATATACAAATTAAAAATAAAAATGATAATAAATCTATGGTAAACAAAGAGCACATCTAAAAGCTCCTCTGTGTGGTGCTGTATAGTCAATTCAGAAAAAATATTTTGAAAGATGTTTCTTCTGGTGTTGACAAATATGAGGAAGCAGACTTCTCCATGAAGTAACCACAGGTGTGTATATGGGACAACAGAGGGAATGGATACTCTTACCCTAAAGTGTGGAGACACATGCTGTACGGCAGTGGGTCAAACAGGCATCAAACAGTCGTCTCCAACGGACTCTCGAATCGGGGCCTTTGTGGTACAATGGTGTGTACCTGCGTCCACATCAGACAGGATGGATGATGGATACCTCACCCTGGGGATAACCGCTGGCAGGTATCCTCAAACTGGATTGGGCTGACAAGAGTTTGTTGTCCTCACACCGACACCACACCGACATCCAATCAGCAGCATGAATCATGAAAAAAAGATGGAAAGAAAAGGGCCTCCACATAGTGCAGATGAATCCAAGGTAAAAAAAAATGTATTTAATCGATAAAAAAGCAAAAAACAAAAAATAAAAACGTACAGACCATCAATCACGATGCATACATGGAGTGATCGCAAAATATAAAAAGAACAGCGTGGTATAAAAAGCGCAACAGGCTATAAACTCGACATGTTTCGAACAGGAGTTCTTCTATTGCCCCAGTAGAATATTCCTAATATTCCTAATATTTGTCAACACCAGAAGAAACATCTTTCAAAATATTTTTTCTGAATTGACTATACAGCACCACACAGAGGAGCTCTTAGAAGTGCTCTTTGTTTACCATAGATTTATTATCATTTTTATTTTTAATTTGTATATCACTTGCACATGTAATTTTCCTATGCATTTAGGTTACACACATATAAGTCTTCTTGTCAGTATTTATGCACATATTACTCAGTGTTTATTTGCATACCACTATTTTCATCATTTTTGACTCACTAGTTGAACGTCCACTCCCATAGGTGATCCCGGGGGGCTGAGGTTCCAAAAGCGCTGCATTTTATATTTACTTTTTAGTCAGTAGTTCATACCTGGGACTTTATCAATCAGCTCTCTCGGGGATAACCCGGCGTTCCAGCCAGGAGATTACCTCTTCAGGATCTTCAAAGAAGACCACGCGGCCATCATGTTTTATTCTGAGGTGGGCGGGAAAAAGCATGGAATATTTGAAATGTTGGTTCCTCATCCTGCGTTCCTGTGGCGCGGTGTTGCACCTCTGCTGAAAAATCTGGGAAGATGGCTACTTTATTATTTCCCATTGGGATATTGCCTTTTTCCCTTGCCATTCTTAGGGCTGCATCTCAGTCTTTGTAGTTGAGAAGTTTGGCTAAAAATGTGCGGGGGGGGCCTCCCTGCGGGGGGGTCTGGCTGGCATGCAGTGTGCCCGCCCCACCGCGAATATGGGGGAGAAGGCTTCCCTCCCATAGGTAGTGACAAGGAGTTGTTCCAAAAAATGTAGTGGGGTCCTTACCTTCAGCCCCCTCAGGGAGACCTATAAGGCGCAGTTTACATCTCCTCAGCCTGTTCTCCATATCATCTTGTTTAGTGAGGAGCTGGTGTATCTGCTGCTGTATGCGGTCTGAGGATGTCTGTAGGGGTGGGATGGTGTCCTCCACTGCGCCCAGCCTGGTCTCTGTCCACTTGACTCGGTCTATGAGCTTCTGGAAATCCTGCTTGATAAGGGGAAATGTCCATCTTTACCTCCTCAATTTGTGCTGTGAGGGAGGTTCTGCAGAGTGTGATCGCCTCAAGCAATCTGTCAGTGTCTCCGGCCATTCGTTCCCCCCCCCGCCTTCTTGGCGGCGTACATCTTCCTCCATGTCCTCCTTGTCTTGTTGGCGGAACTGCTCGAGTTTCGCCGCTGCAGGTTTCTGAGCTTTCATCGGTGACATGCTGCAGGTGGTCCGGGGTACTGTCCCAGGTAAGTTGGGGTCAAAATGATATCTGTGGGTCGCAGGATTAGTGTGTAAAGAGGATCAACGGCCGGAGCTCAGATAGACAGCGTCCTACTCTATGCGGTGTCAGGCCATGCCCCTTACTTTTGCTCTTTTATTAGTAAAGTGTTTGAAACTTCATCCTTGCCTCATCTGAAGTCATTAAAGAGGTGTATCGTAAGTAAACGGCAGTCTTTTTCTTCTTTGAAAATACTTTTTTATTGATTTATAAAAAATAAAATATACAACATTCCCTGGCTAGAGCTATACAATGAAACAAAACAAAACATGCCACTCAGCACCAAATGAAGGAGTATTCAGCAAGAAAAATAAATAAATAAATAAATAAATAAATAAAAATTAGAATGGCAGGACAACTGAAAGAGCTTCTGCCCTGCCCCCAAATCCATGTTTCAGTGCCTTTTGCGGGCTTAATTAGAAGTATCACCAGTGGCCTCTGGTGCTCAAAATTTGGGGGTAGCAAACAAACTGAAAAATTCTAAAAAAAAACTTTAAAAAAACATAAATTGCAGCCTCACTGTGCCTCTCAAATTCAGCCACTTTGCCCATCAAATGCAGCCACTGTGCCATCAATTGCAGCTACTGTGCCCAGCAAATGCAGCCACTGTGCCATCAAATGCAGCCACTGTGCCCATCATATGCAGCCACTGTGCCCATCAAATGCAGCCACTGTGCCCACCAAATACAGCCACTGTGCCCACCAAATACAGCCACTGTGCCCATCATGTGCAGCCACTGTGCCCACCAAATACAACCACTGTGCCCATCATGTGCAGTCACTGTGCCCACCAAATACAGTCACTGTGCCCATCATATGCAGCCACTGTGCCCAGCATATGCAGCCACTGTGCCCACCAAATACAATCACTGTGCCCATCATATGCAGCCACTGTGCCAAGCATATGCAGCCACTGTGCCCAGCATATGCAGCCACTGTGCCCATCAAATGAAGCCACTGTGTCCATCAAATGCAGCCAGTGTGCCTATCATATGAAGCCACTGTGCCTATCAAATGCAGCCACTGTGCCCATCATATGCAGCCACTGTGCCCATCAAATGCAGCCACTGTGCCCATCAAATACAGCCACTATGCCATCAAATGCAGCCCCTGTGCCCATCATATGCAGCAACTGTGCCCAGCATATGCAGCCACTGTGCCCACCAAATACAGCCACTGTGCCCATCATGTGCAGCCACTGTGCCCACCAAATACAGTCACCATGTCCATCATGTGCAGCCACTGTGCCCACCAAATACAGCCACTGTGAACATCATGTGCAGCCACTGTGCTGACCAAATACAGCCACTGTGCCCATCATATGCAGCCACTGTGCCCCATCATATGCAGCCACTTGTGCCCGTCATATGCAGCCACTTGTGCCCATCATATGGAGCCACTTGTGCCCATCATATGCAGCCACTTGTGCCCATCAAATGCAGCCACTTGTGCCCATCATATGCAGCCATTTGTGCCCGTCAAATGCAGCCACTTGTGCCCAGTATATGCAGCCACTTGTGCCCAGTATATGCAGCCACTGTGCCCACCGACCCCCACACTTGCAGGGCTTGCGGCTCTGGCAGCACCCCCAACCCCCCCGTGAGCGGCTCTGACAGACTCCCTGGCACTTACCGCCAGGCAGCAGCTCCTCTCCAAGTGCACCAGAGTGGCGGCGACCTCCACTCTTGTGTCTCCTCCGCTCCTCCTCCTAAGTGCCAGTCATCCAATAGGGTGGCCTGGCGCTTTGGCCAATCAGGAAACAGGCCTGACGCCCTGCCTCCTGAATGACAGGGAGGACGTTTGGTGTGAAAATAGCGAAAGTTAATTCGCTATCGTCACACAATTGGGTGGGATCAGGGTGCACTCTCTGCGCCACGAGCCCAGTCTATTTTGAAGTCTATTAGAGCCTCTGGCTCTAATCAGGTGCTTCAAAAAGTACCATCCTCTCCCACCCCCGCCATAGGAATCCATACGTCCGTCATCCTGAAAGGGGCCGGGTGCATGGATAGGGGGGGGCCTGTGTGCCCAGAGAATGCACAGGGTGCCACTGAGTATCACATCAACCTCCCCAGTTGATCTAGACTAGAGTCTCTCGGTTCGCCCTCATGCTAAAGTCGTGGGGAGGACAAAGTCCCATTGGGTTACAATACCATCAGAGTGTAATTATGTGGCTGTAGAGGAAGAATCTAGCCATATGTCCCACACTTTATTAAACTTTAAAGGACACCCACGGGAAACATATGTTTCTTTATAAAGGGGTATCACCTTATTTATCAGTACTTTCCAGGAGTGTAACGTGGGAGCCTCCTTGGACTTTCACTTCGCTGAGTGAGTCTTTAACACATTGGGGTATGACGACATCAGCGTAGAATGAAGTAATGTAAAGACAAAAGTAGTTGCCAAGAGTAATGGAAGTTAACAAGCAGCCTTTTGATAGTGTGTACATGTTATAGGTGGCACAGACTCTAGCATCGAGGGAGATGTTGTCAGCACTCCTTCTGCAAGCGTTCTGTCTCCCACAGCAATGAGAACGGACTGCACTGCAGAGGTTCCTCATCCTGTACAGAGGTGCAGGTGTTCAAGAATTAAGTTGAGTGTATGTGTGGAACCCGTGCAGAGTGCACGGCGGGGCTCACTCCACTAGGATTGTAGTGGAAAACGCTGGACAGGTGGATGTGGTCATTGGCTCAGCATCTCCCTCGAAAATGCAAGTTACTGTGAAGGTGCGCATTGTCACAGGAAACTGAAAATTAACTTGAGAACAGTTACAGTGATAGTGTATATGGTTACGTACATTCAGAGATCCATCTTGGGGTTGAGTATTCCCCCACGGCCGCCTTGGCCTTATTCCAGGACACTGATGAAGACGACACAAAACATGTACCCCATATGCGTGTAGCAAAGTGACCCTGTACAAAGTGTCTAATGTAGCCCAGAAGAACCCACACCGGGGTAGGCCTCTCATGTGACCTGTGCTTGGCGCCCAACAAAGGGGGAAACATGGGAAGACATAACTGACATCCACCACTCTACCCTTACATACCTGCTGTACAATTCTATCTGGATGAAACAACTGTATACAGACCGATTCTGAATTGTCAAAAGTAGGGATGAGCTAGATGTTCGGGTTGAACATAAGTTCGACTCGAACATCGGGTATTCGCCCATCCACCGAACATGGGGCATTTGCAGAAAATTTGAGCTCCGCGGAACGCCCCATAATGCACTGCGAGATCGCAGTGCATTGCTATATGATGATTGGCCAAAGCATGCACCTGACCGGCATGCTTTGGCCAATCACAGCACGCTCTGCTGAGAGAGCCATAATGGGCCAAAGGCAGGGTGCCTTTGGCCAATCAAGGCTCAGGGGGACTAAGTCCACGCCCTACATTATACAAGGCTACTTACACAGCGGCCATGTGTAGTGTTGTTGGCGTGGACAAAGAGATAGCTCGAGTTAGATTAGGCAGGCAGGTTATTCAGTTAGTGGCAGTATTTATATATATATATATATATATATATATATATATATATATATATATATATATATACTCTGTATTTAGCATAGACTATATATTCAGTGTTTACTCGATATTCAGTCAATGCAGGCAGTGTATTAATATATATATATATACAGTCATATATATATATATATATATATATATACTGCATATACATATATATATATATATATATACTCTGCATCCAGCGTAGCTTATATCTACAGTGCATTCGGTGGTGTACTGTTTCTAATACACTTCAGGCGGTGTACACAGTATCTAATTCAGTGTGTACAGTTTCTACTACACTGCAGGCAGTGTACACAGTATCTAATACAGTGTGTACAGTTTCTACAAATTCTCTGGTGGTATACAGTTTCTACTACACTTCTGGTGGTGTACACAGTACACAATATAGTGCAGCCGTAGTACAGTTTCTATTACAGTGCAGGCGGTGTACACAGTATCTAATACAGTATGTACAGTTTCTACTACACTTCTGGTGGTGTACACAGTACACAATACAGTGCAGCCGTAGTACAGTTTCTACTACTTTTCTGGTGGTGTACACAGTATCTAATACAGCGTGTACAGTTTCTACTACACTTCTGGTGGTGTACACAGTACACAATAAAGTGCAGCCATAGTACAGTTTATACTGCTTTTCTGGTGGTGTACACAGTATCTAATACAGTGTAGTGTGGTGTTGCAAAACAAAAAATACATCATGTCCAGAAGGCCACCAAGGAGAGGCAGATGCTCACAGGCCACTAAAAGAGGGCAAGCAGCCTATGTGTCTACAGTCAACTGTGGTGGTAGTGGACATGGTGCATTCTCTGCAGGTGGCCGTGGGGCATGCTTGTCTTTTTTTTCTGCTGCTGGCCATGTTATTGAGCCACAACATAACACAACAGAAGAGTTAAAGGAGTGGATAACAAAGCCGTCCTCATCCTCCTTTTCCTCTGTCACCCAGGCTCAGAGTAGTTTGCCTTCCAATGCAGCTGCCAAAGCAGTCTATTCCAAAGGGGTCCTTGTCCACAGTCACTCCTTCTGTAGCCCTACCATCATGCACGGAGGAGTCCCTAGAAATATTCAACCACAGTGTCAGATACATGCTGCTGGAGGATGCGCAGTGATTTGAAGGCCCCCATGTTGGTTCCCAGGTTGAGAAAGGGAGTAATGTGAGCCTAGAGAGAGGGGGTGCCCAAGAAGGACAAGAAACTGTCAGTCATGTCCCCCCAGTGCAGCATACTACCAAGTTTGCTCCAATAATGTGGAGGGAGGGGATGATGAGGTTACTGACTGTACTTGGGTGCCTTAGAGAAGAGAGAAGGAGGCACAACTCCAACATGGCAGGATGTCCTCTAGGGGGCAGCTTAAGGTCAGCCACCCTATTGCATCACATTGCAAAGCTCCGCAGGTGCTGGTCTCTGCTGACTTTTAAAAGTTCCTTGGTGTGGGCCTTTTTCGACACGTGTACAGCAGATCGCACCATTGCTGTTTGCAACCTGTTTGAAGCGGATCAAGCGTGACCAGAACAGTAGCTGCTTGGGCACCACATGCTTGACCAGGCATATGACGACCTGCCATGCAGTCCGTTGGCAACAGCACTTGAAAGACCCATGTTAAGGAAAAAGGTGGACTTCTCCATGCTCCTCATCTGCGATCCCCAACCCTACTATATATCCAGTCCTCTCAAAAACCTGCACTGAGAGGAATGAAGATATAGCAATTGGTGTACTTGCAGCCAATATGCTAGCAGCACACCACCATCTGATTCTAGCAGGAAAATTTCCCTAACCCAGTTGCTGAACCGTAAAAAGAAATTCGGTCCCAGCCATCCACATGCTCAGCATCTAAATGCTAGCTTGGCCAAATTGCTAGCACTGCAACTGCTGCCTTTTCAGCTGGTAGACTCTGCCCCCTTTCATGAATTTGTGAATGTGCTGTACCTCAGTGGCAGGTTCCAAAACGCCATTTCTTTTCACGGAAGGCCATTCCGGCTCTCTACTGGCATGTGGAAGGCAACGTTTTGGCCTCGTTGGACAGGGCGGTCAGCAGTAAAGGTTCATATTACCGCTGACTCATGGTCCAGCAGCCATGGGCAGGGACATTACCTTTCCTTCATGGCGTACTGGGTAACTCTGCTGGCAGCTGGGAAGGATGCAGGATAGGGTTCAGTGTTGCCACCATGCCTCCAAAATGCTAGTGGTGATTCTGCTACAGCTCTCTCCTCCACCACCTCCTCTTCTTCTTCCTCTATGACCTCTTCTGCAGATTTGTCCTCTGAACCAGCAGTTCTCCGCAAGCAGTCAGGCTAAAAGATGCCATGCGGTACTTGAGTTGGTCTGCCTAGGGGACAGGAGCCACACTGGGGCAGAGATTCTGTCAGCTTTGCAGTGGCAGGCTCAGAGGTGGTTGACACCATGCCAGCTTCAGCCAGGAATGGTTGTATGCGACAATGGTACCAACCTTCTCTCCGCCCTCTGACAGGGACACTTGACCCATGTTCCATGTTTGGCACACGTCCTAAATTTGGTGGTGCAGTGGTTCTTGAGCAGGTACCCAGGCTACCAGGGTCTCCTGAGGCAGGCCATAAAAGTCTGTTGTCATTTCCACCAGTCATACAATGCCAGTGCTTGGCTGGTTGGCATTCAAAGGGAACGCAACCTGCCCACCAACCGCCTCATTTGTGACATGCCCACCAGATGGAACTCAACGTTGGCAATGCTGCAGCGGCTTGCACACACAGCAGGGGGCCATCAATGAGTACCTGTGCAAGCATGGTACCAGGACAGTGTCAGGGGAGCTTGGCTTCTTTTTGCCACTCCAGTGGCTACTGATCAAGGATGCATGCCCTGTCCTGTCACCATTTGAGGAGGCCACAAGGATGGGGAGCAGCGACAATGCATGCATCAATGACACTGTCCCTCTAGTCTTCCTGCTGGAGCAAATGCTTCGTGGAATCATAGACAGGGCACTTGAGCGGGAGGAAGAGGAAGACTTCCTTTCCTCTCAAGGCCCCTTTATCCAGATAGCATTCCTGTGGGCCTGCCAAACACACAGGAAGAAGAGGAGGAGGAGGATAGTGTGAGCATGGATTTAGAGGATAACACTCAGCAGCAGTCTTCAAG
Organism: Lithobates septentrionalis; assembly: GCA_037952835.1. NCBI lineage: Eukaryota > Metazoa > Chordata > Amphibia > Anura > Ranidae > Lithobates > Lithobates septentrionalis. The sequence goes on along the minus strand of JBBDGP010000201.1, from coordinate 439,269 downwards.
GGATGGTTTTCAGTCTCCAGAAACCCATGGAGTTGTACGTGGCTGGGAGGAGGTAGTTACGGATCATGTTATCATTAGTGACCCAGAGGACTCAGAATCAAATGCCCCCGCAAACTTACGCTGCATGGCCTCCCTGATTCTGCAAAGCCTGCAAATGGACCCTAAGATTCGTGGTATCAAGGATCAGGGATCATTACTGGCTGGCAACCCTTCTTGATCCACGTTACAAGGGTAAGGTTGCAGAACTTATCCTGCCTTCGCAGAGGGAGCAGAGGATGAAACCACTGTCCAGAACTTGCTCAAAATGCAATTGAGCTACTGGACTGTCCTGCATCCAGCGTGCTTTCTGAATGCACATTCAGTGCTGCTGGAGGGTTTGTAACGGATCAAAGAGTGCGCTTGTCCACAAACTCCGTTGATAGGCTCACATTCATAAAAATGAATCAGTCTCGGATCAGCAGCTATCAAGCACCTGATGCTGATGTAACTGATTGAATTTGCTATGGATGTGGGATCCCTTGAAGACTGCCTATGCTGACTATCCTATTCTTCATCAATCTTGTTTATGCTAGCTTCCAACAATATTTTTGGTTTAGGGCACCACCACCACCCAAGGCGCAATTTTTTTGCCCCTGTTTAACAGGGGCATGTAATTACAATTTTTGATATAATATTTCAACACAAGGCCCGTTCCTGTGCCCAACAAGAGTAACTGTGATGGCTTACAGTGTTGATGCACCACCACCACCCAAGGCCCAATTTTTCTTCCCCTGTTTAACAGGGGCATGTAATTACAATTTTTGATACAATATTTCAACTCAGGGCCCGTTCCTGCACCCAACAAGAGTAACTGTGAGGGCCTTACAGTGTTGTGGCACCACCACCACCACCCAAGGCCCAATTTTTCTTCCCCTGTTTAACAGGGGCATGTAATTACAATATTTGATATAATATTTCACAGCAGGGCCTGTTCCTGCGCCCAACAAGAGTATCTGTGAGGGCTTATAGTGTTCTGGCACCACCAAAACCAAAGGCCCAATTTTTCTGCCCCTGTTTAACAGGGGCATGTAATTAAAATTTTTGTTCTTGATATAATATTTCACAGCAGAGCCCATTCCTGCACCCAACAAGAGTAACTGTGAGGGCTTACAGTGTTCTGGTACCACCAGCACCTAAGGCCCAATTTTCTGTAGAGTATATAGGGCAGGCCATATAGTATATATACTGCTGCCATTATTTTTTTTTTTATTTGGGTGCGGGGTTCTCCTTAATATCCATTAATATCCATACCAGACCTGAAGGACCTGGTATGGATTTTGGGGGTGACATCCACGCCATTTTTTATTTTTTTTGGTATTTTTGGTATTTTTATCTATATTGCCGGGATCCGACAATACATTACAGCCACGAACAGTTTTATATTAAATTTGTTCCTTTAGAAATGTCATTTTGCTGTGGCACTGTTATGAACATGGAAAAGATGCGCACCTTTACAGGACACCCCCCAGGCACGGTATTTAAAGGAACATTTCATTTTTATTCTTTCACTTTAAGCATTATTAAAATCCCTGCTCCGAAAAATGCATCCGTTTTTAAAACTTTTTCTTGCATTGATACATGTTCCTTGGGGCAGGACCCGGGTCCCCAAACACTTTTTATGGCTTGCATATAAGCCTTTAAAATTAACACTTTGGATTTTTTTATGTTCGTGTCCCATAGACTTTAACGGTGTTCATGTGTTCGAACTAATTTTTTGCCTATTCGCATGTTCTGCTGCGAACCGAACTGGGGGGTGTTCGGCTCATCCCTAGTCACAAGTACAAATAAAGGGTTGTTATCACATTGAATCTGCAAAACTGAAGCTGGACCCTTGCAAATGCTGCTATAGACAAACTCAGTTGTCATTTCCAGGTCACATTCATATCACAAGAGGGACTATTGCCTGATCCTGAACCTGTGAAACCTGTGACACAAGCATTTGCTTCATATGATTTTCAGAAATTACATGTTTTCTTTGTTTTCCTAGGTCTTATTTCATGGTATTCCAAAATAATTCCCAATTATGCCTCTGTTGTGAAGCCATTGAGAGCAATACTACGTACATACCCAGGAAGCGAGGACCCTCACCATGCCAACATCCAATATATATATGTAAGAATTAAAGGACTCAAAAAATAGGTGGACTTTGTGGGCACATAATGAGAGAACTGATTAAAAAATTATAAATTTTATTACAACATAGTTAAAAAACATGAAAACATACAATCAACACCCGTATAGACACAGTTACCAGTTACCCAATAATGCAGTTAAAGTGGTTGGATCGGGGGGCGTGACCAGAAGCCGACCTCGATGGACGCTTGACTCACCTGCTCTCTCTCAGCCCACAACTAAAGGCTTAATTGGGGACGCTCCACTACAGCTACATGGGCAGATCTAAAGCCACCCGCTCCGCTAAAGCCCAGGGATCATCACAACCCCCGCCCGGGTCCTCGTCGGACCTCCGGTCCTTCTTCCCGCAGACAGACGCTCCTCTTGGCGGAACAGACAATATGGCACCGGAGGCCTCGGTGGCCCGCACCAGGCACTCCACACCGCTCTCCCGGCCGGACCAGGACACGAGCCGAACCCTGGAAGGCACCTCGTTGGCCCCGCAGGACACCCTGGGCATCTTCTCCCCATCGGGAGCGTTGAGTTCACTTCGCCCTGGCCGGGACCTCGCCACGTGACTCTCAGTCCGCCATGTTTGGCCCCCCTCCCCCTCACTACACCCAATGCTCGGATGCCTTCCCGCGCCTGCTGCGGACAGCCTCAGATCCCTGCCTGCCAGGCGACATCTTCCGATTTATCATCGGATTTCCCGGCCTTACCAGGCCCAAGATATCCGGCCACCAATACCCCCCCTGGACCTGATGACACTACAGCGGCCCCCAGAGCTCTCACGCCTGACTCACCCCCACCCAAAGCTCAGAGACTATCATTTTCACAGGCATTGGGCATCTCCAGAGAACAGGCCGCACATCCTGATACTTCTGCACGGAAGGAATTAATACCTGTCCCTCAACACTATGCTTTGGAGGATGCGGAGGCCCCCACACGTACCCAGGGGCAGCTCTGGGGAAATTCATGGACTGTATCCCCAAGACCTATGCATTCCACACAGGATGAAGCTGCACTGCAATTGCAACAGCAGCCATCTCATCAACTGCCACCGCAGCAACCCCTGCTGCCAGCCCAACACCATTCACTTCCTAGGGAGTGGTACTCCTATTTGCAGGCGATGCCCACCAAAGAAGATTTTAAACAGTTGATAGCAGACGTGAAATCTACCTGTCGCGTAGAAATACAGATACTACAAACAGGCCTTAAACATCTGGCGGACAGGGTAGAAATGCCCAAAGAAGAAATCCAAGAGACTAAATTAGCGGTTCATAGGACTCAGCTCCAAGGAGCGGATCACCATACCCTGTTAAGTAGGGATGAGCTTCGTGTTCGAGTCGAACCCATGTTCGACTCGAACATCGGCTGTTCGGTCGTTCGCCGAATTGCGAACGATATGGGCCGTTCGCGCCAAATTCGTGTGGCGCGTCACGGCCCATAATTCACTGCGGCATCGCAGTGCATTGCTGGCTGATGATTGGCCAAGCATGCACTATGACCCGCATGCTTGGCCAATCACAGCGCCGTCAGTAGAGAGAGCTGTAATTGGCCAAAGCCAGGGTGGCTTTGGCCAATTATGGCTCAGGGGATTTAGTACACGCCCCACACTATATAAGGCCGCCTGCACGGCGGCCCTGTGTAGTGTGTGTTCCGGTGTGCTGAGAGAGAGAGAGAGACAGTGTCATTTGATTTGAGTTAGATAGATTAGGCAGAACAGTCAGTCAGTTAGCTACACTTACAGTGTATTGTGTATATATATGCATCCCAGGTGTTGCATATATATATATACACTGTATTCAGTTTAGCTAGATCTGTTCCTGTTATCTTCTAGACTATTTACATTTAGTGCAGTGCGTCCTGCTCACAGTGTTCAGCTAGATCCGTTCCTGTTATCTTCTAGACTATTTACATTTAGTGCAGTGCGTCCTGCTCACAGTGTTCAGCTAGATCCGTTCCTGTTATCTTCCTACTGACAGGCAGGCTTGTCTGGTTACAGTATATAAAGCTACCTGAAGAAAATTACAGGTGTTCTATTTGATCCTATTAGTACCACGGTCAGGCAGCTAGACTATTTACATTTAGTACAGTGCGTCCTGCTCACAGTGTTCAGCTAGATCCGTTCCTGTTATCTTCCTACTGACAGGCAGGCTTGTCTGGCTACAGTATATAAAGCTACCTGAAGAAAATTACAGGTGTTCTATTTGATCCTATTAGTACCACGGTCAGGCAGCTAGACTATTTACATTTAGTACAGTGCGTCCTGCTCACAGTGTTCAGCTAGATCCGTTCCTGTTATCTTCCTACTGACAGGCAGGCTTGTCTGGTTACAGTATATAAAGCTACCTGAAGAAAATTACAGGTGTTCTATTTGATCCTATTTGTACCACGGTCAGGCAGCTAGACTATTTACATTTAGTACAGTGCGTCCTGCTCACAGTGTTCAGCTAGATCCGTTCCTGTTATCTTCCTACTGACAGGCAGGCTTGTCTGGTTACAGTATATAAAGCTACCTGAAGAAAATTACAGGTGTTCTATCCCAGCTTAGTGCAGCTACAGGCCATTAGTATGTCTGGAAGGCCAAGAAGGAGAGGCAGACAGTCACAAGCCAATAAGAGAGGGCAAGCAGGCTCTGTGTCTAGTGCTGGTCGTGGAGACGGTGCATCCTCATCAGCACGTGGCCATGGGACACGCTTGGCCTTTTTTTCGGCAGCTGGCCGTGTTGAGCCGCAACATGCGGAAGACTTGGTCGAGTGGATGACCAAGCCGTCCTCATCCTCCTCATCCTCTCTCACCCATGCCCAGGGTGCTTTGTCTGGCAAAGCAGCGGCCTCTTCCCTCAGCTCAATGACATCAGTGACTCCTTCCCTAGCTCCACCATGTCCTCCTGAGGATTCCCTCGAACTGTTTGACCACAGTGTTGGGTACATGCTCCAGGAGGATGCCCAGCGTTTGGAAGGCTCTGATGATGATACTGAGCTCGATGAAGGCAGTAACATGAGCACGGACACAGGGGGTGCCCAAGAAGGACAGCAATCTGGCAGTCATGCTCCCCCTGCTGCAGCATACTGCCAGGTTTGCTCCAGTGATGAGGAGGGAGGGGATGATGAGGTCACTGACTCAACGTGGGTGCCTGATAGGAGAGAGGAGGAGGAGGAGGAGGAGGAGGCGGCACATCACCAACGAGGCAGGATGCCCTCCAGGGGCCAGCCTAAGGGCAGCACATTGACTGCATCACACCCCAAAGCTCCACATGTGCAGGGCGCTGCAGTCTCTGCGCGTTATTCAAAAAGTTCTTTGGTGTGGGCCTTTTTTGAGACGAGTGCATCAGATCGCACCGCTGCTATTTGCAACATATGTCTCAAGCGTATCTCGCGTGGCCAAAACATCTCCCGCTTGGGTACCACATGCTTGACCAGACATATGTTGACCTGCCATGCAGTTCGTTGGCAAGCGTATCTAAAAGACCCACACCAAAGAACAAAGAGGATCTCTCCTTGCTCCTCATCAGCTGAGATTTCCAACCCCACTAGACCTCTAGTCCTCTCTGAGACCTGCAGTGAGAGGAATGAAGGTGTAGAATTAGGTGTGTCACAGCCAAGTACTTGTGGGCAATCTGCTTTTGGTACACCGACGTCAGATTGTACCAGGCAAATTTCCCTGCCCCAGCTGCTGCACCGCCGAAAGAAGTTTGCTCCCAGCCATCCACATGCCCAGCGGTTGAATGCTAGCTTGGCAAAATTGCTAGCACTTCAACTGCTGCCTTTTCAGTTGGTAGACTCTGCCCCCTTCCGTGAGTTTGTGGAATGTGCGGTTCCTCAGTGGCAGGTACCCAAACGCCACTTTTTCTCACGGAAGGCGATTCCGGCTCTCTACCGGCATGTGGAAGGCAATGTCCATGCCTCGCTGGACAGGGCGGTCAGCGGTAAGGTGCATATTACCGCTGACTCATGGTCCAGCAGGCATGGACAGGGACGTTACCTAAGTTTCACGGCGCATTGGGTGACTCTGCTGGCAGCTGGGAAGGATGCAGGACAAGGTGCAGTAGTGTTGGAGGTTGTTCCGCCACCACGCCTCCAAAATGCTGATTGTGACACACCTCTCTCCTCCACCCCCTCCTCTTCTTCTTCCTCCATGGCCTCTTCCTCGGAACCAGCGGTGCTCCGTAGGCATTCAAGGGGCTACGCAAGTACGCAGGCCAAAAGATGCCATGCGGTGCTTGAGCTGGTGTGCTTGGGGGACAGGAGCCACACTGGGGCAGAGGTTCTGTCAGCTCTGCAGGGGCAGGTTCAGAGGTGGTTGACGCCACGCCAACTTAAGGCAGGAATGGTGGTTTGCGACAATGGCACCAACCTCCTCTCTGCCCTCCGACAGGGACAAATGACCCATGTGCCCTGTTTGGCTCACGTCCTTAACTTGGTGGTGCAGCGGTTCTTGGGCAGGTACCCGGGCTTACAGGATGTCCTGAGGCAGGCCAGGAAAGTCTGTGTGCATTTCCGCCGGTCATATAATGCCAGTGCTCAGCTGACGGACCTCCAAAAGGAGTTTAACCTGCCCAAGAACCGCCTAATCTGTGACATGCCCACCAGGTGGAACTCAACGTTGGCCATGCTGCAGCGGCTGCACACGCAGCAGAGGGCCATCAATGAGTACCTGTGCGACTATGGCACCAGGACAGGGTCAGGGGAGCTTGTTTTTTTTTCCCCACGCCAGTGGGCCATGATCAGGGATGCATGCACTGTCCTGTCACCATTCGAGGAGGCCACGAGGATGGTGAGCACTAACAGTGCATGCATCAGTGACACTGTCCCCCTTGTCCACCTGTTGGAGCACACGCTGCGTGGAATAATGGACAGGGCACTTGAGGCAGAACAGAGGCAGGAAGAGGAGGACTTCCTTAGCTCTCAAGGCCCCCTTTATCCAGACAGTGTTCCTGCATGCCCGCCGATCACACAGGAAGAGGACGAGGAGGAGGAGGAGGAGGAAGATTGTGTCAGTATGGAGGTGGAGCCTGGCACTCAGCATCAGCAGCAGTCTTTAAGGGATCAGTCCCAAGAAACACATGGAGTTGTACGTGGCTGGGAGGAGGTGGCTGCGGACGTTGTCGTCCTTAGTGACCCAGAGGACTCCGGACCGAATGCCTCAGCAAACCTACGCTGCATGGCCTCCCTGATCCTGCAAAGCCTGCGTAAGGATCCTCGTATTCGTGGTATCAAGGAGAAGGACCAATACTGGCTGGCAACCCTCCTTGATCCACGTTACAAGGGTAAGGTTGCAGACCTTATCTTGCCATCGCAGAGGGAGCAGAGGATGAAACATCTTCGGGAGGCCTTGCAGAAAGGTCTGTGCAACGCGTTCCCAGAGACTGGGAGGTTACAAACTCCTGTTTCTGGACAACGTGTTGCTGAGGCTTCGGTCAGTCAAAGAAGGAGCGGTGGAGAAGGTGGCCGTCTGACCGATGCGTTCAGACAATTTTTTGGTCCGCAGCCCCAAGGTATGATCGGTTCCAGCAACCATCGCCAGCGTCTGTTTTACATGGTGCAGGAATACCTAGGGGCAAGATCAGACTTGGACACCTTTCCCACCGAAAATCCTCTGGGTTACTGGGTCTTGAGGATGGATCACTGGCCAGAGCTTGCACAGTATGCAATTGAGCTACTGGCCTGTCCTGCATCCAGCGTTCTTTCGGAACGCACATTCAGTGCTGCTGGAGGCGTGGTAACCGATCACAGGGTGCGTCTGTCCACCGACTCGGTCGATCGGCTGACCTTCATAAAAATGAATCAGTCTTGGATCACCACCAGCTACCAAGCACCTGATGCTGATGTAACCGAATAATTTTTTTTGAAATCTCAGATCCCTTCAAAGACTGCCTATGCTGATGCTGAGTGACTATCCCTGAGTAATTATCCTCTTCCTCCTCAATCATCACGCTGATAGCTTGTAAGAACATTTTTGGTTCTGGGCGCCACCACCAGTGCCTAAGGCACAATTTTTCAGCCCCTGTTTAACAGGGGCGTGTAATTACAATTTTTGATGTAATACTTTGCAGCAGGGCTCGTTCCTGCATTCCAACTAGAGTGTCTGTGAGGGGTTGCAGTGTTGTGGCACCAGCACCAGTGCCTAAGGCCCAATTTTTCTGCCCCTGTCTAACAGGGGCGTGTAATTACAATTTTTGATGCAATACTTTGCAGCAGGGCTCGTTCCTGCGTTCCAACTAGAGTGTCTGTGAGGGGTTGCAGTGTTGTGGCACCAGCACCAGTGCCTAAGGCCCAATTTTTCTGCCCCTGTCTAACAGGGGCGTGTAATTACAATTTTTGATGCAATACTTTGCAGCAGGGCTCGTTCCTGCGTTCCAACTAGAGTGTCTGTGAGGGGTTGCAGTGTTGTGGCACCAGCACCAGTGCCTAAGGCCCAATTTTTCTGCCCCTGTCTAACAGGGGCGTGTAATTACAATTTTTGATGCAATACTTTGCAGCAGGGCTCGTTCCTGCGTTCCAACTAGAGTGTCTGTGAGGGGTTGCAGTGTTGTGGCACCAGCACCAGTGCCTAAGGCCTAATTTTTCAGCTCCTGTTCAACAGGGGCATGTAATTACAATTCTTGATCTAATATTTCACAGCAGGGCCCTGTGAGGGCTTACAGTGTTGTGGCCACAGCAACACCTAAGGCCCAAATTTCTGCTGAGTATATAGGGCAGGACCCTACTTTCAAACATCTAACTTACAAACGACTCCTACTTGCAAACGGAAGGAGACAACAGGAAGTGAGATGAAATCTACCCCTAGGAAGGGAAATTCTCTCCTGTAAGAGTTAATATGGGAAAACAATTTCTCCTTTCCACTGATGCTTTCCAATCCTTGTTCCACAAAAAAACCCAAATTTTCAAAAAACAGTTTTCATTGGGACAAAAAAGTGAGGTGAAATCTTCTGAAGAGGAGGAAAGACAGCAAAACAAATGTCACAGGGGTGATAACCCTTCCCTATGTTTTCCAAAAAGCTTAAAAAAGATTTTTTTGGCTGGAGCTAAACACGTTAAAAATGTTCAAAATTACAAACAGATTCTACTTAACAACAAACCTACAGTCCCTGTCTTGTTTGCACCGCCTGTATACTGCTGTTCAGAGTATATAGGGCCTGGTGGCCCCACACCTTTCCTTATTTTAATTTGGGTGCGGGGTTCCCCTTAATATCCATACAAGACCCAAAGGGCCTGGTAATGGACTGGGGGGTACCCATGGCGTTTGTCTCACTGATTTTCATCCATATTGCCATGACCCGACATGACATTAAACCCGCAAGCAGTTTTAAATGAGATTTTTTCCTTTAAAAATGACATTTGGTGCAGGGACTGTTCTAAACACGGGAAACACACGTCACTTTACAGGCATACTATAGACACCCCCCAGGTACGATATTTAAAGGAATATTTCACTTTTTTTTTTTACTTTAAGCATCATTAAAATCACTGCTCCCGAAAAAACTGCCGTTTTTAAAAGTTTTTTTTGCATTGATACATGTCCCCTGGGGTAGGACCCGGGTCCCCAAACCCTTTTTAGGACAATACCATGCAAATTAGCCTTTAAAATGAGCACTTTTGATTTCGAACGTTCGAGTCCCATAGACGTCAATGGGGTTCTAACGTTCGTGCGAACTTTCGGTCCGTTCGCGGGTTCTGGTGCGAACCGAACCGGGGGGTGTTCGGCTCATCCCTACTGTTAAGGGAAATGCAGCGCCACATTGAGGACTTAGATAATAGGGGGCGCAGAAACAATATTCGGGTGAGAGGAGTCCTGGAGACAGACGGCCCGGAGGACATTCACAACAAATTACAACATGTATTTAATAACCCCCTAGGCGAGCCTCTAACCAACCGCATTGATATGGATAGAGCACACCGGACTCTTCGCCCCAAGAATCTCACCTCTAAACCAAGGGACATTATTTGCAGAATTAGCTCCTATCCTTTGAAGGAAGACATCATGCGGCAATCTCGCCTGACACGTAAAGTAACTATCCAGGATGCCCAGCTCCAGCTATTTCCAGATCTTTCATGGATAACTGTACAGAAGTGCAGACTCCTGCAACCTCTTCTACGCACACTTCAAGAAGAAAACATCCCTTCTTTTTTCCAGCTTCTTCTTCTTTCTTTTTCTTTTCCCTGTCCCTGAGTGGCTCTCCGCATGGACCACGGAATATGTCCAGATCCTCCACCGGGGGTTGCCCGCTCCTAGTTCCAGGCTCCGAGGCTGCCGTCTTCATATCAGGTAACACGTGCTCCCCCCCCCTAACTAGATACCATGGCTAGGATTTTTTCTTTAAATGTTCATGGCTTAAATTCTAATAGAGCTGCACAATTAATCGTTAAAAAATCGTGATCTCGATTCACCTCCCCTGACGATCTCTCCTGCTGAGTTTGCCGATTCTTTCATATAAACAAGTGGAGAGATTATCTGCTTACTCAGCTGTCAAAAGAAAGCATCAGGCAGTCTGCCAAGTTTAGAACTTGAAACATTGTAACTAACTTCCTTCTTAGATCAAAGGGATAGAAGTTCCTCTGTGTAAACAAATAACCTGGGCAATCTGCCAAGTTTTAAACAATGTGTAAATGCAGGAAGTTTAACCACTTAAAGTCTAAATCTTTTTCTGACACTTCTTTCTCAAGTTAAAATCAATATTTTTTGCTAAAAAAAAATTACTTGGAACCCCCAAATATTAGATATATCTATATATATAATTTTTTAATTTAGGGAATAAAATGGCAATTGCTGCAATATTTTATGTCACACTGTATTTGCCCAGCTTTCAAATGCAATTTTTTGGGAAAAAATACACTTCAATAAATAAAAAAAAAAACGAAACAGTAAAGTTATCACAATTTGTTTTGTTTTAATGTGAAAGATGTTACGCCACGAGAATCGTGAGAGAATCGTGAGAGAATCGTGATCTATCCTCTAAGCAAAAAAATCGTGATTCTCATTTTAGCCAGAATCGTGCAGCTCTAAATTCTAATAAAAAGAGGCATCTGGCACTGAGGGAATTTAAACAGTCAGGCGCTGATATCATGGAGATATCAGGAGACGCACTTTGACAGGGGGGGGCACCTTTGCTTTTGCATCCAGGCAATTCCCACAAAGCTGTCTTTCCTCAGGACCACATAAACGTGCAGGGGTGGCGATACTCATTAAACAGGGATCCCCGTTTGTATATGTGAGTCACTATAGTGATCCACACGGTCATTTTGTCATTGTTAGGGGCTTGTGGCAGTCCCGGGAGATCACCCTGTGTGCTCTGTATACGCCTAATGTTAAACAACATAGATTCCTTTCTAAAATGTTCACCCGCCTTTTTCGCTCGGATCATGGGACTCTAGTGGTGGGGGGAGACTTTAACCTAACTCATTCCGTAACTGCCGAGCACCGTCGGCTCAAACCCTTAGAGACTCGAAGCTCTTCCGCCAACTCTTTAGAAAAAATGCTCTGTTTGATTCTTGGAGGGTTCTCCACCCGGGGGATCGGCAGTACACTTTCTACTCAGCTCCCCATAAAACCCACTCCAGGATCGATTACTTTTTTGTTAATAATTCTACTCTTAGAATAGTTTGTGAAGCTTGAATACTCCCGATCTCCTGGTCTGACCACGCCCCGATTATGCTCACCTTGGACATAGGATCCCCCAATCCCAGGCCCTACAACTGGAGGCTAAACACTTTTCTCCTCCAACACCTCCCGTCAACCATGGAATTAACCTCTTCCTTAAAATTCTACTTTAAGGAAAACAACACCCCTGACATCTCCCCCACTACACTATGGGAAGCCCATAAGGTGGTCATCAGGGGTAAATGCATAGCTTTGTCATTGGCCATGAAAAAAGATGCACTAGCCACAAAATACCGAACTGAGAGGGAACTAAAGGCCCTAGAAACACGGCTTCAAGCGTCCCCTACCGTACCCCTTCTCAGGAAGGTCATTAAACTCCGGGCGACTTTGAGGGATTTTGCACTGGGACAAGTAGAAAAAGCTTTACTTAGGCTAAAACAAGTATACTACGATAGGGGAAATAAGGCACATTCTTTATTAGCAAAAAAATTACGAGAAGACTCCCTTAACTCTACACCCCACCAAATTAAGAATTGTTTGTTGTTTACTATCCCACCCTAAAGATATCGCACACGCCTTTGCAGACTTCTATACAGACCTCTACAATAACCCCGACATCCCAAGCAACCCTCCTTCCCCAGAGCTCTCACTCAGATTGCATCGTTACCTAGAGCAAAGTGGAGTCCCCCGTTTACAAGCCACAGACTTAGAGGCCCTAAACGCCCCAATTACAGAGGAAGAAATAGAGCCCACCGTTAAATCACTACCGTCTCGTAAATCCCCGGGTCCAGATGGCTTACCATACGAATATTTTAAGACCTAGACATGTGCAGGATGAAAAAATTTGTTTAGTTTAGTTTAGTTTCGGTTCGTTATTTAACTAAATTCATTTAGTTAAATTAGTTGCATTCATTACATTCGTTTTCGGGATTCGTTTAGTTTCGTATTCGAATTCGAAAAAATTCGACCGCATTCGAAAAAGCTATCAAATTCGAAGAAATTCTACCTAATTCGAAAAAAACTAGCAAATTCGAAAAAATTTGACCGCATTCTAAAAAAACGATCAAATACGAAAAAATTCTACCGAATTCGAAAAAAACTAGCAAATTCGAAAAAATTTGACCGCATTCTAAAAAAACTATCAAATACGAAAAAATTCTACCGCATTCAAAAAAACTATCAAATTCGAAAAAATTCTACCGCATTCGAAAAAAAACTATCAAATTCGAAAAAATTCTACCGCATTCGAAAAAAAACTATCAAATTCGAAAAAATTCTACTGCATTCGAAAAAAATTTGACTGAATTTGAAAAAGTAAACTATATATAACCATTTTGCGAAATTCGAATTTCATATAGAATGAAATCGAATTTCAATAGAAAAGATTCAAATAGAATAGAAAATAAGAATAGCATGCAAAAACAATAGAACAGAATAGAAAAAAAATATAATATATTCTATTCTAATCTTTTCTATTCAAATTCAAATTCATTCTGTACCAAATTCCAGTTCCGGAAGATGTTTTATATATATTGTTCTATTGTTTTTTCTATTCTAGCCTTTTCTATTAGAATTCGATTTCATTCTATTTCTATATAACCATTTTCTGAAATTCGAATTTCGTATAGAATGAATTTGCATTCAAATAGAAAAGATTAGAAAAAAATTGAAAATAATAGAAAAGAATAGCATAGAAAAACCATAGACCAGCATAGAAAAAAATAATATATATATATATATATATATATATATATATATATATATATATATACATATATATATATATATATATATATATATAAAACCATCTTCCGAAATTCCAATTTCGTATAAAATGAATTCGAATTTGAATAGAAAAGATTAGAATAGAGTAGAAAAGAATAGACTAGAAAAACAATAGGACAGAATAGAATAAACCATTATATATATATATATTATATTTTTTTCTATTCTGTTCTGTTGTTTTTCTAGTCTATTTTCTATTATTTTCTATTCTAATCTTTTCTATTCAAATTCAAATTCATTCTCGAATTTCGTCTAAAATGAATTCAAATTCGAATAGAAAAGTTTAGAATAGAAAAGAATAGCATAGAAAAACAATGGAACAGAAAAGAAAAAAAATATTATATATATATAGATATATATATAGATATATCTACCATATATACTCGAGTATAAGTCGATCCGAGTATAAGTCGAGGCCCTAATTTACCACAAAAAAATGGGAAAAACTTATTGACCCGAGTATAAGACGAGGGTGAGAAATGCACAGCTACTGTAAGTGGAAAAGAGGGTCAACAATGCCCACTTGCAGCCTCACTGTGCTCATTTGCATGCCTCACTGTGCCCATTTGCAGCCATAGGTCCCCCGAACTTCAAACTCGGTAGTTAAGGGTTCCTAGATGCCCCCTAGCTGCAGCCAAAATTTGGGGTCTCTGAACCCAAAGGGTCCCAAAATGACATTGCTGCAGATGGACACAGTTGACCGAATTTGGGGCCCCGTATCTTTGGGCCACTTAGTGCTAAGAACCCCAAATTTGGTGTGCAAACCCAGTGAAACTAGCACCATAAAATATCCAAAGCTGGGGTTTCTAGCACCAAGTGGCCCCGAGATACAGGGCCCCAAAAATCGGTTCAGAAAATGTCAAGCACTTTTCTGTAGCAGAGAATTACATTTTCCGAACTGGCTTTGGGGCCCTGTATCTCGGAGCCACTTGGCTAGGAACTCCATCTTTGGAAATGTTGTGGTACCAGTTCCACTGGGTTCGCGCATCAAATTTGGGGTTCCTAGCACCAAGTGGCCCTGAGATACGGGGCCCCAAAGTCGGTTTGGAAAATGAAATTTTTTGCTGCAGAAAAGTGCTTGACTCGAATATAAGTCGAGGGGGGCACTTTCAGCACAAAAAAATTTGCTGAAAAACTCGACTTATACTCGAGTATATACGGTATATATATCTATATATCTATATATATCTATATATATCTATATATAGATATATTGATATATAGATATCTATATATCTATATATATATATATATCATCTTCCGAAATTCGAATTTCATATAGCCTGAAATCAAGTTTGAATAGAAAAGATTAGAATAGAATAAAAAGTAATAGAAACGAATAGCATAGAAAACAATAGAACAGAATAGAAAAAAAATATAATATATATATAGATTGAAGTGTAGAGGAGAACCACACACAGCTTTCAATCTAGTGTCAGCAAACAGGTCCTGCCACCGACCTTGTATATATAAAAATAAAGTTCAGATGTGTTCTGACTGAAGGGTGCGAACAAATCAGCCTGAAACGTAATCTTTGTCTGAACAAATGATTGTAATGATTCTGTTTGGAATGACTCTACTTGCTTTGTAATCTTTTTCTAAAGATTTGATGGAATAAAGCAACAAATTTTTAAGTGCAGCAACCTTTGGAACTGTATATATATATATATATATATATATATATATATATATATATATATATATATATATAATTCTATTGTTTCTCTAGTCTATTCTTTTCTTTTCCTTACTTCTATTCTAATTCGATTTTCGAAATTAGAATTTCTGAAAATGGATATATATATATATATAGAGAGAGAGAGAGAGAGAGAGAGAGAGAGAGAATGATTTTGAATTTGAATAGAAAAGATTAGAATAGAATAGAAAATAATAAAAAAGAATAGAATAGAAAAACAATAGAACAGAATAGAATAAAATACAATATATGTTTTTCTAGTTGATTCTTTTCTATTATTTTCTTTTCTATTCTAATCTTTTCTATTCAAATTCAAATTCATGCTATACGAAATTCGATTTTCAGAAGCCATGTTCCGAAATTCGAATTTCGTATAGAATGAATTCAAATTTGAATTTGAATAGAAAAGACTATTAAAGAATAGAAAATAATAGAAAAGAAAAGAAAAGCATAGAAAAACAATAAAACAGAATAAAAAAAATATTATATATATGTATTCTATTGCTTTATGATTTTATATTCTATTTTATTGTATTTTTTAGAAAATCGATTTCTATTGTTTTCAAATTCGATTCAAATTTGTTTTCGAATTCGATTATGTTTTCGAATTCGATTTGATTATGTTTTCGACTTCGATTCGAATATGTTTTCGAATTCGAATATGTTTTCGAATTCGAATATGTTTTCGAATTCGATTCAAATTTGTTTTCAAATTCGATTCAAATTTGTTTTTGGATTTGACTCGAATTTGTTTTCGAATTCGATTCGAATTTGTTCGCTTTTTTTCGGATTCGTTTAAATTCATCACTTTTGTAATTCGGAAATTCAGATGCATCCGAATTTCCAAATAATGAAAAATTTGTCCGAATTTCGATTCAGAACGAAACTAAATGCGCATGTCTAATAAGACCTTTCTCCCTCTTCTACTCCCATATATGAGCAGACTTTTTAATGGCTTTCTCCGGGACACCTCTGTCCCGGCAGATATGCAGCGATCATTCATTACCCTGATTCCCAAACTGGATAAAGACCCCGTATTATGCGCTAATTATCGACCCATTGCTCTCTTAAATTCAGACTTAAAAATCTTTACGAAACTACTCTCAATTCGTCTGAATGTAGTCCTCCCCTCTCTTATACATAAGGACCAGGTGGGCTTTGTCCCGCTTAGACAAGCAGGAGATAACACGAGGAAAGTAATTGACCTGGTAGATGTAGCAAACAGGGGGGATTCGGCGTCTTTGCTTCTTAGCTTGGACCCCGAAAAAGCCTTCGACCGTCTTGAGTGGCCCTTCATGTTCGCCATGCTGCAACATATAGGGTTAAAGGGCCCATTCCTGCGAGCGATACAACACCTCTACTCACGCCCCACTGCCCAGGTCAGAACTCCTTTTGCCTTCTCCACCCCATTCTCAGTAACTAATGGCACACGGCAGGGGTGTCCTCTCTCACCCCTGCTATTTGCATTATGTGTGGAACCCTTGGCAGCCTATATCCGAGGCAATCCGGTTTTGTCATGGGATATCAGTTCAGGGGAAGAGAGTTCAAAATTTCATTGTTTGCCGATGATATCATTTTAACCCTGACACAACCTAGAATATCCCTCCCGAATCTTCACGCTGAGCTGGATAGATATGGGACCCTATCGGGCTACAAAATTAATGCGTCCAAATCAGAAGCCCTCCCAATAAATATCCCTGAATCAGAAACCACACACTTACAGGCCAACTTTTCATATCATTGGAAAACTACATCTCTAAAACATCTGGGAATACGCATTTGCCGCCCTCTATCAGGAAAATCCCCCCCCCCCTCTTCCACTCCATTAGGGCCATGCTCCTAAGATGGAAAACACACCACCTCTCCTTCTTAACTCCTATAGCTCAACTCCGAGCTATAATATCGTGGTCTACCCAGAGGTCCTACAATAAATGGACAGAAATCGAGAAGATCTGGCTAGCCCCGACCCACCCTAATAGCTTGCTTTGGTGTGCGGACGTGGAGGTGCCCCCTGAACGTCTATTAGGAGCTATGTCTCAACTCCGTAAGCTCTGGCGTGCATTACGGTCCCTGCATGACCTTTCGCCTGAAAAATCGCTCTTGACTTCCTTCATTTGCAACCCCAAAGTGCCAGATAGCCTCACACACCAAATGTCCTACCCATGGTCCTCGCGGAATTTGTTTCATTTTGGAAACATAATAGACCCTAGAACGCGTAAACTATTACCCTTCTCTGAACTCCAAACTAAGTATGATATGCCTCACCAAGCATTTTATAGCTACGTACAAATCCGCCATTATGCCTTGACCATAGCACCCGACCTGCAATTTTCCTCCCTAACCCCATTTGAAAACCTGGTTTTGGCGGGTTTGACCCAGAGGGGATTAATCTCTGATATCTATAATATTCTGAATGCTTACTCACTGGAGGTGCAAGGTAAGCACCTCTACATGATTAAGTGGGAGAAAGCCCTCATGGAGGAGATCCCCACGGAACAATGGTGGGTGATATGGTCTCAGGCAGCGAAAAGCTCTATCTGCACATTGTATAAAGAAAATGCATACAAAATAATTTTCTTCTGGTACATGACCTCAGATGTACTCCATGCCATTTACCCTACCAGCTCAGACCGTTGCTGGAGATGCTTGGGAATTAGGGGTACCCTCCTCCATATTTACTGGGAGTGCCCTCTAATCTCTACCTTTTGGAAAAAAGTTCAGCAGTTATTGACTAATCTCCTAGGAAAACTAATCCCCATGACCCCCAAATTTTTCCTATTAGATTTATCCCCACTAAAGATCTCCAAAACCAATAAAAAATTAGTGCACCATATTTTAACGGCTGCACGATGTCTCATTGCATTGAATTGGAAAAAGAGATCTCCCCCTACCCCCGAGGCACTGTATGCGTGAATTAAAGATGTGGAGTTGATGGAAAAGATGACGGCCAGGATGCAGGACAGATTGGAAGCCCATGACAAGGTCTGGGAGTTGTGGCATCTCCGGGAGGACTCTTTATAACCGGATATTTGACCCAGGTGACTTTACCCCTCTTCTTTCCCCATTCTTTTCTATTTCTTTACCTCTTTTTCTCACTACTTATGTTACTTTTGTTACCTTGCATAAGAAGTTTATTCTTAATGTGTGATATCGACATGCAGACGCAACTATGTTAGCCAAGAAACCGCAACTACTTTAAAATACACTAAGGAAAATATTCCATATATATGTGCTTGTCTGCCTTGCATCACGAATTGTATTCTTTCATTACACCTCCTTTTTTTATGTAATGTAAAATTTGATAACAAAATAAAATAAAATGTTATTGGAAAAAAAAAGTGGTTGGATCTAAGGTATAGAGATTAACTTAATGATAAGTCTAATGGACAAAGTTTGATCCAATATCGCCTTCACACATGCTCATCGACTCATTTCACTAGATATTTGCTTCCTCAGGACAACTACTGGGTAGGTGCTGGTATATTTAAAAATAAAGAAAAAAGATGTATATAAGTATTGCATATGGTAAACATCTGTATAAGCACAACAGTAGTTATTTCAAATATATTCAAGAGAGGTACATATAGACATAACAATATATACAAACATATACACAAACATATATGCTTGCCTGGAGAGCCTGTATTTAGGGGTATAGGGACACCCTACGACACCCCATGGCAGACTACATTCTGTTGTACACCACATCAACTGTCAGACGGAGCGCATGGTGTACATTATGCTCTGTGAATGTGGTAGCTTTTACGTGGGCAAAACCAAACGTGCCTTATAAATAAAAGATCATATATACTACATCAGTAGCAGTCAATTGCTAATGCCAATAGGATGTCATGTGAATCAGATGCATGCTGGTGACAACAGTGTTGTCAAATTTGCAGCAAAGGAACACATTCCAAAGAACCCACGAGGGGGTGACCATGATAAAAAAGATTCTACAGAGAGAAATGTGTTGGATTTAGCTGCCACTGTGGATTCTTTAGCTTTTTTTAGCTCTTTTTGCACAATTATTTATTATATTTTTTTTGTGAAGCACATTTAGGATTAATTTTTTCTGATGAATTTTGATGAATTTATGGATGCAATTTCCTCACATTGTGTTTTGTATATTGATTCTCATATTCTTTATCCTCACGGTTCTGGCTAGAACCTTTACACATTTTGTAATCAAATAAGTAATAGAGCACTAAATATATACATCTTTTTGGTATAGGACATAGGGTGAGAACCCCTTTAAATACATCAATTTTACACATTGACAAAACTCACTGCTTGTCACTTGGTTAATTGCACTCTCACCTGAGAAGAGTGATTGACCTAGGAGGTTCACTCTTCAGGTGACGGGCAGCGCCACTCACCCCTATATGTACATTTAAAAAAAAAATATTAATAATAATAGTAATAATAATTTATTTGTTTTGTGTTAGGGTGTTTAGTTATTTTTTAATATTTATTTTTATTTTTTAAAGGTTAAGGTTAGGGGTTAATTATTTCATTACTATTGCTTAGTATTCATTTATTTAATTCATTATTTATTTAAGATTATTTTTATTTGTATATTTATTTAACCTTTATTTATTATTATTATTTATTATTATTATTATTAGTAATAGTAGTTTTAACACCCTAAACCCTAAAAAAAAATTAAAAAAATATATATAATAAATAACCCTATATCAGGAAGCTCGTTCAGCTAATACTAATTCTCATACAGCTAATATGTACCAGCACACAGTTGAGCTCAGGCTAATATCCAGTGTGCACTGACTCATACACGCTCTCTTACCTTGTATGACCCCCGGCTCACCAGAGGGGGCGCATGCGCACTGCCCCCCCACCCAGCAGTCACAAAAAAATAATAATAATTATATATATATATATATATTTTTTTTTTTAAAAAGGCCCCTTTAAAAAAAAAATAGAAAAAATGTTCTTTAACCACTTGCCGACCGCCTAACCTAACGTACCCATACGTGATCTGCCTCCCGCGGGTGGGGGGTCCGATCGGACCCCCCCCCCCGGTGCCAGAGGCGGCCGGCATTCCTTCGCGGGCGATGAGAGGTGAGGGGGAGGCCATCCATTGTTGGCCACCCCCTCCCGATCGCTCCCGGCGAATGAAAACGCTTCCTTTCCCTCTGTAATGTAAACAGAGGGAAAGGAAGTGATGTCATTCCTCCTCGAGCCGGTCTTTTCGTCCCGGCGCCGAGGAGAGAAGGCATCCAAGTAAGTGCACCAACACTACACTTACATTAGAACACGCAGGCACACTTTTCACCCCCGATCACCCCCCGATCAGCCCCCTGTACCCCCTGTCACTCTGACACCAATAGCAGTTTTTTTTTTTTTGCATTGGTGTCAGTTTGTGACAGTTATAAGTGTTAGGGCAGTTAGGTTAGCCCCCTTTAGGTCTAGGGTACCCCCCTTTAGGTCCAGGGTACCCCCCTAACCCCCCCTAATAAAGGTTAACCCCTTGATTACCCCCGTCACCAGTGTCGCTAAGCGATCGTTTTTCTGATCGCTGTATTAGTGACACAGGTGACGCTAGTTAGGGAGGTAAGTATATAGGTTCGCTGTCAGTGTTTTATAGCGACAGGGACCCCCATATACTACCTGCTAAAGGTTTTAACCCCCTGATTGCCCCCTAGTTAACCCTTTCACCAGCGATCACTGTATAAGTGTTACGGGTGACGCTGGTTAGATAGTTTGTTTTTTGTAGTTTATTATAGTTTATTATAGTTTATTACAGTTTTAGGGCACCCGCCGTTTATTACCTTATAAAGGTTTAACCCCCTAATTGCCCGGCGGTGATATAAGTTAAGTTTTTAGGATCAGATAAGGTCTGCGTCGCCCCAGGCAGCGTCAGGTTAGCGCCAGTACCGCTAAAACCCACGCACGCAGCATACACCTCCCTTAGTGCTATAGTATCTGAACGGATCGATATCTGATCCAATCAGATCTATACTCCCCAGCAGTTTAGGGTTCCCATAAACACAGTGTTAGCGGGATCAGCCCAGATACCTGTTGGCACCTGCGTTTTGCCCCTTGGCCCAGCCCAGCCCAGCCCACCCAAGTGCAGTATCGATCGATAACTGACACTTACAAAACACTAAGCACACATAACTGCAGCGTTCGCAGAGTCAGGCCTGATCCCTGCGATCGCTAACAGTTTTTTGGTAGCGTTTTGAATCAGTCGCTAACAGTCAGGAGCTTTTTTGCCTGTGAGTCTCACTAGTGTACCCCTAAATTTAGAGCCCAAAATGGCAAATCGAAGCTACACTAGTGAAGAGGCCTACACGTTTCTGAGCATGACAGATAGTGAAGAGGAAGTCACTCATCTGTCAAGTTCAGGCTCAGAATACGAACCTGTAGAGGACAGCGGCTCCATGACAGATAGCTCTGATGACGGAGTTGTGGTCCCTGCTAGGGTCAGGCGTACCAGACCCCGAACTTCTTCTGTCCTTGAAGTGCAAGAACCGCAGGGCTCTCGTATGGAGCAGAGAAGTACTAGTGCCGCTACTCCTTCTGGTGAACTGGCAAGCACCAGCGGCCTAGAACACCCTGGTCGTACATCCAGCACTGCAGTAACACTTGGTGACGTGGCGAGTCCCATAAGTGCAGTTCAAGCTGGCGAGGTGGCAAGCACAAGTAGTGTCCCGCTGCCACCCAGAAGAAGAGGAACACAGGCCCGTCGTGCCCATAGTGCCCTTCTTGCTGCATTCGCCAATCTGAATTGGGTACCCACCCCTTCTGCAGCACCCGTACTTCCCCCTTTCACTGGCCAACCCGGAATTCAGGTGGAAACAGTTGACTTTACGCCACTGGATTTTTATTCGCTGTTTTTCATCGAAGATCTCTATAGATCTATTGTGGACCAAAGCAATTTGTACGCTGGTCAACACATCGCCACTAATCCCCAGTCCTCCCTTGCCAGAGATTGGAGACCAATTACGGTCTCCGAATTTAAGACCTTTCTGGGCCTTTCCCTCAACATGGGCATAACTAAAAAGAGTGAGTTGCGGTCATATTGGTCCACTGACCCAATTCACCATATGCCCGTGTTCTCTGCCTCCATGACCAGGGCACGATACGAGCAGATTTTGCGGTTCATGCACTTCAACGACAATGAACTCTGTCATCCTCGTGGAGACCCTGGATACGATCTGCTCTACAAAATTCGGCCCCTCGTAAACCACTTCAACCAGCGTTTTGCAGACTTGTTTACTCCCCATCAAGTTGTCTGCGTTGATGAGTCCCTGATTCAATTTTCTGGCCGCTTGTCATTCAAACAGTACCTTCCCAGCAAGCGTGCCAGATACGGGATCAAGATGTATAAGCTCTGTGACAGGGCCACAGGCTATACATGTAGATTTATGGTTTACGAGGACAAAGATAGTCACGTAGAGTCGAGAAACTGCCCTGACTACATAGGAAGCACTGGCAAGATAGTGTGGGACTTGGTGTCACCCTTATTCGGAAAGGGGTACCACTTGTACGTGGACAATTACTACACGAGCGTGCCACTTTTTAGTCACTTGTTTGATCATCAGATTGGAGCATGTGGCACCGTGCCACCTAATCGCCGGGGCTTTCCCCAGCGGCTTGTAGAGTCCCGTCTTAGGCTGGGGGAGAGAGCCTGCTTGCAGTGTAATAATTTGCTCGCTATGAAGTGGAGGGACAATAAGAATGTTTTTGTTCTTACCTCCCTTCATGCAGACACGACGACCCAAATTACTACGGCGACTGGTGTTGTGGAGAAAACCCTCTGTGTCCACGAATACAACCTTAATATGGGAGGGGTGGACCTCAACGACCAGTTGTTGGCGCCGTACCTAATTGCCCGTAAGGCCAGACGCTGGTACAAAAAAGTGTCTGTTTATTTATTTCAATTGGCTTTGCTGAATGCTCATGTGCTATACAGAGCTTCAGGACGGACTGGATCCTTCCTTAAATTCCAGGAAGAGATCGTCAGAGCCCTTCTGTTTCCAGACAGTGCTCCACCTCACCTTCCCAATCCAAATGCAGTAAGCCGGCTGCATGGGAGGCATTTTCCTTATGTCCTCCAGAGTACCCCTACCCAACGAGCCCCCCACAAAAGATGTCATGTCTGCAGTAAGCGCGGATTTAGGCGTGACACCCGGTATTGTTGTCCCTCCTGTCCTGACAATCCTGGTCTATGCATTGGTGAATGTTTTGAACGCTACCATACACTAGTGGAGTATTAGCGTAGGGTA
Source organism: Lithobates septentrionalis (assembly GCA_037952835.1). Lineage (NCBI taxonomy): Eukaryota > Metazoa > Chordata > Amphibia > Anura > Ranidae > Lithobates > Lithobates septentrionalis. The sequence goes on along the minus strand of JBBDGP010000201.1, from coordinate 415,785 downwards.
CAGCACTGCACAGACTAGGACACACTTCCACAGGGTCTCCCAAGATGCCATCGCATTTTGAGAGACCCAAACCTGGTACCAGTTAAAAAAGTTAAAGTTACTAAAAAAGTGTTAAAAAAAATAAATAAAAATAAATAAAATAAATAAAAATACAAAAAAAATATAAAATAAAAAAAACAAAAATAGTTGTTGTTTTATTGTTCTCTCTCTATTCTCTCTCTATTGTTCTGCTCTTTTTTATTGTATTCTATACTGAAATGTTTTATTGTTACGTTTTTATCATGTTTGCTTTATAGGTATGCAATTTCTTTATACTTTGTTTTTTTATTGTTAACCACTTTTTTGTTTTCAGGTACGCCATTCAGCTGCAGAGCGGATTTATTTATCTTGACAGCAACAGCGTTTGCTCCCACGATACATAAAGCCGTGACTCCAGCGCTGTTGGAGGTGATTTCACCACCACAGTTACATACTTCAGCATATATGCCGAAGCGTGGGGGCAGCAGTGGGTGGAGGAGCAATTTGCTTCTGCCTTTTGCGGGAGGATGCCCCCATGCTTCGGCATATATATATTTTAGGTAGGCACAGGTTGCGTTAAATGTTTTATTTTTTACTATGTTTTTTTTGTATTTGCTTTGCAGGTATGGTAAGTATTACTGTTATACTGTAATGTTACTTTGTTCTTTTGTTAACCATCGTTTGCTTAGCAGGTACGCCATTCAGTTGCAGCGCGGATTTATTTATCTTGACAGCAACAGCGTTTGCTCCCACGATATATAAAGCCGTGACTCCAGCGCTGTCGGAGGTGATTTCACCACCACAGTTACATACTTCAGCATATATGCCGAAGCGTGGGGGCAGCAGTGGGTGGAGGAGCAATTTGCTCCTGCCTTTTACGGGAGGATGCCCCCATGCTTCGGCATATATAAATGGTGCATGTATGCCCATCATTAGAAGTGGGTGGATGAAGGGAGGTATTCTAATGGTGGGCATACCCACTGATCAATATCTTTTTTTCGTTCAGCCCACAGGCTGCATGAAAAAAAAGTTTACAATATATGCCCAACAAGGACCAGCAACGTACTGGTATGTTGCTGGACTTTGAGTGGTTATACCAGAATGATGCCTGCAGGTTTAGGTATCATCTTGGTATAATTCTTTTCAGCCAGCGGTCGGCTTTCATGTAAAAGCAATCCTAGCGGCTAATTAGCCTCTAGACTGCTTTTACAAGCAGTGGGAGGGAATGCCCCCCCCTACCGTCTTCCATGTTTTTCTCTGGCTCTCCTGTCCCAACAGGGAACCTGAGAATGCAGCCAGTGATTCGGCCAGCTGACCATAGAGCTGATCAGAGACCAGAATTGCTCCAAACATCTCTATGGCATAAGAAACCGGAAGCTACGAGCATTTCATGACTTAGATTTCGCCGGATGTAAACAGCGCCATTGGGAAATTGGGAAAGCATTTTATCACACCGATCTTGGTGTGGTCAGATGCTTTGAGGGCAGAGGAGAGATCTAGGGTCTAATAGACCCCAATTTTTTCAAAAAAGAGTACCTGTCACTACCTATTGCTATCATAGGGGATATTTACATTCCCTGAGATAACAATAAAAATGATTTTAAAAAAATGAAATGAAAGGAACAGTTTAAAAATAAGATAAAAAATCAAAAAATTAATAAAGAAAAAAAAAAAAGCACCCCTGTCCCCCCCTGCTCTCGCGCAAAGGCGAACGCAAGCGTCGGTCTGGTGTCAAATGTAAACAGCAATTGCACCATGCATGTGAGGTATCACCGCGAAGGTCAGATCGAGGGCAGTAATTTTAGCAGTAGACCTCCTCTGTAAATCTAAAGTGGTAACCTGTAAAGGCTTTTAAAAGCTTTTAAAAATGTATTTAGTTTGTCGCCACTGTACGTTTGTGCGCAATTTTAAAGCATGTCATGTTTGGTATCCATGTACTCGGCCTAAGATCATCTTTTTTATTTCATCAAACATTTGGGCAATATAGTGTGTTTTAGTGCATTAAAATTTTAAAAAGTGTGTTTTTTCCCCAAAAAATGCGTTTGAAAAATCGCTGCGCAAATACTGTGTGAAAAAAAAATGAAACACCCACCATTTTAATCTGTAGGGCATTTGCTTTAAAAAAATCTATAATGTTTGGGGGTTCAAAGTAATCTTCTTGCAAAAAAAAATAATTATTTCATGTAAACAAAAAGTGTCAGAAAGGGCTTTGTCTTCAAGTGGTTAGAAGAGTGGGTGATGTGTGACATAAGCTTCTAAATGTTGTGCATAAAATGCCAGGACAGTTCAAAACCCCCCAAATGACCCCATTTTGGAAAGTAGACACCCCAAGCTATTTGCTGAGAGGCATGTCGAGTCCATGGAATATTTTATATTGTGACACAAGTTGCGGGAAAAAGACAAATTTTTTTTTTTTTTTTGCACAAAGTTGTCACTAAATGATATATTGCTCAAACATGCCATGGGAATATGTGAAATTACACCCCAAAATACATTCTGTTGCTTCTCCTGAGTACGGGGATACCACATGTGTGAGACTTTTTGGGAGCCTAGCCGCGTACGGGACCCCGAAAACCAAGCACCGCCTTCAGGCTTTCTAAGGGCGTAAATTTTTGATTTCACTATTCACTGCCTATCACAGTTTCGGAGGCCATGGAATGCCCAGATGGCACAAACCCCCCCCAAATGACCCCATTTTGGAAAATAGACACCCAAAGCTATTTGCTGAGAGGTATAGTGAGTATTTTGCAGACCTTACTTTTTGTCACAAACTTTTGAAAATTGAAAAAAAAAAAAAAAATAATAAGTTTTTCTTGTCTTTCTTCATTTTCAAAAACAAATGAGAGCTGCAAAATACTCACCATGCCTCTCAGCAAATAGCTTAGGGTGTCTACTTTCCAAAATGGGGTCATTTTGGGGGGTTTTGTGCTATCTTGGCATTTTATGGCCTTCAAAACTGTGATGGGTAGTGAGGAGTGAAATCAAAAATTAACGCTCTTAGAAATCCTGAAGGCTGTGATTGGATTTCGGGGCCCCGTATGAAGCTAGGCTCCCAAAAAGTGCCACTCATGTGGTATCCCCATACTCAGGAAAAGCAGCAGAATGTATTTTGGGGTGTAATTCCACATATGCCCATGGCATGTTTGAGCAATATATCATTTAGTGACAACTTTGTGCAAAAAAAATAAAATAAATAAAAAAATTGTCACTTTCCCGCAACTTGTGTCAAAATATAAAATATTCCATGGACTCAACAGGCCTCTCAGCAAATAGCATGGGGTGTCTACCTTCCAAAATGGGGTCATTTGGGGGGGGTTTGTGCCATCTGGGCATTTTATGGCCTTCAAAAATGTGATAGGTAGTGAGGAGTGAAATCACAACTTTACGCCCTTAGAAATCCTGAAGGCGGTGCTGGGTTTTCGGGGCCCCGTACGCGGCTAGGCTCCCAAAAAGTCCCACACATGTGGTATCCCCATACTCAGGAGAATCAGCAGAATGTATTTTGCGGTGCAATTCCACATATGCCCATGGCCTGTGTGAGCAATATATCATTTAGTGACAACTTTGTGCAAAAAAAAAAAATTGTCACTTTCCCGCAACTTGTGTCAAAAAATAAAATATTCCATGGACTCAACATGCCTCTCAGCAAATAGCTTGGCGTGTCTACTTTTCAAAATGGGGTCATTTGGGGGGGGTTTGTGCCATCTTGGCATTTTATGGCCTTCAAAACTGTGATAGGTAGTGAGGAGTGAAATCAAAAATTTATGCCCTTAGAAATGCTTAAGGCGGTGCTTGGTTTTCCGGGCCCCGTACGCGGCTAGACTCCCAAAAAGTCCCACACATGTGGTATCCCCATACTCAGGAGAAGCAGCAGAATGTATTTTGGGGTGTAATTCCACATATGCCCATGGCATGTTTGAGCAATATATAATTTAGTGACAACTTTGTGCAAAAAATAAATAAAAAAAATTGTCACTTTCCCACAACTTGTGTCAAAATATAAAATATTCCATGGACTCAACATGCCTCTCAGCAAATAGCATGGGGTGTCTACTTTCCAAAATGGGGTCATTTGGGGGGGTTTTGTGCCATCTTGGCATTTTATGGCCTTCAAAACTGTGATAGGTAGTGAGGAGTGAAATCAAAAATTTATGCCCTTAGAAATCCTGAAGGCGGTGCTTGGTTTTCGGGGCCCCATACGCAGCTAGGCTCCCAAAAAGTCCCACACATGTGGTATCTCAATACTCAGGAGAAGCAGCTAAATGTATTTTGGGGTGCAATTCCACACATGCCCATGGCCTGTTTGAGCAATATATAATTTAGTGACAACTTTGTGCAAAAAAAAAAAATTGTCACATTCCCGCAACTTGTTTCAAAAAATAAAATATTTCATGGACTCAACATGCCTCTCAGCAAATAGCTTGGGGTGTCTACTTTCCAAAATGGGGTCATTTGGGGGGGTTTGTGCCATCTTGCCATTTTATGGCCTTCAAAACTGTGATAGGTAGTGAGGAGTGAAATCAAAAATTTATGCCCTTTGAAATCCTGAAGGCGGTGCTTGGTTTTCGGGGCCCTGTACGCGGCTAGGCTCCCAAATAGTCCCACACATGTGGTATCCCCATACTCGGGAGAAGCAGCTGAATGTATTTTGGGGTTTATTATTATTTATTATTTATTATTTTATTATTATTCAATCACTTGGGACAAAAAAAAAATATTCAATGGGTTCAACATGCCTCTCAGCAATTTCCTCGAGGTGTCTACTTTCCAAAATGGGGTCATTTGGGGGGGTTTTGTACTGCCCTGCCATTTTGGCACCTCATGAAATGACATAGGCAGTCATAAAGTAAAAGCTGTGTAAATTCCAGAAAATGTACCCTAGTTTGTAGACGCTATAACTTTTGCGCAAACCAATAAATATACGCTTATTGACATTTTTTTTACCAAAGACATGTGGCCGAATACATTTTGGCCTAAATGTATGACTAAAATTGAGTTTATTGGATTTTTTTATAACAGAAAGTAGAAAATATCATTTTTTTCAAAATTTTCGGTCTTTTTCCGTTTATAGCGCAAAAAATAAAAACGGCAGAGGTGATCAAATACCATCAAAAGAAAGCTCTATTTGTGGGAAGAAAAGGACGCAAATTTCGTTTGGGTACAGCATTGCATGACCGCGCAATTAGCAGTTAAAGTGACGCAGTGCCAAATTGTAAAAAGTGCTCTGGTCAGGAAGGGGGTAAATCCTTCCGGGGCTGAAGTGGTTAAGTGCACTGTGTTCAGGCGCCGGACACAGTGCACTATGGGAAGCGCCACATCAATGCAATCACGAGATTGCAGACAAGGTGCTCTATTTGCAGGCTTTTGACTTGCTTTTGACTTGCTTTGCGGCGCATACCAAAGCGCCGAGCAGCTTTCGCCCGTAGTATTACTACGAGCGGGAGCTTTGTTGTTCAAGTTAAGAGGTTACTTCCGGTTTCCCTGTTCCAGAGGGAAACTGCAACGGCCCAACGTGGAATGCACGACCCAAGCGGAGTTGCCTGTAAGGTAAGTAAGTGAGGCTGCATACGATGGGGCACAGTGAGGCTGCATATGATGGGGCACATTGAGGCTGCATATGATGGGGCACAGTGAGACTGCATTTGATGGGGCACAGTGAGGCTGCATATGATGAGGCACAGTGAGTCTGCATATGATGGGGCACAGTGAGGCTTCATATGATGGGCACAGTGAGGTTGCATATGATGGGGCACACTGAGGCTGCATTTGATGGGGCACAGTGAGGCTGCATTTGATGGGGCACAGTGAGGCTGCATTTAATGAGGCACAGTGAGGCTGCATATGATGAGCATAGTGGCTGCATTCGATGCTGCACAGTGGCTGCATTCAATGTGGCACAGTGGCTGCATAAGATGGGCACAGTGGCTGCATTTGATGGCACAGTGGCAGGATTTGATGGCACAGTGGCAGCATTTGATAGGGCACAGTGGCTGCATTTGATGGTACAGTGGCGGCAATTGATGGGCACAGTGGCTGCGTTTGATGGGCACAGTGGCTGCGTTTGATGGGCACAGTGGTTGCGTTTGATGGGCACAGTGGCTGTGTTTGATGGCACAGTGGCTGCAATAATGGTACAGTGAGGCTGCAATTGATGGGGGGTTTTTTCAGAATTTTTCAGTTTGTTTGCGCCCCCCAAAAATTTTGAGCACCAGCCGCCACTGTCCTTGACTGTGGCAGTCACCTGCTATAAAGCTACCGGCACACATGCCTCTTTGAGTCTTGTACCTCTGTCACCACATTCAGGGGTGCTTGGACCAGAGCCGCAAGGGAAGCCCTCTCATCAACTCAGGCTCCAACCACGGTACGTGACATCCTAACCCCTAATCCTAACCCCAACTCCTAATCCTAACCTAACCTTAAATATAACTGCTTACCCTAATGAAAAAAATAATAATAAATGAATAATATTAATAAAAAAAGAAATAAAAGCTAATGGAAAAAGCTAAAAAAGCTGAAATACCTAGCAACAAATGATGCAGCAGATGATCGTTTTCTCTATTGGCTAGTAAAAAAATGTAAAGCTCAAAAACACTGCATAGAAATGCACAAGTCGTGCATAAAAACGTGCGAAAAATGCGGAAAAAACGTTCAGGTTTGAATGCAACCGGACCTTTGTTCTTTGGCTGAGCTTGATCCATGTCTTTTTACACCTAAGTGCCAGTTCACACAGGGCAACCCGACTTACAGCGCGACTATGCAAGGCGATCTCTGTATAGAAGTCAATGTAAGTCGCCCTGAAGTCATCCCAAAGTAGTACAGGAACCTTTTTTTAAGTCGTCGCGACTTGAGTCGCTCCTATTAGAATGGTTCCATAGTACAGAACGGAGCGTGACTTGTCAGGCGGCTAAGTCGCCTGACAAGTCGCCCCTGTGTGAACCGTCACTTACTATGTAACTTTGTAACAAATAGCTACTATATCTTTAGTAGACATGTGCAATTTGTTTCATTACAAATTCGTTTATCGATGAAATTCGACAAGTTCATTCATTACGAAATATTCAAATTAACGAAAACCCGTTTAACACATTTTTCCAAAAATGTTATTATTCAGAAATCCCAAAATTCGAAGATCTGAAAATAATAACAAGAATCTGAACATTCAAAAGAACGAAAATCCCGAAATTCGAAAACCAGAAATTTTGAAAATCTGAAATAATAACTAACTAACTATAAATAATAATTATTACTAACTATTAATTGGAATTTCCTTTCAAATCTGGCTGTTAGTGAACGTAATGAATACGAATTTATCCGAAGTTACGAATTATTTGAAATAACGAATGCCGCATCTAAACGAATGGAACATAACAATTAAAAATCATAAATAATAATAAAAACTTCCTATTATTATTATTATTATTATTATTATTCATCATTATTAATTTGTTACGTTCCATTTGTTTAGATGCGGCATTTGTTATTTCGGATAATTCATAACTTCGGATAAATTCGTTACATTGACGAACGGCCAAATTTGAACGGAAATTCCAATACTTATAATCTATTAGTTAGTTATTATTAGTTAGTTAGTATTTTGAATTTTCAGATTTTCTTTCTTTCGAATTTTCAGATTTTCGTTGTTATTTTCAGATTTCCAAATTTTCGAATTTCGAAATTTTCGCATTTCCGAATGTTAGATTTTTCAGAAATAACGAATACCGCATCTAAACAAGTGGAACATAACAAATTTGAATTTTTACAAATTCATTCAAAATAACGAATTTCGAACAAATGATCTGAAAAAAGAAAGAAAAAAAAATGAATGAAAACGAAAACGAACAATTTTTGGACAGTGCACATGTCTAATCTTTAGATCTACTTATCCTTTTGACATGCAAATTTCAGCTGCGTTAAAATCTGTCTATGTATTTTTCATTGTTTGAATTGCCCAGTTTTGGCAATTTTACATTAAAGATGACTTATAAATAAAATTGGAGGTAGAAAAGGTCTAAGACAAATCCAGCTATAGAAGACAAAGAGGCAACCTCCGAGCCACTGTGTTATAATAGATGTCTAACACAGTGTTTACACTCAGTGCTGAAAGAAATGCCAAGATTAATTAAAGCCTGACCATTTATCTTCTTTGGCAGCGTGTTTCTGAAAATCAGCCACATTTTCTTGGCAGAATAAAAAAGTGAATAAAATCAATTTATCAATCAATTTCAATGGGCTAAAAGCATGCATTTAAAAGACCTTAGAAAAACATGGTTGAGTCACGGCAGAGTGCTGTTTTGTGCCATAGAAAGTGTAATACAAAGAAGAAATTAGATTGTTCAGAACTAACAATAATCAAATGTTCCCAGTGTCCTGAACTATTTAATGGTGTTTTCTATTCATGCTCCAACACCAAATAAATGAAAATAATAACACTGTGTTTGTGTGTGCTCCCGCTTGATATTTGAAAACTGTAAGCAAAATGGATTTATGAAACTGCCTGGCTTGAACAGATGACAGTGAAGAGACTAATATAAGTCATAAATGTTAGCATGGAGAGCTGCTTTCGGGAGATTTCTTCTTTTCTAACAATAACATAATTTCTCGTATGGTTTAAGCCTTGAACAAGGCTACCCCTGCTGTCCCTCCTGTATCATCTTGGTGGCTAATAAAGCAGAACTAAAGCACTGATTGCTGGCAGGGCCGGACTGGGTATTAAAACCAGCCCTGGAAAAAATGTCATGCCAGCCCCATAGCATTATAATACCAGCCCAACAGCATAACGTCATTATTTTCTTGTTCATAAAATGGAAAACCATGCATTTTAAAGCACATTTAAATAGTGCATTATATATAGATAAGACACATATAAAAGCACATAGGGCTTTATATATATATATATATATATATATATATATATATATATATATATATATATATATATACACTGCTGTGCGTTCGCTGCTTACACAGTGCTGTGTTGGAAAATCAAATAAATCGCTTCCCTAACACTGACCCGCCTCTCAGCCAATCAGGTGCACTGGGTCTGGTTACCTGTCACCTGATTAAAACATATAATGTAATCGCGCCAAAGTCCATGGAAATAAAAACAAACAAATAAATAGAAAAATAGTCAATGAATGATTCCAGAGGGAAGTCTGTGATCCATGGATCAATGAAAATCAGGGGACCAGGGAAATCTATTTCTCCAAGATACCAAGGGCAGCTTCCTGTTGAGTGAAGTCAATCCTCCGTGTATGCATAAAAAAACCAAAGAAGAAAGCGCCTCTTAGGTATAACGGATTTATTCATATGTTAAAAACATAGTAAACACTTACATTGAGGTAGATAATGTGCTGCTTCCATAAAGAACTGGTCCCGGTGTCTCTCCGTGGTAACCAGTGATCAAGGGGAGCCTAGATGGAACACTGGGTGAAGTTTTCTTCTCCTCTTCCTCCTCCTCCTCCTCTCTCACACTGACACTGTCAGTGTGAGAGAGGAGGAGGAGGAGGAAGAGGAGAAGAAAACTTCACCCAGTGTTCCATCTAGGCTCCCCTTGATCACTGATTACCACGGAGAGACACCGGGACCAGTTCTTTATGGAAGCAGCACATTATCTACCTCAATGTAAGTGTTTACTATGTTTTTAACATATGAATAAATCCGTTATACCTAAGAGGCGCTTTCTTCTTTGTTTTTTTTACCTGTCACCTGATTGGCTGAAGCGACAGGCGCTGTGATCGGAGAGAGCGTGGAGCAACGCGCTGACCTGAGACAGGTAAGTGCCGGATGGGGGGGACACTGGCAGGAATTGATGGGGCAAACTGGCGGCAATTGATGGGGCAAACTGGCGGCAATTGATGGTTACAGTGGCTGCGTTTGATGGCATAGTGGCTGTGTTTGATGGGCACAGTGGCTGTGTTTGATGGGCACAGTGGCAGCGTTTAATGGGCACAGTGGTGGCGCTTGATGGGCACAGTGGTGGCGCTTGATGGGCACAGTGGTTGTGTTTAATGGGCACAGTGGCTGCAATTGATGGGTACAGTGGCTGCGTTTTGATGGCACAGTGGCTGTGTTTGATGGGCACAGTGGTGGTAATTTATGGGCACAGTGGCTGCGTTTAATGGGCACAGTGGTGGAAATTTATGGGTACAGTGACTGCGATTGATGGTACAGTGGCTGCGTTTGATGGGCACAGTGGCTGTGTTTAATGGGCACAGTGGTGGCAATTTATGGGTACAGTGGCTGCATTTGATGGTACAGTGGCTGCGTTTGATGGTACAGTGGCAGCGTTTAATGTGCACAGTGGCTGCAATTGATGGGTACAGTGGCTGCATTTGATGGTACAGTGGCTGCGTTTGATGGTACAGTGGCAGCGTTTAATGGGCACAGTGGTGGCAATTTATGGGTACAGTGGCTGCGTTTGATGGTACAGTGGCTGCAATTGATGGGTACAGTGGCTGCGTTTGATGGGGCACAGTGGCAGCAATTTATGGGTACAGTGGCTGCATTTGATGGGCACAGTGGCAGCGTTTAATGGGCACAGTGGTGGCAATTTATGGGTACAGTGGCTGCGTTTGATGGTACAGTGGCTGCGTTTGATGGGCACAGTGGCTGTGTTTAATGGGCACAGTGGTGGCAATTTATGGGTACAGTGGCTGCGTTTGATGGTACAGTGGCTGCGTTTGATGGGCACAGTGGCTGTGTTTAATGGTACAGTGGATGCGTTTGATGGTACAGTGGCAACGTTTAATGGGCACAGTGGTGGCAATTTATGGGTACAGTGGCTGCGTTTGATGGGCACAGTGGCTGCAATTGATGGGTACAGTGGCTGCGTTTTATGGGTACAGTGGCTGCGTTTGATGGTACAGTGGCAGCGTTTAATGGGCACAGTGGTGGCAATTTATGGGTACAGTGGCTGCGTTTGATGGTACAGTGGCTGCGTTTGATGGTACAGTGGAAGCGTTTAATGGGCACAGTGGCTGCAATTGATGAGTACAGTGGCTGTGTTTGATGGGGCACAGTGACAGCAATTTATGGGTACAGTGGCTGCGTTTGATGGGCAGGGCACAGTGTTGGCAATCTATGGGCACAGTGGCAGCGTTTGATGGTATACAGCTTTTCAAAGATAATCTGGCACTTGAACAAAACATGGGAGAGAGAGAGAGAGAGAGAGAGAGGGGGGGAGAGAGGGGGCAGGGGGAGAGAGAGAGAGGGGGAGAGAGAGAGAAGGGGGTGAGAGAGGGGAAGAGAGAGAGGGGGGAGAGAGAGGGGGGAGAGAGAGAGAGGGGGGGGGAGAGAGGGGGAGAGAGGGAGAGAGAGATAGAGAGAGAGAGGAGGGGGAGAGAGAGAGAGAGGGGGGGAGAGAGAGAGGGGAGAGAGAGGGGAGAGAGGGGGGAGAGAGAGGGGGGAGAGAGAGAGAGAGAGAGAGGGGGAGGGGGAGAGAGAGAGAGGGAGAGAGATTTTTAATACCTTAATTGAATTCTTGTGCTGCAGCAGCTGCACGGCCGGCCATTCACTTCTATTCTCTCCTCGTGCAGATAGTGGGCGGTGCTGGCACCGCATGGGACGAGTCATGAAGGCAAAAATGAAGCAGCACGGCGTTCTCCTGCTCCTCCCCCTCAGGTACACAGGCACACAGACAGAGGCATGATGAGTGTGGTGGGCGGTGCGCCGGCGCCCGAACGGAGGAGACACAGACAGTGAGTGACCAGTGACACAGGCAGCCATTGCATAGTGCAGCAGCGGCGGCCGCCGCTGCTGCTCTTTAGATTGCTGACACAGGCAGTGAGCGGCCCCGGAGACACAGACAGTGAGTGACCAGTGACACAGGTAGCCATTGCATAGTGCGGCAGCGGCGGCCGCCGCTGCTGCTCTTTAGATTGCTGACACGGGCAGTGAGCGGCCCCAGCGGTACTTAGTGCAGCCAGCCTACCGGGATATTTCCCGGTATCCCGGTAGGCCAGTCCGGCCCTGATTGCTGGGTCTGCTAATGTGCACATATGTACAACAACCATGCATACTGTATTATGGCACGCTTATCTCCTAGAATGCCCATCTCCATCAATGTGATATCCAGAATTTCCCTTTTTTACTCCATTCTTCCTGCTTATATCTTCCAACAGTCCTCTTCAGAGTCCAATGACTTCCATGCTGGCCATTGGATGGCCACTGGTGACATAATTCCTTGGCATGTACACAGAAGTTACATCGTCTCTCACTCTCGGTTTCATTTCCGGAATCTTAGGACCCGTTCACATGGGGCAATGACATGCGTGTCCCATGCAGTACCATCTTTTCCTGGTATGGGGATGCACAGGTGTTGCATGTATCCACATGTCAGCTTCCCATTGGGACATGCAGCTGCACAGACACAGCTGGTGTTGCCCAACATAACATGCAAGCACATGTGGGTATATGTGGGTCACTGAATTGAGTTGGGGAGCCTGCACCAGCACAACCCCGCATGTCAAATTGGAACACAGCAGATGTGTTGGTGCAGGTACAATAGGCAACAGTGGGATGCTGGCATGGGGTTGCACACAAACACCTGTGCATCCCCATGCCAAGAAAAGATGGTCCTGCATGGGGCCCCCATGTCATTGCCGCATTTAATTGGGACTTATAGATGCCATGAACTAGCCACAGTATATGCTGCACTGTGCATGTGTCACAGGCAGTGAAAACGATTAAAAGCAAGAAGTACATTTCTAGCATCCCCCACTTTCAGAAAACATTTTTTTTTCAGTTTGCATCACAGGTCAGTTTGCAAAGCATCGATTTTCTGCATCGAAAGCCCTCAATGAGAAAAAATCATCAACATGCATTTAAAACTTAACATAAATAATAAGTAGCATAACAATCCCTTGACTCCCTTATCCTTAGCCCACCCCTCACACTTAAAGCCAAACTCCATGATATTAGCAACCTACCCCCTTTAACTAAACACTGATATGAAAAAATATATACAATATCTCACAAAAGTGAGTACACCCCTCACAATTTTGTAAATATATTATTATATCTTTTCATGTGACAACACTGAAGAAATTACACTTTGCTACAATGTGTCAGGGCTGGGCTCAGCCCTTCCTTCTCTGAGCTGGCCGCTCAGCTGTCGGCTAATTGTGACTATCTCTCCACAGTGACTCACCTGTTGATGATATCCTGCTCGTCAGTCCTGCTTACTTAAGCCATCCAGCCCAGGTGATCTCTGCCTTCGCCTTGCTCAACATCACAGAGGCTTTCTCCTGCGCTCCTGTTAAAGACTTGCTTGGCTAACATTCCTTCTGGCTTTAGATCCTGCGCTCCTGTTCCACTACGCTGATTCCTGGCTTCCTGACTTTCTGGCTTGTCTGACTATCCGTTCCGGTTACCAAACTTTGGCTATGTATTGACTAAGTTTGTTCTGTTTACTTTTGTTTTTAAACAAGTGTGATTTAACTGTACTTCTGTCTCGGTCTGATTAATGGTTTCTGACAGTAGGCGAAGGCATGAATTCAGAAGATGCAGTCAATCCACTTGTTGCTAATATTTTTTCCAGATTGGATGAGATTGTATGAGCAGGATCACCGGCTGCTCCAGTACAACCTGTGTTGCAGGCCGTCCCTGCTGCTGCTGCTCCTCGAGTATTACCTCTATAAGAGGTATGTCTGGTTCCGCTCCGCTTCCCCAGCAATTTGGAGGTGATCCAGTCCAATGCAGAGGGTTTCTCAACCAGGTTGAGATGTACTTTGAGATGCTGCCCCAGGCATTTCCCACAGACAGAAGCAAAGTAGGTTTCGTGATATCTTTGCTTTCTGAGAGAGCTTTGGCCTGGGCAAACCCTCTATGGGAGACGCAAAAACCCATTGTCCTGGGTTACCAAGAGTTTATGGCTTCCTTTAAAAGGAGGTTGCTTGCAACAATGAGGCCCTCGTGGCTGCTTTTTCTCATGGTCTCTTGAATACGGAGATCCCGTGCCCCATCGGTGGTGGCTGAACACGTGGAGTGTCCATTCGCGACGCTGTCTGCGGCCGCTAGCTGTGGAGCTGCGATTTGCCCGCGGCGACTGGAAGCTTTCGGTGGTCGGAGGGTGGGTGAGCTGGCGGAGTGAGAGGACAGCGGGCAGCCCCGAGAGGTTCCGAATAGATCCGGAAACACCCGACCGAGCACACGGAGGAGGTAGTGGGATCGCAAACGGCAAGTGCCGGAGGATGGACTCATTTCAAATGTCTCCTGTCAGTATCTTCTCTGAATCTCCCTGGACTGCCACGAGATAAGTATGCTCTTAATTTCTTCTCTGATTCTGTCTGTATTAAGGGAGAGAAAAAGTAAGTAAGCGGTAAGGTGGGGAGTAAGAGCAAAGAATTAAATAATAAATGAGTAAATCAAGAAGTTGCGGTTAAAGGAGAAGGCAAGAAGAAGAAGTGAGAAGGCAGAAGGGAGAGGTGGAGGAGAAAATCGAAAGAGAAAGTAAAGGCAGAGAAAATAGACATTTATTAAAAGATACTGGGAGATTGTAATTTCTGTAATTTTGTAAACCTGGCAATATTAAAAGGGAAGAGTCCATGGAGGAGAAGGGAAGTAAGGAAGGAAGAGAAGAGAAAGGGCTAATGGAAAATGTTCAAAGGAAATAAGTTGCTATAAAAGGACTGAGACATACATATTCTATCGCTATTTCATTGTACACTATTATATTTCATCGTTTAGTGCTATGTAATGAAAGAGTGAAAGATTTCTTGTGATTTGCTATTGAAAGCTGCGGTTTGCCATGGAAAGTTGGGACACATCTCTTTTTTTTTTTTTCTTTTTTTGGTATGAAGAACTGTTTGTTTTCAGTAGAGTGATCTAAGTGTAAAGACCAGAGATGGTCGGCTAAAATAATTGATTAGACGAACTTGGGGTGAAGGGAAACTGTTTTTTTTATATTCCTCTCTTCTTCTCCTCTTCCCGAAACATAGTCCCTGGGATAGTATTCTAAAATTTACCCGAAGAGGTGGCTTGAGGTTTTCTTCTTGGTTGACTGTGGGGATGAGGGGTAAAACGACAAGAAGTGCAGGAGCAGTAGCCAAATCACCTAGGGCCAGTTTAGGCCCAAGCCCTGGTCCCATGAACAGATATGTATTGCAAGGAAATGGAGAGGGAGAAAGACAACCGGGTATAAAGGGTCGACAGACAAATATAAAGGAGAAGGATAAAAAGGAGAAAAAGGATCAGAACAAAACGGTAGCGGAATCTAGCCATCTCTCAGAACCTAGAATGGAACAAGAACTAGAAATGGAGGGAGAAGGAGGAAGGGAGGAAGGCCAACACGTACTTTAGTTACCAACAAAATCTGATATGGAAAAAATGTTTGCGGCACTTGAAAACTCCCTGAAAGCAGAGATGACAACATTACATAAAGATATGGGACATCATCTCGCAAGAGTGGAAGAAGTGGAGAATAAAGTAGATTCGCACCTTAAAATGATAAGAGAGTTGAAAGAGGAAATAAAGATATTTAAAAAGGAACAACAGGAACAATCCTATAAAATAGAAGACCATGAAAACAGAGAAAGAAGGAAAAACCTGAGAATTTGTGGTCTCCCTGAAGCAGAACAAGCAGAAAATCTAATAGGAAAAATGAACAATATCTTCAACTGTATTTTGGGAAAGGAAGAATCCAATATAATAAGAATAGAAAGAGCACACCAACTAAGAAGACCCCAAGGCCTCCCAACGGAGACACCAAGAGATATTATAGTCCGTTTTGAAAGATGGGAAGAAAATAATCAAATTTGGAGTCTGAAGAGAAAACCACCAATTGAATCTGTAGAAGCTAGGCTACAAATATTTCAAAATCTGTCCCAAGAAACGCTAAGAAGAAGAAGGACGTTAAGACCTCTATTGAAAATTCTTCAGGAGCAGGAAATTCAATATAACTGGGGCTTTCCAGTATGCTTAATAGCAAAGAAAAATGGAAGAAGTGCTAGACTAAGATTTATAGAAGAGATACCGGACTTTTGCAATAAATTAGAAATCCCACTACCAGTAATCGATAGGGATGCAAACAGACAAGAACAAACAGCATTATGAGATGATCTTCAATGGCAATTAAGCTCTAGGAATAGAACACATGAAGTAGAGTCCTAAAGGAAATAAGCGATCGAACAGTAGTGTGAAAATCTATAAAGACAAGAAGTACAGCCTCTAAAGCGGGGGGGTGGGGGGGGACTGGGGGGGGTGGGCTGTGGCGAAGGGTGAACGAAAAGAGAAACAGAAAAAGAGGACAACAAATAAATAAAATAAGTTAGAGGCGGGAAGGGGAGATAGTGATTCACGGTGCGGTCAGGGGGTTACCCTTTCTGATTACAGGAGAGAGGGGCTCAGTGCGTCCTACAGATTTTCACCTCTTTCACCTCTTTGATGTTTCTTTAGGCTTTTTTACATGTACACATGTCTTTTTAGGCTCGTCTAGTTGTAACATGTATTAGACATTTATTTTGAGGAATAGATGGGGTCTTCATATTAGATGCCCTCATATTCGAATATATGCTAAATTAACGACCCTCCTTGTGGGTTAATGGAAATCATCTTTTATTCTTTTTTATCAGCATTTCATTATATTTTTCCCTTATACATTTTTTATATAAATATTGGGAATTTGAACAATAAATTAAGTGTAGGGGGTTTGCCCTCGATAGCTGGGCTCAATTTTGGTCCCAGTTAATCTAACATTAGCAGAGGGTGATTTGGTATTTACAATCCCCTCTCTGTTTCTCTTGTCCTTTATTTTTAATCCTGTTCTAGTTCCTGTTTGAGGCCTAATAATTTTTATTATGGCCTATTTTTTATACATATTTTTTATACATATTTTCTATATTTTTATTATTTAATATTCATTTATTTATTATTATTTTTTATGTGTATATTTTTATTTATTTTATTTTTTATTTTTAGTTCTATCCAATACCTGATCATTGTACATACCTATTTGAACAGAGATCAATTTCATAAACGAAAATTAATACTTTATTTAGTATGGTTTCTTTCTCTGAAATTAATTATTAATGCATTTTCCTTTTGTGAAATTGAATTTTTTGTAGAGGCGCAAGGAGTTTGGTTGGGGGTTAATTCAGATTGGTGGAGCCCTGTAAATTGGTCCTACCATCCTCTTTCCAAACTCTTAATGCATTTATATTAATTCATATTGATATTAATGTTAGTATATCCTTTATTAAAGTTTTTCCCACATCCAAGAGGGTGTTTTTAAACGTTGCCAGATTCACTGGTGAAGCACAAGGTGATTTCCGGTTTTGACCCACATCGAGGCTTTGTTCAAACCGATGTGTATTTACATGCGACACGTCAGTGCGTCGCCCGTGCCCCAGACGACGTCATTGTGTGACGAAACGCGCGTCGGGAGGAGCTGACGTGCTGACGTTCCGCGCGTGCCGTCTGTAGGACGGGTGTTCGCTATAGCCGGCCGGCTGATTTGCTATTTGCTGTTTTACTTCCACAACATTGTAAGTGTCTTTTTAATTTACTAATAAATACAAGTTATCAGGATTACACTATGTCGATTCCTTTCCTTTTCCCGGGGAACCTCTGAGTGTTATCCATCTTGGTACCTTGGATCTGTATGCTTGATTTGATCTGTGCTGTGACTGATCCCTTCCGTGAGGCTTGGTGGAATACTGCCCCCCAGATTTCCCTTTGGATAAAGGCCCTGACCGGGTAAAAGGTTGCAAGCTTTTAGAGCTTGCCTTGCGGTAAGCGTGCATTTTATATGGTGTCATCACAGTGGTGCGGTGGAGGCATTATCCATTCAACTTTCGTATTGAATCATCACATTGAAGATTTAGTTATGGGCTTAAGGCTTAAGGCTTTGCACATTTATTTAGATGGACATTTTTTTCATATATGATTATATATGTAATGTAATATATTGGTATATATTTTTTATTTTTTATTTGGTGTTTATCACAATTTAGTGTTTGTCATCATTGTTATTAGTGCTGCTACCTTTTATTTCATAGATTTCCACCTCAGACTTAGTAGAGCAGAGGGGGCAGAGGTGAGCCCCATAAAACAAAAGCGCTCTCTGATCTAGAGACCATGGGGTCAAAGCACCCTCACCAGGGAGGATGGGGGGTGGGGGGGAGGGAGAGGAGGTTCAGAGGGGATGGGGAGGGGAGAGGGAGGGAGAGATCTGGTTTACATAGGTTACTACTTTGCTCAATTACCTCGAAATAAGGCTGGGGAGACTCTGCGCGTCAGCCCAGGGGTCCGCCCTCCTGGGGGACGCGTGGGGTTGGAGGAGAGGGGAGGGAAGGGAAAGGAAAAAAAATGGAAAATATGAATAGCATAAAAATGTTGTCCTATAATGTCCAAGGATTAAACTCCCCGGGGAAGAGAAACATAATTCTTCGAGAACTAGATAAAAGCAAAGTGGAAATAATTTTCCTGCAGGAGACACACATCACTCAAAATTCAAATATCAAAATTTATTCTAGAAGTATACCAACATGGTATTATCACCAATAAGAAGGGCTAAAGGAATGGCCATTGGAATAGGGAAAAATCTACATTTTCTAATAGAACGAAGAAAAGTGGACCCTGAGGGACGTTTCCTTTTTCTTACAGGTTCCATACAGGGGGCAAAATATACACTCGCCAATGTTTACTGTCCCAATACAAACCCCAAAAAATATCTGATAGATATATTAAAAGTCTTAATGGAATTTAAACAAGGCAAATTAGTATTAGCTGGAGACTTCAATTTTAGCATGGACCATAGAATGGATAGTACCTCCACAGCAATAGACAGAGAAGTAAGACAACAAAAGAAATTAAAAAGAAAATTGTATGAATATCAATTAATAGATCCTTGGCGAATTCAACATCCAAGTACAAAAGATTACACTTTTTATTCAACTGTACATGGAATTTATTCCAGGTTGGATTACATCATGGTTGAACATAGAAACTTGGAAGAAATAGTAGAAACAAAAATAGGAATAATAACAGCCTCGGACCACAGCCCAGTAATGCTGAAAATCAAAATGCAAGGAGAAGTCTCTGAGAAAGGCCCATGGAGAATCAACGAAGATATAATTGAAGACAGTGAGACGGAAAAAATTATAATAGAAGAGATTAAAAGATATTTTAAGGAAAATGACACCCCAGAGTTATCAAAAGTAACAATTTGGGAGGCGCATAAAGCCGTCATTAGGGGTAAATTAATAGCCATCGGGGCGGGAAAAAAGCAGGAAAGAAGAAAAAATACGCAGCAAATTATAAAGGAAATATATGAACTGGAGCGAAAACATAAAAAGCAATCAGACAACGAAATATACTGGTTATTAATTCAAAAAAGAGAACAACTAAAAGAATGGATGGAACAAGTAGAAAGGAGGGAATATAACAGAGTCTTACAAGAGAAATTTAAATGGGACAACAAAACCAGGAAAATATCTCGCAAATATGGTAAAAAAAAGAATTCTTTAAACTTTATTGAGAAGATCAAAAACGAGAAAGGAGAAGTGGTAAATAAGACAACAGATATTGCATTAGCATTTCAAAAATACTTTAGCTCATTATACGCGATAAAAAGACAGGAAATACAGATAGAGGAAGATATAAGAAAAAAGAAGATACAAGACTATTTAAAAAAAGCAAATTTACCAAAAATAAAACTTGAGCAATTAAAAGAGCTGGAAAAAAAATAACGCAAGAAGAGATAAAACTGGCATTAATAGAAACTCCTGCAGGAAAAGGCCCAGGACCAGACGGGTTCACGGTCAGGTATTATTAAAAATTTCAAGAACAATTGATCCCTAAGCTGCAAGAATATCTGAATAATATAGGCGAAGAAGAAGAAATAAGATGAGAATCGCTATTAGCCCATATTAGAATATTGCCCAAGGAAGGGAAGGATAGAACCAACTGCTCAAGCTACAGACCTATTGCCCTGCTGAACATGGACACAAAATTGTACGCTAAAATTTTACCTACCAGAATAAAAAAACTAATCCCACTCTGGATTAACCCTGACCAGACTGGATTTGTTCCGGGGAGAGAAGGAAGGGACAACAGTTTAAAAACAATACTGATGTTACACAGGAGTGGGCAAAGTGAATCCCCAGCTCTATTCCTGTCAATAGATGTAGAAAAAGCATTTGACAGGGTAGACTGGGGATTCATGATGGACACGTTGCGCCATCTGGGACTAGGACAAAAATTATGAAGTGGGTAACAAATTTATATAACGGTCAGACAGCAATGGTAAAGGTGAATGGTAGACTATCTCCTCTGATCGAGATGCAGAATGGAACACGGCAAGGCTGTCCGCTTTCTCCACTACTATATGTATTGGCACTGGAACCATTCTTAGCGACACTCCATAACAACCAAGATGTGAGAGGGGTGAGAATTGGAGAAAAAGAACATAAAATCGCGGCATATGCGGATGACATCTTGACCAACCCAAGAGTGACACTGCCAAACATATTGAAAGAAATAAAAAAATATGGAGAATTGTCAAACTTCAAAATAAACCCAATAAAAACAGAGATATTTAATATTGGATTGGGGAAAAGAGAAGTCCAATCTTTACAAAAGGAATTTCCATTTACTTGGGTAAAAGAACTAAAATATCTTGGAATTAAATTAACCCCAAGGGTTGAAAAAATCTATTCAGCAACTTATACCCCATTAATCAATGAGGTTACATAGTTACATAGTTACATAGTTACATAGTAGGTGAGGTTGAAAAAAGACACAAGTCCATCAAGTCCAACCTATGTGTGTGATTATGTGTCAGTATTACCTTACATATCCCTGTATGTTGCGGTCGTTCAGGTTAAGGAAGATATAAAAAAATTAAGTATACAACCACTTTCATGGATTGGAAGAGTAAATATGTTTAAAATGATGGTCCTTCCAAAAATAATTTACAAATTTCAGATGTTGCCAGTAATGATTCCACAGAGTTTTTTCAAAATAATCAAAACAATATTGTTAAAGTATATCTGGTTCAATAAAAAAACAAGAATTAAATACACACAAATCACAAGGAAAAGGGAGCACGGAGGATTAGCTACTCCAGACATAAGTAGGTACTATAAAGCAATTGTTTTGACACGAATGTTTGAGTGGACAAATGAAAATAGTGAAAAAAAGTGTGTAGAAATGGAAAACACAATTAGTAAAACCACACTGCACAAAAACATATGGATACCACGAAAGTTTAGACTAATGGACTTGGAAACTCACGAAATAACTAAAAATGTTTTCAAAATTTGGGATACAGTACACTTGAAGAATGAATGGAGACACAATTCACCGCTATTAGCACTCACAGGAACTCATTTCTTTACCCCAGGGAAGGAAATATTTGCAGGACGAGGAATAAGAAATCCACAACTGAAAGATATCACTATAAACGGTAGGATTAAAACAAGATTGGAATTAGAATAAATCAATGGGTGGAAGATGAGTGAATGGAATTATTGCCAATTAAGACACTTAGTAAACACAATACCACATCCACTCAGAGAAGAAGAGAAATTAAATCCTTTGGAAAAGCTCTGTTTCAATAAAACACCACTGAAAAATGGAATATCAAGAATATATGGAATACTACTGACTTGGATGGACAAGAAAGACCTGAGTACATAAAACAATGGGAGAGAGAAATGAATTTAAAATTTGAAGACCAGAGATTGGAAAGAATGATAGAAATGGGATACAATAACGCCTGGGATATGAGGACCATTGAAATGAATTATAAATTGGTAGCAAGATGGTACCTGACACCAGTAAGAACCCACAGATACCAGCAAGAAAAAACACCTCTGTGTTGTAGAAAATGTGGTCAAAAAGCAACGATGACACATTTATGGTGGGAATGCCCAATAATAGCGGAGTACTGGCATGAAGTTCTAAAAAATATAGGGGAAATAACTGGTGAAAGAATAGAACAAAATATATGGACCTGTTTGTTCCATGACTATAAAAAAAACAAGGAAACAATATATGAGATCAATGGTCCCGAGTCTTCCAAATGCCGCTAAGAGCTTGATCCCAAGATATTGGTTAAAAAGTGGAAAACCAGATATAAGAGAATGGTTTGAGAAAATAGATTATTATTGTAAAATGGATCTGCTGAAAAGCAGAGAGAGAGGAGATAACAAGCGTAATAGTCTCTGGGAGGGATGAAAACTATATAAAACCTTGGATATATATCTAGACAAGATGAAGGAAGTAATAGGCATTGAGCTAAAGCGATATGGAATAGGAGAAGAAGTAAACCAGACATAAAAGAGGGGAGGGTGGGAAGTTGGGCATAATGTATAGAGGGACTAAGAAGGGATAAAGGAATTGTGGTAGTCACACATTTTAAAAAATTTTTGTAATCAGATAAATAAAATATATGATTGGAAAACTATTAAAGATAAGATGGAAATAAGCCATAATGATGTGAAAAATGAGAGGGGATAAATTTTGATCTCCAAAGTTGATACAACGTCTCTCAGAAAATTTTTTGCTGAAGTGGAAAAAAAAAAAAAAAAGTGGCCAGGCAGGTCACTTTTTGAAGTCTTGTCCTACCCGTCCAGGGAACACCTGAACCTTGACGTTCTGTCATGGAGAGACCTTAGGTGGCGTTGTTTCGTCCCCAGTTATCCAGAAGGATAAGCCCCTGGTTCCAGTTACCCTTTCTTGGGCTGAGTCATCTATCAAGATACAGGCTCTAATCTACTCTGGGGCTACAGGCCCATTTATTGATGCTGCCTTTGTATCGAAGCACTTGATTATGCTGCAGCTGTGTGCCACTCCACTTACCATTGAGGCTCTTGATGGGAGATCTTTGCAGCCTGCCCATGTGACTCATGAGACTGTTCCATTGTCCATGGCCGTAGGGGCTCTTCACCATTAGATAACCCTTTTCCAAGTTATTTCCTCACCTAAGTTTCCGCTGTTTATTGGTTATCCTTGGTTAGAGAGGCACAACCCCTCTTTTGATTGGCTCCATGCTAAGGTTCTCTCCTGGTCATCACAATGCAGTAAGACATGCTTCCAGAAGGTAGCCAATGTCCTGTGCATAGGTTCATGGACTCTGCTTAGACTCTGTTCATCAGGGATCCCTGATGAACAGAGTCTAAGCAGAGTCCATGAACCTATGCAGAGCCCTTGCACCTTTCATTACATGAGTCTACCTAAATTAATCTATTGGACCTGATACCTCATATTTTAGAGGCCACATCGTTTTAACTACACTTGCATAGTAACCAGGTGTTGCTTGTTCCCAGCTGCCTCTCCCTTTTGGGGGGCCCAACTTTTTGTGACCACTTGTAAGCCCCACGGCCGAGGGTGGCCCCCTTCAGGGTGGAGGTGAGGACGACCTCTCAGCAATTTCCAGGATCATCAACGGGGAAATGAACTGCTATTTTTTTTTGTGTGTGTTTTTTATTTAAGAAGTCTCTGGTTAAGCGAGCCTATTCGATGGAGAGGAAATATGAGAACCCCCTGAGGAAGACAGTAAACATTTAGGTCGAAATGCATTGGGGTTTTTGTAAATCTCAATCGCTGCTAAAAAACCACATGGGGAACCTTTTCCTTCTTTCTAAGATTTTCTATCCGGGGTGCGCTGCCTTTCAGACTCTATATATGTGTCCTACCATGCTATAGTCCCTAGGAATGTTAAGGAGATACATTGATTTGTTGGATTTGCCAACTTTTACAGAAGATTTATAAGGAATTTCTGCAAGGTGATTGCTCCAATTACACAGCTGACAAAGAAAGGGATGCCCTTTTTGTGGTCACCTGAGGCACAGGCTGCCTTTAGTAAACTAAACACTCTCTTCACTTCTGCACCAATACTGGTAGATCCAGATCCAGAACTACCTTTCATTGTAGAAGTTGATGCTTCTAACTCTGCTGTGGGAGCTATCCTTTCTCAGCGAATTGGAGAAAAAATGCAGCTTCATCCTTGTGCTTATTTCTCTCGACTGATGTCTTCAGCCGAGAAGAATTATGACACTGGAAACAAGGAGCTGCTGGCAATTAAGGGAGCATTTTCTGAGTGGAGGCATCTGCTGGAAGGGGCTAAGCACCCTGTAACCATTCTCACCGATCATAGAAATTTAGAATTTATTCGTTCTGCTAAAAGGTTGTCATCTAGACAAGCACGTTGGACCCTTTTCTTCTCCAGGTTCAATTTTGTTATCTCATACTGCCCTGGGTCAAGCAATGGTAAGGCTTATGCCCTATCACGGATGTTGTCTGGGCCTCTCCAGGAAAGCAACTCTGAATGTGCAATCCTGCCTCAAAAGAACTTTCTAGGGGCCACAAGTTTGAAAACATTTCTTAATCTTCTCAAGGAAGGGTATGAGAATGACCCACTTCTTAATAATCCTCCTAAGGATATTAACCTAAAGTACAACAACGTTTTTTGGACTCAAGCGCATTGCCTCTATGTACCTGAATCAGTTCGGGTAGAAGCCCTCAGGTTGGTTCACGACTCTAAACTTGCTGGTCATTTTGGGGTTTCTAAGACAGAAGAACTCTTATCACGTTCCTTTTTGGTGGCCTGGGTACAAGAAAGATGTAAAGAGTTATGTGGCTTCATGTCTAACCTGTGCTCGCAAAAAGACACCCCGATCGTTTCCTCTGGGTTTACTTCTACCACTGCCTGTTCCATCAAGACCATGGGGGTCAATTTCTATGAACTTTGTGTTCGACCTTCCTCTTTCAAAAGGGATGACCACCATTCTGGTAGTCGTTGACCGTCTCACTAAGATGGCTCATTTTATTCCAGCTAAGGGGGTACCCTCCGCTGAACATACTGCTGAGGTAACTGTTCAAGAATTTTTTAAATTTCATGGAATTCCTGATGATGTGGT
Organism: Lithobates septentrionalis; assembly: GCA_037952835.1. NCBI lineage: Eukaryota > Metazoa > Chordata > Amphibia > Anura > Ranidae > Lithobates > Lithobates septentrionalis. The sequence goes on along the minus strand of JBBDGP010000201.1, from coordinate 390,907 downwards.
GTCTAACAGAAGTGTACAGTTTACCTTAAAATTTTGGAGAAGTTTCTGCTCAGCTTTGGGTATAACAATTAATCTGTCCTTGGCTTTTCATCCGCAGTCTAATGGTCAGACCGAGAGGACCAACCAAACTCTGGAGCAATACCTTCAATGTTTTGTGAGTTATCTTCAGGATGACTGGGTGGACTACCTTCCTACAGCAGAGTTTGCTTATAATAACTCTAAACATAGTTCCACTTCACAAAGCCCATTTTTCTTAAACCAACGGGTATCATTCAGTATTTATTCCTGATCTCCCTATCTCAACTTCAACTCCTCCCCAACTCAACTTCAATTCCTGCTGTTACCAACAAACTAACTTCATTACATTAACTAACTTACATACTAACTTCATTGTAATGTAATTACATTACAGATCCAGGAGAAATTGACTGATACATTGAAGGAGGCGCAGTAATATTACATGAAGGCCACTGACAGACATTGTAAGTCTATTCCCACCTTTCACATAGGTGACAAAGTTTGGTTATCTACCAAAAATTGGAAGGTTCAGGTTCCATGTGCTAAGTTGGATCAAAAGTATATAGGACCTTTTGAGATTTCTGCTCAAATTAACCTGGTCACTTTTCGCCTAAAACTTCCTGACAATATGAAGATTCACCGTTTTTCATATATCGCTACTCAAACCGTTTCATGAAAATACTTTTTCTGTAAAAATTCATCCTCCTCCTCCACCTGTTGAGGTACAGGGCGAAGAAGAATTTGTGGTGGGAAAAATTCTTGACTCCAGGATCTCTAGGAAAAAATTGCAATATTTGGTTCAATGGGAAGGATATGGGACAGAAGAAAATTCTTGGGAGCCTGAAGAGAATGTTCATGCCCCTAGATTAACAAGGAAATTCCACCAGAGGTTTCCTCAGAGACCTGGTCCTAAGATGTCCAGGGGAAATCCTGGGAGGAGGGGAGTACTGTTAGGACCGGGCTTGAACCTGGGACCTCTGCTGTATCTGGTAGTGACTCTGCTTGCTGAGCCACCTGGAATGCTGGACAGCACCTTAGACAGTTCCTTTGATAGTTCTTTAGACAATTCCTTAAATGATCTTGTCTTGAATCTTGTTTGCCTTGCACCTTGAACTCTTTGCTCCTCCCATGAACTTCCTGATTTAAGCCATGTCTCTGCACTTTCTGGTTGCCAGAATATTGTGCCTTCACCAGCCAATATCTTGCTCCTGTCTCTCCTGCTGCCGACTGTATCTTCGCTACCATTTGTTACCGACATTTGGCTCGTTCCTCGACTACGCTTCTGCTGAATCCCAACCTGCAACTATTTGTTAATGACTTTTGGATTGTTTCTCGACTATGTTTCTGCTTGATCCCTACCTGTTATATCTGCTACCGGACCCTGCTTGCTCACCTCCTGGTGGGGCTATCCTGAGGATCGCGACCTGGTACTAACACGCAGCAAAGCCCATCTCCACCATCAGGAGCTCTGGTGAATACCGGTTAGTACTTAGACCCCGCACCTCAGGTGAACCTGTGTCATCAGCCAGGGTGACCTGTGTGAATACCTGCTCTGCTGCTATAGCTACTGGCCTCCGATCCTGACTCCAGACCATGACACGTCTCTGGTCAAGCCCCTGACTGATATGACCAGAAAGGACGGTAACCCAGAGTTGGTCTCCAGAGTCCATTAAAGCCTTTGAGAGTCTCAAGGCTGCCTTTGTTTCTGCTCCTGTGTTGGCACATCCTGAGCCTACGTTACCTTTTACCGTCAAATTGTCACCTGCGGTGTGCAATTACGATATTGGGGACAGAAAGCTGTTAGCGAACATTTTAGCCATGAAAGAATGGAGACATCTCCTCGAAGATACCACTGTGCCGGTTCTCATTCTTACTGACCATAAGAATCTCACATTCTTGTCTGAAGCTAAACGCCTCTCTCCCAGAAGGGTGCGATGGGCTCTTTTCTTGTCAAGTTTCAATTACATCCAATCATTCTTGCCCGGTACTAAGAATGTAAGGGCTGATGCTTTCTCACGTCAATTTTCCTCCACTTCCAAGATGGAGTCGGTTCCGGTTCCTGTGATTCCTCCTGATCGTATTCTGGCTACGGTTCGCACCAGTCTCACTTCTCCTTTGGGTGACAAAATTCTTGCCGCTCAGGTCCATGCTCCTCTTGAGAAACCTTGTGACCGGTGCTTTGTCCCAGAGAGTCTCCGTACTGCCGTGCTCTGTGTGTGCTCAGAGTAAGACTCCACGACACCTTGCAGTGGGCCTCCTACAACCCATACCCAATGGAGAGAGGCCCTGGACCCACCTGCCTATAGATTTCATTGTGGACTTACCCAACTCCCAGGGCAACACAGTTAGCCAATCAGTCCTTGGAGCAGTTCCTACGTTGCTATATTCCTGACCATCATAACAACAGGTCAGACCTCTTACCATGAGTTTGCTCACAATAGTGCCTTGAATTCTGCTTCCCGATTGTCCCCGTTTATGGTGAACTATGGTTTCCAACCTTCCATGTTGCCTGACTCATTTGTTCTGCAGAGTATTCCCGCATTAGAGGAGCATCTCTGTGGTCTCCGTTCCACTTGGGCACAAGTCTAGGAGGCTTTGCGACATGCTAATGATAGGTATGGACTCCATGCTGACCGCAGATGCCTGCCTGCGCCTTCCTACCAGGCCGGGGACAGGGTCTGGCTGTCATCTCGCAAACTCCAATTTCATGTACCCTCTCTGATGTTTGCACCTCGGTTTATTGGGCCTTTCCATATTCTCCGCAGGATTAACCCAGTGGCTTACGCGATAGACCTTCCTTGTAATATGCGTATCTCAAATGTATTTCATGTCTCCTTATTAAAAACTTTGGTCTGCAACCGCTTTACCACCTTGGTGCCACGCCCTAACCCCGTACAGTTTGAGAACCATGAGGAGAATGAAGTACAGTCCATTGTTGACTCCCGTAGGTTCCGTGGGCGCATACAGTACCTGGTGCATTAGAAAGGGTACGGTCCGGAGGAACGATCTTGGGTCTCGGACCTACATGCCCCCGTCCTCCTCTGTGATTTCCAGAGATATTTTCCCCTCAAGCCTGGTGGTCCTCCAAGAGGGAGGGGTTGTTGAGGAGGGGGTACTGTCAGGGCTGGGCTCAGCCCTTCCTTTTCTGAGCTGGCCACTCAGCTGTCAGCTAATTGCCAGCTCCTATCTCTCCACAGTGACTCACCTGTTGATGATTTCCTGCTCGTCAGTTCTGCTTACTTAAGCCGTCCAGCCCAGATGATCTCTGCCTTCGCCTTGGTCAACATCACAGAGACTTTCTCCTGCACTCCTGTTAAAGACTTGCTTGGCTGACATTCCTTCTGGCTCCAGATCCTGCTTGCTGTTCCACTATGCTGATTCCTGGCTTCCTGACTTTCTGGCTTGTCTGACTATCTGTTCCGGTTATCGAACTTTGGCTATGTTTTGACTACGTTTGTTCTATTTACTTTTATTATTAAACAAGTGTGATTTAAATGTACTTCTGTCTCGGTCTGATTTATGGTTTCTGACACAATGTAAAATAGTGAGTGTACAGCTTGTATAACAGTGTAAATTTGCTGTCCCCTCAAAATAACCCAACACGCAGCTATTATTGTGTTAAGTTGAACCTTGAAATTAAGGACATCAACGCCAATAGAGCTGCATTCGTCTCATGTATGTTTACTTCAGAATATGCACTTTACATACAGAGGATCACATCTTTCAAGGCAGAATGCGATACAGGTTACAGGGCAGTACAGCTTTTATAGAGAGTGATTATACAGTAGTCTATGGTGGGCACAAGCCCAAAGTTACACATCACAAGTACGCATTTTACTAAGTATTTCGACATAACTTTTGGTCAGCTTGACCTTGCTGATTTATAAGCGACAGTTTGACAAAAATGGAAGACTAATTATATCAAGGGATTTAATTTGACTTTTAAACAGGGACTTTCCATATCAACATCTTTCCATATCAACATCTTTTCCGAGAATTGTGTCATGTCATTGGCAGAACATTTAATGTTAACTGGTGGCCAACTAAGACAGCCACATGTGTTGCAATACCAAAAGAATTCAGAAACATTTTACTCAAAATTATAAGAAATACAGTTTCATGTTGAAGAGGAACTCTAGATACATAACAAGATATGGCTCATATATTTCATATCTTCACAGTCCCTCCTGTGTTTAGAATCCTTTTGGTATCCCTTTTAAGCGTCTTCTGTGTCTTTAGGTTGATCTCCAGGTATACGGACCACCATCTCATGAGCAGTTCTGACTCGAGACCTTGAGGGCTCAGAAGAACCAATATTAGTACAAGCACGTGTGATTATCTTCAAACAACATTTGCATAACATAGGTGCGCATTTAACTATTAAGATTATGAGGACTATAATTCCTACAATATATAGAATACCATGTAAAATACCAGAAAACCATCCTGCAATACCAGAAAACCAGTTGAGAGGATTGAGCCAGGAGAGCCAGCCTTCCCAGCTACCCTCAACCCAAGCAGTTTCGGTATGTTCTTTGCAAAAATTAACCTTCATTTGTTGTACCTTTTCTACATGTGAAATGATGGCATCTTCAGGCTTAGTATAATTTCCAATGTAGTTACAACAAGTAGTTCAGACTATGGTGCATATTCCTCCTTGACTGGCCGTGAGATAATCCAGCACCAGCCGGTGCTGCAAAACCTCTTTTTTGATCATCTTTAATTCTGTAGCAAGAGCTATAAAGTTTCTATCATACAAGGCAGTGATGTTATCCATCAGGTCTGCCAAATCAATGATGAAACTGAAAGCCTTTTTAATACAACATCTATTTACCCAAGGAATAGAAAACAATGGTTTAATCTCTCTATCATGTGATTCAGTATTTGTAAAGTTATCATCTGACTCAGAATAAGATGTAGGCCTATCAGGATAATTGTCATTTTTTACATTAGTTTCAGTCTTCCTCTTCATCTTGTCCCGGGGGTTCATCTTCTCCTGAAATTGACTGATCAGTGAAGTCCCTTTTGCTAAGATGCACAAAGTCTTTTTTAAGAAAGTGTATAGGTATTTTGTGGAGCTGTGTTTCTTGAAAGTCATTATCCTCCATATACCAAGTAGCAGGTATGACTCTACCAAAGTAACAAACCCCCTTAGAATTCAAAGGAACCCAAGTATATGCTTTCTTTCCACATATGAAGTAATAGCCTGGTGGGGCAGCACAAGCTTTATTGAAATTATATCACAGACACATCAATAGTTTCATATTGTTCTGCTGGGAATGTTGACGATGTGTGTAGTCATGTAATTCCTGATATCTGTCAGTACTCCACACAGTATCCTTACCATCAAACCAGTACCTGGAGTTCCCAGTCGGTCGGGTAGTACTCTTGTAACCCTGGGAAAGCAACTCAGGTGTATAGGTTTGAGTAAAGTTAATGTAGACGGCTGGTTTTCTCAATGGAGCATTTGTGAACAGTAAAATGAAATGGCTCTGCCAGTCATTGTTCTACTGACTTCACCAAAGTGTGCACTGTCCTCTATTTCAGTTAAAGTGCTAGGTATTCCTAACAAAGGTATAGTCTTATGAGAAATAGGTGCATGTGTACATATCCAGCAATTAGTGATATACTGACACGTACCTTGTATGTGAGCCTGACGTGCAGAGGGAGACCTCTCGTACAGCCCTGGTTCCCAGATCACTGGAGTTGAGGACAGTGACCGTAGGAGCACAGTGGGGTATGAGTGCCTGGTGGATTCTCTGGAACTGGAGATGATGTCCACTGGGAGACACTGGAACTGACTGGAGTGCCGGGTGCAGGTAAGCTGGATGCAAGTCAGCAGATAAGCCGGATGCAGGTCAGCAGGATGCAGGTGAGCTGGATGCAGGTCAGCAGGCTGCAGGTAAGCTGGATGCAGGTCAGCAGGCTGCAGGTGAGCTGGATGCAGGTCAGCAGGATGCAGGTAAGCTGGATGCAGGTCAGCAGGCTGCAGGTAAGCTGGATGCAGGTCAGCAGGGTGCACACAGCAGGCAGAAGCAAGGTCAGACAAGCCGGGTCATACACAGTGGATCAGTTCAACAGATTCGGCAGGCAAGGAATAGTCAAGTTCGGGCTGGTTTCTGGTAACAGGAGATCAGACAGGCAGGTAAACAGAATCAGAGTCAGGGAAAGCCAAGGTTCAGGATTGGAGACAGCAGCGTGGTCAGAGAGCCAGGTCAGGTGATCGGATGCTGATTACAGGAACAGGTCACAGGTGAAGCTGCAGATCAAACAGCAAGTGCTGAATTGTGGAAGCCCCTCTTAAAGGCCACTGGGCGCCAAAGCCGAATCACTGTGCGTGCGATCTCTGCGATCGGCACATGCGCATTGGCGCACGCCTGTTCGTTACTGGGAACCTGTTGGTGGGGATGCGCCTGAGCCCTGTTGCAGGTCTGGAAGTAGTATGTCCTTGACATTGCCCCCCCCTTAAGGGCAACCTCCGGGTGCCCAAAAGAGCTCTTTTATGAGGATGTCTGCGGAAGAAGGCCTGGATCAGTTCTTGGGCATGCACATTTTGCTTAGGTTCCCATGAGTTCTCCTCTGGTCCATAGCCCTTCCATTTGATTAAAAATTGAAGTTGGTTACCTCTTCTCCTGCAGTCTACGACAGCCTCCACCTCATACTCCTCATCCTTATTAATAATAACGGGTCCGGGTGGCCCCGTTCCTCTGTCCGGGAAAGGGTCGGGTACTGTGGGTTTAAGCAGAGACACGTGAAACACCGGGTGCACTTTGAGCGACTCAGGCAGGGTAAGTTCATAGGAGACCTCATTCAATTTCCTTTTAACTGGGAAAGGGCCAATGAATCTGGGTGCCAGCTTCTTTGAAGGGCAAGCCATCTTGAGGTTGGTGGTAGATAACCACACCTGATCACCTGGTTGGAGACGTAATTCACCTCTTCTCTTCCTGTCATAAAGCCTCTTGTTGGTTGCCTGCGCCTTGGCCATAGCTTCTTGCAACAACTTGTTGTTGCGACCCAGGAACTCGACAGTGCTTTGTACTGCTGGAACAGGAGATTCTGGAATAATGTTAGGCAGGAAGACAGGATGGAACCCATAGTTCGCAAAGAACGGTGACTGACCTGTGGCTGAATGGCTGGCATTGTTGAAAGCAAATTCCGCTAAAGGCAACAGTGCTACCCAATCATCTTGGACAAATGAGGTAAAGCAACGGATGTACTGTTCCAGGGTTTGGTTCGTCCTTTCAGTTTGTCCGTTAGTCTGGGGGTGGAAAGCAGATGACATGGAAAGTTCAATTTTCAGAATTTGGCATAGTGATCTCCAGAAGCGGGAGGTGAACTGGACTCCCCTGTCAGATACAATGTTGGTTGGTACCCCATGCAGCCTTACGATCTCCCTGATGAACACCCGGGCGGTTTCCAAAGCAGACGGCGTACTCTTTAGGGGTATGAAGTGGGCCATCTTAGACAGACGGTCAACCACTACAAAGATAGCTGTATGTCCTTCAGAAGGGGGTAGTTCCACTACAAAGTCCATGGCAATCATGCTCCAGGGTCTGTCAGGAATTGGTAGTGGTCTGAGGAGGCCCCAGGACTTGGTCCTGGCAGACTTGCTTTGGGTACAGATGACACATGACTTAACATAGTCCTTGCAATCTTCCTCAAGCTTCGGCCACCAAAACATGCGCTGGATTAGTTCACGAGTCTTGTGAACCCCAAAATGTCCGGCCAGCGGGTGGTCGTGACACAGGCTCAACACTTCTGTCCGGCAACTTTCTGGCACAAAAATTTTGCTGTCCTTCCAAAGCATCCCATCCCTGGGTATCAAGATTGATCCTGGAGGACCGGACACCCCCTCTGAGGCTTGTTTTAGACCGGACATCAGGTCTGTCTGGAAAAGCAGAAAGTTGCCCTCAGATAAGATGGTGTCCGGAACTGAAGTTTCTTTGGGGTCATCGTACATCCGAGAGAGAGCGTCAGGCTTGATGTTCTTTGATCCTGGCCGGTAGGTGATGTGAAATGAAAATCTGGAAAAGAATAACGCCCATCGTGCCTGACGCGGCTTCAAACGTTTGGCAGTTCGTAAATATTCCAGATTTTTATGATCCGTGTAAATAAGTATGGGATGTGCCGCTCCCTCTAGCAGGTATCGCCATTCTTCGAGTGCGGCTTTAATGGCCAAAAGTTCACGGTCCCCCACATCATAATTCTTCTCTGCAGGCGAAAGCTTCCGAGAGAAGAATGCTATGGGGTGCATGAGATCCTTGAGTCCTTGGCGCTGAGAAATAACTGCCCCCACAGCTGTTTCTGAGGCATCAACCTCGAGTAGGTAAGGAAGAGAGGGATCCGGATGGCTCAAGATGGGGGCAGAGGTAAAGAGTCCCTTTAGGGTAGAGAAGGCAGCTTGAGCCTGGGGATTCCACTGGAATCGGACGTTTTGTCTTGTTAGCTGGGTGATCGGAGAGATAATTGCAGAAAATCCTTTGATGAACCTTCTGTAAAAATTGGCGAAGCCAACAAAACGTTGCACCCCCTTTTTATCTGAGGGTGCAGGCCAGTCCAGAACAGCTGTGACTTTTTGTGGATCCATCTTGAACCCTTCTGTGGAAATTACCAGGCCCAGAAATTGGATACTCTGCCGCTCAAATTCGCATTTTTCTGGTTTGGCATATAAGCCATGCTGACGGAGTCGGCAGAGTACCATCTTGACGTGTTTCCGGTGCTGATCCAAGGATGAGGAAAAGATCAGGATATCGTCTAAGTAGGCTATGACGAAAATGTCCAGATAATCTCTGAAGATATCATTTATCAGGTGCTGGAAGGTCGCAGGGGCATTACACAGGCCGAAGGGCATCACCAGATATTCATAATGGCCAAACCTGGTACGGAAGGCCGTTTTCCACTCGTCCCCTGCACGAATGCGAACCAAATTGTAGGCCCCACGAAGATCGAGTTTGGTGAACACAACAGTAGTTCTTAATCTTTGAAAAAGCTCAGGTACCAGGGGTAAGGGATACCGGTTCTTGACCGTGACCTTGTTCAGCTCCCGGTAGTCCACACAGGGACGCAATGAGTGGTCCTTCTTCTCCACAAAAAAGATCCCTGCCCCAGCTGGAGAGGTGGATGGCCGGATGAACCCCCTCTTAAGGTTTTCGTCAACATATTCCTTTAAAACCTCCAACTCCCGCTCAGACAGAGGAAAAATTCGCCCAAAGGGGATTTCAGCTCCGGGCAGTAACTCAATCGGGCAATCGTAGGAACGATGAGGAGGAAGTGTCTCTGCCCCTCGTTTACTAAAAACGTCTAAGAACTCGTGATACTGTTCAGGTACTGCTGAGCGTAACTCTGAGTCAGCTTCCAGGCACAGCAAAGGACCAGATATCTTGGAAGGTAAGGGCAGACAATGTTCTTGACAGTAGAGGGACTGAAACCTGATTTCTCCGGAGCCCCAGTCAATTTGCGGGTTGTGGGCCTGAAGCCACGGTAGACCCAAGATGATCGGGAACAGAGGGGAAGCAATAGCATCAAACTTAAGCAGTTCCTTGTGGTTTGAGACAGTAATTACAGGCAGTGGGGGAGTCTCTTGAGTCACCTGGCCAGATTTAATACGGGATCCATCTGCCAAGAAAACAGACAGTCCTTGAGCCCTGTGCTGGAGTGGAATGCGTTGTTGGTTGGCAAAGTTCAAATCAATAAAACAACTGCATGCACCAGAGTCTATTATTGCAGTAACAGACACAGTCTTTCCAGAAAACTGAAGGGTGATGGGAATAGCCAGGTGAGTAGAGAGAGCTGGGTGACTGTGTGGTGGGGTGGATGAAGATCTACGGTACTTGGCAGGACACGAATGTACATAATGGCCTGGTCCCCCGCAGTACAAGCACAGGTTGAGCTGTTGCCGACGTAGACGTTCCTCAGCAGACAATGCGGGTCTCATTAGTCCGACCTGCCCAGATTTCTGAAAGTCCGGTTTTAGTTTGGTTGGTGCAGAATTAACTGGGACCGGTCTAAGGGGAACAGGGCGAGAGGTCGTAGGCACTTGGGGTAACATCCAAGTTGGTTGAGTCTGCTGGGTCACCCTCTCCATCCTGCGTTCCCGAAGACGACGGTCTATCTGAATAGTTAGGGTCATCAAGGATTCCAGGGAATTTGGTACACCGACCCGAGCCAGTTCATCCTTTAGTCCTTCTGACAAGCCTAGGCGAAACTGGTGCCGTAAAGCTGCATGGTTCCACTGGGTATCCGCGCTCCAGCGTCTAAAGTCCATTATATAATCTTCGACCACTCTGCGGCCCTGCTGGAGCGTGCTAAGAGCAGCTTCGGCAGTGGAAGTTCGTTGGGGGTCATCATATAAGAGTGACATTGCGTCAAAGAAGGATGACAGAGAGTCCAGAGAAACATGGTGTTCTTCCAGCAGGTGATGAGCCCAGGCTTGTGGATCTCCCAGCAGAAGTGAGACAACAAAACCCACCTTGGTGTTTTCCCGCGAAAAGGTTAAGGGTAGTAAGGAAAAGTACAGCTCACATGCATTACGGAAAGTCCGAAACTTGCTTCGATCCCCAGAAAACTTCTCCGGAATTGGGACCCTGGGTTCTGGAGATAACATCATTACAGGGAGTGCGGGGGAAGCCTCTGATGACAACCCACTGGAAGAAGGATTGGTAATACTCGTCCGGGACTGCACTTGTCTCACCAGGTGTTCATAGCTGTCCTGAAGAGATTTCACCTCTTGAGTGAGGACGGAGAGTAATTGGCAGATTTCATCAGTAGCAGAGGTCCCTCTTGCAGGCTCAGGCATGGCTGTTTGATACTGACACGTACCTTGTATGTGAGCCTGACGTGCAGAGGGAGACCTCTCGTACAGCCCTGGTTCCCAGATCACTGGAGTTGAGGACAGTGACCGTAGGAGCACAGTGGGGTATGAGTGCCTGGTGGATTCTCTGGAACTGGAGATGATGTCCACTGGGAGACACTGGAACTGACTGGAGTGCCGGGTGCAGGTAAGCTGGATGCAAGTCAGCAGATAAGCCGGATGCAGGTCAGCAGGATGCAGGTGAGCTGGATGCAGGTCAGCAGGCTGCAGGTAAGCTGGATGCAGGTCAGCAGGCTGCAGGTGAGCTGGATGCAGGTCAGCAGGATGCAGGTAAGCTGGATGCAGGTCAGCAGGCTGCAGGTAAGCTGGATGCAGGTCAGCAGGGTGCACACAGCAGGCAGAAGCAAGGTCAGACAAGCCGGGTCATACACAGTGGATCAGTTCAACAGATTCGGCAGGCAAGGAATAGTCAAGTTCGGGCTGGTTTCTGGTAACAGGAGATCAGACAGGCAGGTAAACAGAATCAGAGTCAGGGAAAGCCAAGGTTCAGGATTGGAGACAGCAGCGTGGTCAGAGAGCCAGGTCAGGTGATCGGATGCTGATTACAGGAACAGGTCACAGGTGAAGCTGCAGATCAAACAGCAAGTGCTGAATTGTGGAAGCCCCTCTTAAAGGCCACTGGGCGCCAAAGCCGAATCACTGTGCGTGCGATCTCTGCGATCGGCACATGCGCATTGGCGCACGCCTGTTCGTTACTGGGAACCTGTTGGTGGGGATGCGCCTGAGCCCTGTTGCAGGTCTGGAAGTAGTATGTCTTTGACATATACAGTTTCTTGGCAGCTTGCAGGTGTATCTGAAACCAGTTCAAGTTGTGACATTCCTTCCATTACAGTAGCATTTAAAAGGAAAGTACCGTATATACTCGAGTATAAGTCGTTCCGAGTATAAGTCGAGGCCCCTAATTTACCACAAAAAACTGGGAAAAACTTATTGACCCGAGTATAAGACGAGGGTGAGAAATGCAGCAGCTACCGGTAATCAAAGTGCCCCTTAATACAAAATGTGCCCATCAGTGTTGCTCTTAAAATAAAATATGCCCATCAGAGTGCCCCTTAACATAAAATGTGCCCATTAGCGCGCCCCTTAACATAAAATAAGGGTCACGCTGATGGGCACCTTTTATGTTAAGGGGCACTCTGATGGGCATATTTTATTTTAAGGGGCACGCTGATGGGTATATTTTTAATGTGCACGCTGATGGACACATTTTATGTTAAAGGGCACTCTGATGGGCACAACAAAATATGTACATCAGTGTGCCCCTTAAGAAAATATGCCCATCAGTGTGCACATTAAAAATATACCCATCAGCGTTCCCCTTAAAATAAAATCTGTCCATCAGAGTGCTCCTTAACATAAAAAATTTGCCCATCAGCGTGACCTTAAACAACATATGCCATGCCATTAGTGATTACTAGTTCCCACATACCGGTATCTTGAATGCAGGAGGGGCGGATTGATGTAGAAGACACCGGGAACCGCGAGTAGCAGGGGGGCGGGGCGCGCACGTGACGTCTTCCCCCTGCTTGCCCGTGAGTGCGAGCTCGTCTTCGAGACCTGCGATGAGGAAAAGGGGGCGGGCGCACGCACGCAGCGTCACTGGTTGCTGGGGAAACCCGTGGCCCCAGCAAACTAGTGACACGTCAGCGAACACAGCGGCACGAGACCTGCGGTGAGGAGCAGGGGGCGGGTGCACGCACGCAGCGTCACTGGTTGCTGGGGAAAGCCGCGGTCCCAGCAAACTAGTGACAGCATCAGCGAACACAGTGGCACGACCCCGCCCCCTTTTCTCCTCCGATACTTGCATTTTTGTTAAATGACTCGAGTATAAGTCGAAGTGGCTTTTTTCAGCCCAAAAAATGGGCTGAAAAAATCGACTTATACTCGAGTATATACGGTATCTTGTATCTCACCCGTTTCCTTCTTGTATATCCATTCATATGCCATGACTGTAATCCATACCACTGCTCCACCACAGAGGATAACACTCCGGAGCTTCACATTGATTTTAGGCCCTAGGAGATTCATTCTGCAGTCTTCTTGCTCGAGCACGAGTCAGTGGAGGAGACCTGGAAGGTAAAGGTACAGAACAATTCTTGCCAGTAGCAGACCGGCTTATATTCTCTTTTGGAACCACAGACTTCTTATGCCCCGTACACACGGACGGATTTTCCGACAGGAAAATGTGTGATAGGACCCTGTTGTCGGAAATTCCGACCGTGTGTGGGCTCCATAACACATTTTCCATCGGAATTTCCGACACACAAAGTTTGAGAGCAGGATATAAAATTTTCCGACAACAAAATCCGTTGTTGGAAATTCCGATCGTGTGTACACAAATCCGACCGACAAAGTGCCACGCATGCTCAGAATAAATAAAGAGATGAAAGCTATTGGCCACTGCCCCGTTTATAGTCCCGATGTACATGTTTTACGTCACCACGTTCAGAACGATCGGATTTTCCGTCAACTTTGTGTGACTGTGTGTATGCAAGACAAGTTTGAGCCAACATCCGTTGGAAAAAATCCTAGGATTTTGTTGTCGGAATGTCCGAACAAAGTCCGACCGTGTGTACATGCACCCAATACCTATAGCCTTTCCACTTAGGGGACAAAGTAGTCTGGGGTGTGTGATTCTTGATATACACCCAATCTCCTGACTTTAGTCCGTGAGTTCCTTCACTCGTGTCCACAGGTTGTCCTGCTTTGGCTCTGGAAAAAGTATCAGAAAACACATTTGCCAATTTGCGAACATATTCTATCATGGAATCTTGACCATTTATTAAAGTCACTGTCTCTGGCTGCACAAGAGATGAATATAGTCTTTTAGGCAGTCGCCCAAACAATATGTCAAAAGGTGACAGTCCATGTTTCTCCTTAGGGGTAGTCCTAATGGTCGCCAAGGCTATAGGTAACGCTTCTACCCATGTGCTTTGTTCATTAGCAGTTATTTTGGCCAAATACCTCTTCAGGGTTTGATTGCTGCGTTCCACCATCCCACTAGCCTGAGGTCTGTAAGGAGTGTGCAATTGCTGTTTCATACCCAAAATGTTCACTACTTCTGCCATGAGTTTGTTATCAAAATGTGTCCCTCTATCTGAGGAAATTATTGACCCTATACCAAACCTTGGGATCAATTCTCTCGTTAGACATTTTACCACAGTTCTGGGATCATTTTTCACCGTGGGCCAGGCTTCTGGCCAACTTGAAAATTGATCAATGCAAACCAAAAGATACTTAAATCGACCACAAGGGGTGGTAACCGAGAAGTCAATTTGCACAATTTGAAATGGCTCCTCAGTATGTGGAACATGCTTCATGGGAGTGGGCACTGACTTTCCAATGTTATGCATTTGACATATAGAACATTCAGTAACCTGCTTAGCAGCATATGCAGGAAAACCTGGAGCCCACCAATCTCTGGCTACCACCCGACACATCCCTCCTGTTGAGACATGGCAAGGCCCATGGCTCAAAACAAACAAAGAAGAGAACAAAGTCGGAGGAGCAACCAGTCTGTTTTTTAATCTCCATAGGTCATCTGCCCCACAAACAGCTCCCTTTGTGGTCCAAAAGGATGTATGAGGCGAGCTTGCCTGCAGGGCTGATAGGATGTCCAGATCCACCTGAAGATCTGTGAGAAGGAATGTTGGAAGCGCTGTAGTTGGCTCATAAGAATGTATAGCATCTTTAGCATACCTATCAGCCAAAGCATTCCCAAGCGATATACTATTTTCTGCTCTGGTATGTGCTTTACATTTAATCACTGCAAATTTAAGAGGCAGCTGGACTGCTGCCAATAATATGAGAATTAACTCTTTATGCTGTATAGGAGTTCCTGCCGCTGTCAAATAACCCCTCTCTTGTCAGAGTTGTGCAAAACTATGCACTATGCCTACAGCATAGGCTGAGTCACTATAGATATTTACAATAGCCCCTTCTGTTTGGGGTTAATAAATTGCTGGCATAAGGAGCAAATCTAAAGTCTCCCTTTACTTCAGTGGTTAAAACTATAGTTACTCCTATATTTATTAGTATACCTCTGTCTAGCAGACTACCAGGGGAGTATGGCGATAAAACAAAAGAACATTTATGACACTGACCTCCCATTCTTACCTATAGAGGCTCAGTGACTTTGGCAGTAATTACATCATTACTTACCCCGACCAAAATTACTTGCTGATTCGAAGTGGAAAAATTGGCATCACATATATTTAACAAACTCTTTGAATCGCCTTTATCTATTAAACACAGGATAGATAAACCATTAACTGACACATCAATCATTGGTTCTGTATTTTGTCCCAAATTCAAGACAGCAAGCTCAGGGAAGGAATGAAATTTTCATT
Source organism: Lithobates septentrionalis (assembly GCA_037952835.1). Lineage (NCBI taxonomy): Eukaryota > Metazoa > Chordata > Amphibia > Anura > Ranidae > Lithobates > Lithobates septentrionalis. The sequence goes on along the minus strand of JBBDGP010000201.1, from coordinate 375,670 downwards.
AATCAAATCACCACACTCCACTGTCTGCTGAACCCGAGCCCCCACTCTTGGGGTATTTCTAACATACATCTTAGTTCTGCTAGACTTAGCTTGTCTTTCCCTTCCAATTTGAACAGCCAAGACCTATACCTCAATACTTTCCATATGCAGTGCTGCTTTCCCCGGTACGGGAACTTGTTATACATTCATTATTGCTTATTTTTATCTCTATCCTTATTAACCGGTTCCCGACCGGCGCATGCCGATGTACGTCGGCAAAATGGCACAGCTGGGCAAATGGGCATACCTGTACGCCCATTTGAATTCCCCGCCGTGCCATTGAGTGCGCGCGCCGGCCGGGAGCTCCGTGAGTCGGGTCGCGGGTCCCGCTGACTCGATCACCGCGGGGATACCCGCGATCACCTCACGGAGAGGACGAACGGTGAGATGCCGTTGTAAACAGCATCTCCCCGTTCTGCCTAGTGACAAGTGTCACTCGATCAGAGGCGGCTCTCTAATTAGGCAAAGTAGGTGGTCGCCTAAGGCCTCGCCCTCCCGGGGGCCTCGCCGCTGCCTACTTTGCCTAAAGACAGCCTCTGGCTATCCTCATACTACATCAGTCCCAGGTACAATCAGCGGAGCTTTGTGCCGCCTCATTCAGAGTACAGTCAGTCAGACCGCCTCCACTCTGCTCTGTAACACCCCGGCCGTCCTTCCAGGGCACTGCCCAGTCTCCACACCTTTCAAGAAAACTCCACTGGAACAGCAGGTGTCCTTCTCGTCAGAACACCAGCAGACACACACACAGACCGTCAACTGCCCCGCCCCACCAGCCAGCAAAACCTGTCCATCCTTTCAGCTGATATTTTGTGCAAGGGCACAGCTAGCACCTCAGCACAGGATCGCGGAGAGTCCACCCTCTTTCCAGGGTGGGGCTTCCGTGGTGGAGGCGGAGCCAATTCCAGTACGCTGTAGCCTGTCTGTGTGCAGCTGACTGACTGAGCTGTGAGGGGACAGAGCCTTGCTATGTATGAGGTACATGGGCTTGGGGGTGGTACATGTGACTGGGGGGGGTGCACGTGACTGGGGGGGTACATGTGACTGAGGGGGTACATGTGACTGGGGGGGACATGTGACTGGGGACTGGGGGGGTACATGTGACTGGGGGGGTGCATGTGACTGGGGAGTACATGTGACTGGGGGGGTACATGTGACTGGGGGTGTGCAGGTGACTGGGGGGGTACATGTGACTGGGAGGGTGCATGTGACTGGGGAGTACATGTGACTGGGGGGTACATGTGACTGGGGGTGTGCAGGTGACTGGGGGGGTACATGTGACTGGGGGGGTGCAGGTTACTGGGGGGTGTGCAGGTTACTGGGGGGTGTGCAGGTGACTGGGGGGTACATGTGACTGGGGGGGTGCATGTGACTGGGGGTGTGCAGGTGACTGGGGGGGTACATGTGACTGGGGGGTGTGCAGGTGACTGGGGGGGGGGTGCAGGTGACTGGGGGGGTACATGTGACTGGGGGTGTGCAGGTGACTGGGGGGGTACATGTGACTGGGGGGTACATGTGACTGGGGGGTACATGTGACTGGGGGTTTGTGCAGGTGACTGGGGGGGTACATGTGACTGGGGGGGGTGCATGTGACTTGGGAGTACATGTGACTGGGGGGTACATGTGACTGGGGGTGTGCAGGTGACTGGGGGGGTACATGTGACTGGGGGGGTGCAGGTGACTGGGGGGTGTGCAGGTGACTAGGGGGGTACATGTGACTGGGGGGTGCATGTGACTGGGGGGGTACATGTGACTGGGGGGGTACATGTGACTGGGGGTGTGCAGGTGACTGGGGGGGTACATGTGACTGGGGTGTGTGCAGGTGATTGGGGGTGTACATGTGACTGGGGGGTGTGCAGGTGACTGGGGGGTGTGCAGGTGACTGGGGGGGTACATGTGACTGGGGGTTTGTGCAGGTGACTAGGGGGGTACATGTGACTGGGGGGTACATGTGACTGGGGGGGGTACATGTGACTGGGGGGTGTGCAGGTGACTGGGGGGGTACATGTGACTGGGGGGTGTGCAGGTGACTGGGGGGGTACATGTTACTGGGGGGGTACATGTGACTGCGGGGGGTACATGTGACTGGGGGTTTGTGCATGCGACTGGGGGGGTACATGTAACTGAGGGGGTACATGTGACTGGGGGGGACATGTGACTGGGGACTGGGGGGGTACATGTGACTGGGGGGGTGCATGTGACTGGGGAGAACATGTGACTGGGGGGGTACATGTGACTGGGGGTGTGCAGGTGACTGGGGGGGTACATGTGACTGGGAGGGTGCATGTGACTGGGGAGTACATGTGACTGGGGGGTACATGTGACTGGGGGTATGCAGGTGACTGGGGGGGTACATGTGACTGGGGGGGTGCAGGTTACTGGGGGGTGTGCAGGTGACTGGGGGGTACATGTGACTGGGGGGGTGCATGTGACTGGGGGTGTGCAGGTGACTGGGGGGGTACATGTGACTGGGGGGTGTGCAGGTGACTGGGGGGGTGCAGGTGACTGGGGGGGTACATGTGACTGGGGGTGTGCAGGTGACTGGGGGGGTACATGTGACTGGGGGGGTACATGTGACTGGGGGGTACATGTGACTGGGGGTTTGTGCAGGTGACTGGGGGGTACATGTGACTGGGGGGGGTGCATGTGACTTGGGGGTACATGTGACTGGGGGGTACATGTGACTGGGGGTGTGCAGGTGACTGGGGGGGTACATGTGACTGGGGGGGTGCAGGTGACTGGGGGGTGTGCAGGTGACTAGGGGGGTACATGTGACTGGGGGGTGCATGTGACTGGGGGGGTACATGTGACTGGGGGGGTACATGTGACTGGGGGTGTGCAGGTGACTGGGGGGGTACATGTGACTGGGGTGTGTGCAGGTGATTGGGGGTGTACATGTGACTGGGGGGTGTGCAGGTGACTGGGGGGTGTGCAGGTGACTGGGGGGGTACATGTGACTGGGGGTGTGCAGGTGACTGGGGGGGTACATGTGACTGGGGGTTTGTGCAGGTGACTAGGGGGGTACATGTGACTGGGGGGATACATGTGACTGGGGGGGTACATGTGACTGGGGGGTGTGCAGGTGACTGGGGGGGTACATGTGACTGGGGGGTGTGCAGGTGACTGGGGGGGTACATGTGACTGAGGGGGTACATGTGACTGCGGGGGGTACATGTGACTGGGGGTTTGTGCATGCGACTGGGGAGTTGAGAGCACTGACACCAGCGCACAGTATTAAGTATTAATTAAAATTAATTGCATATATTAAGAGCACTGGTGTCAGTGTGCTCTCAGCGCTGGTGTCAGTGTGCTCTCAGCGCTGGTGTCAGTGTGCTCTCAGCGCTGGTGTCAGTGTGCTCTCAGTACTGGTGTGATGGAGCACACTGACACCAGCGCTGAGATAGAGAGTACTGACAGTACTCTTAATATATGCAATTAATTTTTATTGCTTGAATTATTTTTTTTTTCCCATTATAGACGTTAATGGGGCCTCATGTCTAGGTCTAGGTTATGCCTAAGGCCTCACAAAGCCTAGAGCCGCCTCTGCACTCGATCTCTGCTCCCTGTCATCGGAGCAGAGATCAGTGGCGTCACACATACAGCCCATCCCCCTACAGTTAGTAATCACTCCCTAGGACACACTCAACCCCTCCCCGCCCCCTAGTGTTTAACCCCTTCACTGCCAGTGCCATTTACACAGTAATCAGTGCATTTTTAATTGCACTGATCGCTGTATAAATGACAATGGTCCCAAAAATGTGTCAAAAATGTCCGACATGTCCGCCATAACGTCGCAGTCACAATAAAAAGAAAATTATAAATAAAAATGCCATAAAACTACCCCCTATTTAGTAAACGCTATAACGTTTGCGCAAACCAATTATTAAACGCTTATTGCGATTTTTTTTTACCAAAAATATGTAGAAGAATACGATCGGCCTAAACTGAGGAAAAAAATGTTTTTTTATATATTTTGGGGGATATTTATTATAGCAAAATGTAAAAAATAATGCGTTTTTTTCAAAATTGCCGCTCTTATTTTGTTTATAGCGCAAAAAACAAAAATCGCAGAGGTGATCAAATACCACCAAAAGAAAGCTCTATTTGTGGGAAAAAAAGGACGTAAATTTTGTTTGGGAGCCACGTCGCATGACCGCGCAATTGTCAGTTAAAGCGACGCAATGTCGAATCGCAAAAAAACGTTCTGGTCAGGAAGGGGGTAAAATCTTCCTGGGCTGAAGTGGTTAATCTCTCAGATTCTGTAAAATTCAATATTCATTAGTTCTAGCTTCTTTCTCCATTCTCTAACTTCCTATAACAATCCTCCCATGAAACTGCCAACCAGACCATGTTTTGGACAAAGCAGTTTAATCTACTGGAATCCAATCCTTATGCTGTTGAATAGCATCTTTAAATCTATTCCAATAATCTAACACATCCTCACCTTTCTTCTGAACAACATCCATTAATGCTTACATATCTTGCCCCTTATCAAAAGTGGTTGTTACCCAATCTTTTAAGATTTCATTCAATCTAATTGTCTCTTCATACACAACCGGGTCTAGTGGTGGATCTTCCACCTTCATTATCCCTTGATCATATGCTCCCTTATTTCTTGCAAATACATTCCATACATCCACATACTTTTCTGGCACAGCACAATCAATCAAGATCCACATATCAATATATGTAGCTTGTTGCATTTTCTCTATCCACATCAACTTTTTATACCATTTCTTTGGACATTTCTCTAAGCTGGGTAGATCAGCAACAATTGCCCTAATTTCATTGGGTTTCCAGGGGACATAAACTTTTCCTATCCTTGCTATATAATTCCCCCGGTCATCTTCCTCCCCTGGCAAAGCTACCTCTTTGAAGGACATTTGTCCAAATGGTTCTAATTTGGATCTAAAATATTCTTTTGTCCTCTGTCTATCTTCTGGGGTACGCTGAGGCACTAATCCCAACCATTTTGCCTGTTGCCTAGTTAGCACAGGTGAGGCAGGATCCCTGGATCCCCTTGCTTGGGGAGTACTAGTATCAGATTTACCTAATTTATTAAATCTTGCCAAGGCATCTGCTCTTGCTGAAGTGTATTGCCATAACTCCCCATCGTTTTCAAACGTCATTGTATGATCTGTATCATAGAATGGTTCCTCTCTACCGTAATGTGGGGCATACTGTTTGGAAACAAGTTTACCTGTGTGTCTATGCTGTGGGGTTTCTGTCATAATACTTGGAGTGGCCTGCTGATAACCAGATGCTTCTCCTATATCATCACTAGCTGACTCCCCTCCTGTAACCTCCTCCCGTTCTACCATAGGTGCAGATGCTCCTGCCAATTCCCTTTTTATTAATTCATAGGGGGAAGCCCAGGCATTGACATATCAGCCTCATCCTCTACATGTAAAGCAGCTTTCTCTGAGCACATTTTATAGAGGGGCGGTTTTATATCCTTCCTGAATACCTCTTCCCAAGCTGCTAAGCATTCAATCCCCCCACAATCAGACATTTTAAAAAGCAGGTTAAATAATGCATCAATTGTTGGTGTATTAAGGGTCCCCTCTGGCGGCCACCATTTAGATGGGTCCTCTTTATACTCCTTCTTTGTTAGTTTACACCATTTCACATGATGTTTCAGGGCATCTGGGTCTCCACGCACCATCATTCTGATGATAGGAGCACTTGGTTGTAATTTGGCAATACTTAGCCCTGTTGCCTTTGCTATTTTTAATAACTTTTTTGCCCTATCCTTTGTCAACCTGAATATATTCATGACAGGTAAAATATTTTTTCCAAGCAAATTTCCCATATTTATCACAATTTCTCGTTACTCTCTTCAGAAATTACAATAATTTGGAACTCTGGGACAGAAAGCTCCACCGTTTATCGTTATGGCTGTGTACCAGCAGCCCAGTACATAAGTTGAGATATCTCATTTGTTCTACTCTCAGAAGGACGTCTCCTTTCTGAGTGGCAATAGGCTAGTCCCTATCTAGACTCCCTACTCCAGAGAACATGCAGCAGGTCATTCACCCATTTGTGGCTATCCGCTGAAGGCAAACCTATCCGCCTTAGGACCACAAATGTTCAAAAAAAATCATACATACAAAAAAATTCAAAAACCACCAACTTCTACTCACTCTTTAGAAATTGTGGTACCTGCACTTATACATACCTTTACAAAATATATATATACATTGTCATTTCTGGGGATAAGGAGAAAAGGCAAGCGCTTAAAATGATCATTCTTTAGCATGCTTAAATTGTAATAGGTACCTTTAACATTCTCAGTAATCATGCAGAGACACAATGCAGGCAAAATCAAATAGGAAACGTGTTTACCTTCTGTGGCTGCACTCCCCCAACCGGCCCCTCAACACCGCACAGAAAAGGCAGTTTATAACATGAGAAATATACATTTTCTCACCTGAGGCCTCTTTGCTGCTGTCCTTCCTGGAGCGGGTGGAGAGCCGGTGGTGGAGATGCAGAGAAGAAGACACGAGTAGGGGTCACCAAACTGTTAAGTAGAACCTTGAAATAAAGGACATCAACGCCAATAGAGCTGCATTCGTCTCATGTATGTTTAATTCAGAATATGCACTGTACATACAGAGGATCACATCTTTCAAGGCAGAATGCGATGCAGGTTACAGGGCAGTACAGCTTTTATAGAGAATGATTATATAGTAGTCTATGGTGGGCACAAGGCCAAAGTTACACATCACAAGTACGTATTTTTACTAAGTATTTCGACATAACTTTTGGTCAGCTTGACCTTGCTGATTTATAGGTGACAGTTAGTTTGACAAAAAGGGAAGACTAATTATATCAAGGGATTTAATTTGACTTTTAAACAGGGACTTTCCATATCAACATCTTTCCATATCAACATCTTTTCCGAGAATTGTGTCATCTCATTGGCAGAACATTTAATGTCAACTGGAGGCCAACTAAGAAAGCCACATGTGTTGCAATACCAAAAGAATTCAGAAACATTTTACTCAAAATTATAAGAAATACAGTTTCATGTTGAAGAGGAACTCTAGATACATAACAAGATATGGCTCATATATTTCATATCTTCACAATTGTCTAAACCGCTGGCAACGAAAGTGAGTACACCCTTAAGTGAAAATGTCCAAATTGGGCCCAAAGTGTCAATATAGTTTTATTAGTAATTTCCTTTATTAGCTGTATAATTTTCTTCCAAAATACTTTAATGATGGGGCACTCCCACCATATATGAGCCATTGTTCCAATAGTTTTGCACCCTCTCCAACATTCCACTGATTTTTCCGGTTGGAATTTGCTAACATTGTCTGGTGTCGCATACCACCTTGCTAAGCACTTGAAATTTGTTTCAGTCATCTTGGTATCAACTGAGGAACCGTGTATCATTTTCAACATTTTTTTCTAGAGTATGTTTACTACATTGTATCCCCAGTTCACTTTCCCATTTCTTGATATAGGGAACTTTGGCTATGTTTTGACTATGTTTGTTCTATTTACTTTTATTATTAAACAAGTGTGATTTAACTGTACTTCTGTCTCGGTCTGATTTATGGTTTCTGACACAATGTAAAGTAGTGAGTGTACAGCTTGTATAAAGGTGTAAATTTGCTGTCCCCTCAAAATAACCCAACGCACAGCTATTATTGTCTAAACCGCTGGCAACGAAAGTGAGTACACCCTTAAGTGAAAAAGTCCAAATTGGGCCCAAAGTGTCAATATTTTGTGTGACCACCATTATTTTCCAGCACTGCCTTAAACCTCTTGGGCAGAGCTTCACAGGTTGCCACTGGAGTCCTCTTCCACTCCTCCATGACGACATCACGGAGCTGGTGGATGTTAAAGACCTTGCGCTCCTCCACCTTCCGTTTGAGGATGCCCCACAGTTGCTCAATAGGGTTTAGGTCTGGAGACATGCTTGGTCAGTCCATCACCTTTACCCTCAGCTTCTTTAGTAAGGCAGTGGTCATCTTGGAGATGTGTTTGGGGTCGTCATCATGTTGCAATACTGCCCTTCGGCCCAGTTTCCAAAGGGAGGGGATCATGCTCTGCTTTAGTATGTCACAGTACATGTTGGCATTCATGGTTCCCTCAATAAACTGTAGCTCACCAGTGCCAGCAGCACTCATACAGCCCCAGACCATGACAAACCCACCACCATGCTTGACTGTAGGCAAGACACACTTGTCTTTGTACTCCTCACCTGGTTGCCGCCACACACGCTTGACACCATCTGAACCAAATAAGTTTATCTTGGTCTTATCAGACCACAGGACATGGTTCCAGTAATCCATGTCCTTAGTCTGCTTGTCTTCAGCAAACTGCGGGCTTTCTTGTGTGGGCTTCCTTCTGGGACGACAGCCATGCAGACCAATTTGATGTAGCATGCGGCATATGGTCTGAGCACTGACAGGCTGACCCCCCCACCCCTTCAACCTCTGCAGCAATGCTGGCAGCACTCATATGTCTATTTCCCAGAGACAACCTCTGAATATGCCGCTGAGCATGTGCTTTCAACTTCTTTGGTCAACCATGGTGAGACCTGTTCTGAGTGGAGCCTGTCCTGTTAAACTGCTGTATGGTCTTAGCCACCATGCTGCAACTCAGTTTAAGGGTCTTGGCAATCTTCCTAAAGCCTAGGTAATTTTATGTAGAGCAAGAACTCCTTTTTTTTAGATCCTCAGAGAGTTCTTTGCCATGAAGTGCCATGTTTAACTTCCAGTGACCAGTATGAGAGAGTGAAAGCGATAACACCAAATTTAACACACCCGCTCCCCATTCACACCTGAGACTTGATGGACTTGTGTCTTTTTTCAACCTCACCTACTATGTAACTATGTAACCTTGTAACACAAACGAGTCACATGACACCGGGGAGGGAAAATGTCTAATTGGGCACAATTTGGACATTTTCACTTAGGGATGTACTCACTTTTGTTTCCAGCGGTTTAGACATTAATGGCTGTGTGTTGAGTTAATTTGAGAGGACAGCAAATTTAAACTGTTATACAAGCTGTACATTCTCTACTTTACATTGCAGCAAAGTGTAATGTCTTCAGTGTTGTCACATGAAAATATATAATAAAATATTTACACAAATGTGAGGGGTGTAGTCACTTTTGTGAGATACTGTATATATAATCCAATGCCCATTTTGCTTACCAGAAGCCATAGCCATGTGATGATCCCTCTTCGAATGCCTGCATAATGTGGACATCTCCTATTAGTGGAGGAGACACTTGCAGCAGCCTGATCCTCTCTCTTAGGCTCTAGAGGCAAACTCATGAAAGAAGAAGTCTATTGGACGAAATGCTTCAGAAGTGACGTCAGACTCTGGAAGTGACCCATCATACACCGGAAGTGCCATGGTGGCCATTCTGAATGAGTTCTACAGGCTTTTTATTCTGTTGTAAGTGAAATTGGCATTGGAATAAATCGTGTAATTTTATGAAAAATTGCTGCACTATGGATCCTTTCTGCTATCTCTGTATTAGGGAATCATGTTATTGGATTTGGAGTTGAAGATCTGGTGGACTGTTTGTGGGAAGATTTCATATGTGTAATATTTGGTAAGGTGCATGGGGTGATTATTTGGTGATTAGTGTGATTGTATAGTTTTGCATAGTTTTGCATGTTAAATGTGATTGGGTAGAACACAGTAACCGAAACACCTCTTTAAGCGGTATCGCGCTATATTTTAGGTTTTCTGAGGATTTCTGAACTTATATTCTTGGAATTAAGAAGGATGAACATTCTTCCAAGATTATGTGGATATGCATAACATTTTTTTATATCTGGTAAGGTGCATGGAGCTAGCGGTGCAGCACAGCACACGTGGTGGATTTGCAATTGGGATTTAAAGGGACATGCACATTTCAGGCTCACTATTTGTGAGTAGGTTTTTGTAAACGTTTTTGTTTATACGCTTTACGGTAGCGCACTATGTGTATGATTTTCCCTTTTGGGAGCTTCTAATATCATTTTGGAAGTGTAAGTTGATGATTTCTCCCAAGAAGGATAACACATAGCAACTGGAAAAGAATATTCAACAATGGTGTATGAAAGACTTACAATATTGATTGGAGGGTAAAGGTTAATATATATATATATATATATATATATATATATATATATATATATATATATATATATATATATATAAAGGAGCACATAAGCCCAAATAAATGTGAGCACATTATATGATTTTAAGTATTGCACATGCGGAGTGGAACATATTACAGTATATAGTCACCTCTCTTTCTCATTCAAGATTTTTTTTGTTGTGAGGATTTCCATCAAAGGTTCAAGAAAAAAGAGACGGTTTTATAACAGATGCATTTTATTAAACACAAAGGCCCCAAAGATTCCTCTGAAAGGACATTTAAAGGGACATTGACTTCTTAGCACTGATTCTGAGATTAAACTCACGAAGGTGGTGAGCGGACCAGTTCAGAAGAAGATAACGGAGTCCCCAGGGCAGGAAATTAGCATGGCTCATAGAGAAACCTTCGACTTTGATTCATTATACTGCAGGATGGCTTAGGAAGAGGTGTTTAGAATAACGACCTAGGTAATTGGGCTTTAACCTCCAACTTCAGCAAAAACATTTTTTTTTTTCATTTTGACGAGAACTAGGGCCTCTGTCTGATCCTTATTGTCATTGATGCCCCTGTTAGAGAGGTTTAATCTCCCTTCCTGCCTTCATATCCCAGTGTCACCTGATGTCTTGTATGGGCATCACAAGGACAGGAAGTGAGGGGGAATCTCCCTAATGGAGTCATAGACAAAAATAAAAACCTTACAATAGAAAAATAGGGGAACAGTTGATGCTTTTACCTCCTGACAACAAACAAAAAACTGAAATAAAATCCTCTATAAATTAAACCGGTAAAGGACAAAACCACCTAAATATAGTAATGATTTCAGTAATATATGTAGCGGTACCCCTGTGGGGTCGCTGCGTGTTCTAGAATTCACACTTTTCAACCTGCTGGTCAGACATCCATTTTGGCACACTTTCCCAGACAATGAACCGACTCTTGCTTGTTTTTGTTGTTTTTATTAGGGGATTAAACTTGGATAGGGAAAAGGGACATGGGATGCCCAGATAATGAATACTTCTCAATTAAATCAATGTTGATTGAGTCTAGATTTGACAGTCTCTTCCTCTGCACATCTCCTCCAGCACACTACTTGAGATCACCTGCTTCACTTCAAATCTAGGTTCCTGTCTCCATTAGCACATGGCTAGGCCTCACTCTGAATAAGTCCTAACGTTTTCCTAATAGCCCATTACAGGCAGGGGTATGCAGTCCCCTTTGTGGTAGCAACTGTTTTAGTTGAGAAGAATAAATGTGCTAACTGATACTTGGTGGACTACTGGTCCCAGCACGCCCAATGCAAATCCTGCCAGCCCTCGTGGCTGCAATGACTCCAAAACAACATCACAGTCTCTCTCTCTGGCTCCACATCCAAATCCTGCATGTCTGTCCCAGAGATTCACACTGCTTCTCACTCACCGACCCTGGCATGGATCCCTCCTGAATGACTTTCCAGGCAGTGCTCTCAACTGTCCTCTCCCTGCTCCTGTTCCAGGACACCTCTCAATGACCTTCTAGAGAGAGGCTCCCTCCCAGCTTCCGAGCTGCAGGCCTGAGTTCACCCCCCCCCCCAGAAAGGGGGTTCCCTTAGACCACGACAGTCTAACACACCATCAGTAAGTTCTTCCACCCAACAACTCCTCCCACAGCAAGCTGCCAATCCTAGTTGGGGATTGGTCAGGGGGCTCCCACAAGTACTCCAAGCCACCCTCGGGCCTTGGACTGCCCCTCATGGTTCTGTACTGTTGCAGTATGTTGATGATTTTTTGATTTGTAGTTTTTCAGAGGCGGACTGCCGAGCTGATAGTCTATCTTTATTGAAATGGTTACATGTATGTGGTCACAAAGTGTCTAAAAAAAAGTTACAGTGGTGTAAACAGGAGGTTGAGTACCTAGGGTTTGTGCTGTCTCTGGGAGTTAGGAAAGTCAGTCACAAAAGAGTTGTCGCTCTTGTGGGTTTGCCCCGCCCACTTACCAAGAAAGACATGCTTACCTTTCTTGGAATGATTGGTTGCTGCCGCCAATGAATACCTGACTGTTCTTTTCTTTCTATGACAATATATTGAGACAAGCAACCCTCTCTGAAATGTCTGATACTGTAAAATGGTCTGATAAAATGGTAAATGCTTTTGCCATGTTGAAATGCGCAATGGTTACCAGCCCAAGCCTCGGCCTCCCCGAAATATGGCAAAATGTATAACTTATTTGCCAGGGAAAATTGCAGAACCATGGCGGGAGTACTGGCCCAGGAACATGGTGGGAGACTGCGCCCTGTAGTTTTTTTTTCTCTCAAAGATGGTCCCGGGCTTCTTTGGTAATGTTACTGCTAAAAACTATCCAGCTACCTAAAACAACAGGCTATAGCACACTGCAGAGCACATACAGGCCAACTGACAGAGATAGCCAGGGGAAATGCCCTGGCTGACCTTGCTGCTAAACAAGCTGCTATCTCACAGACAGCAGACATCCAAATGGCTATGCTGATACCCGACCTATCCCCATTCGAACAGTCACTCGCAGATCTCCAGGATTATGCCTCAAATTATGAGTTAAGGGACTGGGATAAAAAGGGTGTGCAGAAAGATCCAAAAAACTGGACTTCTCTGCAAAGAGGAGAAACATGTATACCAGCGGCAAGTGCATCACTCTTCATCTCACAGTACCACAGAATAGGCCACGCAGGTATACAGGTCACAGCTGATCTTCTGAGTAGAGATTTTTATATTCTCAAGATGGGCCGAACTTTTCTTGACCACAAAAGAAGATGCACAAACAGTAGTGAGAATCCTCACTCAGGAAATCATTCCTCGATGGGGATGCCCACTTCAAGTAAACTCAGACAATGGTCCAGCTTTCATGGCCAGGGTCTGCCAGGACTTGCTAAAAACTCTCAAAATAGAATGGAAGTTCCACATTCCCTACCACCCTCAAATCTCAGGGATAGTAGAAAGAATGAACAGAACAATTAAAGACAAGATAAGAAAGGCCACAGGAGGAACCTTTGCCAACTGTAAAAAGGTCATCCCAGCAGTCCTGGCAGAAATAAAAATTGACCCCAGGGTATTCACCTTTTGAAGTTTTGATGGGTAGACCTTTCCCCACCCTTATGGGCCAGAGCACCTTTAATGGTAGAAAAGAGAGATTTATGCCGCGTACACACGGTCGTACTTTTCGTCTACAAAAGTCGGACAGCCTGTCGGACAGACTTCCGGCAGACTTTCGGTGGACTTGCCGCGGACTTGCGGCCTACTTTCTAACGACCGGACTTGCCTACACACGACCACACAAAAGTCGGTCGGATTCGTACGTGATGACGTACACCGGACTAAAATAAGGAAGTTCATAGCCAGTAGCCAATAGGTGCCCTAGCGTGGCTTTTTGTCCGTCGGACTAGCACACAGACGAGCGGATTTCGGGGTCCGTCGTAGGTACGAAGTAAAAGTTTTGAAGCATGTTTCAAATCTAAAGTACGTCGTATTTGAGGCTAAAAAAGTCGGTTGAAAGTCCGGAGAAGCCCACACACGATCGGATTACCAGCCAGCTTTAGTCCATCAGCGTCTGTTGGACTTTTGTAGACGAAAAGTACGACCGTGTGTACGCGGCATTAGACTTAATACAGGAAGAATATGTAAGAAAACTGGTTGAAACATTGGATACAGTCGAAAGAATTGTTGCTCGCACCTCTCCTTTTTCTTCACAAGAAGCTACTCACCCCTTTAAGGTGGGAGACACCGTGGGGGTCCAACAGCTGAACAGAAATAAGAAGCAAGAGTATCCCTTTGGACCTCCTACCACAGTGGTTGCAGTGACCAGAACAGCCATCCTAGTGGAAAACTGCCAGTCCTGGATCCATGCCAGCCGAGTAAAAAAGGTTGCCCAAAGCCCCAGGAGCAGGAAGGAGACCTTGGATAAAGGAGGCCCTCAAGCAGAAGTCCAAGCAGATGAAGGAGGAGTTCCTGGGAAAGCAGGTCCGGCCAGAGAAGATGACCTTGCTTATTTCACCACAGACTTCTGGCAAGGCATTTTGCCTCCTGATCTCTCTGATAGTGTTCCTGCCCACCTGGATCATCACTAACTGTATCTACCACCCTGAAGATTTGGGTGCAATTAAAAGTATCTGTGGCAAAACACACACACACACAAGAGAACATTACAGTGACACAAGCTAGAACAAAGAGAGAGATTGGAGATAGTTTTATTGATAAGATGCTATTGCTAAAATTTAAGTATGCTTATGCTCAAAAAATCAGGGTATGAAGAATGTTGGATATGTAGCAAATTATATCCTAGCACTGCCCAAATTCCCCTTTTGGCTGTACCTTTAAATATTTCTTCCTCAATGAGACTCCTCCTGTCTTCTTAACTAACATATCCACTCTGTACATAAATAACACTGTTACCTTTCCAATAGCAGGTGAAACTTATTCCCCTGATTGGTGTTTTAATTTAGGGAATGAGACACAAACTAACTCCTCCATTTGTAGTAGGTCAATATTTAACAACTCTATGCGTGAATCTAGAGGCCAGTATACACCCCAGATACCCCCTCAAACACCGCGATAAAAGGGAATTGTTCCATAAACAAGATATGGCCTGGGCATGGTTTCCTTCTTGGACAGGATGGGGTATAGACATGATGAAAAGGTTGAACAATTATTCAAGTATATTGGATGAAATAATGGAGAGGAATTCAGATGACATTGCTATGTTAACCACTTCAGCCCCGGACCATTATGCTGCCTAAGGACCAGAGGTCTTTTTCCAATTTGGCACTGCGTCATTTTAACTGCTAATTGCGCGGTCATGCAATGCTGTACCCAAACGAAATTTGCGTCCTTTTCTTCCCACAAATAGAGCTTTCTTTTGATGGTATTTGATCACCTCTGCAGTTTTTATTTTTTGCGCTATAAATGGAAAAAAACGAAAATTTTGAAAAAAAATGATATTTTCTACTTTTTGTTATAAAAAAAATCCAATAAACTCAATTTTAGTCATACATTTAGGCCAAAATGTATTCGGTCACATGTCTTTGGTAAAAAAAATTTCAATAAGCGTATATTTATTGGTTTGCGCAAAAGTTATAGCGTCTACAAACTAGGGTACATTTTCTGGAATTTACACAGCTTTTAGTTTATGACTGCCTATGTCAATTCTTGAGGTGCTAAAATGGCAGGGCAGTACAAGACCCTCCCAAATGACCCCATTTTGGAAAGTAGACACCCCAAGGAAATTGCTGAGAGGCATGTTGAACCCATTGAATATTTTTTTTTTGTCCCAAGTGATTGAATAATGACAAAAAAAAAAATATTTACAAAAAGTTGTCACTAAATGATATATTGCTCACACAGGCCATGGGCCTATGTGGAATTGCACCCCAAAATACATTTAGCTGCTTCTCCTGAGTACGAGGATACCACATGTGTGGGACTTTTTGGGAGCCTTGCCGCGTACGGGGCCCCGAAAACCAATCACCGCCTTCAGGATTTCTAAGGGCGTAAATTTTTGATTTCCCTCTTCACTACCTATCACAGTTTTGAAGGCCATAAAATGCCAAGATGGCACAAACCCCCCCCCCCCCCAAATGACCCCATTTTGGAAAGTAGACACCCCAAGCTATTTGCTGAGAGGCATGTTGAGTCCATGGAATATTTTATATTTTGACACAAGTTGCGGGAATGTGACAATTTTTTTTTTTTTTTTTTGCACAAAGTTGTCACTAAATGATATATTGCTCACACAGGCCATGATCTGGTCTCTGATCAGCTCTATGGTCAGCTGGCTGAATCACCGGCTGCATTCTCAGGTTCCCTGTTGAGACAGGAGAGCCAGAGAAAAACACGGAAGACGGTGGGGGGGGGGGTCATTCCTGCTTGTAAAAGCAGTCTAGAGGCTAATTGGCCTCTAGGATTGCTTTTACATGAAAGCCGACCGCTGGCTGAAAAGAATGATACCAAGATGATACCTAAACCTGCAGGCATCATTCTGGTATAACCACTCAAAGTTGTGAATGGCGTACCTGAAGACAAAAAAATGGTTAACAATAAAACACAGTAAACGGTAAAGTATAAAAAATTGCATAACTGAAAAACAAACATGATAAAACATAATAACAATAAAACATTGCAGAATAGAATACAGTAAAAAAGAGCAGAACAATAGAGAGAGAATAGAGAGAGAGAGAACAATAAAACGACAACTATTTTTTTTTATTTTATATATTTTTTTATTTTTTTTTTACACTTTTTTTGTAACTAACTTTTATAACTGTAACCGGTTTCAGGTTTGGGTCTCTCAAAATGCGATGGCATCTTGGGAGACCCTGTGAAAGTGTGCCTAGTCTGTGCAATGCTGTACCCTACGCTAATACTCAACTAGTGAATGGTAGCGTTCAAAACATTCACCAATGCAAAGACCAGGATTGTCAGGACAGGAGGGACAATAATAGCGGGTGTCACGCCTATATCCGCGCTTGCTGCAGACACAACATCTTTTTTGGGGGGGGTTGTTGGGTAGGGGTACTCGGGAGGACATAAAGAAAATGCCTCTCATGCAGCCGACTGTATTTGGTTGGGGATGTGAATGGGGGAAGTACGGGCGCTGCAGAAGTGGTGAGTTCCCAATTAGGATTGGCGAATGCAGCAGGAAGGGCACTATGGGCACGATGGGCCTGTGTTTGTCTTCTTCTTGGTGGCAGCGGGACACTACTTGTGCTTGCCACCTCACCAGCTTGAACTGCACTTATGGGACTCGCCACGTCACCAAGTGTTACTGCAGTGCTGCTTTGACTATGACCGGGGTGTACTAGGCCGCTGGTGCTTGCCAGTTCACCAAAACGCTACCAAAAAAAACTGTTAGCGATCGCAGGGATCAGGCCTGACTCTGCGAACACTGCAGTTATGCGTTTAGTGTTTTGTAAGTGACAGTGATCGATCGATACTGCACTTGGGTAGGCTGGGCTGGGCTGGGCGAAGGGGGCAAAACGCAGGTGCCAGCAGGTATTTGGGCTGATCCCGCTAACACTGCGTTTTTGGGAACCGTAACACTTATACGGTGATCAGTGGTGAAAGGGTTTACTAGGGGGCAATTAAGGGGTTAAAACATTTATTAGATAGTATATGGGGGTCCCCGACGCTATAAAACGCTGACGGCGAACCTAAATATTTACGTCCCTAACTAGCGTCACCAGCGACACTAATACAGCGATCAGAAAAATGATCGCTTAGCGACACTGGTGACGGGGGGTGATCAAGGGGTTAAAACTTTATTAGGGGGGTTAGGGGGGTACCCTAGACCTAAAGGGGGCTAACCCTAACTGCCCTAACACAGTAACTGTCACAAACTGACACCATGCAGTAATCAGAAAAAAAAAAACCTGCTTGGTGTCAGTGTGACAGGGAGGGGGGAGGGGTGATTGGGGGGTGATCGGGGGCGATCGGGGGGGGAATCGGGGGGTGTTTTGTGTGCCTGGCATGTTCTACTGTGTGTGTTTGTGTTTTACACTCACAGTGCAGTCTTCTCTCCTCGGCGCCGGAACGGAAAATACCGAGCTGAGGAGAGATGACATTATTTCCTTTGCTGCTGTTTTGCATACAGCAGCAAAGGAATGTTCTGATTGGCCGGCGGCGATCGCGAGGGGGGGGGCCACGAACGGATGGCCTCCCCCTCACCTCCGATCACCGGGGGACACAAGAGGACCGCTTCAGGCACCGCAGGAGGCAGATCACGTACATTAACGTGATTTTGCCTGCCCGTGCCGCCTTGCCGACGTATATCGGCGTGAGGCGGTCCTTAAGTGGTTAAACATAGAAACTAGAGCAATTAGAAAACAGCTAGAACTACAATGAGTTAGCTATAGAAAGCATGAGTGCAGCTCTCACAGGTTTATGTGAAATAGCTGAGGACTACGAATGCTGTACTTGGATCTCTAACACGAGTGCCAATGTGCCTGACTACTATGATATTTATCCTTGCTCTGATTCGTTACCTCTGCTTTAAGTGTTGTATTTGCATAATTGCACGCATTCAATCTCCTGATGATAAGGTTCTATCCTACATGACATACATGAAGAATCATCAGGCAATCTATGCCACAATCCCAAAGAAGTACTAGAACACTAGACAGAATTTAGAGATCATCTCATAGGATCTAAGAGGGGATTGAATGGATATTTAGCTTAACCACATCCATTTTACAATAATCAACTTACATTTTGTGTTTTATCCTGTATTCTATTTTACAGACAGCTGCATGTACTGTTCATTATTCTTCTTATCTTTCCTTACTTTCCATTTCTTGTAAAGCACATGATTTCCCAGAAATGATGCGTTTGTTTGGTTTCACTTTTGTCATAAAATGTTTCTTTATTTGATTGGATAATTTGTATGACATGGTCAAGGGGCGGTAGTTTCTGAAAGCCCCCTTTAAATATTCACACCAAAGAATAAAGATTAGATTTGCTCGGCGAGACTTTGTCATGGGTTTTTATCATTGTCTCAATGGGCTAATCTCACAGGCCTGTGGGGATTGTAAGGTACACCTTATGCAGAGTTATCGAGGGTCTAAAAATATCCCTAGACAACCTACATCTCCTTACAGTAAGTATTTATTTTAAATTGTTTTATTTTATTTTTTTTTAACTGACACTCTCTAGTAATTTCCTTGTCTGCCACGATCCCATAGGTCAGTGATGGCGAACCTTGGCACCCCAGATATTTTGGCATTACATTTTCCATGATGCTCAACTACACTGCAGAGTGCATGAGCATCATGGGAAATGTATTTTGAAAACATCTGAGGTGCCAAGGTTCACCATCACTGCCATAGGTGGTGGGGTGAGGACATTTTACCCTTTATTCCATCTATAAGGCAATCAGTATCCTTATGATGATTAAGTCAGGTAACAATGGATCTTACCAAAATCTCAAAAGTGCTTCAGTTAATAGCATTGTAAAGTAGCAGTACAATCATCAAATGTCCGTACAAATTGGCAACACATTGATTTGGAGCAGGAAATGCCAGAAGCCCTTCTATGCAACATATGTATCCCGCTGATGTGTTCCACCTGATAGGCGTCTTTGGCGCAGCATAAAGTTATCATCAATAATGGCACAATTTAAAAAGTGTTTGGTGCAAACAATGACAAAAAAGCCCACTTATGTGTCCCTGGGTGCAATGTGGCAATGCTAACATCACTCCTATCTATAGGAGATATGGGTAAGCAGCAGTGCCCTGTTCTTGGGAGACGCATATGCATAGATAATTTTATAAGATTTGTATAACGTGAATCACCTGTATAGACATTTGAATCACTCTAATCTATTCAATTGTTTATCTATTTTCTGTTACAAGGCACTGTACCGTGCATGTGACCAGCATCCCCTGAAGAAGCCTGTTATAGGGGCGAAAAATGTTGGGAAGTCCATCTTGCATTGCTGTATCACTGTTACTGTATTGAACTGTACTTGCCATATTTATTTCCTATTCTGTGCTTTTATTGGATGAATTTCTATTTTTCAAATAAATGCATCTTTTATATAATTGACAATTTCCTTTATTTGCACCTTAAAAATCCCAACTTTTTTCTATCTACTACTTCTGTCTATGAGATGTGGTGCTAGTTAAAATTGCGAGTATTCGTGTTTAATAATATAATCACTTTGGTGCAAACAATGACAAAAAAGCCCACTTATGTGTCCCTGGGTGCATTGTGGCAATGCTAACATCACTCCATGTCAGGGGCAGATGATACCTGGGGTAAGGGAGTCATCACAGAACCCCACTAGAGTCAATGACCACAGGCCCCAAGTCATTTTCCTAAACCCCTTGGAATCTCAGAGTTTTTTTTGTTTCAGCGATGTCTCGGTTATGCACATTATACTTTTTAGGGTTTATAGTATACCCTAATGCAGCCTTGTTCAACTAGGGTGCTCAGGCACCCTGGGGTGCCTTTAGGTGTCTTCAGGGGAGCCTTGGCAAAATGCCTAGAAATTGCCCAAAACTTGTATACAAGCCAGCGGGTGGATCAAGCCTACCTATTAATTACCTTCTAGCCGATCATTGGTTGATAAGGAGAACGTCAGGCACCTGCACAGCATCCTTGTTTGTCCCTCCCTTTCCCCTCTCCCTCTCTCCTTCTCTCCGTCAGCACTGGGGTCGCATTAGCGGAGTGAGGGAGAGAAACTGAGGGAGAGAGAAACATTGGAATACTAATCAGTGTCAGTGTGCAAAGGTGTGTTTGTTCTGAAAGAATAAATCACCTCTAATGTTGGGTGTCCTACGTATTTGGATGTTGCTACATTATATAAAACTATTAGTTTAATTTTTTAAATTTTAGAATGGGGTATCATGAGAGGAATTTTAAAGGGTGCCTTGACTGAAAATAGTTGAGAAACACTGCCGTAATGTATCGTACACTATTTTTTTGAGGACAGATAGGATTTTAAGTTGAGTTTAAAATTCTAAAATTTAGATAGGGAATAGTAAAAAAAATAAATAAAGCATTTTCCTGCAATTTTTCCCAATACAACTTTCATGTAATTTGTGCACCTTCATATATTTGCCACAAAATAACATCAAGTGTGTTTGCCCAGTGTATGCATATATGCGGTCTAATTAATTTGTTGGGCCGCATACTGTATATAAGCTATTGTGTTTTTGCTGAGAGTGGCCTCCCAGCACAGAGACGGAGCTGTCAGCGAAAGCTCCGGCTCTCCTACTAATTATCAGGAACTGGGAGGTCCGGTTACTGATCGCCTGATCACTGTGATAGCCTCTTATTGGCTATCACAGTGATCAGTCACTGTACAGCCTGCCCCTGTGTTTTTTCTCCTTTTAAATGGAGAAAAAAGATACATTTTCATCTTTCTCTTCTTGATAGGGGAGAAATATGTAAACAAATAACAGTGTGTATACAATATATATAAATACAGATAAATTAGCTAGATCAGGGTTTGATCTAGGTCAGTGTCAGGGTTAGGGTCAAAGGTTATGATCAACGTACTTCAGGTAGAAAACCTTTTTTTTTTCAATTTAGTATCAGTGACGATTAGTGTCAGCGTGTTTCAGGTAGGATAAAAGAAAAAGCAAACTGGACACGATTGCTTCTGGGCCCTGCTAAAAACCAACAAATAATATACACTTATGTGGTATCAATGTAATTGTCAGAAGTAGGGATGGGCGAACGGTTCGGCCCGAGCATAAGTTCGGGCCAAACTTTGGTTGTTCGGATGTTCTTGTGAACAACGAACAATATGCGGTGTTCAGGGCAAATTTGAAAGCCGCCGGAACACCGTCTATGGGACACTAACATGAAGAATCAAAAGTGCTCATTTTAAAGGCTTACATGTTTTTTCGGGAGCAGTGATTTTTTTAATGCTTAATCCCCGTACACACGGTCCGATTTTCCGATGAAAAATGTTCGATGGGAGCTTGTTGTCGGAAATTCCGACCATGTGTAGGCTCCATCGGACATTTTCCATCGCAATTTCCGTCACACAGGATTTGAGATCTGGATCTCAAATTTTCCGACAACAAAATCAGTTGTCGTAAATTCCGATCGTGTGTACATAATTCCGACGCACAAAGTTCCACGCATGGTCGTAATCAAGTAGAAGAGCCGTACCAGCTATTGAACTTCATTTTTCTCGGCTCGTCGTACGTGTTGTACGTCACCGCGTTCTTGACATTCGGAATTCCCAACAAGATTTGTGTGACCGTGTGTATGCAAGACAAGTTTGAGCCAACATCTGTTGGAAAAAATCCATTGATTTTGTTGTCGGAATGTCCGATCGTGTGTACGGGGCATTGGAATGTGCCATAGAGTAGGATAAAGCCCCATACACACTATAAGATTTTCTGCTGAGTTTTTCCTTCAGATTTACCAAAACCATGTAGTGCAAGGGCCTACCTGATTGCAAACACATTGAAACTGTTAAGGTTTGACCTCATATTATATGGTTTTGGTAAATCTGAAGGAAAAACTCAGCAGAAAATCTGATAGTGTGTATGGGGCTTTAGCGTTAGTTAGTTTTTGCCTAAGCTTCCACTTTAAGATTTAAAGTGGTTGTAAACCCACCAAACAAAAAAAAAAAAAAAAACCTGCAAGGCAAAGGCATAATGAGCTAGTATGCATAGCATACTAGCTCATTATGAAATACTCACCTTAGATCAAAGCCCCCGCAGTGCTCCTCGTACACTGGTCAGTCCGGCGACATCTCTCCCAGAGTTATTTCCAGGTATCGGGGGCTCTGGTACTGTGATTGGCCGGAGCCATGATGATGCCACTCCCATGCATGCCCGTGGAAGCCGCCGGTAACAGCACACCAGCTGAAACAACGGCACGAACGAGCCAGTGCTTCAGTGAGCATGTGCCGATGACATCGGCACATGCTGATATAGGGGAAATATCCTAAACCTGCACGGTCCAGGGTAGCTACAGGTAAGCCTGTAGTGTAGGCAGTATAGGCTTACCTGTAGTGAAAAGTGGTCTGTAATGGTTTACAAACACTTTAAGTTTGGTTGATGAGGGCACATATTAGCATGACTGCAACATTTCCACAGTTTTGTGTTCACTAGAAATTCAAATTACGGTACATTGTATTCACTTACATGAGCATTCGAAGCTTGAGCAATAGTATTTATTATTATTATTATTATACAGGATTTATATATAGCGCCAACAGTTTGCGCAGCACTTAGCAATAAACCCGAATGTCATCCAGAACCTCCAGCATCATTGTTTATTTTTCAAATGTTTTCTTTGTAACAGCTCTGCCCGAGCCTCTGTATGCACAGGAAGCTCTGTAATGCCATTCCTGATTTCACTAAACTCCTGATGTAAACACAAAGGGGTGTATTTATAAACAAAACTATTTGTCCTGCAAAACTGCGTGTACATTTAATCTATGCAAATGCCGATAAGATCAAATGTAACTAGGCTGGATGTTCTAAATTTTAAGAATAGAGTGAATCAGGAAAATATCAATTATGGCCACTACATGGAGTTTACAATCAAAGAAAATAAACACTTATTTACTATGATCATCAGCTCCATCTAGTGGGTATAATGTGTTTTTTCCCCTGATTTTTTTTTTAGCTATTCTTATGAATGAATGAACATATGACCTGTTGAGAAAATAGTAAAATTGCACTTTGCTGGCAGTCGCCAAGCTGGCAGTTCCAAGATCCCGATTTCCCAAATGTCTACAGCACATTCTTATGGAGTGAAGATTAGACCAAGATATAGCTAAGATCGGGGCAGCCCATCCAATAAGGGCGCACAGGCTTCCACCCCCCCCCCCCCCCATCCATGCGTCCTGCCCCCAAGCAGGACGCTGGATGTATGATTTCCAATGGTGGGGGTGTTTCCTTGAAGCACCTGATTAGAGCCAGAGGCTTTAATAGGCTTCAAAAAAGGGTGGGCTCGGGACGCAGAGCACTGCGAACCGAACCCACCCAGTTGTGTGACAATAGCGAAAGAAAATTTGCTATTTTCACACTAATTTTCCTCTCAGCCAATCAGGAAGCGGGTCTGAGACCTGTTTCCCAATTGGACGAAAGGAGAAGCATTCTGAGGAGGAGGGAGGAGAAGGGAGACGTAAGCTGAATGATGCCTGCGGAGGAGAGCAGAGGAACGGAATGGCGCCCGTGATGCCTGCCGCCTGTCGCCCAGGTGAAGCGCTTCCCGCCATAGATGGGGTAAGTGCTCCGGACCCAACCAAACGACCAGGGGGGGTGCGTGTTACCCGACGACAGGAGGAGGTTGGCTGTGGGTGCACTGTTTGCCGCCCCCCCACAAAAAAAATTACCACCAGCCGCCACTGGCTAAGATATTGCTTTTGTTTCCCCTCCACCTCACTTATTGTTAGGCTGCTTCCACACTGGGATGGGTGGGCGTTGACGGTAAAATGCCACTAGTTTTAGCAGCGCTTTACCATCTTTTTAGCAGTGCTATTCGCCCGAGGCAGTTCTAACCCCCGCTAGAGACCAAATAAAGGGTTAAATGCGCCCACTCCAAAGATGCTGCTTGCAGGCCTTTTTTTAATGTCCTGCCAGCGCATTGCCCCAGTGTTAAAGCACTCCAGCACCTTTACCCTCAGCTTCTTTAGCAAGGCAGTGGTCATCTTGGAGGTGTGTTTGGGGTCATTATCATGTTGGAATACTGCCCTGTGGCCCAGTCTCCAAAGGGAGGGGATCATGCTCGGTTTTAGTATGTCACAGTACATGTTGACATTCATGGTTCCCTCAATGAATTGACTCGAGGTTGCAATTGCCGGCACCCGGCTATTTAAAAAAAGAAAGAAGAAAACAGTGTCGGGTCCCCCCAAAAATCTATAAAGGACCCATATCCAAGGATGCAGCCTGGCAGGCCAGGAAAGTGGGGGGATGAGCGAACACCCCCCTCTCCTGAACCACACCAGGCCAGACTCCCCCCCACCCCAAAGCACCTTGTTCCCATGTTGATGTGGACAAGGGTCTCTTCACCACAACCCTGGGCTGTGGTTGTGGGGATCTGGCAGGGGGCTTATCAGAATCTGGAAGCCCCCAGATCCCACCCTCCCTATGTGAATGAGTATGGGGTACATTGTACCCATTCACCAAAAAAGTGTCCGCCGCCACTGCCAGACTCGAAAAAAGAAAAAAAAACACTCTGCTGTCAAGGAAGGCTGACTGCCTACTGCAGGCTCCGCCATTTGACAGTTCTTATATAGGCAAGGGGCAGAGACACCTGGTGATGTCACCTGGTGGCCCCGCCCCATTGTGTCATTCCCAACCCAGCATGCCCCGGTCGGTGACATCACACGGGGGTGGTTAAAAAGGAAAAGTCTACAAGCTGCTCCCTAACATGGAACATCTCCATCCCTATACTGTATACAGAAACAATCGCCCTTGGGACTTTGAGTGAGGTGTCCATGAGGATCACAAGGTCAACAAGATGTGTAACGGGGTAACAAATTTTATTTGTATAAACATCATCCAATATAAAACATGATCATAAATAACAGTTACATAAGAGCAGCAACATAGCATAATAGTCCTCTAAACATAGTCATAATGATATAATATCACAAAGTATTTGTAGTACAGATATACATGATACATCTCTAACCCGATGCGTTTCGCGGGCTCTACTCGCATCATCAGGGGCTGTTGTGTACATCTGGTGTCTGAAAAGGACAAGTAAAATATGTATTGAAGTATAGGTTATGATTAGGACAAAAGCATGAGGCCAAAACTGGTGGTCCCATACTTACTGATTAGACGGTTGGCTTCAGAGTCTGATCCCAAACGAGGGTCAGCGGGGAACGTCTCCCCCGGGAGCTGAAGGGACGGAGACCCTGGCAAAGAGGACCAAGGCTAGACATGGGGCAGGCATGGCAAGGAGATGAAAGAAGAATGTGAACCAAAGTATCACCCATGAGTCTTGCAAGGCATGCTCACAGTAATAGAATATATGGAATGGAGCATAGGAGTAAGTGGGTATAAATGTGAATATATATCACAGAGACGGTAACATATAAAAAATCCTGAGAGTATAAAATGGGAAAAGGGAAACGGATGTGACAGAGTGTGGAAGTGGTACTTCACCATTTCCACACTCTGTCACATCCGTTTCCCTTTTTCCCTAGTTTTCACCTCTTCTCTTTCACCTCCCCCTACATTTTCCTTTTTTCTTTCCTAACTCCCCCCTTCTTCTTTTCCCCTTGCTCTACAGGACTTCCTGTATTTTTTTGTATTCATGTACACACTCTCAGACTCTCATGTTAACTAGAGACCAACTATCATCTGACATATATATTTACTCGATTACAGTGAGCATGCTTTTGAAGATTTCTTGACCTTCAGCATGCCCTCCCTTGTGTTCTTTGTACTAAAGTACACAATTTTATACTCTCAGGATTTTTTATATGTTACCATCTCTGTGATATATATTCATATTTATACCCACTTACTCTTATATTCCATTCCATTCCATATATTCTATTACAGTGAGCATGTATTGCAAGACTCATGGGTGATACTTTGGTTCACATTCTTCTTTCATCTCCTTGCCATGCCTGCCCCGCATCTGGCCTTGGTCCTTTTTTCCCGGGGTCTCTGTCCCTTCAGCTCCCGGGGGAGATGTTCCCTGCTAACCCTTGTTTGGGATCAGACTCTGAAGCCAAGCGTCTAATCAGTAAGTATGGGACCACCAGTTTTGGCCTCATGCTTTTTTCCTAATCATAACCTATACTTCAATACATATTTTACTTGTCCTTTTCAGACACCAGATGTACACATCAGCCCCTGATGATGCGAGTAGAGCTCGCAAAACGCATCGGGTTAGAGATGTATCATGTATATCTGTACTACAAATACTTTGTGATATTATATCATTATGACTATGTTTAGAGGACTATTATGCTATGTTGCTGCTCTTATGTAACTGTTATTTATGATCATGTTTTATATTGGATGATGTTTATACAAATAAAATTTGTTACCCCCTTACACATCTTGTTGACCTTGTGATCCTCATGGACACCTCACTCAAAGTCCCACGGGCGATTGTTTGTTTCTGATCACAAGGGGGTGGGGCCACCAGATGATGGCGCCAGGTGGTTCCACCCCTTACTTATACAAAAACTGTCAAACGGCAGAGCCTGCAGTAGGTGGTCAGATCTACATCGGGGACATTGTTTTTTTTATTCTTTTATAATAAAGGAATTGTCAAAAGCCTGTCTACTGTTTTTATTTTTATTTACACTTTTTTGGTGAATGGGTAAGGGTACAATGTACCCCATACTCATTCACATAAGGGGGGGCCAGGATCTGGGGACCTCCTTGTTAAAGGGGCTTTCAAATTCTGATAAGCTCCCTGCCCACAGACCCCCTCAACCTCAGCCCAGGGTTGTGGGGAGGAGACCCTTGTCCCCATCAACATGGGGACAAGGTGCTTTAGGGTGGGGGCAGAGCCCCTCCTGCCCCGAAGCATCCACCCCCCATGTTGAGGGCATGTGGCCTGGTGTGTTTCAGGAGGGGGGGCGCTCGCTTCTTTCCCCACTTTCCTGTCCTGCCAGGCTGCTACTAGACCCGAGGACCTGGTATGGACTGGGGGGGACCACACACCAGTTTTTTTTTCACTTTTTTTATTGATAGCAATGTTTGTTTTTATTCAGCTGTCAGTGGGGAAGCCCATTGACAGCTAACGACTCATCGATTGTTAAGGACGCTGCGGCCGGCTTCCCTGCCCTGCTCCTCAACAATCAGCTATTCACTGCACTCTGATTGGACAAAGCTTTGGGCTTAGAATGCACTGTGCAGCGCGCAGTGCATTTCAGGGCGTTCGGCAGGGCAAATGCCCTGCAAATTCGGGTGTTCACCAAACGGACAAACAGGCAATGTTCAGGCCGAACTTTTGTTCGGCCTAAAATGTTCACCCAACTCTAGTTATTACTTTTGCCTTATGGCAAGGTGCTGCATCATGCTGGAAAGGCATTGTTTGTCACCAAACTGTTCTTAGATGTTGTGAGAAGTTGTTCTCGGAGGATGTTTTTGTACCATTCTTTATTCATGTCTTATTTAGGCAAAATCGTGAGCAAGCCCACTTCCTTGGCTGAGAAGCAACAAAACCAAACACATGAATGGTCTCAGTATGGTTTACTGTTGGCATGACACTGGACTGATGGTAGCACTCACCTTTTCTTCTCCGGACAAGGTTTTTTTCCGGATGCCTCAAATAATCAGAAAGGGGATTCATCAGAGAAAATGACTTTGCCCCTGTCCTTAGCAGTCTAATTTTTTATTTTTATTCTTTTGTAGAATATCAATCTGTCCCTGATGTTTTTCCTGGAGAGAAGTGGCTTCTTTGCTGCCTTTCTTGACATCAAGCCATCCTCCAAAAGTCTTTTCCTCACTGTACGTGCAGATGCACTCACGCCTGCCTGCTGCCATTCCTGAGCAAGCCCTGCACTGGCGGTGTCCCAATCCCGCAGCTAAATCAAATGTAGGAGACATCCTGTCCTAAAGCCTTCTTCAAAAATGCAGTGAAAATGTTTTTTACAGGATTAAAGGGGTTGTATACCCTTGTGTTTTTTCACCTTCATGCATCATATGCATGAAGGTGAAAAAACACCTGGTGGTGACTGGCCACCCAGGTCCCCGTTTTACTTACCTGAGCCCTGGAACTTCATCCGGCAGGGACGCGCTCTTCCTCTGCCCGGGGTTCTTGACTCTTGATTGGATAGATTGATAGCAGCGCAGCCATTGGCTCCCGCTGCTGTCAATCAAATCCAATGATGTGGGCGCCGGAGGGCGGGGCCGAGTCATACATTCGGTGGCTATGGACGTCGAATGATGGACTCGGGAGCATGCACGCAAGATAACCCCCCGGGAGAGCGCTTCTCCTAGGGGGTTATCTGACGTGGGGAGGAGCCGCAAGAGCCACCAAGGGACCCCAGAAGACGGTGTTCGGGGCCACTCTGTGCAAAACGAGCTGCACAGTGGACGTAAGTATGACATGTTTGTTATTTTTTTTTAAATAAACAAAGCTTTACAATCACTTTAAGTTAATTTTCATGGCAAAGAGGGACTTTGGAATTCATATAATCAATCTGATCACTCTTCATAACATTCTGGAGTATATGCAAATTGCCATCATAAATCGGAGGCAGTAGACTTTGTGAAAATTTATATTTGTGCCATTCTCAAAAAATTTGGCCACAAATTTTACAAATCGAAAATTACAAATCAGTTAAAGACAGTCTTACTTCATATGTGACTCACTTATTTAACACAGCATCATCCTGTGGCTCCCTCTACCAAGGAATTTCAAACCAACATCACCTATCAATTACAGACCTTAATTAGGAAATATTATCCCACACCTTGTCAACCCAGATCAGGTGGGATTTGTTAATGAGAGTCAAGTCCCTGATGGTCCATGTAGGGCAGGGATATGCAATTAGCGGACCTCCAGTTGTTGCAGAACTACAAGTCCCATGAGGCATAGCAAAACTCTGACAGTCACAAGCATTACACCCAGAGGCAGAGGCATGATGGGACTTGTAGTTTTGCAACAGCTGGAGGTCCGCTAATTGCACATCCCTGATGTAGGGTATTAGACATCATCTGTTTTTTTTAGAAACCAAGAAATAGCCAGCTGTGATACCAAGAAACATTTCACAGGATCTTTTGAAGTACTCCAAAAGTGTGGCATTAGTGCAATATACTAACCCACTGCTCCATGTTTATCCCTAAAGGGATACTCTAAACATTGATACAATCTCAGTAGTACCATATGAACTTTAAAATATGCTATGTAGCATTCGCATGCGCAGGAGGTGTGCCGGGGCACACCCTAATCACTCTGTGCGGTGCAGATTCCTTCTGCTGATATTTTACCAAAGCCCCCCCAATGTGGGGCTCCTAAAAAAAATTGAAAATAAAAATAAAAAAGTAAGATGATAAAAAGAAAAAACTACTTACATGTCCACTGCCTTACTGACACCAACCTCTGCCCTACTGACACATCCACTGCTCTACTGACACATCTATGTTTTAGTACATTTGGAGTGCATACCCTAATGCAATAAGCTGCGCACACCTATGCTATGTAGCAATACCAAGCACTGTACAAATTGGTATTTTAGGAAACATTTGCAATGTGGTGTTCCTAGTCGAAGCAATAATATTATAAACATAACTTAACTGGAAAAGCATTCAGCAAATAGCCAACTTAATTCCTACATAGTGAATAATATGATATATTTTAAATAAGTGTTGCTTCTTAATATTTTGACCTTCAAAAACTATTTGGCATTTAATTAAATCGATAGTAAAGTCTGCTTTGTGATTTTTACCTACAGGTAAGCCTATAATAAGGCTTACCTGTAGGTAAAAGGAATATCTCCTAAACCTGCACCATTCAGGAGATATTCACCGTGGATGCAGCCAGTGATGTCACCAGCGCATGCACTCTGAAGGTCCGGCATACCGTGCTGAACCTTCAGAGCTTCGTGCCGGAGCTGAGGGCTCCTGCGAGCATGTGTGGGAGCAACGTCATCGCAGCTCCGGCCTCTCATACAACCGGAAATATGAAAGAGAGCCAAGGGGGGGGTGGCTTTTTTCTAAGGTAAGTATTTCATAATGTGCTAGTATGCGATGCATACTAGAACATTGTGCAATTGCCTTACAGGTGTTTTTTTTTTTTTTTTAACTGCCGTGGTTAACCACCACTTTAACATTTATTATTGGTATAGGTAAGCAGACGATGCATATAACTTGTCGGCCTCCTTGTGAAAAGCCAAGTTAAAAAAAAAAGTAAAAAATGTTTTCAAAATTAAAATGTAATAAAAACATCAAAAACATTTTAAAAGCCCTCTACCCCTACATGCATGCCCAATTGTACTGTATGTAAATATGTGTGTGTTATGAAGAAAATAGGGGAACTCATGTACAAAAAAGACAATTGTGCTACACATATTATCACAGCACTCCCAAAGATAGAGTGGTTAGTTCTAAGCTGGTGAGATGGAAAGGCTTTTAAAGTGTTGTCTATGGACAATTTCATGTATAGTGGCTTCTCGCTGTTTAACAGGGCACACACAATTTTAAGGCTTGACATGTTTGGTATCTACTTAATGCAACCTCATCTTTTACATTTTACAAAGAAATGAGGTACTATATTGTGTTTGTGTGCACTACAATGATTGGAAATTTTTTACTAATAAGGTGTGTTTGATAAACAGTACCCTCAATATCAAATGACTACAGGGTCTCTGATTTTAGAAAACATATAATGTTTTGGGGTTTTTAAGTAATCTTCAGGCCTAAAATGTGCATTTTAGGCCCGTGAAAGGGTTCAGAGCATAACCTAAGTATTTTAGCATTAAGAATTCTAATAATAGGGGGCGTGGCTTCCGCTAACATGGACAGAGGTGTAGGAGGTTAGTGTAAGCTCCATGTCCAGCCTCTAGTATCTCCAGCCTCTAGTATGTCCAGCTTCTAGATTGCGGCTCTGAGAGACCTAAAATGGCATCATTCTAATGGTGAAGGCCTGAGGTGGCTGCTATGAGTATAGATCGACAACAAACAGCGGAGGATCGGCTGCGGGAGTACGCAAGGACCGAGAACCAGCAGAGTGAACATAGCCCTCCACAGACACAGAGTGGCGGGTTGCTTGGTAGTTGAAGCATCAGAAGCAAGTACTAGGGATGAGCCGAACACCCCCCGTTTCGGTTCGCACCAGAACCTGCGAACGGACCGAAAATTTGCACGAACGTTAGAACCCCATTGACGTCTATGGGACTCGAACGTTCAAAATCAAAAGTGCTCATTTTAAAGGCTAATTTGCATGGTATTGTCCTAAAAAGGGTTTGGGGACCCGGGTCCTACCCCAGGGGACATGTATCAATGCAAAAAAAACTTTTAAAAATGGCCGTTTTTTCGGCAGCAGTGATTTTAATGATGCTTAAAGTAAAAAAAAAAAAAGTGAAATATTCCTTTAAATATCGTACCTGGGGGGTGTCTATAGTATGCCTGTAAAGTGGCGCGTGTTTCCCGTGTTTAGAACAGTCCCTGCACCAAGTGTCATTTTTAAAGGAAAAAATCTCATTTAAAACTACTTGCGGGTTTAATGTAATGTCGGGTCCTGGCAATATGGATGAAAATCAGTGAGACAAACGGCATGGGTACCCCCCCAGTCCATTACCAGGCCCTTTGGGTCTTGTATGGATATTAAGGGGAACCCCGCACCCAAATTAAAATAAGGAAAGGTGTGGGGCCACCAGGCCCTATATACTCTGAACAGCAGTATACAGGCGGTGCAAACAAGACAGGGATTGTAGGTTTGTTGTTAAGTAGAATCTGTTTGTAATTTTGAACGGGTACATTTTTAACGTGTTTAGCTCCAGCCAAAAAATCTTTTTTAAGCTTTTTGGAAAACATAGGGAAGGGTTATCACCCCTGTGACATTTGTTTTGCTGTCTTTCCTCCTCTTCAGAAGATTTCACCTCACTTTTTGTCCCAATGACAAATGTTTTTTGAAAATTTGGGGTTTTTTGTGGAACAAGGATTGGAAAGCATCAGTGGAAAGGAGAAATGTTTTTCCTATATTAACTCTTACAGGAGAGAATTTCCCTTCCTAGGGGTAGATTTCATCTCACTTCCTGTTGTCTCCTTCCGTTTGCAAGTAGGAGTCGTTTGTAAGTTAGATGTTTGAAAGTAGGGGCCTGCCCTATATACTCAGCAGAAATTTGGGCCTTAGGTGTTGTTGTGGCCACAACACTGTAAGCCCTCACAGGGCCCTGCTGTGAAATATTAGATCAAGAATTGTAATTACATGCCCCTGTTGAACAGGGGCAGAAAAACTGGGCCTTTGGTGGTGGTGGTGCTGGTGCCACAACACTGTAAGTCCTCACTCGCTCTTGGTGGGTGCAGAAATGGGCCCTGCTGGGAAATATTAGATCAAGAATTGTAATTACATGCCCCTGTTGAACAGGGGCAGAAAAATTGGGCCTTTGGTGATGGTGGTGCTGGTGCCACAACACTGTAAGTCCTCACTCGCTCTTGGTGGGTGCAGAAATGGGCCCTGCTGTGAAATATTAGATCAAGAATTGTAATTACATGCCCCTGTTGAACAGGGGCTGAAAAATTAGGCCTTAGGCACTGGTGCTGGTGCCACAACACTGCAACCCCTCACAGACACTCTAGTTGGAACGCAGGAACGAGCCCTGCTGCAAAGTATTGCATCAAAAATTGTAATTACACGCCCCTGTTAAACAAGGGCTGAAAAATTGGGCCTTAGGCACTGTTGCTGGTGCCACAACACTGCAACCCCTCACAGACACTCTAGTTGGAACGCAGGAACGAGCCCTGCTGCAAAGTATTGCATCAAAAATTGTAATTACACGCCCCTGTTAAACAGGGGCAAAAAAATTGGTGCTGGTGCCACAACACTGCAACCCCTCACAGACACTCTAGTTGGAACGCAGGAATGAGCCCTGCTGCAAAGTATTGCATCAAAAATTGTAATTACACGCCCCTGTTAAACGGGGGCAGAAAAATTGTGCCTTAGGCACTGGTGGTGGCGCCCAGAACCAAAAATGTTCTTACAAGCTATCAGCGTGATCATTGAGGAGGAAGAGGATAATTACTCAGGGATAGTCACTCAGCATCAGCATAGGCAGTCTTTGAAGGGATCTGAGATTTCAAAAAAAAATATTCGGTTACATCAGCATCAGGTGCTTGGTAGCTGGTGGTGATCCAAGACTGATTCATTTTTATGAAGGTCAGTCGATCGACCGAGTCGGTGGACAGATGCACCCTGTGACCAGCAGCACTGAATGTGCGTTCCGAAAGAACGCTGGATGCAGGACAGGCCAGTAGCTCAATTGCATACTGTGCATGCTCTGGCCAGTGATCCATCCTCAAGACCCAGTAACCCAGAGGATTTTCGGTGGGAAAGGTGTCCAAGTCTGATCTTGCCCCTAGGTATTCCTGCACCATGTAAAACAGACGCTGGCGATACCTTGGGGCTGCGGACCAAAAAAATTGTCTGAACGCATCGGTCAGACGGCCACCTTCTCCACCGCTCCTTCTTTGACTGACCGAAGCCTCAGCAACACGTTGTCCAGAAACAGGAGTTTGTAACCTCCCAGTCTCTGGGAACGCGTTGCACAGACCTTTCTGCAAGGCCTCCCGAAGATGTTTCATCCTCTGCTCCCTCTGCAATGGCAAGATAATTTCCGCAACCTTACCCTTGTAACGTGGATCAAGGAAGGTTGCCAGCCAGTATTGGTCCTTCTCCTTGATACCACGAATAAGAGGATCCTTACGCAGGTTTTGCAGGATCAGGGAGGCCATGCAGCGTAGGTTAGTTGAGGCATTCGGTCTGGAGTCCTCTGGGTCACTAAGGACGACATGGTCCGCAGCCACCTCCTCCCAGCCACGTACAAGTCCATGTGTTTCTTGGGACTGATCCCTTAAAGACTGCTGCTGATGCTGAGTGCCAGGCTCCACCTCCATACTGACACAATCTTCCTCCTCCTCCTCCTCCTCCTCGTCCTCTTCCTGTGTGATCGGCGGGCACGCAGGAACACTGTCTGGATAAAGGGGGCCTTGAGAGCTAAGGAAGTCATCCTCTTCCTGCCTCTGTTCTGCCTCATTGCCCTGTCCATTATTCCACGCAGCGTGTGCTCCAACAGGTGGACAAGGGGGACAGTGTCACTGATGCATGCACTGTCACTGCTCACCATCCTCGTGACCTCCTCAAATGGTGACAGGACAGTGCATGCATCCCTGATCATGGCCCACTGGCGTGGGGAAAAAAACCAAGCTCCCCTGACCCTGTCCTGGTGCCATAGTCGCACAGGTACTCATTGATGGCCCTCTGCTGCGTGTGCAGCCGCTGCAGCATGGCCAACGTTGAGTTCCACCTAGTGGGCATGTCACAGATTAGGCGGTTCTTGGGCAGGTTAAACTCCTTTTGGAGGTCCGTCAGCCGAGCACTGGCATTAAATGACCGGCGGAAATGCACACAGACTTTCCTGGCCTGCCTCAGGACATCCTGTAAGCCCGGGTACCTGCCCAAGAACCGCTGCACCACCAAGTTAAGGACGTGAGTCAAACAGGGCACATGGGTCATTTGTCCCTGTCGGAGGGCAGGAAGGAGGTTGGTGCCATTGTCGCAAACCACCATTCCTGCCTTAAGTTGGCGTGGCGTCAACCACCTCTGAACCTGCCCCTGCAGAGCTGACAGAACCTCTGCCCCAGTGTGGCTCCTGTCCCCCAAGCACACCAGCTCAAGCACCGCATAGCATCTTTTGGCCTGCGTACTTGCGTAGCCCCTTGAACTGCTACGGAGCACCGCTGGTTCCGAGGACAAAGCACGGGAAGAGGCCATGGAGGAAGAAGAAGAGGAGGGGGTGGAGGAGAGAGGTGTGTCACAATCATTAGCATTTTGGAGGCGTGGTGGCGGAACAACCTCCAACACTACTGCACCTTGTCCTGCATCCTTCCCAGCTGCCAGCAGAGTCACCCAATGCGCCGTGAAACTTAGGTAACGTCCCTGTCCATGCCTGCTGGACCATGAGTCAGCGGTAACATGCACCTTACCGCTGACCGCCCTGTCCAGCGAGGCATGGACATTGCCTTCCACATGCCGGTAGAGAGCCGGAATCGCCTTCCGTGAGAAAAAGTAGCGTTTGGGTACCTGCCACTGAGGAACCGCACATTCCACAAACTCACGGAAGGGGGCAGAGTCTACCAACTGAAAAGGCAGCAGTTGAAGTGCTAGCAATTTTGCCAAGCTAGCATTCAACCGCTGGGCATGTGGATGGCTGGGAGCAAACTTCTTTCGGCGGTGCAGCAGCTGGGGCAGGGAAATTTGACTGGTACAATCTGACGTTGGTGTACCGAAAGCAGATTGCCCACAAGTACTTGGCTGTGACACACCTAATTCTACACCTTCATTCCTCTCAGTGCAGGTCTCAGAGGACTGAAGGTATAGTGGGGTTGGAGATCTCAGCTGCTGAGGAGCAAGGAGAGGTCCTCTTTGTTCTTTGGTGTGGGTCTTTTAGATACGCTTGCCAACGAACTGCATGGCAGGTCAACATATGTCTGGTCAAGCATGTGGTACCCAAGTGGGAGATGTTTTGGCCACACGAGATACGCTTGAGACATATGTTACAAATAGCAGCGGTGCGATCTGATGCACTCGTCTCAAAAAAGGCCCACACCAAAGAACTTTTTGAATAACGCGCAGAGACTGAAGCGCCCTGCACATGTGGAGCTTTGGGGTGTGATGCAGTCAATGTGCTGCCCTTAGGCTGGCCCCTGGAGGGCATCCTGCCTCGTTGGTGATGTGCCGCCTCCTCCTCCTCTCTCCTATCAGGCACCCACGTTGAGTCAGTGACCTCATCATCCCCTCCCTCCTCATCACTGGAGCAAACCTGGTAGTATGCTGCAGCAGGGGGAGCATGACTGCCAGATTGCTGTCCTTCTTGGGCACCCCCTCTGTCCGTGCTCATGTTACTGCCTTCATCGAGCTCAGTGTCATCATCAGAGCCTTCCAAACGCTGGGCATCCTCCTGGAGCATGTACCCAACACTGTGGTCAAACAGTTCGAGGGACTCCTCAGGAGGACATGGTGGGGCTAGGGAAGGAGTCACTGATGACATTGAGCCGAGGGAAGAGGCCGCTGCTTTGCCAGACAAAGTACCCTGGGCATGGGTGAGAGAGGATGAGGAGGATGAGGACGGCTTGGTCATTCACTCGACCAAGTCTTCCGCATGTTGCGGCTCAACGTGGCCAGCTGCCGAAAAAAAAAGCCAAGCGTGTCCCACAGCCACGTGCTGATGAGGATGCACCGTCTCCACGACCAGCACTAGCCTGCTTGCCCTCTCTTATTGGCTTGTGACTGTCTGCCTCTCCTTCTTGGCCTTCCAGACATACTAATGGCCTGTAGCTGCACTAAGCTGGGATATATATATATATATATATATATATATATATATATGTACTGATACTGCAGCTAGCAAAATCAACTGCCTGCCTGTAGTATGAGAACACCACCAACCTTCTACAGGTAGCTTTAGCTGAACACTGTGAGGTGGACGCACCCCACCAACTTGTAGGTTTAGCTGAACACTGTGAGCAGGACGCACCCCACTAACTTGTAGGTTTAGCTGAACACTGTGAGCAGGACGCACTGCACTAACTGTAAATAGTCTAGCTGCCTGACCGTGGTACTAATAGGATCAAAAGTACACCAGTAATTTTCTTCAGGTAGCTGTATATACTGTAACAAGACAAGCCTGCCTGTCAGTAAGAAGATAACAGGAACGGATCTAGCTGAACACTGTGAGCAGGACGCACCCCACTAACTTGTAGGTTTAGCTGAACACTGTGAGGTGGACGCACCACACTAACTTGTAAGTTTAGCTGAACACTGTGAGCAGGACGCACCCCACTAACTTGTAGGTTTAGCTGAACACTGTGAGCAGGACGCACCCCACTAACTTGTAGGTTTAGCTGAACACTGTGAGCAGGACGCACTGCACTAACTGTAAATAGTATAGCTGCCTGACTGTGATACTAATAGGATCAAAAGAACACCAGTAATTTTCTTCAGGTAGCTGTATATACTGTAACAAGACAAGCCTGCCTGTCAGTAAGAAGATAACAGGAACGGATCTAGCTGAACACTGTGAGCAGGACGCACTGCACTAACTGTAAATAGTCTAGCTGCCTGACTGTGGTACTAATAGGATCAAAAGAACACCAGCAATTTTCTTCAGGTAGCTGTATATACTGTAACAAGACAAGCCTGCCTGTCAGTAAGAAGATAACAGGAACAGATCTAGCTGAACACTGTGAGCAGGACGCACTGCACTAACTGTAAATAGTCTAGCTGCCTGACTGTGGTACTAATAGGATCAAAAGAACACCAGTAATTTTCTTCAGGTAGCTGTAAATACTGTAACAAGACAAGCCTGCCTGTCAGTAGGAAGATAACAGGAACTGATCTAGCTA
The DNA here is from genome assembly GCA_037952835.1 of Lithobates septentrionalis. Classification (NCBI taxonomy): domain Eukaryota; kingdom Metazoa; phylum Chordata; class Amphibia; order Anura; family Ranidae; genus Lithobates; species Lithobates septentrionalis. The sequence goes on along the minus strand of JBBDGP010000201.1, from coordinate 338,011 downwards.
AACTGAATACAGTGTATATACATATATATATATATATATATATATATATGCAACACCTGGGATGCATATATATACACAATACACTGTAAGTGCAGCTAACTGACTGACTGTTCTGCCTAATCTATCTAACTCAAATCAAATGTCACTGTCTGTCTCTCTCTCTCAATGAACACCGGAACACACACTACACAGGGCCGCCATGCAGGCGGCCTTATATAGTGTGGGGCGTGTACTAAATCCCCTGAGCCATAATTGGCCAAAGCCTCCTTGGCTTTGGCCAATTACGGCTCTCTGTTCAGGTGGCGCTGTGATTGGCCAAGCATGCGGGTCATAGTGCATGCTTGGCCAATCATCAGCCAGCAATGCACTGCGATGCCGCAGTGAATTATGGGCCGTGACGCGCCACACGAATTTGGCGCGAACGCCCCATATCGTTCGCAATTCGGCGAACGACCGAACAGCCGATGTTCGAGTCGAACATGGGTTCGACTTGAACACGAAGCTCATCCCTAGCAAGTACTCCCCAGGCTGAAAAAAATGGAAAAGCAGCCGAAGCTCACACTGGATCAGATGAATGCTCACTTCCTAGCCGCTATACAATCGAGCAGTGGCATGTTAACCGGGGAATAACGAGGAATTAAAGGAAGATATAGGACTTCTCAGGCAAGATCTGCAGAATATGCGGGGGAGAGTGACAGAAGTGGAGCAAAGAGTATCAACTTTAGGGGATGAACTCTCCCCAGTAGTAAAAAAAAGTAGCAGAGACAGAAAAACAAATGGTACCATGGCAACAAAAAATGGACGATCTAGAAAATCACATGCCAAGAAATAATATAAGAATTGTTGGCATGCCAGAAAAAGCAGAAAGATTAAATGTGGGGCAATTTGTGGAGAGATGGATAAAAACAATGTTTCCAGATGCAGAGTTTTCTATGGCATTTGGGGTGGAGAGAGCTCATAGAGTTCCAGCAAGATCACCACAATCAGGTGCACCAGCAAGACCATTATTAGCAAGACTGCTAAACTGTAAGGATCGAAATCTGGTATTACGGAAGGCGAGACAAAAAGGAAACATACCGTTTGAGAGCAACAAAATAACTACATTCCCAGACTTTTCATTGGAATTACAGAAGCGACGTGCAACATTTAATGAAATGAAGCAAAAACTCTGGGAAAAAGAAATAGAATGCTCAATGATGTATCCAGCTTGATTGAGAGTGGTGGATGATGGAAAGACCTTTTTTTTCAGCACCCCAGAACAAGCCCAAGAGTGGATGAGGATAAGTACCAAATAAATGGATTGATACGTATGAACTGTAGAGACAAGAAGTTACTAAGATTTGATTGATGGAAAAGAGACAGTAGTTAAAGCGGTTGTATAGTCAAAATTTTCACTTTCAATTTAATTGTGCATGTCATTATTTTAAATCGATTGCTATTAGCCTTTTTTTTCTTACCTGTTTACTTGTGAAGTTACAGCTGTATTCACTAGTGGGGACGTGTACCGCGCATGCGTCGGATCCCACGTTCATTCCGGCAAGCAGAGCCTCTGCCAGAAAAATTCTTAGTTTATGTCGGGGCTGCGTCATTTCCTCATGTAGACGTCAGCCCCGACATCCCGCGATGTTTCGTGCACATTACTCACAAAGAACATGATGGCTTGAATATTGTGACCGTAGTGCGCACGTGCGGGATTACAGAGACACGGAGGAACTGTGGGCGGAAATTCAAATTGAATAAGACGCAGAAGACCACAACCGAGATGGCGCGGGCTTACTACAGGAATTACTCTTTACAAGATCACCAGTTTATACAGTAAGACAAATAATGTGGATAAACATATGGCGATCAATCGATGTAGAACTATTAAGAATATGTCAATAGTTATGATAGTATTGGAGGGTTTACTACCGCTTTAAGGAGAAATGCTATGTGCTGGACTGATAGTGGATATATAATAGATTAATGAATGAGGGTGGTGGGAGGCTGTTTTTTTTTTTTTTGCAGGGGAGGGGGTGTGTAGCACATGCGGGTTGAATCACAGTGATTAATTATGACACATTATGACAATTATGACACATTATAGAGTTGAACACTGAATAGTGATTAATGCAGTTTGTTAAAGTGGAACAGAAGTACATAATGCAACACAATGGGAATAATGGGAGCGATACCGACACAAGCACGTTAATAGGAGTATTTATTAATTTCAGTATTTTTAAAAATAATTAATTAATGAGAGGGCGGGGGGGTGGAGGGGTTTTCTATTTATTTTTTGGAGCAACGGTGGATATGCATAAGATTTGATAACATATGAGTTATAGACAGTGGATATGGAATATGCATTCATAAAGGGGATCACATGGGAAGTAGATAAACACATTGGGAGTATATGGATATAGATTTGCCCCTACCTCCCTAAATTATATAATATATTATATTAATTATAAATTATTATTATTATTATGATTCCTTATTTATTTATTTTATTATTTTATTTTTTTTGCCTCTTCCTAACCTTGGGAAAAAGAAGAGAAGTATATTGAAAAACACATAAAGTTAGCTGAGAAATATTATTAGGTTTCTCAGAGCTGAATAGGCTGAGAATACTACGTATTGACTCCATATAAGCTAATGCTGTATGGTGGCAATGCCTCAATATTAATTTTAAATTGTTGGTGTATGAGTGAGGTAGGATGAATGGTAAGAATGAAGTGTGTACAACTAAAAGACGATAATATAGCAAGTATAAAGGCTGCTGCTGAGTATCACCAAGGAAAACTAGTCCCTAGAGGTAGGAGGAAGGAGTACTTATTGGCGAGAGGATTAAAGTATAGATTAAATATAGGAAAGGTCATATATGGCTGAGCAATGTGCAGTATTGACATGGAATGTAAGAGGCCTAAAGACAGCAGTGAAACGGACTCAAGTATTTGATACTATACGTAAGGCCCAGGCCAAAATAATATGCCAAAATATGCCAAAATAATATGCAGGAATATTACAGGAAACACATATGATAAAAGAGCATTCCTATCAGTTAAAAAAAAAACATGGGTTCAGTGGTTATACCATATGTACCATACAACTTATTCAAGGGGAGTTACATTAATGGTACACCAGACGGTATCCTGGGAATGTATGCAGGTAAAAAGAGACCCAGAGGGGAGATACATATTTGTATATGCTAGACTGTATGCATTACCATTTGTGATTATAGGACTGTATAACCCTCCCCCGGCTAATATGAAGGTGCTAAAGGAAGCAGTGATATTTATGGCACAATACCCTGAGGAAGCATTACTGAACGCGTAACATGTAGGGCAAGCTGAGCAATTTTTTACACTGTCTTCTTTGAAACCTGTTATGATTGAACAAGTAAAACGTTTGAATACCTTGTATAAGGATATAATTATCATGTAGATAGTGTATTCAATTTGCTCCCAGGTATTTTTTGTGAACATATGCAAGTCTATGTACATGTCTTTTTAACAACTTTTGTAATAAATATTTAAATTCGTTTTTAATCTTCTGTGTTATGCCTATAAAGTCCATCATTCCAACCACTTTCTAATCAATTCCAATATCGGGATGTGGCACTAACTATATATGTACCGTATCCACAGTGCCACTCTGTGGTGATACGAACTCCCTTAGACAATACCCAGAGGCATAGGTTATATGCATGGGAGAGTTTAATATGTTAATGAATCCAGTTATGAATAGACATGGAAAGTCCCCTAGGGATCAAGTGGGGAGAAAGAGTAAATTTGGGAAGTTTGTTGAGGAGGTTGGCCGGGTGTATATATCGAGGACTAAGAACCCTCAAACTAGGGCTTATTCATGCTTGGCACCAGGGAAGTATGTCCAGGATAGACTTAATATTGGGGAATGAGAAAATAATACCATTTGTAGACTCAGAAGTCTATCTTCCCCGGGGGGGGATTGAACCATTCACCTATGGTATGTAAGTTGTCAATAAGCCTTATTGGAAAACGTTTAGGATGGAGAGTGCACCCTTACTGGTTGTTGCAGATAGGAGCCAATGATCGAATACCAGAACAATTAGAGGTGTTCTTCGAGGCCCATAGAGAGACTCAGATGGATGGGAACTTATGGGACACTTTTAAGGCCTGAAATCCACAAACTCATATATAAAACAGACTAATAGGCACGAAGAGGAAGCGCTGCAGCAGGCATGTGCCCAAGCAGAAGCAGAATTTTTAACTAATAACTCAAATTCTAATCAGCAAAAATAGAAAAACCTTACTCCTCAGTATAACAACCACCTGATAGCCAATGCCAAACGTAAACTTTTTTTCAAAAACAGCAGAATTTTGAACAGGGAGAACAGCCAGGCAAGGTATTAGCACTTTTAATGAGACAGGAGACACCCCTCTCAGTAATCTCAAAAATAAAAAGGAGCAGTGGAGAAGAGGTTTATATGGTAGAGGAAATAATAGAAAGATTTTTTTAATATTATGTCACAATGTATACATCAACCTTGGTATATGCAAAGGAAGATATACAGTGGGGACGGAAAGTATTCAGACCCCCTTAAATTTTTCACTCTTTGTTATATTGCAGCCATTCGCTAAAATCATTTAAGTTCATTTTTTTTCCTCATTAATGTACACACAGCACCCCATATTGACAGAAAAACAGAATTATTTACATTTTTGCAGATTTATTAAAAAAGAAAAACTGAAATATCACATGGTCCTAAGTATTCAGACCCTTTGCTCAGTATTTAGTATTGGATCTAATCAGTATTTAGTATTTTATCTAATACAGCCATGAGTCTTTTTGGGAAAGATGCAACAAGTTTTTCACACCTGGATTTGGGGATCCTCTGCCATTCCTCCTTGCAGATCCTCTCCAGTTCTGTCAGGTTGGATGGTAAACGTTGGTGGACAGCCATTTTTAGGTCTCGCCAGAGATTCTCAATTGGGTTTAAGTCAGGGCTCTGGCTGGGCCATTCAAGAACAGTCACAGAGTTGTTGTGAAACCACTTCATCGTTATTTTAGCTGTGTGGTTAGAATCATTGTCTTGTTGGAAGGTAAACCTTCAACCCAGTCTGAGTTCCTGAGCACTCTGGAGAAGGTTTTCGTACAGGATATGCCTATACTTGGCCACATTCATCTTTCCCTCGATTGCAACCAGTCGTCCTGTCCCTGCAGCTGAAAAACACCCCCACAGCATAATGCTGCCACCACCATGCTTCACTGTTGGGACTGTATTGGACAGGTGATGAGCAGTGCCTGGTTTTCTTCACACATATCACTTAGAATTAAGGCCAAAAAGTTCTATCTTGGTCTCATCAGACCAAAGAATCTTATTTCACACCATCTTGAAGTCCTTCAGGTGTTTTTTAGCAAACTCCATGTGGGCTTTCATGTGTCTTACACTGAGGAGAGGCTTCCGACGGGCTACTCTGCCATAAAGCCCCGACTGGTGGAGGGCTGCAGTGATGGTGGACTTTCTACAACTTTCTCCCATCTCCTGACTGCATCTCGGGAGCTCAGCCACAGTGATCTAGTGATCTTTGGGTTCTTCTTTACCTCTCTTGCCAAGGCTCTTCTCCCCCGATAGCTCAGTTTGGCCAGACGGCCAGCTCTAGGAAGGGTTCTGGTCGTCCCAAACGTCTTCCATTTAAGGATTATGGAGGCCACTGTGCTCTTAGGAACCTTAAGTGCAGCAGAATTTTTTTGTAACCTTGGCCAGATCTGTGCCCTGTCACAATTCTGTCTCTGAGCTCTTCTCCTCCTCTGAACTCCTTTGACCTCATGATTCTCATTTGCTCTGACATGCACTGTGAGCTGTAAGGTCTTATATAGACAGGTGTGTGGCTTTCCTAATCAAGGCCAATCAGTATAATCAAACACAGCTGGACTTAAATGAAGATGTAGAACCATCTCAAGGATGATCAGAAGAAATGGACAGCACCTGAGTTAAATATATGAGTGTCACAGCAAAGGGTCTGAATACTTAAGACCATGTGATATTTCAGTTTTTCTTTTTTAATAAATCTGCAAGAATGTCAACAATTCTGTGTTTTTCTGTCAATATGGGGTGCTGTGTGTACATTAATGAGGGAAAAAAATGAACTTAAATGATTTTAGCAAATGGCTGCAATATAACAAAGAGTGAAAAATATAAGGGGGTCTGAATACTTTCCGTCCCCACTGTATAGAAATATCTCGATGATTTGGAGTTTTCCTGAACTTATGGAAGAGCAGATTTAATGTTGGAAGAGGAGATTACTGAGGAGGAAGTGAGAGAGGCTATCTCACTGATGGCAACCGGAAAATCACCTGGTCCAGGTGGGATACCCTTATTAGAGGTATATTTAACCACTTAAAGACCAGCTCACACCGATATATGTCGTCAGAATGGCAGGGCTGGGCAAAGTAACGTACCTGTACGTCACCTTGAATTTTTCCGCCATGCACGTGCGCCTGCCGCAAGGACCGTGCCTGCGGGACCCGCGGACTCAATGTCCGCTGGGTGCCCGCAAACGTGTCACAGAGCTGAAGAATGAGGAGAAGCCAGTGTAAACACAGCATCTCCCCATTCTGCCTTGTGACAGGACACGGATCGTCTGCTCCCTCTCATCTCATCTCCCTCTCGTCACTGCTAGCCCATCCCCCAGACAGTTAGAATCACTCCCTAGGACACACTTAACCCCTTCCCCACCCTCTAGTGGTTAACCCCTTCAATACCAGTGACATTTTTACAGTAATCAATGCAATTTTATAGCATTGATCGCTGTATTAATGCCAATGGTCCCAAAAATGTGTCAAAATTGTCCAATGTGTCCGCCATAATGTCACGATAAAAATCGCTGATTGCCACCATTACTAGTGAAAAAAAAATATTTATAAAAATGCCATAAAACTATCCCCTATTTTGTAGATGCTATAACTTTTGCGCAAACCAATCAATAAGCGCTTATTGCGGTTTTTTTTAACCAAAAATATGTAGAAGAATACGTATCGGCCTAAACTGAGGAAAAAAAATTTTTTTTTATATATTTTTTGGAAATATTTATTATAGCAAAAAGTAAAAAATATTGCTTTTTTTTTTTTAAATTGTCGTTCTATTTTTGTTTATAGCGCAAAAAATAAAAAACACAAAGGTGATCAAATACCACCGAAAGAAAGCTTGTGGGAAAAAAAGGACATCAATTTAGTTTGGGAGCCACGTCGCACAACAGCGCAATTGTTAATTAAAGCGACCCAGTGCCAAATCACAAAAAGTGGCCTGGTCTTTTGGCAGCCAAATGGTCCGGGGCTGAAGTGGTAAAGATATATATATATTATAGTACCAGTTTTATCTAGGGTGTATACAGAGGCGTGGAGTATTACCAATCTCTATGTATGAGGCTACAGTAGTATTAATACCGAAATGAGATAAAGATCCGAGTGAGTGTGCCTTATATAGGCCGATCTCACTATTAAATATATACTATAAGATCCTAGCCAAAATTCTAGCAAATAGGTTAAATATGGTTATTACAGTTATTATCCATAATGATCAAACAGGATTTATTCCGGGGAAATCAACATCAATAAATATAAGAAGAATGCAAATAGTGGCACAGTTAAAAGATCATATTCCAAATACATCTGCATTGGCATCTTTGGATACAGCTAGAGCATTTGACTCTATAGAGTGGCCATTTCTAAGGGTGACAATGAAAAGATTTGGATTTGGAGAAAGATTTATAAAATGGGTGGGTATATTATATAAACAACCATGGCCAAATTTGCTGGTGAATGTTATGCTATCATCTCCTGTAAAGCTGCATAGAGGGACCAGAAAAGGATATCCCCTATATCCACAACTGTTCGCAATAGCGATAAAGGCTTTAGCATTAAGATTTAGGCAGTCAAGGTGACTCTGGGTAGAAGAAGGGGCCTGATGTGGGAGCTGGACAGACGCAGCTGCTGAGCTGGCGAAGCCCACGAACCCTCTCTGATATGACTGTCTGAGGGCTAGGATCTCTTTCCTGTCCCCCGCCCCCCCCCCGCTCGGTCGGGAGTTGGGAAGAAACTCTGGCTGGATACTCAGAGGAAAGCCATTGAGAAGCGGCAGTAGCCCTAGCAAAAGATGTAGAGCTTACTGAAGGGCTTGCCTGGTGTGGCGTCGATGTGTGTGCGGCACAAGCCCTGAGACACTGGAGAGTGGAGGTGGAGGAGACATCCTTGGCGTTTGACCAGGAGTTCAGGGAACGACCACGAGGACGGACTGACGCCGGCCGTGTTTACGGTCAGGAGGAGCGGTGCAGGAGCCAGTCAGGCGGTGCAGGAGCCAGTCGAGCGGTGCATTAGCCAGTCGGGCTGCTAACAGGGGGGTGTTTCCCAGAAAGATCGGGGTCCCCCCTCGTCATCCACCTGCGCACCCCCCCTCCTGTCTGGACTCGTGGGTCTCCAGGCTCCAAGACATCTCCCAGTTCTCAGGACCGAATAGGAAAAGGAGAAATTCACCATAAACAATAGCTGAACCTCGGATGGACCCTCCATGACCTGAGGCAACGAGGGGTGAGTGGCTATGATTTCCCCATTTAAGTTGTACATGGACGGAAATGGTTACTCTGACCTAGAGAACTGTTTATGTAGCATATATGCGAAATACACTCTGAAGTTTACTGTTGCTAAAAAAAGGACTGATTAAACAAAGGTGAAATAGGGGACTGTCCCATGGGCACAATTGTTGCATATTTTTAAAGAAAAAGATCTGTTTCTCTTTTTGTTGAATGAAATAAATTGGACTAATTAACCTACTTTGACATAGAGAAGTTGCCCCACAGGATACAGCAGTGGTATACTTTTCCAAAGCCTACTTACAGACTGTCGGTATAGTTTAAATATCAAATTGTGTGCCCGGGGAAGTACAACTTGAGGAGTACGGGAATGAGAACTTGGAAGGTACCTGAAGTAGTATTATTGCAAGTCTAACTAAATAAAGAGTGGAGACTGTAAAACAGGTGATAACTGAGAAGAGGACACAGAAGAGGGATATATATTAAAAACATAGCCACTCTTACCCCCCCCCCCCCCTTCCCATCTATCCCCCCCACCTTTCTAAATACTTTGGGACTCTTAGGCCTAAAATTTAAGGTATAGATCCGAAAAGTTTAAATAAACATATAAATTCCTCTGTGAACATCCACCCCAGATATATAAGCAATCGACAAATTAAAGAAAAAAAAAGATACTTTCTATAGAATGAGAGGGAAACCAGTAAGGGGAGCAGGTGCGGACCCCCCAAAAGTGAGTGCCAGCCCAGGATCCATAAAGAAATATATGACACAGGATGGCAATACAGAGAGCCCTGGGAAACAGATAGGGGCCATGAGTAAATCAATGGAGAATTCACAAAAAGAGGGCCAGAGGAAACAAGCTAAGGACTCGGATACATCAGATATTCCACCAGGCATAAGCGCTGAGTCAGAAGAAAATATTATAGTGGAACCCAGACAGAAAAAACTACAATTGCCAACTAAGGGAGAAATGGCGGAGATGTTCGTTAGATTGGAATAATCTATTAAAGGAGAAATGGCCACACTCCATGAAGATCTGAATTAGAAGTACAAATGGCAGAAATAACGGTGTTAAAAGACCAGATGGTAGAATTACAGAAAGAACATAGATACACAAGGTATCAATTAGAAGATCAAGAAAACCATAATAGGAGGAAAAATCTTAGAATAAGGGGAGTCCCGACCAACTAGAGGAAGATCTTCAAGAGAAAATGAATAAAATATTTGGACGCAGGCTGGGCCTTACAGGGGCAGAAAAAATAAAGTTTGAAAGGGTCCATCGGATCAGAAAACCTGCGGGGTTAGCAGCTGAAATACCAAAAGATATAATTGCGAGATTCCAAAATTTTCAAGACAAAAAGCAAATATGGGTGAGCTTAAAAAACAAACAGCCCATTAAGTATGAAGAAACTAATTTACAGATATACCCAGATACAGCATTGGATACCTTGGCCAGGAGAAGAACTCTGAAACCCCTGCTAGAGCAGCCTCCCTAATTGGGAGGAAAGAAGGACGGTCGGCAATTCTCAGATACCCAGAGGAGACGGTGGGTTTCTGTAAGAGACTGGATCTACCACAAATTGACATACCAGGATGGTGAGAAGTGCAAGATGATACCCCACCTGTGGAAGACTCAAGATGGCACTTGATCTCAAAAAAGAAATTGGCTGTGGCAAAAAAAGAGATTCTGAGAGACCATGGAGCCGGGGATGAGACTGGGGGGTGGGGGGGGATGGGACTGAGAGACAATAGAATTGGAAATGAGATCAGGGACGGGGCGGGTAAGGGACATCCCTAGTCGGGGGTAGTAGCGGGTCTGGAAAGAGACCACAGGCAGAGCTCAACCTCTCAGGGGAGAACCGATGGGCCAGGAGGAGACAGAGGGCCTCGGATCTATTGGACATGGGGAGACTAGACAACCCACAACAGAAGGGGGGAGAGGGGAGTGGGGGTGGAGGGGATTGGGAGGGAAAAAGGGGGGGAGAAATAGGGGTATCGTTCTGGAATGGTTTAAAAAAAAGAAGGGGGCTGTTTGCCCTTGCCCACTGTGCTCCTGGAAGAAGCAAGGGTGAGGAGAGGGGGAGAGATGGGCAGTGAGGACCCAGAGCACAGTGGACAAGGATGACTACACTTAACTTTATAACATACAATGTACAGGTGTTAAATACTTCCAAAAAAGATATGATATATTAAGGGAGATCAAACTCTACAAAGCAGATGTAGTTCTATTACAGGAGACACATATCTCACAAGATTCTAATGTTAAGATAATTTCAAAAGATTACCCGGTCTGGTTTTATGGGGATTCCCCAATAAAAAGAGCTAAGGGAATAGCTATAGGATTCGCCAGAGAAGTAAGGTTCACTTTGGATAAGAGAAGGACGGACCCAGAAGGGCGATACCTTTTTTTGAGGGGTAAAATCAATGAGGTGGAGTATTCCCTGGCAAATATCTATTGCACAAACAATAATCAGATGAAATACCTAAGAGATGCTACAAACAAATTTATGGAATTTAAGAGAGGAGGAGCCATTGTGGGTGGAGATTTTAACTTCTGTATGACACCGGGGCTCGACAGTACATCAAGTGTACAGAGGACTGGGAACATACAGAGGAAGTTGTTAAAAATGAACCTGCCAAATGTCGGGACTATACGTTCCACTCCTCTGTACACAGGACGTACTTAAGAATTTATTTATTTTTGGTAGAGCACAGGTTGCCTGAGAAGGTAGTCAATATGAATATTCAAATCTCAACAGTCTCTGATCATGCCCCATTGACTATGAGATTAAAGATCGAAGGGAATCAAAATAGGTCACCTGCCTGGAGACTAAATGAAGAGTTATTACAGGATTAAGCGACGGAAGAAAGGATCAGGCGGGAGTTAGAGACGTATTTTTAAAATCAACAATACGGAAGAAATATCAGAAGCTATACAATGGGAATGAATAAAGAAATAAAAACAGCACTCATCAGTAAAAAGGAGGTGTTGAAGGATATAATGGAGCATGAGACACGGTCAACCTACAATAAAATTAAAAAGGAAGGGTATCTAGGGGGAAATAAGACCGGGAAGTCTCTGGCAAGACTGTTAAAAAAGAAAACAGCATTAAATTTCATAGAGAAAATACAAACTAGTGCAGGAACATTGGTCTATAATACATCAGATATAGCTAAGGTATTTCAGGAATACTATGGGACCTTATATGCAATTAATAAGGATGAAACAACAGAACAGGTAAAAAAAAAAAAGGTAAAAACAAGTGACTTTTTTAAAGATATAGACCTAAATAAAATCTCAGAAGAGCAGAGGAGAGTAATTGAGGACCCTGTAACAAATGAAGAGGTTATGAAAATTCTAAACGAGACTCCCCTCGGTAAGAGCCCAGGACCAGACGGTCTGATGACTCTATACTATAGAAAGTTTAAGGATATTTTAATCCCTAAGTTGTGTTCATATATAAATGGTATAGGTGAATTGAAGTGGGCAATGAGAAAAGAGGCATTGGAGGCGGTCATAACTATAATACCAAATGAAGAAAAAGATACCTCACTCTGTTCCAGTTATAGACCTATATCATTGTTGAATGTCAATACTAAGTTTTTCGCGAAGGTAATGGCAGGTAGGTTGGAACTGGTAATGAATGAGTTAGTAGACGTGGATCAGGCCGGGTTCATACCAGGAAGAGAAAGTCGAGATAATGGTATTAGAGCACTCTTAGTGATACATACAATAAAAGAGATTAGGACCCCCGGTCTGCTCCTGTCAATAGATGCTGAAAAAAGTGTTTGACAGGGTAGACTGGGGATTCATGCAAGACATCTTAGTAGCAATGGGTTTGGGTCCCAGATATATGCAGTGGACTAAAGCGCTTTATAAGTACCCTACAGCAAGAGTAAAAGTAAATGGGTCTACTTCAGGGCCTTTCAAAATGTATAACGGTACCAGACAGGGTTGCCCCCTGTCCCCCCTGTTCATCTTGTCTCTTGAAACGCTTTTGGCCAAGATACGTCAGGACGTAACCATAAGAGGGATTAAAATCGGAAAGGAGGAACACAAGCTCATGGCATATGCCAACGATATTTTGTTCTTCATAATGTACCCTAGAATAACTCTCCCTAACCTTATGAAATCACTAAAACAATATGGAGAAATATCTAATTTTAAAATGAATCCAGCAAAGTTTGAAATCCTAAATATCCACGTCCCATTACAGGAGATTAAAACCTACCAGGAGGATTTCCCATTTATCTGGAGAGAAAAAGAATTAAAATATTTAGGGGTAAAGATTACAACCTCCCTAGACATGCTTTATCAGCTAAACTTCTTGCCATTATTAAATGACATTAGACAAGATCTGAGTAAAAAAAGACATATTTCATGGTTGGGGAAAATTAATATCTTTAAAATGAGTCTTCTACCGAAGATCGTATACAAATACCAGATGTTGCCGATTTCTCTCCCACAAGTGTTCTTTAAATCCTTGAACACATTGCTTTTAAGGTTTAGGAAAAAGCCGTGGATTAGCATACCAGTGTTATCCAGAGATAAGAGACAGGGGGGTCTGAGGGTACCAGACCTTAAAAACTATTACAAGGCGGTTCTCCTCTCACAGGTGATAGATTGGGCAAAAAATAACAAAGAAAAAAAATGGCTGGAAATGGAGAGCACAATAAGTAAGTCTGTTTTGGGGAAAATAATATGGGGTCCCACACATTTAAGGAACTTAGGGGTGGATACACACAAAATGACACAGAAAGCACTAGAGATTTGGGATTTGCTACATAGAAAAGAAAATTGAGCACATAATTCTCCATGTATCCCACTAAAAGACACTGATTATTTTCCACTGGGGAAAAGTAGTTTGTTTGGAAACTGGATTAGGACTGAGAATGCACCATTAAAATATATAATGGTGAAGGGTAGAATCTGTACATTTCACGAGTTAAAACATAAAAAAGATTTGATGGTAATTGATGAGTGGCGATATTTCCATTTGAAACATTTATTTGAGTCCCTCCCAGATCCAATACGGTCTGTGGAAAATTTGCTCCCATTGGAGAAACTCTGTGTGGCTACAGTAAGAAGAAGGGGGATTTCTACGATATATAAAATCTTGATGGAAGGAAGTGGAATGGGAAGACCGCCATACATCAGTAAAAGGGAAGAGGAACAAGGAATTCAGGTGAATGATTCCGAGATGAGAAAAATTTTGAGAATGGTATTTGTAACGTCAATAGACAGTAATACAACAGAAATTAGTTTTAAAAGTTTAGCACGGTGGTATATAACCCCAGATAGAGCACATAAGTATCAAAGGGAGACCTTGCAATGTTGTTGGAGGGGGTGTGGTGAGGTGGGAACAATGTCTCATATCTGGTGGACATGTCCAAAAATTAGATCATTTTGGAGAGAGGTGCTGCAGATAACAAAAGACATAACTAAAGCAGCGGTTCTGGAGGATCCGTGGCAGTGTTTGTTCCACATGACAAAAATTCCAGCTAACCAATACTTGAGAACTCTGGTCCCGACATTGTTGAATGCGGCAAAAAAGTCTAATTCCTAAGCATTGGCAGGATCCAGAGTGCCCTACAATTAGGAGTTGGTTTAACAAAGTAACTGAAATAAATAGTTTGGAGTATCTGTGATTTAGTGGGGAAGAGGGATGGGCAGGATTTGAGGAAAAATGGAAGGACTGGGTTGAATTTAAATTTACAATCAGGTTTGCAGAAAAAATGGGAGTTTGAGGAAGGAAGATGAAGAGGGAACAGGTATAGAGGGGAACAACTATTTGGGAACTAGGCCCGGAGTGATGGGGAGGGGGGGGGGGTAGGGGGGTGGTAAGAGGTTTGCAAATGTTGATGGAATTGCTGAGAAGTTAATATTTTATTTAATATGTGTATGACAGCATTTCTTTCTTCTTTTTATATGTAACAAAAAATACTTAATAAAGAGATTGAAAAAAAAAAAGAGTTAGGCAGTCAAAGAAATACAAGGGAATTACTGAAAAAACTGAGTGTATTGGATTGTATGCAGATGACATCATATAATATATGAGTGATGCTCAGAGTACATTAAAAGAAGCCTTGAAGATAATAGAGGCATCTGGAGAGCTCTCTGGCCTGAAGATAAATTTCCAGAAATCTGCATTGATGCCATTAAGACAGGAAACACAGATGGGGGACGGAGGATAGAGCCCCCACTTAAAATAGTACAGTCATTCAAGTATCTGGCAATCTATATTACCTTACAAGCGAAGGAGGCATTGAAAGCCAATGTATATCCTCTAATGGAGCATATTAAATATAAATTAGAGATACAGTAAGGTCCATAAATATTGGGACATCAACACAATTCTAATCTTTTTGGCTCTATACACCATCACAATGGATTTGAAATGAAACAAACAAGATGTGCTTTAACTGCAGACTTTCAGCTTTAATTTGAGGGTATTTACATCCAAATCAGGTGAACGGTGTAGGAATTACATCAGTTTGTATATGTGCCTCACACTTTTTAAAGGGCCAAAAGTAATGGGACAGATTAACAATCATCCATCAAACTTTCACTTTTTAACACTAGGAAATCACTATAAACATGATTTTGGAACACTTACATTTAGGGGGGTGGAGGGAGGGGAGAAGAGAGGGTGGATTGATGGACAGATATATTTTTGTTGGGGTTTTTTTTTTTTCTCTTCTTGTGGATGGGGATATCTATTAAAGGGGTAGTTGCAATCTTGTCACACTAGGAATTATGTACACTATATGTACCATCTAACACTGAGGATGGGGGAAGCCAGGGAGGGTGGGAAGGAGATGGGAAGTTGTATTGTGTGTGTTTTTTTTTCTCATGAACTAGAATACAATGTCATAACACTAGGAACTAAGTGCACAATTATGCAACACTTAAACATTGTGGGCGATGAAATAAATAATAATATGGGAGGGGGAAGGGTGGGTGGTCGGAAGATGAGATGAATTGGATCTTTTTTTTTTTCTTTCCTCCTTCCCTACCCCGACCCTTAACCCTATCCCCCCCCCCCATTATTCTATGCATTTTAGTAGTGGATGGTAAATAGGGAGGGAAGGGGAAAAAGAAAAAGGAGGGAAAATAATACAAAGTTAATAGTTAATAATAGGGATTTATGTGCTTATATTTACATATCAAAAGAAGAGCAAAGGACAAGAATAAGAAAAACAAAGGAAAAATAGCAAACTGTTCATAGAGAAAAAATGAGTAAATAGTAAAGCGGCATGTGATAAACGGTTGGGCGGCAGATCTGAAACTGCAGCCCCGATTTCCCCCTCATTAGGGACCTTACCTCGGTAAGACAGACTTTACAGAAGTCAAGATAGATATAGTTTAGAGTGAGTGGAGAGATAGGTGGCGTAAATGTCGAGTGAACTGATTCGAGCAGGAAGAGAGGTGAGCGAGTGAAACTGATTTTTTTTTATTATGGGGGGTTAAACTCTGTTCTTTCAATGCAAGAGGCCTTAATTCTCCTTCTAAAGGAAACCAAATATTGAACTCATTCCATAAGCAAAGGATTGATATCATTTTGTTTCAGGAAACACATTTTCATTCAGATCACATTCCGAAATTAATTCATAGGAACTATGTCACTTGGATCCATGAAACATTTTCATATTCCAAATCTAAAGGTGTATCTATTGCGTTCCACAGAGACATACCCCACTAAATTTTGCAAAATTATAAGGGTGGAGACGGTAGATCCTTAGTTGTAAAGGTATTGATGTATGGAAAAATATTTACAATTATAAATTTTTATTTACCAAATTATGAACAAATTAAATATGGGATGATGGTTCTGTCGAGCGCAATGGAGAAAGCGGAAGGAACAATAATCTTGGGTGGTGATTTTAACTTTATTTTGGACGCAAAAATGGATACTACAAATAGTCATACACATAGAAATAAAAATCAATTAAAGGAATTTAAAAAACTACTGGGAAATTATCAGGTGTTAGACATTTCAACATCAAACGGAAAATAATTATTCATACTATTCAAAATACATGATTCATATCATAGAATAGACTATTTTTTTATCAATCAATCCGGTATGATGATGACACCTTCAACAGATATAGGCGTATTTCTGTGGTCAAACCACGCCCCGATTTATTTGGAGCTTAAAATAACCGAACACAAAAGAATAAGGGGGACATGGAGGTTGAATGACAACCTAATTAAAGATAAAGAGTGGGAAAGCGATATCCGAAAAGAAATAAGTGAATTCTCATTAACTCATGAAAAAGATGAAACTTCAATTCCCATGAAATGGGAAACATTAAAATGCGTGTTACGGGGACTGTTCATCAAGCAAGACTAAAAAAAAAAAAAGAACAAAAGAAATTTCAAATGATGATAGAAATTGAGAATTTGGAAAAAAAACATAAACAGAATCCTAACTCAATAGACAAAATCGTATTAAAAAAATAGGGGAATGGAATTACAAGCCGTGCTTGATGAGGAGTCCCTTCGACTAAGGGATACAAATAAAACACAATGGTATCAATATGGAAACAAAACAGGGAAAATACTGGCTAAAACATTAAAAAATCAACAACCCATGACCTCTATAGTAAAAATATTAAAAACAAATGGGGAGTTGACTTATGATCCAACAGAAATATCTAAAACTTTTCATACATATTATTCTAATTTGTACAATATACAACATGGGAATAAAGAAAAGGAAAAGAAGGGGGAAGAGATTAGTAAATATATAAAGGAAACAGCTTTACCTATGTTCCCTAGGGAAACTATTGAGGATCTGGAAAAAGAAATCTCATTAGAAGAGATTCAACAAGTTATTTCTGAACTGGTCCCGGGGAAAAGCCCGGGACCGAACGGATATACTTCCAGATTCTACAAAACATTCCAGGATATAATCACACCTATTCTTAAAAAAAAATATAACAATATATCCAATACACAAACGTTTGTACCACAAAGTACAGAAGCTAATATTGTACTGATTCCAAAACCAGAGAAAGATCACACACTTTGTAACAATTATCCACCAATTTCTTTGACTAACATAGATATAAGATTGTATTCAAAAATTATCTCCAATAGATTAACACCTATTCTACCTGGACATATAAAGTTAGATCAGACGGGTTTCACGAAAGGACGTGAGACTAGGGATAATATTATAAAACCTGCACATTGGTGGAATATGCTCAGAGAACCACCATCCCGGCGTGCCTTATGGCCGTCGATGCAGAAAAAGCATTTGACAGAGTAGGATGGCGGTTCTTAGAGGGAACACTAATCCAGATCGGAATTGGCCCTAAAATGCTTGGTAGGATTGTCATGCTGTACTCCAACTCTAGAGCTAAGGTAAGAATAAATGGAATGTTATCAGAGTATATTAATATATCAAATGGTACCAGGGTACCACAGGGTTGTCACCTTTCCCCTCTGCTATATAT